>JBAIAC010000004.1:47245000-47870000 GCA_037349315.1 Chelydra serpentina
TGACAGTGCTTCCATTTGCCACTTTTCACATATAGGAACAGCTGTAGATCATAAAAGCAGTACATATTATTATTTTAGAAAATTATATTAATAAAAATACCAAGGGCCAGATACTCATACCCTTACTCATGTTGAATAGTGCCTTACTTCAAGAGTAGTTCCATTGAAATAAGTGGGACTACTTCTGGACTAAAATACTAAATGTGAGCAAGGGTATCAGAATACCATTTGTAGATTTATTTTGTGGTCGTGTCCCAAACCCTGTATTTTTTAAGAAATTATTTAAATTAATGCAAAGAATATATGTAACAAGAAGGTTCAGTATTTTAGGTTGGTCTGTCAATAGAATATTTGCTTTGTAAATGGTTGTTACATCTTGGGTTTATGCTTAACTTCTTATCTTTTCAGAATAAAAAAATCTGTAGATAAGGGATCTTTTTATTGTCTACAGAAAGTGTACACTATTAAATATCCAAACACAAATTCATATTTTTGAACTTTCTATAGTAGACTAGCAATTCAGTGTTTTATTCTTTTCCTACTCTGTAGGAGATTCAGAATGGTGCAGGTAGATGGCTTCCTTCCTCTCACCACAATTCAAATATTATGTGAGCTGGTACAGATTGTTTTGTAATGATTTCCTTTTCCTAAATATAGATTTTAAGATGGCTTTTATGGATTATAAAATTATAGATGGGACACATTTTGCATAGCTAACATTTTGGTTCCTTCTGCTCCTTTTCATAGAATTGATTCAGCAACCACAGTTGTTTCATCATAAAGGTCACATCTTTAGGAATAATGATACTTGCTTTCATGGCAATAAGACTTTGGAATTCTCTGCCTTTGAATGTTAGAGCCTTATCTCTATACATGCATTTAATTTAAATTCAGACTGAGGCCTTACTTGTTCAAAGTTGAATTTTAATTATTTTTGGTGCTACATTTTGTGATGTGTAGAAGTGAAAGGTCTATGTATACGTGACAAAGTGGGAAAGTTCTTAATGTTTTGTTTGAATACTGTGTGCATGCCTCAGTTCCCCCTATGTGTTACTCAAGTATCTAGGTGATGGGACAAGGATGTGTGATCATTGCAGAGCCCCCAAGAGGGCAGGTGTGACTGATGTGTGGCTACCTGGGCACAGACAATGGCTGACACTCTGTATCCTGGCAGTTGATGTCTAGGGCCCATTCTCTGCAAGAATCAGCTGGAGATACTAGAAAACAAAGTGAGAGGTTCAGGTCAGGTGACCTGTTTGCTTGGGAAAGAGACAAAGGAAGGAGGCGGGGCATCAGGTCGTTCCCAAAGCTGGTCAGCTGGGAGCTGATCAGTCTCCTGCTTTGGGACTCGTGGGTAGAGCTCTGGGCTCTGGATTTCCCCCCCTCCAAGATGGATTTTGGTGAATGTTCCTTATTTCTCTGCTAACAAGATCTGTTCTATGCTGTGTTCCCGATGACTAATAAACACTTCTATTTTCCAAGCTGGTTGAGAGTCACTGCTAACTGTGAATGTGGAGTGCAGGGCCGCTTTGGGGGTCTTGTAAGGCTTGTCTAGGTGTCCCTTCCAGGGGTACTCACTGCAGGGAACTCACAGCATGAACAGGGGTTCTGAATGCTCTGAGACCAGATCCAGGAAGCGCTGGAGCTGAGGAGGCTTGCTCTGGTGAGAGTATGCCCTGAGGGGAATCACACTGCACTAGAGTTCTGTATTTTTAAAAAAGGAAAAAGAAATGTAATGTAAAGTTATTTTGAAGACCAGCGTTGGCTAGGGAGGCTTTGATGTACTAAGAATCAGTGACACATTGTGTGCTATCTGTTTTTAAAATAATTTTCACTACTGGTTGGGGGTTCTTATTTTACCTTTTCGGAAGGGAGGAGGAGGGGGTTGTCTTTTTTGTCCCATGTGGGTTGTTTTGTAAAAGCATATATGGAGAAACAGCTCAACAGTGTTAAGTGCAGAAATGGATAGTACTTGTACTGCCTTGAGGAGGATCATAACATGGCATGTGACGTGCTCTAGCCTTAAGGTGTCAGAGCCCTGGATGGGTTTCTTATCATAGAATCTCAGGGTTGGAAGGGACCTCAGGAGGTCATCTAGTCCAACCCCCTGCTCAAAGCAGGACCAACCCCAACTAAATCATCCCAGCCAGGGCTTTGTCAAACCTGACCTTAAAAACCTCTAAGGAAGGAGATTCCACCACCTCCCTAGGTAATGCATTCCAGTGCTTCACCACCCTACTAGTGAAAAAGTTTTTCCTAATATCCAACCTAAACCTCCCCCTCTGCAACTTGAGACCATTACTCCTTGTTCTGTCATCTTCTACCACTGAGAACAGTCTAGATCCATCCTCTTTGGTACCCCCTTTCAGGTAGTTGAAAGGAGCTATCAAATCCCCCCTCATTCTTCTCTTCTGCAGGCTAAACAATCCCAGTTCCCTCAGCTTCTCCTCATAAGTCATGTGCTCCAGCCCCCTAATCATTTTTGTTGCCCTCCGCTGGACTCTTTCCAATTTATCCACCTCCTTCTTGTAGTGTGGGGCCCAAAACTGGACACAGTACTCCAAATGAGGCCTCACCAGTGCCGAATAGAGGGGAATAATCACATCCCTCGATCTGCTGGAAATGCCCCTACTTATACAGCCCAAAATACCGTTAGCCTTCTTGGCAACAAGGGCACACTGTTGACTCATATTCAGCTTTTCGTCCACTGTAACCCCTAGTCCTTTTCTGCAAAACTGCTGCCCAGCCATTCAGTCCCTAGTCTGTAGCAGTGCATGGGATTCTTCCGTCCTAAGTGCAGGACTCTGCACTTGTCCTTGTTGAACCTCATCATATTTCTTTTGGCTCAATCCTCTAATTTGTTTAGGTCCCTCTGTATCCTATCTCTACCCTCCATCGTATCTACCACTCCTCCCAGTTTAGTGTCATCTGCAAACTTGCTAAGGGTGCAGTCCACACCATCCTCCAGATCATTGATGAAGATATTGAACAAAACCGGCCCCAGCACCGACCCTTGGGGCACTCCACTTGATACCGGCTGCCAACTAGACATGGAGCCATTGATCACTACCCGTTGAGCGCGACCATCCAGCCAGTTTTCTATCCACCTTACCGTCCATTCATCCAGCCCATACTTCTTTAACTTGCAATTATGTTAGTCAGGCATGACTTGCCCTTGGTGAATCCATGCTGACTGTTCCTGATCACTTTCCCCTCCTTTAAGTGGTTCAGAATTGATTCCTTGAGGACCTGTTCCATGATTTTTCCAGGGACTGAGGTGAGACTGACTGGCCTGTAGTTCCCGGATCTTCCTTCTTCCCTTTTTTAAAGATTGGCACTATATTAGCTTTTTTCCAGTCATCCGGGACCTCCCCCAATTGCCATGATTTGTCAAAGATAATGGCCAATGGCTCTGCAATCACATCGTCCAACTCCTTTAGCACCCTCGGATGCAGTGCATCCGGCCCCATGGACTTGTGCTCGTCCAGCTTTTCTAAATAGTCCCGAACTACTTCTTTCTCCACAGCGGGCTGGTCACCTCCTCCCGATGAGTATGTCATTACTCAGCTTCCCTGTGTTTCCAGGTGCAAGTCCATCATCAAGGAAGGAGCCCTCAAGATAGGGTAGTACCCGTAGAGGATTAAAAATCCCAGCATTGAATAATTGTGGATCAATGCAGATCTAGCCTAATAGGCCCAAAGGTGATGCAATGACATCCATGGAGCAATCCTCATTGTGCCAAGATGAAGTGACATCTCGTTGCAGTCAAGGTCATAATGCAGTACCCTCATGGTTCTTCACTTAAGAGTTGAAGTATTGGAGCCTTCCTCAAAGCTTGTGTTGAGGCATGCACTGTTGGTGGGTCATCTTTCTTTTCCTTATATGCTTTAAATGTGTATATGCCTTAAACTCCAGAACTACTAGGGTCTTCTGTTCACACCAGAACTTCTGGTTAACTTACTGAAAGGTAAAGCCGATGAGTTATGACAGCATGACTGGACCAATATTGGCTGCATGACTGCTCTCACCCACTTAACAATGACTGCATAGATGTACTGGCACTGGGGCTGCTTAGAACTCTAAGAATGAACAGTGTGTGCGAGCACTACTGATGCTTGTGCCCAGAGGTCAGTGATGTTGACACATTTGGTGTCAGAGGAACTGCTAAGAGGTTAATTGTTGTTTGCTCCAGGCCTTTTGACATATTCTGGGGGTGATGCTGCAGTGTGTTAGCCAGCAAGGTCACATCTCTGTCTTCCCAGGAGACCGATTTTGGGCTGGACTGCAGGAGGCTAGTCTGAAGACTTTCCTGAGAGCCATTGTGTAGATTTTGCAGGTACATCACAGGACTCACTAGAGACTCCATTGATCTCTGTGGACACCGATAAAGAGCCCATGCAAAAAGGTATTTGATCCCTAGTCTAGGAGGCTCATCTTAAAATAAATGTTCTGAATACATTGTAGGCTTTCAGCAACTAATTATCTCAAAAAGTAGCATTGATTTATACAACTACTTGGGCTATCCTGGTTTACAGTCAAGAGGCAAAGTTCCTGCCTTTGGTACTGGGGAGTTGTTGAGTTGTGACTTGAGACATAATCCCACAAAACAGTCCTGATTTCCACTTACTTGCCAAGAAAGGAGAATATGAAACTGCTTGATTAAAATTTTTGATTGTGGAATTGCTGATGGCTTTACTTTTAATTTTTGTAAATTATTATTATTATTATTTATTATTTTATTTAAAAAATTAGTAAAGTTCCCTCGCAGTGAGACTAGATGCTTTGTTGGACTATTGTGCATTCAATAAATAAGTACATAAGGGGAACTTGACATATCATAGATTCCCGTCACAAATAGTGTATTCTGGGAGTTTCACTACAATTAAGTGGTCATTCTACTAATATTTTTTTCATTATCTCATAGCCATCCATCCAGATATAATGCTTTTTCCATGAGCTTGATATAAAAAAGAGCCTAATCTTTTATGTGGAACAAATTAAACCTGTAAGAATGTTCATCCAGATTTTTGTTTCATTTGAAACTAATTCCCTTGATTGAATAGAACCATGTTTAAGAAACTTGCAAAGCAGACATATAGGTTTCTCTGCATATGTTCATAAGGCACTATTGCTTTTCTTCAGAATCAGAATATGGCTCCAGGCTTGGTTTATCTGTTCTGCAGAATTTCTTTCTGGGTTGGAAGTAGCTCAACTTTCCTGTCTTCTAGGTTCTGGTTTTTCAGGATGCCCGCTCATATGTTTTGTTGTATCTCTGGAGGTTGTATCATCCCTTTATATTTAAAAATGGTGCTATGTTCTTGTTCTGGTTCACCTATAGCCAGTAAAATAATTCTTCTCAAGTGTTTTCTGCCTGAATGCTTTCCAGACATTTCTTCACTTAGCATCATAACATGCTTACGAAAGAAGGAAATGTTATCTCCATAGGATTGTTATTATAGATGGGCAAACTAGGACAGAGAAGTTAGTGATGCACATGAGGTCAGATAAGAAGTCTGTGGCCGAGATGGGAATAGAAGCTTGTTTTATGCCTGTGATTCAGGAGGGCCAGGGAGCAGCAGTAGTATAGAGTGTGAGAGGGGAAATATATAAGCCCTAGGCTAATTAAGGCGTGGTTCCCTGGAGACTAGGGAGGGTGGCTACAGGTTAATTGGAGCACCTGCAGTTAATTAAGGCCCTCTCAGGAACCTAATAAAACCCCCTGCTTCAGGCCGACAGAGGAGGAGGAGGAGGAAGGAGTTGAAGCAGAGTGGGTTGGTGGTGGAGCAGAGAGCAGTTTGGAGGAAAGCAGAGGAGAGTTAGGAGAAGTACTGCGGCGGGCTAAGAAGACCAAGACCTTAGGCAAAAGGACACCTGGCTTGTGCAGAGGGAAGGCAGGAAGCCCCACAAGCAGGAGAGGGAAGGAACCCAGGGGAAAGTACCACTAGTACAAGTGGTTTACCCGCTAACCTAGGGCCTCTGGGCTGGGACCCGGAGTAAAGGGCGGGCCCGGGTCCCTCCCTCTCCATTCCCCTTCTCTGGGATACTAGTGGGATAGCTGATACCCCAGTTCAGGGGCAAGAAACGGTGCCCTGAAACCCCCCCACAAGAAGAGAAAGTGCAGGACCCATCATAGTGCCAGCAATTTGCCACATGCCTTAACCACAGGAACCATTTTTCTCCATATTGACTGTAGCCACTGACACTTTGTGAATCATGCTTCTACTTGTTATTATTTATAACAAGATGGTTAATTGGTATTAGTTAGCAGTTTTTCCAAAGATATCCCTGGAGCATTTTACTTTCCATAGGGTGCAAATGTGTTATAACTGATACCTTTGGAGAAGAGAAAATATTTAATTATAATTCTTGTTCTTTGAATGCATATACTTATAACAAATAATCCCACCACATTCTATTCCTGTCTTGCCCTTAGAGGTGGAGAACATTTTATTTTGATTTTTGTTTTATTAATCGTGTCCAGGGCTTTTTGTTTTTTTGTTTTGTTGTATGCAGTGTTGTTGTGGCATGTTGTCCCAGGATATTAGAGAGACAAGGAGGGGGAGGTAATATCTTTTATTGGACCTATATGATATTACCTCACCCACCTTATCTCTCTAAAATTTCCCATGAATTTATCTGTGTTTGTTACAAAAATGAAAAAACAAACAGGTGGAAATTGGGGCAAAAAATTACTTCCCAGTTTTCTGGGTTGATATTGGGAGATGAGAGGACAGAAGAAAGCAACAAATAGAGAAAAATGGACTCGGAAATGGAAGAGGTAGAGGATGCAATGGCACCATCTTCTCAAGTTTCCTCCTCCACTTCTTCTGCTTCTGTGCCCTCTCCAGAAGGAGAGATGGTGGCTCGGTTACCTGGGCCGGATAGGGTACTGAGCCACTCTCTCTCCTTCCAGAGCTGGGAGCCAGGTCAGGGAAGTTCATAGAATTGTAGGACGGGAAGGGATCTCGAGCGGTCATCTAGACCAGTCCCCTGCACTCATGGCAGGACTAAGTATTATCCAACCACCCCTGACAGGTGTCTCTCTAAAGTTTGGTACTTTAGGGCTTAAGCATCGATGTACACAAACATACGTTCATGCGTGTATGTGTGTCTTCTACTCCACTGACTTAGTTTAACAGACAACCTGACAGTTACATTTGGACTAATTTAGCATTAACATAAACACATCTTTTGGATTTTCGTAATGTAATATGTATTTTCTGTACCTGAGTGGTACAAAATTCAGGTGAAAATCGGTAAAAAATGAATAATAGCTTCTATAAAACTCAGGAAATTTTTGGTAAAAATTGAAAATGAAGGGCCTGGGTCATACTGAAAGGACATTAGGCATAGCAGTGTACAGATTCTCTACCTAGATGAATTGTTGATCAGGATCAGTAACTTTCGGATATTAAGGTCTGTCAGTATTACATTTTAAGTACAAGAGTCATTAGGGGTTGAGTGAATTAAAGCTAAGTCTGCTTGTTCCGGATGAACCTTTAATATATTCAGTTAAGACAGAAGGTAGAGGTGTTATGGAACAGAAGATGAAGCATAAGAATTTCATTAATGTATACACACATATGTATAATTCATTTTGACAAACGTAAATTTTTGGGTTGAAATTTTCCGTGCTGGCTGATAACTAGCAATGGCTGGACAAGGAGATTGGGAGTAGGGGGAAGATGATCTGCATTGAAGAGGCTGGAGGGGTGAGACTATGGCTAGGTCTACACTACCCCCCCCTATCGAACTAAGGTACGCAACTTCAGCTACGTGAATAACGTAGCTGAAGTCGAAGTACCTTAGTTCGAATGAAAAAGCACTTACCCGGGATCCACACGCGGCGCGCAGGCTCCCCCGTCGACTCCGCCTACTCCGTTCGTCGAGCTGGAGTACCAGCGTCGACGACGGAGCACTTCCTGGTTCGATTTATCGCGTCTTGACAAGACGCGATAAATCGAACCCAGAACATCGATCGCGCGCCTCCGACGGGACGCGTAAGTATAGACCTACCCTAGGATTTTGCTCAGTAAGGAGACTAGAACTGGAATTAAAAGCCAAAAGACTGGAGAGCAGACTCGATCAGGGAGGAGAATAGGACTGGACTGAGGAGCAAGAGATGGGGAAGAGACAGAACTGGGCCCTGTCTCATCTTGTAGAAGGAATCAAGCTTTGGGGGAACAGGCAAAGGGGTTTGTGCCCACTAGAGGACATTCCCCTTCAGAACCTTAAATGGAAGATTTCAGTCTCACCATTCCTCTGCTGAAGCCCACTGGCAGGGCTGGCCCTAGATCAAATGGCGCCCCAGGAAAGGAGCATCTTTGCCCCCCGCTTTGTTAAACTTTTGAAAACCTTATTTTTTATTACATTCTACTTCAAGCATTTTATTTCCCTTTTCTCGTTAACAACAAAAACAGCACCTCAAGCCTGGTGCCCCCCCCAAGCCTGGCACCTCGGTTGCCTGGGTCACTTGCCCCTAAATCTGGCCCTGCCCACTGGCAAAGTGCATGTCTCATCCCTATCTAGAACTGTTCACATGGAGGATGACAACCTACTATTACTGTTGTTAGGTGACGTGATGGAGAGTATTAAAACCCATCAATTGGGAAGACCTACACATAATTTGCATGTGCTACTAAGGTAGTTGTGTGGGCTGTTGGCCTGCTAGTTATCAAATTGATCACTTGTGCATAATATTACCATTATTGTCAATATGCAGTTCTGAAAGCCTGGGCCTTCGGAGTTAATGGGACCATGAGGAATAGCATGCATTTATAAGGAATTTACCAGATTATTATTTTTCTATTAATTATTATTTCTACTGGTACTGCGTAACAGAGACATCAGGGCCCCAGTGAACTAGGCATTGTACAGGCTAATAACACAAGGCTAGTTCCTGCCACAGGGATCTTATAAGTTAGGATAGGCCAAGCAAACTGGATGGCTTTTTTGACAGAATTCTAAAATTAGCAGATGAAGAAAGCAGAGTGTATGGATTTTAGTAAAGCATTTGAGAATTTCACAAGAATTTGAGTATTTTACAATATTTTCAGAATTAATTTTATGAGTACTATATTGAAAATTGGCATAAAGGATTGTACATAAAGTGTAGTTATTGGTGATAATTTATCAAATTAGTATGAGTAGAGCAGTGGGTTACTACAGGGATGGATGTTAGACTTTATCTTCATCAGAATCTTTAGTGATTTGGAAGAAAGTGAAAGACATTAATGATATTTGCAGGTAATTCTCCAGTTGGGAGAAGTGAACATCAGTGAAGATGGGAGAGGAGAAGGGATACAGAAGTAAGAAATCTGGACAAAGATTAAGAAAATTCTGAGAGGGAAGATTTAGGCTGAATATCAGAAAAAGTTTCTTGACATGGAGATCTATTAGGTTGTCTCTCAAGGGGTATGATTGAAGCCCTGTTTTTTGGAACATTTAAAACTAGACTGGTGAATGCATTCAAAACTGTTCTAAGAAACAGTCCTGTACTGGAAGGAAGATGGACTAGATGACCCAATATATCTTTTATTCATCTCTACATCCTGTGATTTTAGAGCTCCAAGCAGATCTATGCAAATTCCAACTTGTAATTTGCCAAAAGCACAAAAATCCATAGAGCTGTCATGTGACTTGTATATCCTTAATGTAGAAGAATTACAAGTAAGGGATTCTCTCTTGTTTTAGGGTGAATGGTTCTCATATAGGAAGTAGTGTGGAAGCACCTCTCCGCTGGCATGTTGGAATTGTGTTAAGTTGTCACATAATCATGATGTAAATAGTTCTTTTAATTTAAAAGCTAAATAAATAAATGTAAACACTAATTTTAATACCTTAATTTTCAGCTCACCTAGAGATCTAATTAGAAAAATGTACAAGTTACTTTCTTGTTACAAAAAAGGGTCTCATCCTACAAGGTGGTGAGCACCTTCAACTCCAATTGATTTAAATCAAATATTTTGTGGAATTATGCCCAAAGAGGGGAGCAGTTGATTCTTCTTTCCTATGTGATGTAGTTTGCATAAAGTTGTTCACATGCTTTGGAGCTCTAGATCTTGCTACATAGCTAGTTCATGTGCTGAACTTTCCTTTAACATTATTTGCAAACGTCTCAAAGCCTGTCAGACTTACAAATCATGCATTTTAAAGTCTGAATGCACAATTTGACAAGAACCTTAGGGCAAGAATTGTTGTTATAAATGTTACATTTTTACAATATGTGAGTCAATAAAGGCATTTTAAGTTGATATATTTTGTGTTGAATACGGATTTCTACATGATTTTATAGAAGCAACATTCAGAATGTTTTGCTAGAGGGCCTGAAACTGTATATTAAGAGATTATACGCTACTAATTAAATACCGAAAACTATCTTTATCATTAAGATTGACATAAATCAACAAAAACATGAGAAGTGAAAACTAAGCTTTTAGGTTCTGTATCTGACTCATGCTGTTGTTTAAAACAGCATGAAATTGCAGGATATTAAATTTGATATGCACAATAGATTCAAATTATCACTATAACTTTCCATAAACTCTCCAACACATGTCCACAACTTCCTGTCATCCTCATGAAATCTAAATGGACAATATAGGCCTTAATACAAGCAGTGGTCGGATTTTCAGAAGCACCCATCACTGACCTAAATCTCCTTTCATTGCGGTCAATGGGAGTTTAAGTATTGACTCCACTGGGAGCAGAGTTAGGCTGATGTTGAATGCTTTTTAAAATCTCACTCACTGTGTAATCAAACTACAGCTATTAAGTTACACTATTTCAGGGAAAATATATTTTGTTGTTTTCCCAAAATAATGGGTTCAAAATTGAACTTACCATCTTTGATTTGTGGTATGAGCCAAGCAAAACCTTACAGTTTATAAACACATTTTCAGGAAGGATCAGTTGCGGATTTCTTTTTATGCTTACTCCTTTCATGTTAGGCCATTACTTCAACTTCTAGTTACAGCTCTCTGTGAGAGGGCAAAATATTTTTTCCTTTGTTAGAAACTCACACTGTCCCCCTGGATGAAAACACAATATAGTGGGGGCTACTTAGCACAAAATTACTAAGGAGCTTCATTCTCTCCGCTGGATCACTATAAATACATTTTATTGAAAAATATCTTCATGTTTAGAAACTTAATTAGAATACAAGCAACGTATAGTTAAACTTTAAAGTGTGTATGACTCTCTGCCTTATGTTTGGAATTTTTTCCTGTGGAACTCACTTCTGTAGCATCACCTTTTGAAAAATAATAATATGAGTCTGAAGCAATCTTGGAACCATTAGCGATTATCTTCAAGAACTCATAGAGGATGGGTGAGATCCCAGAGATCTGGAGAAGGGCACCAGAGGCATTATAGAATAGTCAGCCTAATTTCGATACCTGGAAAGATACTGAGGCAAATTATTTTAAAAATCAGTTTGTAAGCACCTAGAGGATCATAGGGTGATAAGCAATACCCACTGTGGATTTGTCAAGAACAAATCATGCCAAAACAAACTAATTTCCTCTTTCACTGGGTTGTTGGCAGGGTGGATTGATTTAAATCAAAGCAGTTTAAATCACCAATTTTAATAATGATTTAAATTAGCAAACAAGAAGCCTTGATTTAAATAAATGTTTTGCATTTGTACCTTTTAGTTATTTTCCTAAAGAAAGGTTGATTCTCATTGGTTGGTAACCAAAAATCATGTTGATTTCCAAGTAAATATAGCTTTTACACAAAATTGGTACTTCTTTTTGCTAACCAGGAGGATACACTGTATTGATATACATTTATTTAAGCAAATACATAGCTTAACCCACATTTATTCAGATTCTTAATTTTTACAGTTTTATTATGTTATAAAATGTTGAATGATGCATTTTTATTTACTATATGATTAATTTTTTACTTATGAGTTGTGTCAAGCTGTATTTGGATATAAATTACAATTCACAAAAATAGGATTTTAATTTTTTATTAAGGAAAACTGTGTGCTGGATACATTTAAAAAGTTTATTAAATACATTAAAAAGTTTTGAATTTAAAACTAACTGAATTATTAAACAAAAGAAGTATTATCTGTAATTAGTGAATTGAACTGATTGTTGCTGTTCATCATGCCCTTCAACATTTTAGAACTGGTAGCTCTCATCCTCTCACACCTAGTTTTTATTCAGAGATTGGGAGAGAAAAACAAGCTTTCCCGCTTTGGCAAATCCCAGTTGGTTTCTCAACTGTGAGTGAGCTAGTCATTGAGCTGAACTAGTTGAATAAGCTGAAATAAAGAAAATATTTGCTCTGTACCTGCATAAGAGTCTATTGTTGTGAAAAGCTGGTTCAGCACTTCAACAAATCCTGGTTCCAAGTGCTTGTCCTGTGACTTCCACCAGTTCAGTGGTTTGCCTTTCTTTAAGGCTTCACAGCAAACTTGTACTGCTTAATATTTTTTAAATTAATTTAAATTATTTTAATATATAATAGTTAGCTTAGGCCTTAACATAAGTTGTTGTAATTTCCATTTTTATTTATAAATAGGTTTCTTTTATAAAAATAAACCTGTATTTAATTTAAATTTAAAAAAATTTGATTTTTTTAAAATGTGTTTCCACCTTGGTTACTGGCCTAGTGGATAGCGAGGAAGCAATAGATGTGATTTATCTTGATTTGTTGAGGCTTTTGACACAGTCCCGCATGACATTCTCACAAGCAAACTAGGGAAATGTGGTCTATGTGAAATTACTGCAAGGTGGGTGCACAACTCATTGAAAAACCAAACTTAGAGAGTACTCAATGGTTTGCTGTCAAAGTTAGAGACATATCTAGTGGAGTCCCTCAGGGGGTCAGTAGTGCGTCCGGTACCATTCACCATTTTCATTAATTAGTTGGATAATGCTATGGAGAGTATGCTTATTAAATTTTTGGATGACACCAAGCAGGGAGGATTTGCAAGCACTTTGGAGGACAAAATTAGAATTCAAAATGCTCTTGAAAAAAGTGTAGAGTTGATCTGAAATCAGCAAGATGGATTTCAGTAAAGAAAAGTGAAAACTACTACACTTAGGATAGAAAAATCAAATACACAACTACAAAATGGGGAATAACTGTCTAGAATGTAGTACTGCAGAAAAGAATGTGGGGTTACAGTAGATCTCAAATTAAATATGAGTCAACTATGTGATGCACTTGCGAAAAAGGCTCATATTCTGGGGTGTCTTAACGAGTAAGTCATATGTAAAACATTGGAGGTAATTGTCCCATCTATTCAGCACTGGTGAGGCTTCCAGTTTGTGGCACAACACTTTAGGGAAGATGTGGACAAACTGGAGAAAATTTGGAGGAAAGCAACACAAATGATAAAAGGTATAGAAAACCAAACCTACGAGGAAAGGTTAAAAAAATCTGGGCATGTTTAGTCTTGAGAAAAAAAGATGGGGGAGGAGAAACCTGATAACAGTCTTCAGATATGTTAAGAGCTGTTATAAAGAGAGTGATTGCAATTGTTTTCTGTGTCCCCTAAATCTCCAGCAAGGGAGATTTAGATATTAGTAAAAGCTTACCTTGAGAGGCTGTGGAACCCCCATTATTTTAGGTTTTTAAGAACAGATTAGACCATCACTTCTCAGGAATGGTCTAGGTATACTTGATGGAGGATGGACAAGATGACCCCTTGAGGTCCCATCCAGCCCTACAGTTCTGTGATTCTATAAGCATGTTTATATGTCAATTAAAAATGAATGAATAACATTTTGAACCTCCAGCATATGTATGTGCCTAACCATTTTATCGTATTTCCATAAACTGTGAACTTTCTCACATCTCCCCTTCTGGGTGTATGTTTTATCCTTTGTTGTCTTTACAGTCATGTAGGCCCTGAGTGATACTGGAGTCAGATCTGCAGGTGTGGACCCTTGCACCTGTGCAGAGTATCATTGATTTTACTGGGGCTCTGCATGAGCACAGGGTAGGCGTCTGCCTCCATGGATCCAGTTTCACGTACAGGGCCTAATACTGTAAATTGGTTCAGTCAAGGATCCATCTTCTATGCATTTCCTGTGAAGTGCTCAGCATACTTGTGTGTGCTAAATAACACATTCTGTGGTTTTCAAAATAATCTGGTTTAAATGTAATCCACTTAAAATTGCATACATTTTCTTTGAAGATGTCATTTAAGAAAATATAAAAGGTTGTACCCCAAGCATTTGTTAATGATTAATGAATATGAAGTTCGATAAAATAAATCAATAAAAGTAGTCATGTGCTTCATTAATTATCTTCCTTACATTTTTTTCTCACTTGAACGACAGATTTATTTTGGAGTTTCAGCTTCATATTGGTTGAACTAGATTGTACAAATGAAAGGCAGATGTCTAGTTACTAGCACTTATAAAATCAGATATCGACTTTCCCGCATTTTTTCTCCTGATTCACAAATTACTTATGAATCTTTTAGGAACGGAATATAATTACAATACATAGGTAGTCCATACCAAAATAGAGACCTCTTACTAATAGGATTTGAATGTCCTTGGAAAACAAAAGAGAGAGAATTGAATCCATGCAATAAGCAATAAAAATCTCCCCCTCTGTTAGGAAATCTCCATCCTTTATTAAATAGAAAATTCTGACCTTAAATGGAATCAGAACAATACAAAATTTAAACTGTCAAAATAGACAGGGAACTATCAGACACATAGATTAACAAGATATGTTGGGGCTTTTGTAAAGGGAAATTATGACTTACTGATCCATAAGAATTCTTTGAGGGGATCAACAAGAATGTGGACAAGGGTGATCCAGTGGATATAGTGTATTTAGATTTTCAGAAAGCCTTTGACAAGGTCCTTCACCAAACACTCTTAAGCAAAGTAAGCAGTCATGGGATAAGAGGGAAGATCCTCTAATGGATCAGTAACTGCTTAAAAGATAGGAAACAAATAGTAGAAATAAATGGTCACTTTTCAATAGAGAGTAGTAAATAGCAGGGTCCCCAAGGATCTGTATAGGGACCGCAGCTCTTCAACATATTAATAGATGATCTGGAAAAGAGGATGAAAAGTGATGTGGCAAAATTTGCAGATACAAAATTACTTGAGATAGTTAAATTAAAAGCTGACTGCAAAGACTTACTAAGGGATCTCACTATACTGGGTGATGGGCAACAAAATGGCAGATGAAATTCAGTGTTGATAAATGCAAAGTAATGCACATTGAAAAAAATAATCCCAACTATACATACCAAATGATAGGGTCTAAATTAGCTGTTACCAGTCAAGAAATCATGGAGTCATTGTGGATAGTGCTCTGAAAGCATCCACTCAGTGTGCAGCAGCAAACAAAAAAGCTAATAGAATGTTAGGAATCATCAGAAAAGGGATAGATAATAAGACAGTAAATATCATAATGCCACTCTATAAATCCAAGGTATGCCCACACCTTGAATATTAAGAACATCAGAATGGCCATACTGGATCAGACCAATGGTCCATCTAGCCCAATATCCTGTCTTCTGACAGTGGCCAGTGCTAGGTGCTTCGGAGGGAATGAACAGCCCTCAGATCACTACCCCTTCCTGCTTCTCCACGTGGGCACCAATGATACTGCCAAGAATGACCTTGAGCGTATCACTGCAGACTACGTGGCTCTGGGAAGAAGGATAAAGGAGTTTGAGGCGCAAGTGGTGTTCTCGTCTATCCTCCCTGTGGCAGGAAAAGGCCGGGGTAGAGACTGTCGAATCGTGGAAGTCAACAAATGGCTACGCAGATGGTGTCGGAGAGAAGGGTTTGGATTCTTTGACCATGGGATGGTGTTCCAAGAAGAAGGAGTGCTAGGCAGAGATGGGCTCCACCTGACAAAGAGAGGGAAGAGCATCTTTGGAAGCAGGCTGGCTAACCTAGTGAGGAGGGCTTTAAACTAGGTTCACCGGGGGAAGGAGACCAAAGCCCCGAGGTAAGTGGGGAAGTGGGATACCGGGAGGAAGCACAAGTAGGTGAGAGCAAGAGAGGAGGGCTCCTGCCCCATACTGGGACAGCAGGACGATCAGTGAGTTATCTTAAATGCTTATACACAAATGCAAGAAGCCTGGGGAACAAGCAGGGAGAACTGGAAGTCCTGGCACAGTCAAGGAATTATGATGTAATTGGAATAACAGAGACTTGGTGGGATAACTCACATGATTGGAGTACTGTCATGGATGGATATAAACTGTTCAGGAAGGATAGGCAGGGCAGAAAAGGTGGGAGAGTTGTGTTGTATGTAAGAGAGCAGTATGACTGCTCAGAGCTCCAGTATGAAACTGCAGAAAAACCTGAGAGTCTCTGGATTAAATTTAGAAGTGGGAGCAACAAGGGTAATGTCGTGGTGAGAGTCTGCTACAGACCACCAGACCAGGGGGATGAGGTGGACGAGGCTTTCTTCCGGCAACTAACAGAAGTTACTAGATCACAGGCCCTGGTTCTCATGGGGGATTTCAATCAGCCCGATATCTGCTGTGAGAGCAATACAGCAGTGTACAGACAATCCAGGAAGTTTTTGGAAAATGTAGGGGACAATTTCCTGGTGCAAGTGCTGGAGGACCCAACTAGGGGCAGAGCTCTTCTTGACCTGCTGCTCACAAACAGGGAAGAATTAGTAAGGGGAGCAAAAGTGGATCGGAACCTGGGAGGCAGCGACCATGAGATGGTCGAGTTGAGGATCCTGACACAAGGAAGAAAGGAGAGCAACAGAATACGGACCCTGGACTTCAGAAAAGCAGACTTTGACTCCCTCAGGGAACTGATGGGCAAGGTCCCCTGGGAGAATAACATGAGGGGGAAAGGAGTTGAGGAAAGCTGGCTGTATTTTAAAGAATCCTTATTGAGGTTGCAGGAACAAACCATCCCAATGTGTAGAAAGAAAAGTAAATATGGCAGGCGACCAGCTTGGCTTAACAGTGAAATCCTTGCTCGTCTTAAACACAAAAAAGCAGCTTACAAGAAGTGGAAGATTGGACAAATGACTAGGGAGGAGTATAAAAATATTGTTCAGGCATGCAGGAGTGAAATTAGGAAGGCCAAATCACACTTGGAGTTGCAGCTAGCCGGAGATGTTAGGAGTAACAAGAAGGGTTTCTTCAGGTATGTGAGCAAAAAGAAGAAAGTCAAGGAAAGTGTGGTCCCCTTGCTGAATGAGGGAGGGAACCTAGTGACAGAGGATGTGGAGAAAGCTAGTGTACTCAATGCTTTTTTTGCCTCTGTCTTCACAGACAAGGTCAGCTCCCAGGCGGCTGCACTCCGTAGCACGGTATGGGGAGGAGGTGACCAGCCCTCTGTGGAGAAAGAAGTAGTTCGGGACTATTTAGAAAAGCTGGACGAACACAAGTCCATGGGGCCGGATGCACTGCATCCGAGGGTGCTAAAGGAGTTGGCCGATGTGATTGCAGAGCCATTGGCCGTTATCTTTGACAAATCATGGCAATCGGGGGAGGTCCCGGATGACTGGAAAAAAGCTAATGTAGTGCCAATCTTTAAAAAAGGGAAGAAGGAAGATCCGGGGAACTACAGGCCAGTCAGTCTCACCTCAGTCCCTGGAAAAATCATGGAACAGGTCCTCAAGGAATCAATTCTGAACCACTTAAAGGAGGGGAAAGTGATCAGGAACAGTCAGCATGGATTCACCAAGGGCAAGTCATGCCTGACTAACCTAATTGCCTTCTATGATGAGATAACTGGCTCTGTGGATGAGGGGAAAGCAGTGGAAGTGCTATTTCTTGACTTTAGCAAAGCTTTTGATACAGTCTCCCACAGTGTTCTTGCCAGCAAGTTAAAGAAGTACGGGCTGGATGAATGGACGGTAAGGTGGATAGAAAACTGGCTGGATGGTCGCGCTCAACGGATAGTGATCAATGGCTCCATGTCTAGTTGGCAGCCGGTATTAAGTGGAGTGCCCCAAGGGTCGGTGCTGGGGCCGGTTTTGTTCAATATCTTCATCAACGATCTGGAGGATGGTGTGGACTGCACCCTTAGCAAATTTGCAGATGACACTAAACTGGGAGGAGTGGTTGATATGCTGGAGGGTAGGTATAGGATACAGAGGGACCTAGACAAATTAGAGGATTGGGCCAAAAGAAATCTGATGAGGTTCAACAAGGACACGTGCAGAGTCCTGCACTTAGGACGGAAGAATCCCATGCACTGCTATAGACTAGGGACCGAATGGCTGGGCAGTGGCTCTGCAGAAAAGGACCTAGGGGTTACAGTGGACGAAAAGCTGAATATGAGTCAACAGTGTGCCCTTGTTGCCAAGAAGGCTAACGGCATTTTGGGCTGTATAAGTAGGGCATTTCCAGCAGATCGAGGGACGTGATTATTCCCCTCTATTCGGCACTGGTGAGGCCTCATTTGGAGTACTGTGTCCAGTTTTGGGCCCCACACTACAAGAAGGATGTGGATAAATTGGAAAGAGTCCAGCGGAGGGCAACAAAAATTATTAGGGGGCTGGAGCACATGACTTATGAGGAGAGGCTGAGGGAACTGGGATTGTTTAGCCTGCAGAAGAGAAGAATGAGGGGGGATTTGATAGCTCCTTTCAACTACCTGAAAGGGGGTTCCAAAGAGGATGGATCTAGACGGTTCTCAATGGTAGAAGATGACAGAACAAGGAGTAATGGTCTCAAGTTGCAGAGGGCGAGGTTTAGGTTGGATATTAGGAAAAACTTTTTCACTAGTAGGGTGGTGAAGCACTGGAATGCATTACCTAGGGAGGTGGTGGAATCTCCTTCCTTAGAGGTTTTTAAGGTCAGGTTTGACAAAGCCCTGGCTGGGATGATTTAGTTGGGGTTGGTCCTGCTTTGAGCAGGGGGTTGGACTAGATGACCTCCTGAGGTCCCTTCCAACCCTGAGATTCTATGATTCTATGAACAGAACAAGCAATCACCAAGTGATCTATCTCCTGTCCTCTGCTCCCAGCTTCTGGCAGTCAGAGCATGGAGTGCATCCCTGACCATCTTGGCTAATAGCCATTGATGGACCTAGACTCCATGAACTTCTCTAGTTCTTTTTGAGCCCCTTTATAGTTTGTTTGTTTTTTGCTTTAAATTTGATATCTATTCATTTCATTGGGTGACACCTACTTCTTGTGTAATGAGAAGGAGTACATAACACTTCCTTATTCACTTTCTCCACACCATTTTTGATTTTATATACCTCTTTCATGTCCCCACCATTAGTCATCTCTTTTCCAAGCTGAAAAGTCCCAGTCTTTTTAATCTCTCCTCATATGGAAGGTGTTCCACACCCCTAATCTTTTTTTTGCCCTTCTCTGTACTTTTTCCAATTCTAATATGTCTTTTTTGCAATGGCAAGACCAGAACTGTACTCAGTATTCGAGGTGTGGGTGTATCATGCTTTTGAATAGTGGCATTATGATATTTTCTGTTTTATTATCAATCCCTCTCCTAATGGTTCCTAATATTCTGTTAGGATTTTTGACTGCCGCTGAACACCGAATGGATATTTTCAGAGAACTATCCACAATGACTCCAAGAGCTCTTTCTTGAGTGGTAACAGCTAATGTAGACCCCCATCATTGTGTATGTATAGCTGTTTTTATGTTTTTCTATGTGCAGTACTTTGCATTTATCAACATTGAATTTCATCTTCCTTTTTGTTGCCAAGTCACCCAGTTTTGTGAGATCCCTTTGTAACTCTTCACAGTCTACTTTGGATTTAAGTATCTTGAGTAATTTTATATCATCTGAGTGCAGTTTTGGTTGTCCCTTTCACACACACAAAAAAAACTATTAGGATTGGATTATATTAGAATTGATATAGAGAAGGGCAACAAAAATGATTAGGGCTATGGAACAGCTTCATACAAGGAGAGATTAAAAAGACTGAGACTGTTCATCTTAGAAAAGAGACAACTAATTAGGGATATGATAGAGGTCTATAAAATTATGAATAGGGAAGCATTATTTACCCCTTCACATAACACAAGAACTAGGGGTCACACAATTTATAAGCAACAGGTTTAAAACAAATAAAAGGTGGCCTTCTTCACACAATGCACAGTCAACCTGTGGAACTCATTACCAGGGGATGTTGTTAAGACAAAAGTATAACTGGGTTCAAAAAAGAATTAGATAACTTCATGGAGGATAGGTCAATCCGTTGTTATTAGCCAGGATGGTCAGGGATACGATGGTCCGTGTATCCCTAAGCTAACTGCCAGAATCTAGAACTGGATGACTGACTGGATCACTCAAAATTGCCCTGTTCTGTTCATTCCCTTTGAAGTGCCTGGCACGGGCCACTAGGATACTGGGCTAGATGGACCATTGGTCTGATCCAGTATGGCCATTCTTATTTTCTTAAACATAAGTTAAGTTATAGAAAAGCCTTCATTTGATGTTTAAATGTGGCTACCAATGTCACTCTTCCGCCCTCCACCAGACTCACCAAATAATGTCTTGTTTTGCCGGACAAGAACCTTAATGGGAGAGAATTCAAGACTATAACCCTTTCGGCCAATAGCTTTGATGGTCTGAATGTCCAGGAAAGGTTTTAATTTGTATTGCTCCTGGACAACCCTAATCATTGGCTACTTTGTGTCCTTTGGAAGCTTCTACTTACCCATTCCAGAAGCAGGTGTAATTCAGCATTCATGAAGAATTCATGTGTCTGCCTTGTTGGATAGGCACTGGGGTATGTGGGGATTCAAACAGTAGCCCCGAAAGAAGGGCTGAAAAAGAATGAGTTACTCTCTCCTTGACCAGTTCCATTTTGAAATATTAAATTTCCTGAAAATATTTTACTTGTGATGGTTATCTGAGAAGAGGGACAACTATATTCAAATGTTTGGAGCCTTTTTTCTTCACTATACAAAGAAAAGTACACAATTAAGCCACTGCATAAATTATTTTATCTGCAACATGTGTCCAACACTTCAGCTACTTCAGGTTCATACTTCATTCTGTTTTGTACATGGTTTCTCCTAGTGGCATACCAAAGGGATGCCACACTGTACTGATCACATGGTACAAGGAATAATAAGCCATTATGATAATGTAGTTTGTCATGGTCCTCGAGGCAAAGTGATGTCCCATAACCAGTGTTCTAAAGCAACATCTAATGTTTATTGTTAATTAAATTGACAATAAATTGCCTTTTTGTGAAATGCCATTGCCTAACACTTTAGCCCATTTTCTCTGAAATGTCATTTTTGACAACATATCTACTTGTTTAACTATTTATGTATTTTAAGGTAAATATTATGATGTACAACTTTTAATTGCTGTCTAGTGACATCATTAATTACCCATTATGAAGAGGTTGTTGCCTATTGACTTATTTGTAAGCAGCCATTTGCTGTCTGAATTTTCTCATCTCATACAGTGGCAGCTGTATCCTGTTTGTGCTATGCCCACTAGAATAGGGGCAAGGCAATCTGCTTGAATATGGCCAGCTAATATGGGTGTACAATAGAAAGGCAAAACAAACTGTGACGGGGCAAGGCCAGAGGGCTATAGGAAAGTGGTAAGGAACCAGTATGTTAGCCCCAGGCTAAACAAATCCCTGATACCTTATGGCAGTTGCTCCAGGTTAATCAAGACACCTGGGGCCAATTAAGAACTTTCCAGAAGGCAGGAAGGTTAATTGAGACACCTGCAGCCAATCAGGGGCTGGCTGAAACTAGTTAAAAGCCTCCCAGTGAGTCAGTGAGGGGCGCATGTCAGGAGCTGTGGAAGGAGGTTGCGTGTGAGGAGCTGGGAGCAAGAGGCACTAGGAGCTGAGAGTAAGAGGGCGTACTGCTGGAAGATCCTGTGGTGAGGATAAAGAAGGTGTTGGGAGGAGTCCATGGGGAAGTAGCCCAGGGAGTTGTAGCTGTCGTGCAGTTGTTCCAGGAGGCACTCTAAACAGCTGCAATCCACAGGGCCCTGGGCTGGAACCCGGAGTAGAGGGCAGGCCCGGGTTCCCCCCAAAACTCCCAACTCCTTATCGGACACAGGAGGAGTTGATCTGGACTGTGGGTTCTACCAGAGGGGAAGATCTCTGAGGCAAACAAAAATCCGCCAATAAGCGCAGGACCCACCGAGGTAGAGGAGGAACTTTGTCACAAAACCTACTCCTGTACGCTGAAAGCATCACTCCATGATGCACCCACTCCTTGCTTACACATTCTAGTATGAAACTAAATCCATTCCAAATTATGCTATTACACCAGGTGCTGCTCTAGACTCTTTTTATTGATTTGCCTTCCTTCTATGGAAGGTGTCTAGGCATTTGATTGTGCTCTGTCATTTGCCCACTGGACAGCAATCCAGATATAAACCACTCCAGATTCTCGAGGGAATCCAAGTGTGTGCATGTTATGTAAAATGGCATCCTGACTGAAGTTCTTCTATGTTACTCAACACTCTTTTAGAATTTTTGTGTAGGTTAACTGAACAAGTGGGATATAATCTCCCACGCACATAGCACAGTGTCATTTACAGAGTTTGAATCCTCTGTAACAAAACTTTTCTTATGGCCAAAAAAAGTTAAAATAGAACAAATTTTAGTTAAAATACATACAGACAAATTTCTCAGTCACATAATTAGGAAAGAAGCATACCAATGTTTCTACTACAAATGGCCATTCTCAATGTGATATAATGAGTGGATGTTTTATTTGGGTTTTTCCTCATAGAAGGAAAATTGTTTTAGGGACGTATTTACAATTTTGGCTTGTTTTGTTAATTGGTTTCTTTGAAATAATTTGTATTGTATTAAAATAATTTCTTGTATTACTAATGCAGTGGATTTAATATTGTTGTTTCATAAACTCAGCAAAACCACCAGTTTTTTGCAAATTTGATTTCATTACTTCACGGATTAGTCATAAAGGGTATCTAAGAATGACTCTGGCAACATACAGTACTCCCCTGTCCTCAGAAAACACCATGAAAACACAATAATCTCAATTAACTGCTCCCATTTTTCATAATCCTTAGAAATGTAGTTTACAAGGTTATCTTTAAACCAGCTTCTCATTTGGCAAAGCATGTTCAACAAATCATCTTGGAAGGAAATTATTCCACAATAATGGTCACAAAGACAAAAATCAAATAGTGATGGGCAAACCTCAAAACACATTTAGGTTCAGATATGTACTACAAAGTGAAGATGTCTGTTCAAAAATTCTGAAATGTGTATTCTTATAGAAATTCGTAAATTTGAGATGGGGAAGAGCTACTTAGGAAATCTGTTTCATCCTCATACCAATGCAGGCTTGTTCCCTGCATTGTGTTTTCTACTAGTTCATAGATAATAAAGTTAGAAGAGATCATTGTGATCATCTAGACTGACCTGTATAACACAGGCAATATGACTTCCCTGAATTATTTCCTGTTTGAACTAGAACATACCAAAAAAAAACCCCATCCAATATTGATTTTAAAATTTCCAGTGATAGAAAATCCACCAGTACCTCTTGGTGAGTTGTTCCAGGATGTGGGAGACTATAAAATATTCTGAATTAGGTCTCTCCTATTGTGTATAAATACACATCCAGTGGGCTACAGTGAATGTGAGAATGTCTCTATAGTCTGGTGGGACGGGCACTCACCTGAGAGATAGGAGACCCATGTTCCAATCCCTTTTCTCTGTCAAGCAAAAGTGGGAATTGAACGGGGGTTTCCTAAATCCTGGGTAAAATCCCTAACCACTGGGGTAAAAGTTATTAGGGAGGCCTCCTTTTCTCTCCCTCCCTTCAGCCCCAACCATTTTTTGAATCTAATACTCCTTTGCTTTTGTCAAAACGCCCAAAATTGAAACAAAAGTTTTTGAGTTATGTTGAAACAAAACATTTCATTCTGACCCTACTTGAAATGTTTTCAACTTATTGATTTACTGAAAATATTTTTAAAAAATTGTTTTCAGTTTGACCCCAAATTTTTCAAAATTGCTAGTGAACCAAAAACACATTATTTGCCCAATTCTAGTCATACACCTAGAAACAAAGAATAAAGGCTATGCTTACCAAATGGGAGATTGTATATCCTGGGAAGCAGTGATTCTGAAAAGAACTTGGGGGGGGTGGGAGGGGGGGAGTAATGCAATCATTGGCTGTATAAACAGGGAAATATCAAATAGGAGTTGAAAAGCTATATTGCCTCTGTATTTGGAGTGGTGCAGCTACTACTGGAATACTGTGTCCATTTCTGGTGTCCACAATTCAAGAAGGATGGTGATAAATTGGAGAGGGTTCAGAGAAGAGCCATCAGAGTAATTAACTATTAGAAAGCATGCCTTATTGCGAAAGACTCAAGGAACTCAATCTGTTTAGTTTAACAAAGGGAAGGTTAAGGAGTGACTTAATCACAATTTATAAATCCCTACATGAGGAACACAAATTTGATAATAGAAGGCTCTTTAATCTAAGGGTACGTCTATACTTACTTCCTGGTTCGGCGGCAAGCAATCGATCTTCTGGGATCGATTTATCGCGTCTTGTCTAGACCCGATAAATTGATCCCGGAAGTGCTCGCCGTTGACACCGGTACTCCTGCTCCGCGAGAGGAGTATGCGGAGTCGACGGGGGAGCCTGCCTGCCGCGTCTGGACCCCGGTAAGTACCTTTTAGTTCGAACTAAGATACTTCGACTTCAGCTATGTTATTCACGTAGCTGAAGTTGCGTATCTTAGTTCGAACTGGCGGGTTAGTGTGGACCAGCCCTAACGGATAAAGGTATAACAAGATCCAATGGCTAGAAGTTGAAGCTAGAAAAATTCAGACTAGAATTTGTCTGTATCATTTTAGTTTCTTAATATGTCCTGGTAACAGAAGTCTAAGTATATCTCTTCAGCACTATTACCTTTATCAACCAAATTTGTAATCTCTTCAATAAAATATATCAAGTTAGTTTGACAAGATCTATTTTCTATAAACCCAAGTTGATTGACATTTATTATATTATTCTCCTTTAACTCTTTATTAATTGAGTCCTGTATCATCCATTCCATTATTTTGTCTGGGATCAGTGTCTGGCTGACAGGCCTGTTATATCCCATTTACTCTGTTTAAATAACAGCACATTTGCTTTCATCCAGTCCTCTGGAACTTCCCCCATGTTCCTGTAAATCAAATGAAAATTAATACCATATTGTCCAGTCTAAATTTAAATGTCCCAAAAAGGGCTTCCACTACTTTTTGTGGGGAGACTGTTCTACAACCTAAAAGATTTTACTGTGAGGAAGTCTTCCCTCTTATTCACCCTATATTTTTCCTTTAATTCAGTTATTTGTAGTTATATCCCTTTGTGCTATGCTAAATAATTCCTTTAGTTTCTTAGTGTTTACACCCTTCAATTATTTGGGAACTGTTGTGTCCGCTCTTAATTGTCACTGTCAAAATACATATATTTAGCCCTTCAATATTTTTTTCATAAACTATTCGTTGCAGTTTGTCACTTTTGTTGCGCTTTTTTGAACTTACCGAATATATCAATATTATTCTAATATTAAATTGCAGTATTGTAAGATTCCATTTTATAAGAGATTTTAAAATAGATTTGAGTGGCCAGATCCCCTAACAACTGAAATTGATCTGATATTAAGGAACCACCAGATCAGTGAAGGAGCACTACAGCTAAGTTCCCTCTAAACTGCTCAGCCGCACAGCTGCCTATTAAGCCCTGCACAGGGTTCAGGGCTGTGGCGGGGCAAGGTGCCGCTCCCTGCCGGCCCAGCATGGACCTACCATGGTGGGGAGAGGTGTCCCTCCCCACCAGCCCCAGCATGGATATAATGCGGCGGGGAGAAGTGCCTCTCCCCAACGGCCCCAGCGCAGACCTGCCGCAGTGGGAAGAGGCGCCCCTCCCCACTGGCCCAGTGCAGATACGCCCTGGACTTGCTGCAGCCGGGGGAGAGTAGCCACTCCCTCGGCCTGGCCCAGCCCAGCTGGAGCTGCCTCAGCTGGGGAGAGGCGCCTTTCCTCTGGCCCCCAGCTGCTGTGGCAAGAGAGGGATGGGGGGAGTACTCTCTCCAACTGCAGCCCCAGGGCAGCCTGCACCCCAAACACCACATCCCTGGCCTCACCCCAGAGCCCACACCCCAAGCCAGAGCCCTCACCCCCCTGCACCCCAACACTCTGCCCCAGCCCTGAGCCCCCTCCCACATTCCGAACCCCTCAGCCCCACCCACACTCCGAACCCCTCAGCCCCACCCCCACCACATGAATTTTGTTATGTGCACCAAAATGAAGGTGATGTGTCACACATCACCTCCATATTGGTGCACATAACAAAATTCATTCCGCACATGGATGTAAAAAATTAGATGAAACACTTGTTACCATTCGGCATGTCTAGAACATCCCTTGAACTTTCCTCTGGTCCCTATTCTTCACTCCTTGTTCAAAACCATTGTATAATGTTGTTATGTGCTCTTAAACAGTTGCCTTGTTCCACTGGATAGGCAGCTGCATATAAATTGTGGATGAATTGGTTCCTGTGCAGCATATACATACCTATGAAACTCAATTAGTAAATAATTCTGTTGATGATGCACAAGAAACAGAAGCCAGCTCACTCTTGGAACCTCAGAGCTAGAAGTTAATCATGTGATTAAGTGCTTTGCTGAATTTGTGCCCAAATGAGGAAGGTACCATTTTTACACAGTTATTTTTCAAAGTAGAACCACACTTTTAAAAATATTGATGCCTTTGTTACTCCCTCACCTAGATCCCCCCGGTGCTTCTTGCCTATGTTAAATATCTTTTTTAGTATAAGCTATTCAGGGGCAGCGACTATTCTTATTTTTGTTTCTTGCACTCCATGTAAATCAGCAATTAAACTGCTGCTGGTGAGGTCCATAATCAGGGTTGTGTGGGTGGAAACTGGCACAGTCCAAGGCGAGAATAAAACCCTTAGCTGGCACTTAACATCTACAAGCTAAATTTCCATAGGCAAAATTTAAATATTACACCACTTTCTGTGAGCAAAACAAAACAAAAGTTTTCTGTGAACAAACATTAATTTAGCAAGAAGTCACAGTGAGTGATGCACCTCTACAATGCAGCAACCAACATGGCATATATTAAAGGAAAATTGAGGAAAAATATATTATATGCAACCAGGATATGGATCTTCAACTCTTAAAATAAAATTACCATTACTATTGTCATTTGCTATCTTTGACTGCTTCATTTTTGGTTATCATTACTTACCACTGATGACAGGCGGGCTCCCACAGCACAATCTGTTTCTGCTGAAAAAGACATTCTAAGGCCCTGATCCTGAAAACACTTAAGCATGTTCTTAACTTTACTACCATGAGTACTCCCGTTGATTTCAATGGGGCAGTTAAGAACACGCTTAAGTGTTTGCAGGATCAAGGCCTAACTAAATTTTCCATATTTCATATTAGTCTGATCTGTTTACAGCCACCCCACCAAGAGATGTCATCATTTGCTACTATCTAAAGAGTTATATTGTATCTTAGGGGTTTCTGTAGAACCCATTGCTGTAATATCTCATACGTATACCTCATGTTTTTTTAATACTAAGATAGGAAAGGAAAGACTGTAAAAAGTTGACAAAGCTAATATAGGGTTTTTTTTCTGCATTTGAGTATGTAACTTTATGACATTTTTCCTGTGAGACTCACTTTATGCTTTACTATGCTAATCGTATTTTGAAACAGCAGTTTCTCGTTTCTGTTTGAGCCACCTACATCAATAATAGAATTTGTCAGCAAAGAGAACAGACTATTATAGTCTTGAAATATTTTTTCTATGCTAAGTAAAAAGGTAATTAAGGTGCAAATTTTTAATCCAAAATGGTCTAATCTGTTAATTAAAAACAAAGGTATATGAAAAATGTTAACTAATAACTCTTTGTTTAAACATCTATAGATGATAAAAAGATGTATCTGTTCTATAAAATGCAAAAGGTTTGAAATTGTTTTTCTCCCATAGTAGAATATATCTCCATAAATTGTCTTCAAAACTACATTCATTAGAAATCTCAGTGATAACTATAATTTCAGTTATTCATATTAAAACTATAAAGTATGAAGGTTCTGTCCAAATAAAGGATACAATTTAGAACACTTATTTAAATAATTATTGGAAGAGGAGACTAGGTAGTGCTACAGAGCTGTCTGGATGCAGGAAAGTTGAGTTCCTCATACCTTCTGGCATTCGCATCCTATCCACCCCTTCTAAAGTCTCCCCAACCTAAATAAAGGACCTCTAAGAAGAAAAAGGCTTAACAACATCTGAATAGAGTTATTTTGCCCCCCCCCCGAACCCTGATTTTGGTGAAAAATTACCTGTTGTGGGCCCCCCAAATCCAAGATGCCCGTGCCCACAGAGACAATCAGAAACCAGTATCACCTTGTGGGGCTGATCAAACTCATGGCTGGTGATGTGACAGAAATTAAAAACAACCTAGTCACTTGTAAACTTCTGTATCCACCATACCATACCTTGCCCCTTTTCTGGATGCAAGAACATATAATACAATCCAGAGAGCAGAGTACTGAATTTTTGTAATTTTAAGAAGAGATGTGTCAGTTTTAGGAGGTAGTTCTTTTGAGACCCTCTTGAAGTTTAGCAGTTTGGCTTCCCCATGCCTTTCTAAATTGTATATTTTTAGTAAGATTAAATGCATAAACAGTCTACACCAGTGATATTTAGACCTCAGTGGTTCAGGAGCCAAATTAGCGATCAATATTACCCAAAAGAGCCACAATAGTGTGAATTTATTGTTTCATTTTATATATATTTCTCACATCAAATAAGTTATCAACTTGCACTGTTATTAACTTAATTGGTTAATAACATAGTAAAAGCATCCTGAATGGTTAATAATTTAGATTGGTTAATAATTAAATCACACAGTGTTTTAATATTATGTCCCGTAAAGAGCTGCAGGAGGCACATTAAAGAGCTACTTGAGGCTCGCGAGCCTCAATGTGAATATCACTGGTTCTCACTTGCCTTTTAGGTAGAAATACAAGAGGAATGTTATGACTGTGGCTTGAACATCTGCAGTTAGAAATTTAAACCATTTAAAAATGTACAAGGGATTAGGCTAGAAATCTGAGGGAAAAAAATCTCTGGGCTTTCAACCGAGGAGCCCAACTCCTCAGTTACAGTTAATTTAACCTCACTGCATTCCTTCAAGGTAGGAATTATACATACCCCCACTTTACAGTGGGGAAAACTGATCTAAAGAGAGGTTAAGTGGCTGAAGAAGAACTAGGAACTCCTGATGCCCTGTTCTCTGCTACAACCATTGTACAACATTTTGTCTGTGCTGTGGGTCAGTTTTTAACACTGAGTCCATCTCAGTCTGAGGCCAAAAAGGATCTGGGCTATTGGGGAGACCGCGTGCTCAGTGCTCGGGGGGGAAACACCAGTTCACATTCTCTAGTGATTCCTGTGGCTGAACCAGGAGAGATTTTGATGGACTCTGGAGCCCCATGTCCAGTCCTCCTTGTTAAGAAAGATAATTGGCCCAAAACAAGGTCATAAGCACTTGAGGAGTAGATAAGGAGAGGGGATGAATGCACACCCCCCACACACTTACCAGAATAGCATTTAACACCATTCACTGAAAGGAATGCAAACAAGTAGGTGGGTATGACATATAACATCTTTCTAAGGTCTGTGTGCAAGCTGCTTTGTGTCAGCCAAAAGCACATACAATATGGACATCATTTCCTTTCTCTAGCACGGAAAACCCATTGCATTTCAGATTGCAGGATGTACTCTCCTAGGGAACAAGAGGTATGAAATTACCTTTTGAATACATATCGCCCACATACAATGAACTCAGGATGCAAATGGTGATTTTGCATTTAGCAGAACCTGCTGCTGCCAGCTTGCGCCATATTATAAAAATGTTTAAAACAAATGCCAAATTTAATCTACAAATATTCATATTGGGTGAAATTGATTTTTGTGTAGAGGTTAAGGCCAAGGCCTTTACAGCACATAAATTCCACTTTGTCCCTCAAAGTGTGACATTACCTGGTGCACAGAACTTGTGCTCTCCCTCTTTCCAAGGGTGAATTTCACCCATTAAGGATAAATCTGAAAAAAACCCACAACCAACCAAACAAAAAAACACCACAGGGTTGAGAGTAATACTGTAAGATTCAACTTCAGCAGTCTTAGTTGGTCAATATAACATAATGTGGGGTTTTTAAAGAGTGCTTTAGGTGTGTTTTCTTCATATGATACATTGTTTAAATGGTTAGTTAAGTGTATCACATGTCATTGTTAATTTTAGATCTGTATTGATAAAGCCTTTTTTGTTTCTGAAAATGATGTAAATTAATGATGCAAAGTAATATTTACATTAACACAAATGTATAAAAATCTCAGTTGTGTGTCTATTCAAATATATTGTCCCTGACCAGTTCCTGTGACTAAAATAAGATCAATCTACCACATTTTCAGTTTGTTTTTAAGCCTTGAATTTTATTTTCCTTGCCTGACAGTCTGTCACTGATCTGAAAGGGTTTTTCTTCAAAGAGCATACAAGCTTCCTTTTGCCAACCTTGCTGCTATGTATTTGACCTTATAAATTAAGTTCTTAACAATTTGGTTTATACTGTGTGTCTTTTTTAATATTATAATTATAGTTTTAAAACCAAACACATTTCCTTAAGAGTTATTCCAGTAGATGGTCACTGTGTAATTTTCCTTAAGGATGTGTGGTTTCTCACTGGCTCTTTGGCATGGAAAAAGGATACTGTGTTGGTTTTGTCTCAAGGAATGTAAACTGTTTGTACTTGTGGCCAAAAGACCTTAGTTACAAAACAAAAGTTTTATCACCCATCCTGTATTATCTCTATCCTTAACATTTCTTTACTACTTGCTTTCAGCTTGAATTGTGTGATAATATGTATATTTGGTATACATGGTTTGTTTATGCCGAACTGCATTAGCCAGTCTCATGTTCTTGGAGTGCTTGAAGTAGTTTCACTAATCTGTCAGTATAGTATGTACTTTGGGATAAATATAGACATGCAGCCACTCTGCAAGTTGTAGGTCATCATCATATGCTGAAGCTAAAAATTACCCCTTTGGTTATGGAAAGCCTGATCTGATCAGGAGGCCTGCTCTAACTTCAGCACTTGCCTATTTAAAAAAAAACCCACCAACAACAAAAAACCTAAATGAAATGCCTGCCTTGATGTCGAAGAAAGACATATAGTGAAAGTGTGAAACAGGATCATGAAACAAGTAATTTCTTTTGCAATTTTAATAAGAAAACAATTTTGAGAATTGGAACTTCTCAGTTATTTTCAGGCTCATGGATATTACAGTAGCCTGTTGGAGAAGATTCAGTGTGGTCAGTTTTATAAAGGAGCTTGGTAGGTATAAAAACATTGGAATTTTGTGTTTTAGTGTGTGTCATTAGCCTGTATGGTGTTAGATTCAAAATTTGGCACTCTTAAGTTAAAGAAAATAATGTATTCTTTTTCCTGTTAAATATAATGAGAAATCACTAACAGTGATTTGCTAAAATTGTACCCACTGTGTTGCAAGTTTTTAACTTGCACATACTAGGTTGATTTTTCTGTTGTTTTGCTTGATCTTTGAGTTTGAAGAAAAGTTTCTGTAATGTACAAGAAGTACTGAGGAAATGGCATAAGTTAGTTTTGTACTCCTTACTTTTCATCAGCTTACTGCATACGTATGTATTAAAACTACTGTACTTTCTTAGAACTCTTACTATAGTAATTTTTTATCACATCAGAAAAGCAAATTATTTACAACATGAAAAGAATTAATAGTGATATAACATACATTTTAATGCAGTTATCCAGTTTTCAGTAATGGCATAGGGTCAGAAGGATATGTGGATATTTCATTGCAATGTCTATAATATTTCTTTCTCACATTTAAAGAAAATGTTATGCTGTTATAATCTGGTCTAATTGAAAGTGTTCTGTAGGGAAGGATTAATGTTTCTGTGTACCGTTGGTTGCAGGTATGATAGAATTTAGGCAATAACTCAAGGTACCAAGCAAAACTGGTTGCTTAATGGGAGTGGTTCTCTAGCAAAATTGGACTAGAATTGCACTTGAAATGTTGGAGATATTTTTGGGATGATCTGATAAGGGTGATATCTTGTTCAGATTTTCAGGCCCGTGTGTGTGTAAAAAATAAAAACCAAAAAAACCTATGTTAAACATTAAGTTTGCAAAGTCAAGCACTCAAAAGTTAGGAATTGCCAAAAGTAAAGTTGCCCATGCAACCTATAATCAGCCCCCTGGTGTTTATGGATTTTGATACAACTTAAAGTTATGTGATCACATACTATTTTTTCCACAGGACTATACCCAAGGTTGTGCATAGGATGGACGGTGCTCACTGAATGCTAATTAAACATTTTGTTTTATCCTTGTCATTTATTGTGTGTCCCTTTGCATTATTTACTGCATACCATCCAAATCCTGTACCTACTATAGAATTAATTTCCCATGGAATTTTCTATGATGCTGTCATCATAGCATCTTAGTAGGATAGTACGTGCCCATGTAATTAATGACTATCTCATTATGCATAAGTGCAAAGGGATCATATTAAGGTTACACCGGCAGCCTTAATTCTGGCATTTCCTAAATGTTGAGTGCTTGGCTTTACAACCTTTATAGTCTGTTAATCTAGTTTTTTGTATGTAAGACAGTTTTTTCTTTGCATATATAGATACTTCAAAACTTACTACATAGTGTACAGGGTGCAAATGTCTTTCAGTTTTTCTTACAAATCAGAAGACAACATTTTTTAAATTGGATGTTTGCATTTATTCAGCACTTATGAAAATCAGGCCTCCTTAATTTAGGAACCTAAATATATTTTTAAGATGCTAACAGGCAACCAGCTTTGAAAATTTTGACCATAGTAATTAGTAGTAAAAAGTTCTTGCTCCATTTTGTCTATCCTTTGGCAAGTACAAAACTTGTCCCTACAATATTTTCTTAAAGTGTGGTTCTACAGTGAAAAGTAACTGTGCAAATCTGCTCCCTTGAGTAAACAGTACCGTGTGTTGACTGTAGTGACAAATGTAAGTTCTCACTTATTTTACTAAGATCAGCATTAAAGAGCCAACATTATGGGTTGCATTCTGGCTCACAGATCAGCAGCAGAGTTGCCAATGAAGTTCCAATTGCTGGGTCACTTTTTTTTACTCTTACTATGCAAATATTTGAGACAATATGCCACATAGATGCAACAAAAGGCAGAAATTGCATACAATAAATAGTTGCACAGGTATAAATTAGGATGGAATTTGAGTTGTCAAATCTTCTTAATGGTCGTGATGTTGCCTTTCAAACCTGAGACTGAATATGTGAACCTGGCAGTTAGAAAATGATCATTTTACTTGTAAACTAAACAAGTTTAATGTCAGAAATTGCCACAATAAACCTGGGACCCCAATGCTATTTTACATAATCTCTTTGCAGAAAAGAGCTTCACTAAAAGTGTTTCATCCATTGCTAAAGGACTCAAGTGACAGAGGTTCTGTATGTATCTTGGGAGACACTTCCATCATCTAATAGATTTGATATTGAATATAAATTTTCCCTTTTTCAGTTGCATCCCATTATTCCTCATAATACCATCCTAAATTATGATGAGAGAGGAATTAGTAGTTATACTCTTCTCTCATTGTTCTCTTCTTCATACACTAGAAGTCTGTTGTTGTTTAGAATAGCTGAAGTAAAAGAGGCGCTCCTTTTTTAGAACAATTTTGTATCAAAAATGTAGAAGTGCTCTATTTATGAGTTGTTATATGCACAATATCACATTCCTAGCATAGCTTAATTATAATCATTATGTTTTAAAAGTCAATCAATGTAAACTTTTTGGAAAGTTAAACTAGATGGAGAAAATAATTGGTGATAGCTGTACTAGAGCTGTATGTGATCTCATATCTTGTTAATTAAGAGGCTCATTCCCACTGCACTGCAATATGATTGGATATTTGACATCTGTTAAGAGTAATGGCTATTCTGTCATACACAGAACCGTAAATTTACTTCTGTCTAGCATATACAAGATATAATGGTCTTTTAAAAATGGAATTTTGAAAGAAAACTATTTGTTCCCTGTTCTGCAATTTAGTTTCCATCATTTTCAGTGCTAACATTTTGGGCCTAATTCTGCAAGGTTTTGAGCACAGCCTGCCAGGTCCAGTGCATCCTCAAATGCCATTGAAATTATTGGGAGTTGAAGATGCTTAGCACCTTGTAGAAACAGGATGTTAAGCCTATAAAATATCATCTATTCTTATGGTAAACTCAGATGGTTAATATTTGAAAATAACTTTCAGCAGAAGATACCAAATTTGTCCCAGAAGAGCATATGGTATAGAATGCTAAGAGCCAGATTCTAATCTTAGATGTGTGATATCCATCACTGGGTATCTGAAAAATCTGCGTCTGTACTTGCAGTTCTCATTTTTTTCTAACCTGGTAAGATGCACACAAAAGCAATGCATGTGCTTTTTGGTGTTTTTGTCTTATGATTGCAGTAAGATTGGGAAGTGATATCAGCCTTGTACATTTTATCATTTTTTAAATCTCTCTACCCCCACCTCCACAGCTGCTCAAAGGTGTTCTGACACCTGAATTGCAGCAAGAGTGGCAGGTGATCTGCTCCGTCAAGAGCTGCTCATAATACCACTTTTTATACCAACTGGAAAGTGAACAGCAGGGGATGCAGCCAGCATCACACCACAAGATCAAACATGTCACTTTTCCCCCTTAGAGGACTAAGCTTCTTCTGGCGTAAGTTTGGAAATTTAAGTTTAGGGTTCTCATGCATAGAAAAACGGTATTGGCATTTGCTTTTATTTCTCTTCTGGTTTGTTATAAGAAACAGAAGCAGAGCTCAATACAATGTGCATTGTCATCATGCTTATGAGGTTGATAAATAATGTTAATAAAACAACAGTGTTTTGTCCTTTCAGGTAAAGTGATAAAATAAAAATAGTTATACTCCTGACGTCTGTGGGAGTTGAGCATTTTGAATAACAATAAAGAGAATAGTTGACAATTGAGCAATAGTGATCTTGCATGGAAGATAAGGTGATGAGAAACTGGAGCGTTATTAAAAGCGCTGAGTGATGGCAGGTCTCATCATGTAAAAGACAGTACAGAGTGGAACATGAAGAGTAAATTGTACCCAGTCATAAGATATAAGGTGTCATCTACAGTTTCTTGGGACAATCTAGTCATCTACAGACCACAGAACCTAGTATAAACTTTCACATTTTTGTTCAACAAGTGCACAACTTACTTTCAATATTTATTTTTACATAGTATGTTGGCCTGATGATCAAAGAATCATAGAACTGGAAGGGACCTCAAGAGGTCATCTAGTCCAGTCTCCTGCACTCAAGGGAGGACTAAGTATTATCTAATCTGTTGCTTTGTTTCACTGATAAGACATTGGAATAGTCTTAGAAAACTAAAACATGCAGGTGTTGCCTAAAGTAAACATATTTCTTGTACATTTCAGCCTCTCCAGTTGGTAACGGATACATCAAACCACCCGTTCCACCTGTTTCTGGCACACAAAGGGAAAAGGGACCTCCAGCCATGTTGCCCATCAGTGTTGACCCAGACAGTAAACCAGGCGAATATGTCCTGAAGAGCTTATTTGTTAACTTCACGACTCAGGCTGAGCGCAAAATTCGCATCATTATGGCAGAGCCCCTGGTGAGTACAAAGGAAATCCTAAAAAAGTTTAAATTGCATGATCTTATTGTTAAATCAGTGTTGAGTTTATTATGAAATTTCTAGTCTGTTTCAGATTATGATATAAATTTCAATAAGATTTCAAAATGTCAACTTCTCAAAAGCTAAAACATAAAAATCTGTAGTACAACAACCTGTATTTTACTTCCATGATAATAGTAGGTTTCTCTTTTAAGAATTATTTCACTTGACCTAATGTTATAATTCCTAATCTTTCAGATATGAGTAGCCCATATTATGCAACTAGCCTTCTGTATCTTTAACCAGAAACTACATTTTATTTACCTTTTTATGATCTTGAATAGGCCAGTAATAGTTTTGCAGCACATATTTTAGCTGGAATAGCATCTCTTACAAATAATTAGGGACTTAGATTTGTAAGTAATTGGGAAACTTTTGTAGTGTCTTTATAACATTTTGTTATAGAACACTGTTTAGAACATCTAGAAAATCTGATCATACCCCATATCTTTAGGATTCCAGAGATTCCTAAACGTAGGGAAGATCCAGATTGTCTTGGCTCTGATGAAATGTGACTAGCTGTATCTTTTGATTTAAATTTAGGAGGATTTGTTGTACATAGAAATATTTCTTCCTTCTGTAATATTGTGCAGATGGAAGATGGAGATACCTTACATAATTTTGTCAGAGGTAAAAGACTGGGAAAGAATTTTAAGCACAGCATGGTAAAATGAAGCAAACTGTTTGGGGGAAGGAGGACAATCCAGTTTACTTTTCTTTCCAGATCTCCCCAAATAAATCAGAGAGAGTAAAATAAAGGAATCAATCATAGTACAGGTCTTCTTGGGAAGAGGGAATGACAGAAGCAGTTTGGTACCAAACAATCTTTACATTACCTGTAGTGAACACTTTTAAACATATACAGACAAAATAAAGCTATGAAATTGCTAGACAAGATAAGAGAAGCAACAATAAGATGGATTCTGAAGAAAAGTTAAAAGGAGACTGGATACTGAGAAATCCCTCTGTATTGAGGCAATTTATGTAGCCCTTGAACACTTGACCATGTGCTTTCATTTAATGTTGCAGGAATAGACATAAGAACATAAGAATGGCCATACTGTGTTAGACCAATGATCTATCTAATCCAGTATCTTGGCTTCTAACAGCGGCCAGTGCCAGATGCTTCAGAGGCAATGAACAGAACAGGGCAATTATTGAGTGATCCTTCCCTCTTGTCTAGTCCCAGCTTCTGGCACTCAGAGGTTTAGCGTCACCCAGAGCATGGGGTTGTGTCCCTGACCACGTTGGCTAATAGCCATTGATGGACCTGCCCTCCATGAACTTATCTAATTCTTTTTTGAACCCAGTTATACTTTTGGCTTTCACACTATCCCCTGACAACGAGTTCCACAGGTTGACTGTGTCATGTGAAGAACTACTTCCATGGATTTATATAGTGTTGTTATGATATTTTCTGTCTCATTATCTATCCCTCATTATCTGTTAGCTTTTTTGGATGCCACTGCACATTGAACAGATGTTTTCAGTGGCAGTCAAAAAAGCTAAAATGCAATGAAATAGAGACTTAATATAGTGTCTCTGTTTTTCCCCACTTCACTTGTGTTACGATTACTTGCGTTTGCAATGTGTTGATATGTTAATGTTTGTGTGTGAAATGTATGAAAATGTTAATGATAATCTTATTTCTTATTGGTTATGTAAAATTTTACTTGTGCTGTGGAAAACTGAGTCCAGAGTATAAGAATTTTGTGATGAACTGGGGGTTTGCTCTCTTCTACAGTGTTTGCGTTTGTCCTGAAAATATTGTTTAATTATGAAATGCTAGCAGTATTTCAATTAAGTATTCATATCAAATTAGTAGAGATAAAGCATATAGGGTATTGCCAGAAGAGGGTGACCAGATGACACATACTTAAGCAGTCTGCTATAGAGACTCAACCGCCTTGGCCCTGAGGTAATACTTACAAGATGGAAGAAACTGGGGAAAATGGCAAAAAATATATTGGCATGCTGAGAGAGGGTTTATGCCCACCATTTCTTACTTGGGTTTATAATCTAGGGTAGCTGTTGGATATCCAGCTGCTTCTGAGTAGTCTGCCAAGCATGTTTTTATCAATTGCACTTCATAAGAAGGTTGCCTCCTTTTTTTTTTTTGATGGGGAAAAGATATGGACCTCATCAAGGCTGTCTGTGACTCTGTCACCTCAAAACTACATTTACTGCATTGTTTAATGGGGCTACATCCTCACACCATTTGGAAACGGCAGCTACTACAGACTGTGGCACCTTGCCTATTAAACAGGATTTCACACAGAGTGCATTCTTTAAAGACACCATCCATTCAGGTTTTTCACTTCTGAGGCTGTAAGCTCCCAATGTGATGTGTGCTTATTAGGTCATGACTGCAGTGTTAATTTGACATATGAAGTTCTAAATGTTTTGAGTTCTAGCTACTTGAGAAACTGCCTTTCTTTCTCTCTGTGATAAAGTAGCAGTTGTGATCATCTGAATATTTTGAGCTAAAGTGTCTCCTGGTTTAAATGGGAGGAGCCTGGGAGCAGGTCATTCTTGGTGTGAAGGGTCTTCTGATTTGAAATTTATTTTCCGCTTTCCTGCCTTCCTCGTCCACCACAGTCCAGATGTAGTGACCTCAGTACATGCAGTGAGATTTATTGATCTTCCCAGACTTTTTCAGAGGTTTAAGATTGATTAGAGAACTGATGAATGATGTGGTGGAATTAATTCTGGGGTTGGGCAGATTTTTTGGGAGGTCTATTTTTCTGCTATTGTATTGATACATTTTGATTATTAATTCAGCATGTAACCTTTTTAGTGCACGTAGAGAATTCAGTAGACACAATTGAAAAAAATCTAAATATATAAAGGAAAATTTTTAAAAACTTAAACTGGATTTAAACTGATAAATGTACATTAAAGAGCACACTTCAGTTGATGGTGGGTGAGGGGGGAAAGACTGAATAATCTAATAGTTCTGTTCCATTTCTGTGGTTCAGTTTCATCCTGCTGGGAAGTAGATTAAGATGCAGAAAACCAGCTCATTATTTGAATAAATGAGAAAGGCTGAAGACTTACAAAATTGTTGTATGGCAACTTGCTGTTTGTCTGATATTATTTATTTCAGGTATATTGTTATTTAAGAACTTAACTTACCACTTGGAAAGTTCCTGCCTTTGTGGAGAGCTATGTCTTAATCTATTTGCCAGAAAGAAGCCTCAAATGGATCAAGAAAAGGATCAAGAAAATTTCCACTCCCAGTAAAAGAGACACCGGCAGTATTCACTGACACTTAATGCTCATTTCAGTTGTTTCAGTACAATGTACAAGTGTACAATGCTCAGCAGTAGAGGCTCATGCATTTAGCTCCAGGTTCGATCCCGCCCGCCAATGACCGGGGTCTGTCGGTGCTACACAGCAACATAGCTGGCAATCACATGGGCATCAAACGTTTTGGTGGATATAAACTAAATATGTAACCCAATCACGTAAGCAGGTTGCCAGAGATTGATCCAGTTGATAAAATTAAAGATATATTGATAAGGTTTTTCCCAGATATTTTTTTTTTGTACATAAAGAGGTGTGGATGGGAGAGACTTTTTTATTATTTTATTTTTTTGTATGTATTTTTCTCTCACTGTTGACTTCCCCATATCTGTTTGTATCTATCTGCTGCCTTTTGTCATATACATAAGGCCTTAGTTTGTAGAGGGGAGAGTCTGTGCTCTGCCTAGGGAGTTGTGGGGGGTTCCTAAGGTGACTTTAAGTCACATTTGCGTCCTCCTAATTCTGAGCTACTCCGGGTGCTGCAGAGGTCCCAGCATAGCTTAGACACTCCTGGAGGGCTGCCTATGTGACAGTAGCCTCTCCCCAGTTTACAGGGGCACCTGTACTGCCCAAAATCTTCATGGCACATAGCACTGCATCTCTGGCTCCTGGCATTCGCAACAAACCCCACCCTCCCCACCCCAGCATGACTTTTACAGTGAGTTTGTGTGGGGTCCTTAGAAGACAGTAGGCTGTCTTACTCAGTTCCTGTGTCAAAATAATTCTTCTCTTGTCAGACCCAGTCAGAGGGGCTGGAGCTGGGGTGAAAATCTCATCCTAGATTCTTACGAATATGAATCATCTTTTTGTTATATATGTGCCTAACACAATGGGGTCCTGGCTCTAAGGCTTAGAGGAGCTACTGTGGTAGAAAAATTAATAATAATTTTGTATTACATTAGCACTTGGGCTTTCCCAATCTCAATAAAGACTCCCTTTGTGGTAGGTGTTGTACAAATAGGAATTAAAAACCATCCCCAATCTCAAAGATCTTACAGTCTAGATTTACCAGAAGAAGACTCACGGTTCATGGGCTGTTCCATTCTGCCACACGATTCTCTCCTGGAGTCAGGGCCAGCAATTATGTTTATCTGGGCAGACATGACAGGAAGATTACATTCAGACTGAAGCTTTGTAGGCCTAATAACCAGAGTGAACAACAACCCCATTGTGCTAGCCCATCCATATCCCAAAGCAGCCCCCTCTCCCACTGTTGACACAGGTTTTGTACTACCATTGGGTTGTTCCTTGCCTGGCATGTATGTGTAACACCAACATACCCCGTTTGTTGGCAGGCGGGATTGAATCGGACCTCTAGAGCTAAATGCATGAATCTATACTGCATGAGCTAAAAACCACATGGCTCTTAGCCAAGACTGTAGCAGACTCATCAATCTCTAGCTGGGCTAGCTGCCACTAGAGGGAGACAGAGTGCCCCACCAAGCAGGCATGGGTTACACAATCCTTCCATGGTAGTTAATGTGACTCACAAAGGTTCATATGCTGCATAAGGTGTCATCTTTGAGTAGAATGTGCTACATGCACTAGCATGTTCCTTGATTCCTCCACCTTGTGTCTGAGCACATCCTTTGTCCCATAGGCACCAAAACATGTGCTTTCATACTGAACAGCGACTTATATTATTTATGTGGTGAATAGTGGGGTATAGCATATGTTGTTGTTGTTATTTATTATTTGTGTTAAGATAGCACCTAGGGGGCTCAATCAGAATTGAGTTCCAATTATGATAGGCTCTGTACAAATGCAGAGTATGAGACAGTCCCTGTCCCAAAGAGCTCAGAATCTAAATGAACAAGATAGAGAAAATATAACAAACTGACAACATACAAGCCAAATGTTAAAAATACAAAATTTGGTAGTTCCTTCTTTTGGTAACATATATAAAATGTTGGGTTGATATATTAACCTAGAACCTCAGATGTTCACACGAGGCTCCCATTAAACTCAATGGAACTGCAAACATGTACTAGGGCAGTAATAGTTTATACTGTATTGGAAACACTACTGTCTGAAGTATGCAGTGAACTAGATACTACCCACTGATGCCATAGATGAGGAAAGAGGGCATAGGCTGCCTCTTCCCCATCGCAAAAGCAGCAGGGTAGTTTATTTATCTATGCTCAAGACAGCACTGGGTGGCCGACCCTGCCACAAATCACAGTAATCTGACAAACTGGGGTGAAAGGGGGTTATTGATATGCCACCATCAGCAGCAAACACTGGAAGGGGACACACAGTAGTGTTCCTTTTTAGAACAGTGGCACAGTGCACTCCACAGTGCCTCCCTTAGCTACCCTATGAAATCTGGATTGGGACCGCAGAATTCCAGCAGTAGAGGATACATGGGGCAGTGCCACTTCTCTGTCTTACTGCACTGACCATAGCAAGACTCAGCTTCAGCCAATTATGTTTTGACTTTTTGGCTACTGACACAGGCTGTGATCAGCAGGAGGACAATCTTTCTACTCAATAAGTTTTATAGACACGAAGCAAATGTAGAATATCCATCTTTAAGACCTTAGCAATATAGTGCAAATTAGACTTGACATCTTTTGTTTTTAGATGTTGATCTTTCTTTGTGCTTTAACTAGAAAGGATTTCGTTTAGAATTGAGGGGCATCCTCTTTACCTTGTTTTGATCTGCAAAGTTTAGCAGGCATCCTAATAAATACATTACATTCACAAACAGATGGCTAATTATTTAGTTATTTATATATAATATAAATGGCTTTAAAATATTGAAGTGTTGTATGGATCTAAGTCAAATGTATTTGACAGCATAATTAATTTTAAAAAAAGATTTCCAGTTTATAAAATCATATTCAGTTAAATGCATGACAGAACTTTTGTTACTGGCAATTTTCTCTAGTAATGTATTGTTTTTAAACAGTTATTGAATCTCCCCTGTAATAACTTTAACCATATTTCCTGGAGACCATTTTTTCCAGTTGATTGCACTGATATATGTATATTTGTGATCGTTTATTTTGAAATCCCTTTATTTGCATCTCTTCACTTCCAAAACTATAATTTGGCACTTTGTGTTCATTACCCCTTGATCATTTTTCCTGCACTGGTAGTCTTATAATTAGTTTAGAATTAGGGAGGCAGGGGGGTCATTTTGCTCTTTCAAATTATAAAATGTATTATCTCAAGTAACATACAAAGAATAGCATTAAAATTGTTTTTCATCTTTATGCCTATTGATCACTTTGGATGATAATTTATTCTGTATTACTCCATATTTACATATGTGTTTTTATTCTCAGCATTAGCAGGCCTGTCTTCAAACTGCTTTCTACAGTATTTATGTAGTTGTAGACCGTGATGAAGTGTAATAAATTAAGGCATTGACAGTGGTTTGCTAACCATTAATTTAGCTGTTTGTGAACTTCCATTTTGCTTTTCTACAGCAGTCCTTCTCAAGGGAGTCTCTTATAGGACTTCAAATTCAAGAACTCTGTCTTGACACTGAACTCAGCAGGGCGTCTGAGTCTCTTGAGAACTAGGGCTACTAGAATATCCATGCATTCTGCCAATAAAAAGCCCACAGCATAAATTTATAAGGCCTTTGAAATGAAAAACGGATGGTGCTGCTGTGACTAACTATAATTCTGATTAAACAATGTATTTCTTTATTTGTATTACAGTAATGCCTGGAGGCCCCAGTCAGGAATTAGGGAGAAGAGGGGCACTACACTATAAGTTGTACAAACATAATAAAAAGACAGTCCCTGCCCCAAAGAGTTTACAGTCTGACTTACCTCAATAAGAGACAGGAGTAGTAGATGAGCAAACTGGTGGGGGCAAGAAGAGGGAGGATGAGGTAAAAATAATGTGAGCGTGTTTTTGTAAAGACTAGCAGTGTGCACAAAGTACTGTCTGTCTGTTATCAGGCTGTCAGTGTCCTATAGGCATCACAGCAGAAATGAGTTAAGGAGATATTTGAAAGAAGATAAGGTAGCAGGTTTTTGAGGGTAGAAGCTCTGTTATCTGGGCACTTTTTGTGCAGATTAGAACAATATCACATGTATTTTACATTCAACCACTATGCAGTCTTTTCTCTTTTGTACGGGCTAAAATACCAACAGAGCGAATGAAACATTACTGCTTTGTACTCACATATAATGGCACATTATAGCAATTTATGTTTTTTACTTTTAAGTTATCATAAATGGCTTGAAAACATAAGAGCCTGGAGTCCCCTATTTATTCATAGAGAAGGCACATTACACAGGCCGCAGCTATTATCTAATATATATTATTTTGTAAACAGTTTTTATACCTTGCCTCTACTCCAGCTATCAATTCAGTTTATGGGAGCCCAAAGGAAGAAATCAAGGTAACATTGTTTGAGTGAAGTGACACTTAATGGAACCTTGTAAAGTGCATTTTTGCCCTTTATAGAAAAATTTAATCAATGAAAAATATAAAATGTTTTCCTTGGAAGCATATTCTTTAAAATGCTACAGATATGCTATATTTCTTCCACCATGAGTCTATAGCCATCTGTGCTCACTCTACATGATTCAAGAATGTATTTCTTAATTGTGATTATTATTAGGGGTATCGATTAATCACAGTTAACTCAAGCGATTAACGCAAAACAAATTAACTAGATTTAAAAAATAGTTGCAATTAATCACAGTTTTAATTGTACTGTTAAACAATAATAGAATACGAATTGAAATGTATTATACATATTTTTGAATATTTTCTACATTTTCAAATATATGGATTTCAGTTACAACACAAAATACAAAGTGTACAATGCTCACTTTATATTATTATTTTTATTACAAATATGTGCACTGTAAAAAAGGATAAAAGAAATAGTATTTTTCAGTTCACTTCATGCAAGTGCTGTAGAGCAATCTCTTTATCATGAAATTGCAACTTACAAATGTAGAATTATTTTTTTTACTTAAGTGAAACAAACAATGTAAAACTTTAGAGCCTATAAGTCTCTTCTACTTCTTGCTCTGCCAATCACTAAGACAAACAAGTTCATTTACATTTATGGGAGATAATGCTGCCCACTTTTTATTTACAATCTCACCTGAAAGTGAGATCAGGCATTCGCATGCCACTGTTGTAGCCAGCGTTGCAAGGTATTTACCTGTCAGATATGCTAAACATGTATATGCCCCTTCATGCTTCAACCACCATTCCAGAGGACATGCTTCCATGCTGATGATGCTCATTTAAAAAAAAATGTGTTAATTAAATTTGAGACTTAATTCCTTGGGGGGAAATTGTATGTTTCCTGCTCCGCAGTTTTTCCTGCATTCTGCCATATATTTTGTGTTATGGCAGTCTCGGATGATGAACCAGCGTATGTTGTTCAATTTAAGAACACTTTCACTGCAGATTTGACAGAACGCAAGGAAGGTACCAATATGAGATTTCTAAAGATAGCTTCAGCACTTGACCCAAGGTTTAAGAGTCTGAAGTGCCTTCCAAAATCGGAGAGGGACAAGGTATTGAATATGCTGTCAGAAATCTTAAAAGAGCAACACTCCAATGTGGAAACTACAGAAACCGAACCACCAAAAAAGAAAATCAACCTTCAGTTGGTGGCATCTGACTCATATGATGAAAATGAAGGTGCGTCAGTCTGCATTGTTTTGGATCATTATCAGGCAGAACCCGCCTGTTCTATTTATTCAGAACAAAAGCATTGCAGAGAAAACATCTCTAGAAAACAATAAATAGCTTACATGCATGCCTAGCCTAGTAGGTGTCACCCATCTTTCCTGTGGAAACCCAGGAAGGTTTCAGAGTACTTCAGGTTCTCTCAGAAGGCCTGTCTCTCTGGATCACAATCTCATGTCAGTTCTTGGGTTGGGGAGAATGACCTCTCTCCCTACATCAGGGTGGTCACTTTATGCAGATGTCAGTTTATTGTTTGTCAGGACTCTTGAACTGGGTTAAAATTAGTATATGCAGTTTCCCTCAGGACGTGAGTCTTCTCCAGACTAGTTAGTTGCCTGAGGATTTGCATTAATTATCCCTAAAGGTAAGTCTACACTACATACCCGATTCGGCAGGTAGAGATTGATCTTCTGGGATCGATTTATCGTGTCTCATGTAGACGCGATAAATCGATCCCAGAAGAGCTCCCCGTCGACTCCGGAACTCCAGCTCGGTGCAAGGAGTAAGCGGAGTCGACAGGGGAGCGAGCCTGCGCCGTGTGGACCCGAACTAAGTAATTTTAATTCGATCTAAGATACGTCGACTTCAGCTACGCTATTCTCATAGCTGAAGTTGCGTATCTAAGGGTACATCTACACTACTGAATTAGGTCGAAATTATAGAAGTCGATATATTAAAACCCGAATTTATGGAATCGATTGTGTGTGTCCCCACTAAAGAGCATTAAGACCATAAGGTCGATTGACTGTGTCCACAGTAGCAGTGCTAGCATTGACTTTCGGAGCATTGCATTGCGGGTAGCTATCCCACAGTTCCCGCAGTCTCCGCCGCCCATTGGAATTCTGGGTTGCGATCCCAAAGCCTGATGGGGCAGAAAACATTGTCGCTGGTGGTTCTGGGTACATGTCGTCAAGCCATCAAACGTCCCTCCCTCCCTCCCTTCCTCCCTCCGTGAAAGCAATCTTTTTCGCGCCTTTTTTCCGGGGTTTCCGTGTTTGCTATGGAAGCCTGCTCAGCTCACAATTACCGTACATCTCCAGCGTACGTCTGGACATTAGGTCTAGTGGGGATTCAGTCACACTATAATACGGGCAGAGGGATAGCTCAGCGTTCTGAGCATTGGCCCACTAAACCCGGGGTTGCGAGTTCAATCCTTGAGGGAGCCATTCCACCTGAGGCTGGTAGTCGCGGGACTACACAGCATAAGTTCCTTGCCTTCTAGCTGCAGATGGTGCAATATGCCATAAATGGTCGTGGGACCATACAGCAGCAGCTCCTTGCCTTCTAGCTGCAGATTGTACAATATGCTTGAAATTCGTGTGCTCCTGGCCGGCGGCCTATGTTGTGGCTGGCCGGGGGCGCTTGGACATAAATGGGAGTGACCAGAGTGACTCTGGTCATTCTCTTTTTTACGTTTTGTTTAAGGGAGATTCAGTACTGCCTGGAACACGGGCAGAGGGATAGCTCAGCGGTCTGAGCGTTGGCCCGCTAAACCCGGGGTTGCGAGTTCAATCCTTGAGGGGGCCAGGAGATGATGATGGCTATCAAGCATATTGTACCATCTGCTGCTAGAAGGGAAGGCACCTAACCCTTGCTCACCGCATATTGTACCATCTGCAGCTAGAAGGAAATGAGCCTAACCCTTGCTCCCCCCTCCCTCCGTGAAAGCAACTGAGGGGGGAGCCAAAAATCCTTTCGCGCTTTTTTTCATGCGGGCGCCATATTGCTGACACCATTGTTATCCACCCGCCGCTTCTGCTCCCACTCTGCTGTCCTGCAAACAGCATACCAGGGAAAGCATGGAGCACGATCAGATCACTGCGGCTGTTCTCGCCGTTATGAACACCACGCGCATTGTCCAGGAGTATATGGCGAACGAGAACCAGGAGCTGCTAGAGCAACAGGAGGCGAGGAGGGGACAGCATCAGCCTGAGGACAGTGATGAGGACATGGACACAGACCTCTCTCAAAAAAGGCCCCCCCGCAAGGTGGACATCATGGTGGTAATGGGGCTTGTTGATACAGTGGAACGCCGATTCTGGGCCCGGGAAACAAGCACAGACTGGTGGGACCACATAGTGCTGCAGGTCTGGGATGAATCTCAGTGGCTGCGAAACTTTCGCATGCGTAAGGGCACTTTCATGGAACTTTGTGAGTTGCTTTCCCCTGCCCTGAAGCACCAGAACACCAAGATGAGAGCAGCCCTCACAGTAGAGAAGCGACTGGCAATAGCCCTGTGGAAGCTTGCAACGCCAGACAGCTACCGGTCAGCCACGAATCAATTCGGAGTGGGAAAATCTACAGTGGGGGCTGTTGTCATGCAAGTAGCCAGGGCGATCACCAAGCTGCTTGTACCAAGGGTTGTGAGTCTGGGAAATGTGCAGCTCATACTGGATGGCTTTGCAGCAATGGGGTTCCCGAACTGTGGAGGGGTGATAGACGGAACCCATATCCCTATCTTGGCACCGGACCACCAAGCCAGCGAGTACATAAACCGAAAGGGTTACTTTTCAATAGTGCTGCAAGCACTGGTGGATCATAAGGGACGTTTCACCAACATCAACGTGGGATGGCCGGGAAAGGTACATGACGCTCGCATCTTCAGGAACTCTGGTCTGTTTCAGCTGCTGCACCAAGGGACTTTCTTCCCAGACCAGAAAATAACCGTTGGGGATGTTGAGATACCCATAGTTATCCTTGGGGACCCAGCCTACCCCTTAATGCCATGGCTCATGAAGCCATACACAGGTAGCCTGGACAGTAGTCAGGACCTTTTCAACTATAGGCTGAGCAAGTGCAGAATGGTGGTGGAATGTGCATTTGGGCGTTTAAAAGCTCCATGGCGAAGTTTATTGACTAGGTTAGATCTCAGCGAAAACAATATTCCCATTATTATTACTGCTTGCTGTGCGCTCCACAATATCTGTGAGAGTAAGGGGGAGACGTTTATGGCGGGGTGGGAGGTTGAGGCAAATCGCCTGGCCACTGGTTATGCGCAGCCAGACACCAGGGCTATTACAAGAGTACAGCAGGGTGCGTTGCGCATCAGGGAAGCTTTGAAAACCAGTTTCATGAATGGCCAGAATGCTGTGTGAAAGTTCTGTTTTTCCCCAATAATGAAAAGCCCCGCCCCTTCGTTCACTCTACTTCCCTTTACCCAAACCGCCCTGCCCTCCACCCCTCGGTCACCGCTTGCAGAGGAAATAAAGTCATTGTTGCTTAAAAATCATGCATTCTTTATTAATTCGTAAAACACAGAGGGGGAACTATGGGGGTAACTGCCACAGTCTCCCGGGATAGGTGGTGGAGGAAGGGAAGCACCAGGATGGGTGGTGGAGGAGGGGATGAGGGAAGGACAAGGACACACAGCACTTTAAAACTTATTGAATGCCAGCCCTTTCTTGCTTGGACTGTTCTCTTGGCTTGAGTGGCTGGGTGCATGGAGGCCACCCAAACGCGTTCTTGGTCGTCTCGGGGATGAGGTTATGGGACTCGGGAAGGAGGGCTGTTGGTTACACAGGGGCTGTAGCGGCGGTCTGGGCTCAGGTGGCCTTTCCTGAACCCTACGCCTTTCCTCAGCCATAAGCCGGAGGATTTCCGTTTGATCCTCCAGTAGCCTCAGAATTGCATCCTGCCTTCTCTCTGCACGCTGATGCCACCTACTCTCTTCATCCCGCCGCTGTCCCTCTTCATCCCGCCAGTCATTGTCTTCAGCACGCCACCTGTCCGCGCGATCAAAGTCTGCCTTCCTGGACTCCGACAGTGTCTGCCTCCATGCATTCTGCTGGGCAGCTTCAGTGTGGGAGGATTCCATGAGTTCTGAGAACATATCGTCTCAATTGCTTTTTTTTTTACTTCTAATCTTCGCTAGCCTCTGGGACGGTGATGAAAGGGGTGGCGTTGAAACATTTGCAGCTGCGGGAGGAAACAAACGGGAGAGGAGTAGTTTAAAAGACACATATTAGAGAACAATGCTCCAAACATTACATATCACATGTGCATTTGGTCCAAGGTTGCACTTTGCCTGTTATATTGAGGGTCTGCCGGTTTGGTGTGAGAGATCACACAAGCAGGTCCGGCGGGCAACAGAATTCGGCTTGCAGGCAGCCATGGTAAGCCACAGTCTATAGGCTTCTTTAACCTTCATAACATGTAGGAATGTTTTCAAACAGCAACCCCCTCATTTCCCATAACAAACAGCCTTTGGGCTGGCAATTTAAAACTGGTTGGCAATTGAAAAGGGAGGGGCGGCGGTTTTCGGGTTAACGTGCAGCGCGAACCTAATCGACCCCCCCCCAACACAGACACACATCCAAGATGTTCGCTGTTCCCCCTCCCCCCACCGCGTGGGTCACAGCGGGGAAGATTTCCGTTCAGCCACAGGCAAACAGCCCAGCAGGGACGGAGCCCCTCTGAATACCCCCTTAATAAAATTCCCCTATTTCAACCAGGTGACCATGAATGATATCACTCTTCTGAGGATAACACAGACAGATAAAGAACGGATGTTGCTTGAATGCCAGCAAACACCGGGACCATACGCCGCCATGCTTTGCAAAGCAATGATTCCAGACTACGTGCTACTTGCCTGGCGTGGTATAGTGTGTTACCACGGAGCACAGGATAAGGCTGCCCTCCCCAGAAACCTTTTGCACAGGCTTTGGGAGTACATCCAGGAGATCTTTCTGGAGATGTCCCCGGAGGATTTCTGCTCCATCCCCGAACATGTTAACAGAGTTTTCCAGTAGCTGTAGCTGTACTGGCCGCGAATTAATCATTAAACACGCTTGCTTATAAAACATGTATTAATTTAACAGAGGTACACTCACCAGAGGTCCCTTCTCCTGCATCGAGCACGGCTTGGGAGGGTTCGTAGGGTACTGGCTCCAGGGTGACAAAGAGTTCCTGGCTGTCGGGAAAAGGGCTTCTCCGCTTCCTTGCTGTGTCTGGGCGCTATTTTCAGCATCATTATCATCATCATGCTCCTCTGTGGTTTCTGATGATCCACATACGGAGTCATACCACATGGGTGGGTCAGTGCTGGCTGCACCTCCTAGAATGGCATGCAGCTCATCATAGAAGCGGCATGTCTGGGGCTCTGACCCAGAGCGGCTGTTTGCATCTCTGGTTTTTTGGTAGGCTTGCCTGAGCTCCTTAATTTTCACGCGGCACTGTTGCGCGTCCCTGTTGTAGCCTCTGTCCTGCATGCCCTTGGAGACTTTGGCATATGAATTGGCGTTTCTTCTTTTGGACCGTAGCTCTGCTAGCACGGTTTCGTCTCCCCATACAGCGATCAGATCGAGTACCTCACACTCGGTCCATGCTGGAGCTCGTCTTCGGTTCTGGGACTCCATCATGGTCACCTCTGCTGATGAGATCTGCGCTCACCTGCAGCTCACCACGCTGGCCAAACAGGAAATGAAATTCAATAGTTCGCGGGGCTTTTCCTGTCTACCTGGGCGGAGCATTCGAGCTCAGACTGCTGTCCAGAGCGGTCAAATGTTGCACTGTAGGATAGATCCAGGAGGCCAATACTGTCGAATTGCGTCCTCACTAAGCCTACATCGATTCAGCAATATCGCTTTAAGCGCTAATCCCCTCGTTGGGGGTGGAGTGGCGAGATCGATTTTAAGAGCCCCAGAAGTCGATGTTAAGGGCTTCGTCGTGTGGACGGGTGCACGGATCAATCGAAATAACGCTAATAAATTTGACCTAAACTCGTAGTGTAGACCAGGGCTTAGATCGATCCCCCCCCCGTAGTGTGGACCAGGCCTTAGTGATTATTAGTTTATACAGGAAACTTTAAATCCCTAGCCCATAAAAATACATATAGCATTTCTAAAGTTGAAACAATAGTCTTTAGATATTCCATGTGTCCATAGTATCTTTCACATCCTCTAGGTTCCCCGCCCCTTCAGCAGCCAGCAGCTCAGCCAGACCTCCCAGCTGCAGAGCTTTTCTGAGGGAAATTGCAAACTTTATTTCAAATTTTTAGACTAGCACATGGGTTCAGTAATTTGTCTCTGTAATTCCCAGCTGTGCTCCAGGGCTGCATTTTGTTTTTGGGGAGATTGTCCTCTCAGTTCTGGTTCCCTTTCTGAGATGACAGTGAATGGGACCCCTGCATGCTTCAGGAAGCGACCTATGCTGAGAAAAGCCAGAGGAAAAAGGAAGATTCTGTATTTCCTGCTCCACCCCCTTTACTGAGTGTCTCATTGGGATGCTTGGCCAGCTCTGTGGGCAGGACATAGTTTCCCTCACAGCCCCATTGGGTGGGATCGTCTCGGCTTTCTTCCTTCCATGAGGCAGTCCTATCTGCCTCATGGAACCAGGCTCCAGGGCAAGCAGCCCCTCTCCCCTCATCTCCACATGAGGAGTGAACCTGGAAGGGAAGTGTGTCAGATGGAAGATCGTTCCTGCATCCCTATAGCATGCACCTGCAGCCATGCCTCTGATGGTGAAGAGCAGCCACTTCCTCCCCATCCCCCTTTGCTTCTCTGCAGGTCTTGGCTGGAGGGCATCGAACACTGCCGACACCAGAGAGTGTGGTAAGGGGCTTTTGGACCCACAGTCCCTCCCTATAGAATAGACTTTGTATGTGTATTTGGTGGCCAAACTTGAGGTGATTTCGATAAGCTCTTTTTAAAATATGGGACTTAGAATAAATAGTTGAATCATGTTTTTAAAAGTCTTCTAATGCTTCTTTTTACGTACATCCTATCTCAAAAGCAGCTTGTCCTAGAAACTTCAGTAATGTTTATCTAAAAATTCTTGATGCGAACAGGTGCACGTGGCAAACTTTAAGTTGGAAAAAGGCATAGCAGGGAAGTTTTCATTGGTGAACTAGGAATGTCAGACTCCTCTACTGGGCTGCTTGTAGTGGACTTTTAAAGAGGCCCAAGTGTATGGTGAAGATCTCAGCTTTCATTTTAAAGAAAGGTCTCTCAGTTTTGACATTCAGATTTGAATAAAGTTGTAAAGTACTACTACTCGTATGTTATTTTTGAGGGACTTCCTTTATTTACAGGATATGGAAGAAACACCGACACAGTAAGAAGTTCTTACTGAGTCGTTACTGAAACTGTTACTTTGTTCATTCTTGCATTGCACACCTAGTGGGTTCAAGAATAGTTTCTAAGATAGTAATCTTGTTTCTCTCTCAAATATGTTTGCAGTTTACTCCACATTTGCTTAGCATGAATACTGAAAATTAATTTGACACTTTGGCCTGTTTGATCACATTTTTCTGATCCTTCAATCACTTAAAATTAATTATTCTCATGGATAGAACTTCTGAACATTCACATTTCAAATGTTGTTAGTAGAAGGTATGTGTAATACGCCTCTTATCAAGAATGTGATGACTGGAGACAAAAGTGAGCCTGTAATATAGGATGTGATGGCATAATCTATCACTGATTTACTTTCTTGGAATGCTAGTGAAGTGGATACCAGAGTAGTAAGATTGGGAACTAGAGAGTAAAAACCTGTACATAAAACAAAATTGTAGCTCTCTCACAATTTTTACGTCCAGGAATACACTAGATGGGACCAAGCTTATCATTCCATTTATCCACATAAGTGAAATAGAAGGATGTTTAAAAAGATGAGTGATTTCATGAATAGCGGGAGGGATGGTTTCATGACATTGATCAGTTAATCTTTGAAGCCATCCTCTTTGTACCAGCTTTCCTCGGTTTCAGTGTAATAATTATAATTGAGATGTATGTTGACTTAATTTTACTAAAGTAAACAGTATTTTGGGGATATGATAATATTGTGACATTTATATGACATCCCTCATATGCACTCACTAATAAATAATCACCAATTTCCTCTATCTGAAGTATTTCAGTTTTTATAATTTTGTTTAATACAAATTTGATGTTTTCTTGGAAACGTGAACATTAAATTATTTTCATATCCATTTTGTTCTGCTTTTGGTTAATATTTTATTTTGCCATATATTGTGACACAGAGGCCCATTGGTGGTTCACAGCGCTGCGTCAGCAACTGTTGCAGGCCTGACAAACTCATTACGCCTAACGCATTGCTGTCATGGAGTTTATCTATAAAGAATGTTGTGTGATGATATATCAAATGGAAGCCAGTTACACACTGGTCATTAATATAATTGTGAAATGTATGTATTAACACTACATGAGAAATTATGGATACTTACTAATATGATGCTTCCAGACAGGAGGGTAGGTGGTTATCGCCCTGTCTCTAATGTAAACTGATCACGGTGAAGCCAGAGACAATGGGAAGTTTATTTGCATTGGAGGAAAACAGGAGGAGCAAATTAAGAGGAGTGTGAGAAGAAACAGCATGGGTAGCATTGTGTCTGCATATTAGTTGGGGAGAACTTTGTCTGGGTGTACATATCAGAAGAATATATTTCAAAGATTTTCTGAACGATAAGAAGCAGGGGAAGGAGCCCTTTCATTATCCATCGCTGAGGGAACAAAAAGGTCAGCGCTCTTAGAATCTCTGGGTTGGAAGGGACCTTAGGAGGTCATCCAGTCCAACCCCCTGCTCAAAGCAGGACCAATCCCCAGTTTTTGCCCCAGATCCCTAAATGGCCCCCTCAAGGATTGAACTCACAACCCTGGGTTTAGCAGGCCAGTGCTCAAACCACTGAGCTATCCCTCCCCCCATCTTGGCATCCATGAATGATAGATCCCCAGCCATGTTGGTTGGTGACACTAAGAATTGGCTGTAAGTGAGGAAAAACTGCTTTAGACAGAGATTGAAACCTGCTAAGGTTATAATGTAGTCTCTTAGAAGTGTGTTATACATTTGTTTTATTTGTAACCATTTCTGTTTTGATTACCTTTGCTTAGTACAGTATCTCTTAAATTTCTGTTTTTTATTAATACATTTATTCTTGGTTTTACTATAAATTCATCTCAGTGCTGTAATATTAAAGTGTGAATCCTGAGCTGAGCTAACAGGCTGGTGTTGTAGACAGACGACTTGGTGATTTCTCCAGTGACAGAGGCTGAATACTGAAGAAGCTCTCCAAAGGGGCTCGAAGACTGGGGTGCACCTAATGTTAACCTGCAAGGCCAGGATAGGACTGAGTAGAATGCTTGAGTGGTGGAAAGGCTGGTATTGTACTGGAGCTGACACCCATCTACTCCTTCGCACTGGAGACAGGAGCTAACAAGGTCACGTCCCGGCACCCCAAGAAAGCATCACATCTATCTAGTATTGCAAAGATTATAAAAATTATTCCACACCCAGTTTTGTTCATTTCACTGTCTGAGCACCATAATCCCTAATACATGGCACTACAGACAGTATCTGGTTATTAACAGGTGCTTAGCAGAGCATCAGGGCAAGCTCAAGCATTCTAATTCCATTACACTGAAATAGTGATTTTTTAAAAAAAGTTATGGTGACCAGATGATTTAGAAATTTTGAATACACAGGACATTAATCACCTACTTTTCAACAGTTTCAAGAGAGATTGTGCATTTAACTCAGAGATCTGGGCCCTTGTAAGGATTGGAATTTTATTATTCCAAACAGGCTTCCTCATGTAAGAAGTAAAGACAATTCACAAAATGTAATAAAGCAAACAGGAGGACAGGAGTGCCACCTGAAAGAAGTTCAGAATTATTTTCATTACAGCAGACCTGTATGGCTACTCCTTTCAAGACTACCCTTTGGATCTGCCATTTTGTGAGACTTCTCATCTGGCTAGACTAAGACAAGCCGGCTCTCTATGGAATAACACACAGAGCCTTCGGAAGGTTTTTGAAATCATCATGTTTTCAGTCACTCTTCTAAATACAGGTTACAGTTTACTAACCAGTTGTGCATCAACCTGATGGTGACAGGATTTCTGATTTTTGTAAAAGTAATAAGTAATGACAGACCTAAAAATTTAAATGGCACTAACAGTAGAAATGGCACAATCCTGTGAGGTGCTGACTCTGAACACCTTCCACAAAAAACTGACCACTTTCAGTTCCCATTGAAGTGAATGGGAGATGAGCATGCTGAGCACCTCATGGGATTTGGACGTTCATTGGTATTGTTGACGAAAGCAGGTTTTTCTGTATTAAAAATATGGTGCTTCTTTTAACGTGTTTTAGATACAAACAGCTCTAGTAATTGAAAGTGCCCTGTGCATTTTACATTTTAAAGAAAGGTGAAACAAAGAGATCCATCATTTTGTTTAATGGTCCCTTCTACTCGCATTTCTTCTTGGAGACTCTACCATATCCAGGGAATCCCCAAGAGAGAATATGTAGCCTGTTTCCACTTTGTATCAGAATATTCTTGTGTTATAAGAAAATAGGTTTTATCTGTGTTAGTAACAGTACAAAGCTGCAGTTATGTGTTAGTTGTGTGCATAATGGTGCTGTGAATGGAAGTGGCTGGCATTTTAAGTGGAACAATATATCATTGTAATATATCGACACAATGAATTATAATATGCACTACAACATCCCATTGTTTATTTTTCATGTTTCCCTGAACACTGAGTTTTGTGACAGGTGTTTGGGAAAACATGTGCCTATCTAAATTTTCCCAGTTATATTTGTGTATTGACCTAGAAAGGAGGAAGAGGTTTATGAGGTTTATGACAATATTTTTTATAAAAAATAAACTTAAAGATTAAGAGTAAAATTCTTTTCTCTGATCTCCACTGCTTATCTCTAATGCATATTAATGTCAATGGGGGTTTCACATGTGAAACAAATGCAACATATGCAATTGAGAGCAGCACTTCAGATAAGAAATAAGAACGTTGATTAAAAATGGGAATATTTTTGTTAAGGACTCCATTTTTCTGAAATTATCTGACAGTTTCCCCAGCCCAGAATGCTGTGGGTTATTTCAGATGAATCAAACCCTTCTTTATTCATATTTTCTGTGGCTGTAGTTCTTGGCTCCATATTCAACCTACCTATTCATACAGGAATTGGAAGACCTTTCTGTAGAGCGTAATAAAGCTACAGAAGCTCAGATGGAATGGACATTTCATATAAAAGAGCCTCTCTGTCATTTCTGAGGTGGGTGGACAAAAAAAAAGGTTCCCTGAGTCTGAAAACCTTTTTTTTTTTTTTTAATAAATTCATCCGTAGGGCAGATAAACTGCCATAAAATCCACTGCTCATCAACAGCTTCATTTTATTGTATTTTTTAACCTTCAATACAAACAATACATCTTTATTGTATATAATAGCTTTCATACAAACTGAATCTGAAATGCCTCATAGAATCAAATCATAAATAACTTTAGAGTTAAATCTATAGTAACAGAGCCAAATAATAAGGAAGAGCTACATAGTCAACAATAATAGAGGGTGAGAGAAACTGAGATAATAGGCAAGGGAAGAAAAGTGTTTTGAGAAGAGAGTTTAAAAGATACAGAGTAATTGAGGTGTGCTAAAACAGGAAAGCTGTCCTAGATAACAGGAGCTTCAGAGGAAAAATCTTTTGTGCCTTAGGCGCTGAGATTCTATCAGAAGACAGAAATGGCTAGTGCAAGATAAGTGGAGGAAACAGGAAGGGTAATAAAGGTGTATAAAATAGTCAGACATTTCTTTTTCTGAAGACTTCTGTCACAGGGTGGCTGGTCCCTGGGAATTCAGTAGCTCCAGCATCCCTGTGCCAGAGCAGGTGCTCCCATGTGGCCAATTAAGAAGGCAGAGTAGCACCTAGGGATTATAAAAGGTCAGAGACACCCCCAGTGAGTTGGAGAGACCTGGTGAATAAGAACTGCGTGAGTGGGAGTCAGGGGCAGGTAAAAGCTGCCAGAGACTGTATGTTTGGGACCTGGGATAAAGCTGAAGGCAGGGGAACAGCAAGAAGGGTTAGATGGCTGTCGTGCCTAAGCCAGAGCACCAGGGCTGAAGGCAGGAGAAGCAGCAGAGGGAAATGCTTGCTGACTGTAAGCCAGAGAGAGCCAAAGGTAGGAGAGCAGCAGAGGCACTTACCTGCTGATGTCTCCCAGGCCAAAGAGCTGGACCCAGAAGAACCTTGAGAGGGCCGGAGGGAGTGAGGGATGCTCCCCGGTAAAGATGCACTCCCAAAAGAGAGGCTGTGGGCGTTCCTGCTGGGAAGACTGGAGTTACACTCCAGTAGGAAGGGCTGGGGTGACTGTCCTGGTACCAGAACAGGGGAGGATTGGCAGAGAGTCTGGGTGTGGTTGAAGATGCCAATGTATGATACGTGGGGCATCATGGCACAAGGTGTTGGGTGATCTTAATGGCTGTTTGCACTGGGGTGAGAAATGAACTATATGAGTTTGGGACTTTATATTTTGGACCATTTGCACAATGTCTTATTGTGTCAAGAGAGCTTGCATGGAATTACTAGGGACTCTGAAATAGGAAACTGAGGCAGGCATGCCTGTCATGCTGCAGCCTGCTGCAGGAGGGCACTCCAGGCAGGGGCTGCCCTAAGACATTTCACACGGCTGTCTAGCATGACATTAAGAGGACTCCTTGAATTTACTCAGCAGTGTCTTCCGGACATAATTTCTTGTTTGACCACAGGGGAATGCATCCTTTTATATTTTGTATGTATGCTGTTGTCACAGCGTGCTTCACTCACTTCTAGGCTGGCGTCTCTTCATGGCCGCTTGACGGATTAGCTTATGAGGTTGATGCCCCTTTCTCTGGTTTCATGCCATCACTCCATCTCTCTCTGGTTTGCAGCCCCTCTCCTGCTCCATGGACCGCAGCATCCTCTTTATGACTTGGCTCTCCAGCCAGGTCACTCAGCGTTCCCCCCTTCCAGGATATAGTCCTTCACAGTCTCTGTCACTCCCACAGTGACCCTGACAGTCTTCCAGTTCATTGCCCCACCGATGTCACTTCCCCAATGGCAGATAGGGGAACCCGGGCCAGCGCTCTACTCTGGTTTCCAGCCCAGGGACTCTACCACATGCAGCTAAGTCCTGTTCAGTCCCCAACCTTGCTTCTTACTCCCTGGTCTGCTTCTCACTCCTGCATTCTCCCCTCTCTGGGGTTTGTTGTCCTCTCTACTCCCCACAACCATGGGCTACTTGTCTCTCTAGTCCCCTGTCACACCTCCCTTCTCCCAGGGAATAACTGCAGAGTGTCTCCCTGCAGCCCCTTTCTGCTATCAGCTCCCTGGCTTTATAGAAGCCCTGCCTATTCCCACACAGGTGAGCTTCCCCTAATTATGGCTTTCCTCTCAGCCTAATGGGTTAATTAGCTCATCTGGCCTCCATTAACCCCTTCAGGGTGAGTGTGGGGCGGACACCCCCTCACAGGTATTCTATAGAATTGATATAAAACACTGCATTCTACATTAGTGTTACTGCAGTCAGGATGTTAGGCCTTGTCTACACTACTGGGGTAAGTCAACCTAAGTTACGTTACTCCAGCTACCTAAGTAACATAGCTGGAGTTGATGTAGCTTAGGTTGACTTACTGTGATGTCTATATTGCGTTGAATCGCTGGGAGATGCTCTCCCGTTGACATACCTTACTCTTTTCGTTCCGGTGGAGTACCGGAGTCAACCAGAGAGCACTCTGCGGTCGTCGACCCCTGCTGCATACATCGCAGCAGCGTCGATACCCAGTAAGTGTAAACAGGCCTTCATGTGGAATGACACAGTATTATTTCCAAAGGGGTGGCTGAAGGTTTATTGCAGCATGGAGCCACAAACACAGAACTTGCAAGACTTGAATTATAATTATTTTCTCCAAACGTTGTGCTGCTGTCTCAGATTCTTTATATTCGGTACACATTGTTTACTGAATCATTATATTTTCTTGATTTTTTTGTACAATTAAGTCTGAGTTATACAATACGTCTTAAAATATTTATGCTATGTCCTTTTCTGATGTTAAAGGGTTATTATTTACTTCAGAGACATATTAAGTAAGCAAACATCAGCAGTTCAGACTTTTATTAGAATATTATTGTGTATAGTTCTGAGAGAATGGATCTTTCCTCCTCTAGTTTATGGTCAGAAAGCACACACATTCTGTTAGTGTTTACATTTTTATTTTTTGAAAAGCATCGATTTTGTAATAATCATTTTTTGACAGCTGTAGATGCAAGAGCCAGGTACAGGTATAATAAGTACACTGTTGCATTGAAGTAAGGTTAACTTGGTCAAAAAGCAATTAATTGTCAGCTGAAAAACAAGGATTTGTTCTTGTGCTGTGGTGTAAGCAACCCAGTTAGTGAGATAGATGGCTTAAGAGCAATTTGATGATAGGGAACATTTTAACTATGACAAATTGCTAAGTGCTTTAGGCTACTAATATTATCCAAGATGTCAAACTGTTAAACTGTTAGTCTGGTTCATTTTATAGTGGGTAATTAGATCCTTCAATAAAAAGAATTACTTCTGCTTTTTGGAATTGATTACTGTTGAGTATTCTGTCTGAAGGAAATTATCACCCAAAGTGAAATTCAACACATTACCTCTTGGTTTAAATAGGTTTTCCGAATACAGGATCAGAGTTTCCCTCAAAACCCTAAAGGGTATTGTCCTCAGCTTTCTTTCATTTTGGCTCCCACACGCTCCCAATTTTGAAAGCCTCTAACATAAGAACGGCCATACTGGGTCAGACCAAAGGTTCATCTAGCCCAGTATCCTGTCTTCCAAAAGTGGTTAATTGCCAGGTGCCCCAGAGGGAATGAACAGAACAGGTAATCATCAAGTGATCCATTCCCTGTTGCTCATTCCTAGCTCGTTTAATCCAACTGTTATTGTGCTGGTTAGTATCTATTTGTATAAAAACAGTGCTAAGACACCACAACTAAGATTAGGGACCCATTGTTCTAGGCACTCTACATATATGTAGTTAGAAACAGTCTCTGGTCCTAAGAACGTAGGCCAAGATTTTCAAAGGTATTTGGGTGCCCTCACAGTCTAAGTAGTTAAGACAGACAATTGATGGGAGAAAGGGATTGTCATTAGTATTATCATTACTATTAATTATGCCCACTTTACAGATGAGGAAATGAGACATAGAGTGATTAAGTGACTTGCCCACGGACACCCTGAGGTCTGTGGCAGAGCTGAGAACTGAATATCAAAATTCTATACATTTTTTTCATTTCTAAATTTCCCCCACATATTAAGATCATTTGTTGGTTTGTTCCTGACCCTTCACTGAAATCTTGAGGAAACCCTTTATATTTTGAAAAATAACTAAAAACTTGTTTTGGAATGTCTGCTGCCTCCCTTTTCAGTGTGCATCAACTGACAATACATGTATTACCCAAATATGAGATGCAGTTGAGTGGGGAAAGGCTGAGCCCTTGCACAAACGAATGGGGTTAGTATTATGATTTTTGGCACCCTTTTCTCCTAGTTACTGTGTGTATATGACTAAGAGGCATAATGAACATGTGGTAAAAATGCCAATAAGCTGCCACAAAACTCTTAATAAAGGTTATTGCGCCACCAATATACTTGGAAAGGTCACTTTATAGACTGAAGTAGCCACTGCCTAACAAGGGGAAATATTGAGCATTGTACTGTACTCAGTAGAAACAACCTGTTCATTTCTCTCCTTGCTAGGCAGTCAGGGGATACTTTGTTGACTCTTCAGAAAGCCTCATTTCCAGGTAGCATTAAGGCCATATCAGCTAATTAGTTATTACATCATAAATAATATTCTCCCCAAAATAGCATTCATAAATGAAAATCCTTTGCACTTAGATAACTCCTTCCTAGCATCTCAAAGTGTTTTAGAAACATTAATGAATTAAGTCTCACATGCATTATGTCTATTTTATTAACAGACTGAGACACAGACAGGTTAAGCAGCTTGCACAAAGTTATACAGAAATTCTTTTCTGAAAGGTGTGGTAATACCTAGATCTCCTGATCACGGAAAAGAGGGACATACCTGGTTTTGGGAGAGTGGTAGAAAAAGGCTGCTGACAAATGATTCAGACACAGAGACATGGACTGTTCACCAGGAGAACTTAAAATTGAATGCACAGTTGCAGGAATCACATATTTTTCAGCCAGTCCTGTAGTTTCTCACAGACTTAGGTGGGGGAATCCTATACTACAATACAGAAGCATCTGTCTCCAGGCCTTGTGGAGTCTTTTATCTCCACTTCTGTTCAGCACATTCACATTTTATACAGTGCTGGTTATGTTTAGGCTGCTACATAAATGACAGTAGTAATACATGGTTGCAGTACTGTTGTAGCCACATTGGACTCAGGATGTGAGAGAGACAAGGTGGGTGAGGTACTGTTTTTATTGGACCAGCCGCTGTTGGTGGAAGGTACACGCTTTTAAGTTACACAGAGCTCTTCCTCAGGTCTGGGGAAGGAAGCAGAGGCTCTGAACTAAATACAAGTTGGGACAGATTGTTAAGCAGAAGGGGTAACACATGTTGGAGGTGGACACTTGAAATGAAGTGGGCAGTTGGGGGTTAGATTATTATGCATAAAGGATTTGAAGTAATAGATACATTTTATATATTCCATAGGGAAACAGAAGTTAGACATGTACTTAAATCATTTGACATTTTAAATGATCATTTATTTTTATTTATTTTTTTAAGTTCAGCCTAGATTCTCGCTGCTGTACTTGACATTTTTCTGCTGTAATTTCTTACTGGATGCAAAATTCTCTAGGCAATTATCTCTTTGACCACATTAATTAAAAAGAAAAGAAAAAGGTTTTACATGTAACACACAATCTGTCTGCAGAAATACAATATAAAATATAGTAATCAAATGTAAAAAAAATAACATTTTAAAAATTCATCAAAAACACTCTAGTCTCATAAGCAAAAAAGTGAGTTCATTTATTAACTAATGTGCCAGTAAATTTCATTCAGAATGACTCCACTAAATAAATCTTAAATGTTTTTCTGAATCCCACTTTTTCCCCATAGACTTAATCTTCAAATAGCCTATCCGTTGTGTCTCATTGTCTGTCTGGGAGTGCTCTCTGGGATAGTATCTGAGTGTCCCACAAACCTAAATGCATTTTGTCTGAGACAATCCTATGAGGTAGGGGAAAACAGTATAATCTCCGTTTTACAGATGTGGAACTGAAGCACAGATATCTGAAGTGATTTACCTAAGGTCACACAGGAAGTCTGTAAAAGAGCCAGTAATTTAACCCAGGTCTGTTGGGTCCCAACTCCAGTGCATTAACCACAAACCATTTTACCTCTCTGATAAGATTGCATATTTGTAATAGAAGCCCATAGAGTTTGCAAAGCCCACAAGAAAAATTCAGAACTTTCAGTTACCCAAAAGGACTCCAGTATAACTTTATACGCTGGTCCAGTAAAAATTTTTCTTATCCATTCAAATCAATAGTGCTGTCACTTCACTTGACTCACTCTTCCTTGTTTTTTCCTCTCCTGTAAACCTCATACCTGCCTTATTGGTCAGTAAATGGCCATTGAGTGCTGGGTCATAAAGTTATAAGAGAACAAGTTCATTGTTCTTAAAAAGGAAAATGTCTTTTTTTTTCCTGGACAAATACCACATTTAAAAATCTGTTGTAAATTTTGTAGTATAGCTTTCCAGTCCATTGATTAGTTCAGACTTGCATGATCCTTGGGTTGTGGACTAGGCTGATGTCGTGTACAGAGTCACCAAGCCATAGTGGGGGTTTTGTTTCACCTTCCCCACAGCAGGTTCATGGGGAGAGGGAGGGCTGAGTGGGGGCGAGCATGGAATGGAAGTTAGGCTATGATGTTGCAACTCATTATGTAAGCATGGGGAGGATGTCCAGTGCAGGTATTCTGTAGGAAGGGATACAGTGATCAGATAAATGGTTTTGAAAAGGATTTAAAGAAGGTATCTGTTAAAGGAGAAGAAATGGGGGGGCCTCCTATGACTGGCATGGCAGGGAGCCAATCCCAACCCCCCTTTTAGCCCACCTTAACCCTCATTTGAGGGCGGGGGATGGTAAGGTCCCAGCAGCAGGTTGGCTGGGGACCAGGATGATGGAAGCCCCCTAGGTAGATATTGAAATGGAGCTACCTGCACTGTACACTTTTATTTGCCAGGTATTCCCAGACAGTTAATAAGGTTGCGGTCTAAGTAAAACCACATCCAGTGTCTCCTGTCCTCCTTGCGGGAGGGAAACATTCCTTCCCAGCCCCTCCCCCAGGAAAACAGCTGCTAGTGCAGTGCCCACAGCAGAGCCTGAGCAAACCTGATATTTCACTACTTTCATGTGTGGGAGGGTGGGTACTGCTCTGCTTGGTCTTAGTGAAAGAGAGGCTTCTCTCACCTGGCTTGCATCTGTATTATTTCTGCTCTCTTCCGGTCACCTGGTGGACGAGTCAGCGTCCCCACATTGACCTGCTCTGCATCTGCAGCCTCTGCTCATAAAGAGGTATACCTCTTCCACCAGCAGGCCAGACAGTAGCCCTCCGCCGAAGGTCCAGTGCAGTCATTTTTGTATTGCAAACTACTTTCCCTGGCAAAAAAGGTATCCTGTAGTTAAAGACGGTACCTACAATACGTATAGGAGGAAACACTGGACTAATTTCAGATCTCCTGTATAGCTGACTGTTGAGTAATTGAAGAGGAATCTTATTCAATCATCATAAATTTTAGTCATTTTTCTTTAAAAGAAAAAAATACTGAAAGGAGCTATTCCAATGTTAATAAATGTGCATGGATATGTCGTCTTTTGTGTGCGTGAAGTAAACAGCTTTCCCTCACTACAGTAGGTGGGAAGGGAAAAGCTGTCTGGATAGAATGTTAATAGAAACATTATAATAATGTTGCTAGAACATCTCAAAAGGTGTCTCTTAAATAATATATATTTTTAATATTTAATTTTAGGAAAAGCCACTGACCAAATCTCTGCAACGAGGAGAAGATCCCCAGTTTGATCAAGTAAGTGATATCTAACTCAAGGACAATTCTTTCTTGTTGCTTCTGTTTCTCAGGACAAAATCTGGGTATTTGTAGGCTAGCCTAGTGTCCTCATAACATTACGATGATTTGCCATGCAGGCAATCAAAGTCTCTCATTCTACTTGAGGCTGTAGAACTGAAAGTGCTCTGTCTAATCATCTGCCTTAGGAATTAAGAGTAATTTCCATTACTTCCAAACTTAATATTGTTTGTCACTACAAGTTTCTTTTTTTTTTTTTAGCACATTCAATATCTATGTATTATTTCCTGTGGATTTTTTCTGATGTGATTCATGAGACGAACGTCATATCTTCTGGGAACACTCCAAACTGATGGACTTCTGGTTCAATGTTAGAAATAAGATGAAAGAGTCATTTTGGGGCTGTAGCCCCAAATTCCTATTTTATGCTGTTAGTATATCAGAGTATTTCCTAAAATTAACCAAAGATTTTGGAATCCTTGTCACCGCAGTCATTTTCATCAGTTTTTTTTATCAGTAGGGCTGTGTTCATGCATAATTTATATACATGCTTAACTTTATGCAATGTGAGTGATCTCACAGACATTAAAGTCAAACATGTACGCGAGTCTTTTCAGGATTGGCCGGGGCCTATCGTTGCAAAAATAAATACCCACTAGAGAAATGTGGTCGATAGGAAGGAAGATAATTAACAGAAATAAAATTATTTACTTCCTCTAATAGATTAACACATAAAATAGACCATTTGAGGGAAAATGGGCCAAGTGGGATGAACTGGTTAAAAATAAATAATTTCATATATTAGATTTAGCTTTTTTGTTGTTTACTGTTTATATAAGAAAATAAATTCTACTGTCCTAAATAAATCATCATTGCTGAGATAAAGATCAGAAAAAATATGTAGCAATAAAAGATCTCAAGTTTATGTATATGCAAGATACCAGAACCCACAAAATCAATATGTAGGATACATTTAGTGAATCTCCTTTTAAATTGATATGGTTAACTTAAAAGTAATACTTATAAACATATTTCTTGAATTATGTTACTGATTATACTTTAGATTATGCAAAATGAACGAATTTTAAAAATGCAACTTGTCTGTGTCTATGCTCTTTATCTATTTTTATTATTTTATATTTTTCTCAGTTTGCAAAATGAAAATCACGTCATTCAATTTCCTTTTTGTTTATAATCAGTTTCTCTGTAATGACTTTAGTGCAGTAGTGTTTGGTTGTAAACACTCTAGGGAAATATCTGTTTTTTAATGCAACTCTTTTGTGTTCATTGTGGAAACAAATCTGTAGGTCTTTAATGTTATTAAAGCATAATTTACACAAAATTTTAATTATGGGCCTAATTTAAAAGGGAAGGCTTGAAGATCTAGTCTCCAGCCTAAATCGCTTTCCTAACAAAATGAGGTAAAATTACTTAAAGGCCTGTAGGTGCTTTTGAGTCCCAGTGCCAATTTTTTTGGTTCTACAATCTCAACTTCCTATTTTTATGATTGTTTTCTTGTTCCCCTTGCTATGAGAGAAGAGACTCACACAAACAGAAGAAATTAAGTTACAATAAATTAACTAATGAAGGCACCAATATGTAAACTCTTAGGGCCAAATCCAGCACAAACTTAAGCACATGCTTAATTGTATGCAATGTGAATCCTCCTATTGACATCATTAGGTAGTGTCATTAGCAGGTTTCTCATGTGCCTTAGGGCTTGGCTACACTTACAAGTTACAGCGTAATAAAACTGCCGGCAGCGCTGTAACTCATTAACTGGCTACACTTGCAAGGCACGTGCAACGCTGTATCTCCTCAGATACAGCGCTGCATGTACTCCACCTCCCCGAGAGGAATAACAGCTGCTGCGAAGTGGGTGCAACGTTCGTCTTTCAGTATAGCCGAGGAACAACGGAGTTAATGATCTTCCGAAGTTGCCTTTGTTTTGAAACGGCACTTCCACTTCCGGGTTGGAGATCAGAGCTGCATTCTTTAAGCTGCTGATCACAGGCTCCGTTTCCTCTCTTTTATCTGCTCTTTAAAAACAAACAAAGCCCCTGCTGTTTGCTTTCAGTGATTGAGAGAGAGGCAGGGGATGTGGAGGTGTGGAAATAATGAGCTGACACTCTGTGGCTATTCCAAAAATCCACTCTTTTTCCAAAAACGCTCCCTGTCAAAGTCCCCCTCACCCCCCCCGATTTGAAAAGCACGTTGCAGCTACCTGAATGCCCATAATGCACCGCTCCCAATACAGCTGCAAGTGCCGCAAATGTAGCCACGTCAGTGGTAGTTACTGCGCTGGCCGCTGCCAGTGTGGACAGGCTGCAGCGCTTTCCCTACTCAGCTGTACGAACACGGGTTTAACTAACAGCACTGTACATCTGCAAGTGTAGCCTAGGCCTAAGTATTATCTGCAGGATCAGGGCCTTAGGGCTACGCAAATTGTGTTCCTTTATTAGGATAAATTAAAATTCGTATGCATCTCCTAGCTGTTGCTACAGTGACAAATAAAAGTTTGAACAGCACCTGTTAAGTCAAGGTTGATTAATGAGGACACAGGGTGCTTACTAGAGTAAACCAGCCATGCATTTCCAACTTGTAACAGGTGTTGAATCTGAAACTGGCGGAGGCGGGGAGAAAGATAAAGACATAAACAAGCTTTGAAATACATAGCAGTTGTATACAATTCTAACTGCATATCTGCCCCTATATATATTATAGACAGAGCTGGTAGCAAAGTCTGTAGTTAAGCATGCTTGACACTTCCTGTTACAAGACCCTGTTTTCAGTTGCTTATAACTTTCACAGCCTTAAAACTGTCCAGGCTGAAATTTTCCAGGCCAGCTGTCTGCCTCAGGCAGAATTGTTTGGGAAAGTTTCAGCCAAAATGGTATAGCCATTTCTCAGAATAAGATTAGGGAGAAACACATTGTTTTGCTCATGTTAAAACATTCTTAAAACTCTTTTGCATAGAAGTACTAGTGCCTCTGTGCTTTGGAGCAGGACTTGAAGATTGGCAGGTTGGCTTAGTCTCAGGGATGTGTCTCTTACCATCCTCATGAAAATTATATAAGTCTTTGCGTGTGTCTACGTTGCAGTCAGAGATGTGACTGCAGTATTAGACATACCCCAAGATGGCTTTATCTAGCCAATTCAAATAAGAATAGCAGTGAAGCTACAGCAGCACAGGCTGCCACTTGAGTATGTACTGCTATGTCTACACTGAAATTAAGCAACCGCAGCTGGCCATGTCAGCTGACTTGGGTTCGCAGAGCTCAGTCTGAGGGACTATAAAACTGCAAACTGTCCCTCTCCTGCATCCACAGCTGATTGGTCCCTCCTTTGCAGCTGCTGGATCCTGCCCTCCCAGGTCCTGGCTCCCAGACCTGGGGAGGGGGAGAGTCACTCAGGTAGGCGCTGTCAGATGGGCTGACGATGCCTCCTGGGCCTTCACCTGCTGCCCTGCCATCGTGACAGGGCATGACACTGCCCCCCACCTTGAGAGTGAGGCTGCAGGTACAACCTCCAGCACTCCCTGGGTAACCCTCCAAGTCAGGGGTGGGCAAATGTTTTGGCCTGAGGGCCACATCGGGGTTGCAAAACTGTATGGAAGGCCAGGTAGGGAAGGCTATGACTCCCCAAACAGCCTGGCCCCCGCACCCTATCCGTCCCCTCCCACTTCCCGCCCCCTGACTGCCCCCCTCAGAATCCTCCACCCATCCAACCCCCCCCCCCATTCCTTGTCCCCTGACCGCCCCCTCTCGGGACCCCCCGCCCCTAACCACCCCCCAGAACCCCACCCCCTATCCAGCCCCCCCGCTCCTTGTCCCCTGACTGCCCCAACCCCTATCCAAATGCTGGGACAGGCCCCCCAGACTCCCACGCTTATTCAACTCCCCCCTGTTCCCCATCCCCTGACTGCTCCCCACCCCCGAACCTCCTCCCCATCCAACCACCCCCTGCTTCCTGTCCCCTGACTGCCCCCTGGGACCCTCTGCCCCTTATCCAACCCCCCGGCCCCGGCTTCCTTACCATGCCACTCAGAGCAGCATGTCTGGCAACCGTGCGGCCCGGCCAGAGCTCAGGGGCCAGACAGGACGGTCCCATGGGCCGGATGTGGCCTGCGGGCCATAGTTTGCCCACCTCTGCTCCAAGTACACACACACACCTCTCCAGCACCCCCAACTATAGCCTCCCAGCTCCCCCATTCCCCTCCGTCCCCAGCAGTGTCCTCTTTTGGGGAACCTGAGATATAATAACCCTAATATGTCAGAGGAATTGCTGTGCAGATCTAAAAACAGAAGCCTATTTCTTTTGTTTTACACTTGTAATAAATGTAAGTGAAGTAAACCATCAAACTAGAAAATAGAAACTAAAATAAATAAGATGCTAAACAATATGCTAATTAAGCTCAACAGCTGTCCATTGTTTATGACAACTTTGAGGTGGTGGATAATGTGGTGATAATCACCAGCAAAATCAGTATTCCCATTCCATAGTATGTCTGCAAGAGACAGTACATGAGTAATCACATCAGTATTATGATTGCATTCATCTTCCTGAACAGCTGCATTACCATAGTTGACCTTCTTTGTTTTCATTTTTTCCCCTTTGCTTCTTCAGTCTCACACAGTAGCCCTGTTCACTAGCAGAAGGGTACACAACAGAGAAAGGATGAGGAGATTATGTTTATAGGACCTCAGCAGCTGGTGTGGACCCTTAATCACAGATTTGGATATAAAACAATGTGGAAAGAACCACTTCAGGAGACAAATTCAAGGGTCATAGGTTCAAAGGTTAATGTACAGTACACTAAAAATAAATGTTACTTTGTTTAAAATTTATCTTGGTGCCAAAGTAGCTATCAGCTCTCCAAAATGAAGGCAAAGTAGGTAAAAGCATCCATCAATAAACTCACGATGCTAAGCTGGTTTTTGAACTAAGACCACAAACCATAACTAACAGATATAATTTTATCCTTACCAGCTTTAAGAATTTCCCTTTATGTACATATTTCCGGAGACTTTAAGTGTACAAGACTGCCATGAGAGAATACTGCTTAGAGCTAAGATGCTAATAAAAGAAACCTACACTATCAGAAAGCCACTATTTGCTCTTCATATTGAATCTTGGTCCTTTTTTCATGAGGGAATTAGCTTGTTTTGAAAGTGTGGCCTTTGCAGAAAGAAGGTGATTTATGTGTCTCAAAGGCACTTATAACATGTACATGCCTCGGATAAGAGCACAGTGCAGCACATCATCTTCTACTACAGTCTATAGAATTTGAAGAAGGAATTTTTTTTAGTTTCTCTTCTAGTTTTTAAATATTAGGGGTGAAATCATGGTCCCACTGAAGTCAATGGGAGTTTTGCCATTGACTCCAATGAACCAGGGTTTCAACCTAGGTCTTACTTTACTAAGGCCTGTTTTGCTTATAGTTACCTTTCCATTATAGACCTTTATTTTCTGTACATTTGATCTATTTTTCCTACTCTAAAATGAGTGAAGTGCAAGAAACCTTTAACAAAGGACAAGCATTGTTATATAACTATGAGTATCCTACATATATCTAAGAAGATAACATGTGACTAAATTCTGCTCTCAGTCATACTGGTGTAAATGCAAAATAACTCCACTGGCTTTTGATTGAGAGCAGAATTTGTGCTACAGTATGCAAGACAAAACAATCATTCTAAGTCTGTATTATTAAAATGACAGTAAAATTCATATGTATGAAAATATGTTATAAGCAAAATGAAAAAAATAGACGCTAAGTTCCAAAATATTAATGATATAATTGGAAATTGAGCTAATAGTGAATATAACTGCTGTTAAATTTATCACTTTTATGGTAAAATAACATTTGAAATATAAAAATGCAGATTAATTCAGTCATTAATATACTATCAATACATTTTCTTTAATTTTCAGTTGGGCAGTATAATAAGACTTTTATGAAAACTGTATAAGTTGTAGCAAACTGTCTAGAGCAAAGTTTCATTAAATTTATTTTTTCAAATTATGCCAAAATAAATATTAAGAAAGCATTTACATAAAGAACATTTAATGCTCTATGAACACAAGGTTTAAACAGCTCTGTGCTTGTGTAGCCCTGATATACTTAAGCTGTACAGTATGTCGTTCATTTATGATGGAATAAAACGATCATGCAACAAGGACATATTTGTACACCCCCTTTCAGCAAAAGCACAGACCTAGAATTCTTCTCACCACTGGATTTGCTTCCCATAAATTAAGGAGTTGAGTAAGCACCATTCTGGCTAGACTTTCCTCCCTTCCTGTTCTCTGAGAACCAGGTCTTTGCAAATTCCACCCTTCCTTCCTGCCTTAAAAGAGCAATGACAGAAAGATTAAAAAAGCTATATTGACCTTTTATCCATACTAAAGACACCTACTCTAAATTTACCAGTGAAAGTATGTCATGTGGGTATTTACAATGAATCGCTTTGACTTTTTATGGTGAGTGAAATAATTATATTTGAGATTTAAAGAATAGCACTGACGCACACTACAGGGAATGTGCAGTTACACCTAATTTAGCTACATAGCGCTGAATTTTATGATCTAAGATATTTCGGTGTCAATTATGCATTTTTCCTTATGGGCACGACAGTTAGCATGAAACACACAATTTTCCAAAAAGAGTATTATCCTTTCAAAATGAAATATCTTTTCAAAATGAAATATTCACACATTGATGTTAGCCTTCGTAATTAACTATTAATAAATAACCTTTGAGTAGTGTCCCTATGGGTGCTTCACTTAAAGTGTGCATGCTCCACACACGCTTTTAATCAGAGATTTTCGTTATCCGTGTCCATTCCCTTCACATCTTCGTACCCTGCACTGAGGCTATCTAGCGCTGCCTGGGTGAACTACCCTCAGTTCCTTCACAACTGCCTCAGCCTGAGACTAAGCTTTAGCGTGTCTACCTTGCGCACGCTTTGGCTAAAAGGTTTTTCCTAGTTGGCCAAAGCAATGAAGTTGTGGAACTAGTGCATAAACCATTGCATAAACATTTAAGCAATGCACCTCCCTGGCATTCAAAACATCATGGTCAATGCTCTCACCAGACACTTCTTCCAGGACTACAAACAGGAGTTGGACTCTAGGATCTTTAACAGCATATTTCAAACTTTGGGAGCTCTTTGCCACCTCCGTGAACAGAAAGTGTTGTCTGTTCTGTTGAAAAGGGGATCTAGGCTGCCATTCTCTGAGGGATGTCTTCCTTCTACCTGGGATGAAAGGACTGTTCTATGCATTTCCCCCAATGCCTCTGATATTGAGGGTAATGAACAAAATCAGACGGGACAAAGTCAGGGTTATTCTAATCATCCCAACGAGGCCAAGACTTGGCTGGTGTCCTTACCTGTTCACCTGTCCCTCTGCCCAGCAATCAAGTTTCCAGTCATCCCTCATCTCTTCTTCCAGGATGCTGGTTGATTGCTTCATCCCAACCTAGGCATTCTCCACTTCAAGGCATGGCTCCTCAATGGTTCATATAGCTAGAGTCTGCCTGTTCTGTAGAGGTACAACAGGTGTTATTAAACAGTAGGAAAGAATCTACCTGAAATACTTACCTTCAGTAGTGGAAAAGATTTGTCCATTGGGGTGAACTTCACGACTTGCACCCAAATCCTCCTCAGTCTCGGTTATCCTGGATTACATGATGCAACTGAAGAAACTTTTTTATTGGGGGTAGGGATAGCTCAGTGGGTTGAGCATTGACCTGCTAAACCCAGGATTGTGAGTTCAATCCTTGAGGGGGCCATTTGGGGATCTGGGGCAAAAATTGGGGATTGGTCCTGCTTTGAGCAGGGGGTTGGACTAGATGATTTACTAAGGTCCCTTCCAACCTGATATTCTGATTCTATGAAAACAAGATTATCAGACAACTCGGTCAAGATTCACATGGCTGCCATCACAGCCTTTCCTGCCCCAGTTGAAGGGTTCTCAGTGTTTGCTCACTCAACAACTCTAAGGTTTATCACAGGATTGGGGTCCGGGGAACCTTTTCCCTCAAGGGAAAGACCTCACTCCATCTTGGAATCTCAGTCTAATTTTCAGATGTCTCACAAGACCTCCCTTTGAACCAGTGGCTCTATACTGAACTTGTCTATGAAGAGGGCCATTTTGGAAGGCATCACATTGGCCCAAAGAGTCAGAGAAATTGGGGCCTTAATGGTAGAACCCTCTTCAAGGACAAGATTTCCGTATGTCCACATCCTAAATTCCTACCTAAGGTGTCATCCGAGTTTCATTTTAATCAGTCCATTCATTTACCGTGTTTTTCCCCAAAAAAACACATAATTCCAAACAGGAGGCTTCCTTCCATACCTTAGATGTCAGAAGAGTGTCGGCCTTCTATCTAGATAGGACCAAACCACTTTGGAGGTCTCCTGTTTGTTTCCATTGCAGAAAGATCTAAAGCGGGGGTCTCAAACATGCGGCCTGCAGGTCACATGCGGCCCACGGAGTTATTTCCTGAGGCCCGCCATAGGTGCCAACTCCAGTGGCAGCCAAGCTCCAAACATTACTGAGTGTTTATATTTTATTAAAACCCCTCTTTGCATTACAGTTTTTAAAAAGTTAATACATTGACTTTTAATAGAATACTATATTACTCTTCATTTTTTTCATTTTTGACTATACTTTTATATTATTGTATGAAAAGGTTTCAGTGATGCGGCCCTCGGGCCAATTTACTAGTTCTCCTGTGGCCCTCATGGTAATTTGAGTTTGAGATCCCTGATCTAAAGGATCCACCCAGACCCCACCCAGAGGTGGATAGCTTAGTGTGTTATTGCATGTTATGATGTGGCCAAACTCCTTCTAGGGTGTTAGTGCACTCTACAAGGTCGCAATCAACATCTATGGCATTACTTAAAGGTGTTCCAGTATCTGAGATCTGCAGAGCCACTACATTGCCTTCAGCACATACCTTGGTCCATGCCTCTAGATCCAATACATCAGCTGGCCATGCACTACTGTCTTCAGTTCTGGACCCGATTATGAAGATTGCTCTTCCCTGCAGGGATACTGCTTGGGAGTCATCTGATGTGGAGCACTCATAGGGACACTACTCGAAGAAGAAGAAGTTACTCACCCTGTGCAGTAACTGTAGTTCTTCAAGATGTGTGTCCCTAGGGGTGCTCCATTAACTCCCCTCCTTCCCCTCTGCTTCAGAGTTTCCTCTGTGGGACTTGTGGTAGAGAAGAGACTGAGAACAGTTCACTCACACAACCCTATATAGCCTTGGTGCAGGGCATGAGAACATGAAGGATGCATGCGCAGTCCGAACGGATACCGCTAACGAAAATCTGATTGAAAGCACGTGGGGCACACAGGCACTTGAAGTGAAGCACCCATAGGGGGACACATCTCAAAGAACTACAGTTAGTGCACAGAGTGAGTAACCTCTCCTTTTCTTGCAGTCCATACAATATCTGAGAATATCTAAACCCTTGTTTATTAAAAAGTAAATGAAAAAAATGTAATGAATTATTCATGTTTTCTTATACATCAGGCAGTAAAGTGGCTCTGAAAATGCCCATCGATGGAAGCTCCATGAGGTCTGATTGACGAGCACAAATTTAAAAAGGTGTGGCTTCTGTAAAAGGCTGCATTTGTTTCCCTCGTCTGCCACAACTTCACCATGCTGCAGGCACACCACAATCTGGTAGCTCTTGTCCTGATAGCCTCAGACACTAATTTGGCAATGGTGAATGATGTAAAAAAGCCTGGCAAGAACATACATAAGAGTCCCCAACTTTTGAGAAGGCAAGCTGTTACTACTTTTTATTTGGCAGCTATGTCGGTCATCCCAAAAGACATTTAACAATATGTGCTGCTCATATGATCTAATATTAGAGAGTAATAATTATTAAACAACCATATCCTGGGGAACTTGAGCTCTCCAATGTAGGGTGTATAATTTCCAGACAGACACCCTGTGTAGTACACTGGGTAATATTAAACTTACATATGTAATGGGAGAGAGCTCTCGATCACTTTTAAAAACTAAAGCTAAATTCGTCAAGAAATTTGCTGTAGTCTAGACTAGAGCAGAGTTGAGCCAACTGCTTCAAATAAGCTCAGCCTCACCCCTGAACCTTCACCAAAACTTGAAACAAAATTGACTCAACCATTTTAGGAGGTTTTTTAAAATGTGGTTGACTTTTTCCATGTTTGCATTCCTCTGGGCTTCCATATTTTGGGTGGGATTAGGAGTGGAAGTGCTTCACCCCCTTGACATAACACAAGAACTTGGGGTCACCCTGTGAAATTAATAGGCAGCAGGCTTAAACAAAAGGAAGTACTTCTTTACACACTGCATAGTCAATATGTGGAACCCATGGGATGTTGTGAAGGCCAAAAGTATAACTGAGTTAAAAAAATGTAATAAATTCACAGATGATAGGTCCAGCAATAGTTACTAGCCAAGATGGCCAGGGATGCAGCTTCATGCTCTGGGTGTTCCTAAACTTCCAACTGCAGGACGCTGGGACTGGATGGCAGGGGTATGGATCATTCAAAACTGCCCTGTTCTGTTCATTCCCTCTGAAGCATCTGGCACTAGCCACTGTCAGAAGACAAGATACTGGATGAGTTGGACCATTGGTTTGACCCAGTATGGTCGTTCTTATGTTCTTACGCTGAAATCTGCTACAGTTCTCATGAGATTTCCAGCCCGATGCTGTAGAATCAATAGGTCTAGATAACTCAGATAAGCTTTGAATAGGTACCAAAACTTTCGAAATTGTATTTAAATGGAACTTTTTGAGGCTTTCCCATTGCTTGTCATGAACTTAAGTAACTCCTGGTGGCGAACCTTTTGCGCAAACTTGAAGTGAATAATATAAATTTGTTGAATCAGAGTTAGTAGTAAATGGGAGAAAGAAACTTCATTTGGAAGTGTATTTTGCCTTTTAGGGTTTAGCTTGGTTCTGCAGGGAGTCATAAATAAAGAACTCTGCAACTGATACTTCTTGATTCAGTTGGCAGAGTGGCTTTGGGTACTCATTTATGTGGCATTATGACCTACTGCCAACCTGAGCAGTACAGAAATCTATGTAAAAGTATATAGTGAAAATATGTACTTTGTTTTTTAAATTAGCTTCCTCACTGAAAAGACATCAGCGGTACTTCTGTCTCGTGATCTTGTATTTGTAACTCTCACTTCCCATGCACCCAGAATTTCCTTATCTTCCAGATCCCTCATAAAAAGCCACCTCTTCCACAAAGCTTTCTTATGATGACATGCTCATTAATGACGTGTCTGCACTTTTTCATGTTTGGCCTCTTTCTGTGTATTGTATTTGGATGGATGATGTGTAAACTTTTTGAGCAGGGACCTTGTTTTTTTACAGGTTCTTTAAAGTGTCATGTACATTTATAGTGCTATATTAATTAATAATAAACATTAATGGCAGCGATACTAGAAAAGAACGTGTTATAAACAACTGAGGTGAAAAAAAGGTTTTTCTCTGGAGTGCATAGAAAACATAATTTAAATTTGCTTGCTGCTTCTCTGCTATATACATTTCCCAGTCTAGGTACTTTATTCTTATGAAACATCACATTTTGTACAGTATTTTTGATATGACAGTTGATAGCCATTGAAAGTAGGGTAGGGATTCATTGACTTTTTATTTAATTCAATGCAAAGTTGAATATGTTCGTGCAAGTTCATATTTTTAAATTGAGAACAACATTTCCATGTTATTACACCTTCCCTTCAAAAATATTGAATCAAAATGTATAATGGGTGCTTCTGCAAATGGGATCTCTGCATGAGTTTTATACTCTGGCTCAACCAGTGTTGTTTTAATTATTATTTATGAGTAACAAAAATTGGTGTGTCAAATTGTCCAAGCTGTAATTTGATAGCATCCTGAATTGATAGTGATTAGCATTCTAAGCTAACAACATTATTTATATCCTTTACATGCTTATCTGAATGCTTATGCTTCAGGGCTTTAGTATAATTTAATGAGAACTACTCAAAAGGATAAATGGACACAAATCAGATATAAGGAATGGCAATATACAAAAGCCTGTAGGAGAACACTTCAATCTCCCTGGACACACAATAGCAGATTTAAAGGTAGCCATCCTGCAGCAAAAAAACTTCAGGACCAGACTCCAAAGAGAAACTGTAGAGCTTCAGTTCATTTGCAAATTTGACACCATCAGCTCAGGATTAAACAAAGACTATGAATGGCTAACCAACTACAAAAGCAGTTTCTCCTCCCTTGGTGTTCACACCTCAACTGCTAGAAGAGGGCCTCACCCTCCCTGATTGAGCTAACCTCGTTATCTCTAGCCTGACTCTTCCCTGCACATTTATATCTGCCCCTGGACATTTCCACTGCTTGCATCCGAAGAAGTGGGTATTCACCCACGAAAGCTTATGTTCCAATACCTCTGTTAGTCTATAAGGTGCCACAGGACCCTTTGTCGCTTCTAATGGAGTTAATGGCATACTCACACATTTTAAGGTAAGCACATGCTTCACTGTTTTTTTGGGCCAGGGCCAAAGTGCTCATCACTTTGCAAGGCCTCTGGCCTCTGGCAAATCACAACGTCTAGGTTCAGCAGTTCTTCCATCTGTAAAATGAAGATATATCCTTACCTTGGAAGATGCTCAGACACCATGGCTGGGAGCATAGTATAAAAATTTAGGCCTAGTCTACACTGCAAACTTAGAGCGACACCAGACGCTTTATGTCGACCTAATAATGTATGCGTCTGCACTACTAGGTACTTTCCGCTGACCTAACTTGCCTATTACGTCAACTTAATTATTCCTCCTCCACAAGAGGCATATCGTTTAATTCAATGTTGATGGGTTGACAAAGAGGCAGTGTAGACGCAGTGTTGTGTAAGTCAACTGAAATGGCCTCCACAAGGTATCACACAATGGTCCGCTGTGACTGCTCTGGTGATCATTTTCAACTCCACAGCACAGCAGCCAGGTATACAGGAAACAGCCCCTCCCCTCTTAAAGATTCTTCCCAATGTGTTGCAAGATGTAATTAATGTTTTTAATGCACTTTGATATTAGATGAAAGACACTATGGAAGTGCAAACCATTTTATAGTTCTGTTTGTATGTGTGTGTGGATAAAGAACATTAAGGCGCATTGCTGGTGTTGAAAATAAAAAATTCAAATGGAGATAAAAACAAGAAAGAGCGAGTTTAATCTTTAAGTATGAACTTACAGCACTGTTTGAAGGAGAAGATAAAGCTTGAATACTATCTGAATTATTATGTTTTCCTCCATAGGTAATAAGCTCAATGAGCTCCCTTTCAGAGTATTGCCTACCCTCTATTCTGCGCACTCTTTTTGATTGGTATAAAAGGCAAAATGGCATAGAAGATGAATCTCATGAATACAGACCAAGAACAAGCACTAAATCCAAAAGGTACACTCTTGAATAAGCATAATTTGGATTCTAAGATGTAATGTATTACATTTAAGCATTCAGCTTCTGTTATGCTTTTTATTTAAGTGGCTTTTCAGGCATTGAAATTTTGGAAAACAGGAATTTCAGGAAAATTTTGGTATTAGGGTGACATTTCTGAATTGCGGGCAATCAATTTTTTGTATATCAATTTGAATAATCACTTTTTAGCTGAATAAGCAAAACAAATGTCTAAATATTTAAAGTGCACTGTCAAGATTCTTGGGCTCTAAATACTAACGACCTGTATTATAACATACAATCATTTTATTCTTCACATCAAGTTTATAGGAGTCTACCCCCAGACCACTCGAAGAAAGAGTGCAATATTCTTACAATTAAAATTAGCCTCCTACATGATCCCATATCAATCAGAGTATTGGTCCTCACCACCATTTTGAATTTTGTAAATGCCCTAGTGCTTTTCATCTATTGTGTCCGTCTTTCTTTACTCTTGTGAGAAGGTACTGTACTGACAATAATCTCCAGGCACATCAGAGAGCAGGACTGTTATAGATTTAGTATGCTGCTTGTTCACAAGAATAGAACAGATGGGCTAAGTAACAGTAAAAAACACTACAGGTTGCATACTTGCTTTCTCGTATCCATATATCCATATACCAAAACACTACAAAGAGCTCACTTGGAGAGCTCTAACACAGTGGTCCTCAACCTTTCCAGACTACTGTACCCCTCTCAGGAGTCTGATTTGTCTTGCGTACCCCAAGTTTCACCGCACTTAAAAACTACTTGCTTACAAAATCAGACATAAAAATACAAAAGTGTCACAGCACGCTATTACTGAAAAATTGCTTGTAAAATATATCAATTGAAATATAAAAATTGTACTTACATTTCAGTGTATAGTATATGGAGCTGTAAAAACAAGTCATTGTATGATATTTTAGTTTGTACTGACTTCACTAGTGCTTTTTATGTAGCCTGTTGTAAAACTAGGCAAATACGTAGGCAAATACTAGTGCTTTTTATGTAGCCTGTTGTAATACTAGGCAAATGTACCCCCTGGAAGACCTCTGTGTACATCGTTGAGAACCACTGCTCTAGCAAATATTAACCTGATCCCAAAAAATTTATATATGACGTTGTATGTTAATGTTTTATTGTAACTTTGCCCTAATGAAGTTTCAAAACAAAACAAACAAACAAAAACCCCAACAGTACTATCTAAACCTCATAAGATGTAATTGATTCTTGTGTTTCAGGGAACTAGATAATAGTGTGTATCTGAGGTCTGCTCTTAGCAGAGAATTTTTTTAGAGAGCGTTTTTAGTACAATTTTATTCTTTGAAAACTACAACTGCTTGAAAAGTGGCCAGTAATTATTGAAGTCAATTGGAGCTGTGTGGGGCCTACTAGAATTTTAGTTCATTAATGAGGATATAAGATTAGCATTTCATTTAATAGATTGTTATGAAAAATACACTGGATTTTCTCAAATTATTGTAGACTAGCAGGCAAGATCGCACATCCCTTATATTCATCCTGATCAAGGAAAGCACTAAGCACATGCATCCGATGAAGTGGGTTCTAACCCACGAAAGCTTATGCTGAAATAAATTTGTTAGTCTCTAAAGTGCCACAAGTATTTCTTTCTTTCTTATTTTCTTTTTACTAAGCACATGGTTAATTTTAAGCACAGGTAGCCTAGTAGAAGTCAGTGGGATTATTCATGTACATGAGAACTGGGCTGATGTTTACTGTTTTCTCAGAAAAATATCCTACTTAAATCAGTGGGAGTTTTAACTGAGAAAGGATACAGGATTAGACCTTTGGGGATTAATAGCCATACACTTAAAAGTTCAATTTTTCTCATGACAACTTTTCAATATACTTTAAAACTGAGCAAATGATCAACGTTCACACTTATTTAGATTGGAAGCTACTCATAGCAGGACCATTTCTCGTACATGTTTTATATAGCATCCAGCATGCAGTTAGCATTAATAAATAATGAAAGTAGAAAGCAAAGGCAGATATAGAAAGAGGATGCTGGCTGCTTGTGGATTCTCAACCAGTTGAAGGCATAGAAAAGACAGATAATGTCTGGTTTATTATCCAATCAGATCTTGGAACAGTCAACCTCAAATAAGCGTGCTAACTTGGACTTTTTGCTCACTCCCTAGCTGTCCAAAAATTCAATTTCATGTTATATTAAACCTACTTTTTACCCTATTGTGCTAACAATTAACTGCACATGGGGGAATGAACTGGTATATAATAGCTGTCACATAAATGAAAGTTGAAAGAGACCCATTAATCCTCCCATATGTTCTAAATACCTCTTCACCCCACATCATACCACATCAAACCACTCAAAAACAAATGTGTTGTTTTTAATTGTTTTAATTTTAATTATACTTTACAATATCCTTTAAATCCTTTTAATTATCCTTTAAAAAGTGGAAGTTAAATCCTATTAAGGAAAATAGAAAGGAGTATAAACTCTGGCAAGTGAAGTGTAAAAATGTAATTAGGAAGGCCAAAAAAGAATTTGAAGAACAGCTAGCCAAAGACTCAAAAAGCAGTAGCAAAAATTTTTTTTAAGTACATCAGAAGCAGGAAGCCTGCTAAACAACCAGTGGGGCGACTGGACGATCAAGATGCTAAGGTAGCACTCATGGACGATAAGGCCATTGCGGAGAAACTAAATGAATTCTTTGCATCGGTCTTTGTGGCTGAGGATGTGAGGGTAGGGTGACCAGATGTCCCGATTTTATAGGGACAGTCTCGATTTTTGGGTCTTTTTCTTATATAGGCTCCTATTACCCCCCCACCCAGTGTCCCGATTTTTCACATTTGCTGTCTGGTCACCCTATGTGAGGGAGATTCCCAAACCTGAGCCATTCTTTTTAGGTGAGAAATCTGAGGACTTGTCCCAGACTGAGGTTTCATTAGAGGAAGTTTTCGAACAAATTGATAAATTAAACAGTAATAAGTCACCAGGACCAGATGGTATTTACCCAAGAGTTCTGAAGGAACTCAAATGTGAAATTGCACAACTACTAACTGTGGTATGTAACCTATCATTTAAAGCAGCTTCTGTACCTGATGACTGGATGATAGCTAATGTGATGTCAATTTTTTAAAAAGGCTCCAGAGGCGATCCTGGAAATTACAGGCCAATAAGCCTCACTTCAGTACCAAGCAATTTGGTTGAAACTATAGTAAAGAACAGAATTATCAGACACATAGATGAACACAATTTGTTGGGGAAGAGTCCACATGGTTTTTGTAAAGGGAAATCATGCCTCACCAATCTACTAGAATTCTCTGAGAGTGTCAACAAACATGTGGACAAGGGTGATCCAGTGGATATAGTGGATTTTCAGAAAGCCTTTGACAAGTTTCTTCACCAAACACTCTTAAGCAAAGTAAGCTGTCATGAGATAAGAGGGAAGGTCCTGTCATGGATCTATGGGTGGCGGGTGAACCACCGGCTGGAGGAAGCTAGCCCCCAGCCAACCCCGCCCCTCACCCGAAGTCTTGCCCTTTTTACCCCACCAGAGCCCCCCCACGGCCGCCAGCCCCTCCTCCCCCACAGCCCCAGGCAGGCAGCGTGCGGCCCCAAACCCCGAGCACAGGGCGGGCGCGCGGCCCCCGAGCACAGAGCTTCTGGGTGGCACGCAGCTCCCCAGCCCCGAGCAAAGGGTGGGCAGCCCCAGTGCCTCCAGCCCTCAGCACGTCCCCAGCACCCGGGGCCCCCTAGCGCTGGGTGGCCCCAGCCACACCAACTCCTGGCCCTCCTAGCCCTAGCCCCAGCACACTGCTTCCCTGAAGAGGAGCAGGCAGCAGCCTGCCTGGGCTGGGGCCAAGCTGGGAAGGGCTTTGGGGAGGAGCATGGGCAGGGCCATGCCCGGCTGTTTGGGTACGCACAGCCTCTCCCAGCCTATGTGACGCACCGCCCATGCATGAATCAGTAACTGGTTGAAAGATAAGAAACAAAGGGTAAGACTAAATGGTCAGTTTTCAGAATGGAGAGAGGATTACTTGTTCGGTTCATTCCCTCTGAAGCACCTGGCATTGGCCATTGTCGGAAGACAGGATACCGGGCTAGATGGACCATTGATCCATTGACCCCATATGGACATTCTTATGTTCTTATGTATTTATTTATGAAAAATCCTGCAAAGTCTCCTCTGTAACTACAGGGCGTTTAGATATTCATGTCTGGATACTAGGCCCGCATGAAGATTTTCTGTTTTGGGGAACTTGATTACAATTGAAGCAAAAATCTGTGGTGATTATAAAATATAATATGTTGCTGTTGATGCTACTAGGCTTTTTTTTTTGGTTTAAGTTCTAATGCTGTCTGACTGGAATATGAAAAAGATACTGAATTTCACCAAGCCAAACAAATCTTTTCTGAAAATAATCTTTAAAACATTGCCTGAGGCTCTTTCAAGTCTCATTTTCTTGTCACTGACTAAAAATTATTCATCAACATCATGTGTATATATACTTTTGATGCCCAAATGTTTAGTACAGAACTTTAGTCAGTATGACACAGTAAACTATAATTCAACCCAAGTTAAATGCAGAGGCCAAAATTTTCAAAATAGAGTGTGTAAAGTTTGCCAATTAAATACATATTTGGTCAATGGTCTTTGACTTCAGCAGGATTTATTAGTACTCAGACCTCTGAAACCCAGGCCTATGATTTAGGTGCCTAACTATGGATTTAGGTGCCTGTCTTAGGTACCCATGTTTAAAAAATGTATCTCAGTGGGAGCTGCTGGGTGTTCAGCGCTCTAAACAGTCAAGCAAGCACCTGCCTCTGGATTTGGGAATCTAACTTCAAGCTCCTATTTTTGAAAATCTTGACCTAAAATTATTTCTGACTACTACAGCACTCTGGTACTGTTTCCACTCTCAAAACCATTGATAATTTAATAAACAGTGACATTGAGAGTGAGATCAAAATACAAAATCCATTCTCAAGATTTCAGTTCAGCATTACTCAATTAGAGCATAAAAAGAGAAAATGGAGTACCTGAGTGTTGAGGGAGAAAGAGCCAACATGGGTCTCTGGAGCTGGAAACACAGAGAGAGGAAGTGAAGGGAGCGCATGTCAACTTCTGATAATAGATGATTGTGACAGGTCTGTACTTGTGCTATTTATCCTAGATTTTAAGAGACTGTCATTGTAGTGCCTTTCATTTTTTAATTTAGGATTACAGTTTGAAAAACTGGAACTAAAATCCAATTTGTGATTCTTTGTATACTTATAATTTATGCAGACCTATTATATAAAATAAGACACATGTCTCACTACTGTTTTATTTCTTGTTTTGATTTTGCAGTGATGAACAGCAGCGAGACTATCTAATGGAAAGAAGAGATTTAGCCATTGATTTTATTTTTTCTTTAGTATTAATAGAAGTTTTGAAACAGGTATGGGATCCTTAAAATAAATGAATCTTTAAGAAGTAAATGATTGTGAAGTTGTACAGTATTTTATCTCTCTGGCTAATTTTCAAATTATGATTAATTTATATTTGTAACACAAATAGTCTAACACAAAAATGGTTTCTAAACCAACTGTTTATTTATTCTGTCCTCTCTTCCCACATATGGGAAACATCTTATTGAACTTAGTATTAATATAGACTTCATTTTGCCATATTTTTCAGAGATGAAATATTTATTTTCAGTACTAAGCCGGCTTTATATTTTTACCCTGATTTTCAGCTAGTATATTATTTATTCAGGGATGATATACAAAAATAATATTGGCACTGAAGTATGAAGCATAAACTTTAATATTCACATGCCAGTTATGTTTTATTTGTACTTTCAGATTCCACTTCATCCTGTCATAGACAGTTTGGTACATGATGTTATTAACTTGGCTTTCAAGCACTTTAAATATAAAGAAGGGTAAGGCTCTTTCCCACACAAAACACAAAAATAATTGCTTGCTGAATTGTTTAATAAAATTGTACTAGTTAAAGCAGTGTGCTTTCTCAACCATCTGATTTATTTCTTGCTAGGTACCTTGGTCCTAACACTGGAAATATGCACATTGTTGCAGATCTGTATGCAGAAGTAATAGGTGTGCTAGCACAAGCTAAGTAAGTATACTTAAATACATTGCCTATTGGAAATCTGAGAGATTTTAATTTTATCATTCTGGAAACATGGATATTTTGATATTCTTTATTTTATAGTTTAAAGAAACTGTAAATCATTTCACCTGAGCACTCTGTTCTCCAAAATGTTCCATCGCACGGGAGCCTATGGAATCACAGAAGGTGCTGACTGGGCTTCTGCAGCCAGTCAAGCAATTCTAGCTAAATTCAACCAGACTACAACAGCTTTAGTTTTCATCACAGATGCTATCTGTGGAAAGCCTAACGGGCTGGAGAGACCTAATTTGAATGAGTCTTTCTACTATGTGCCATTATTTCCCTAACTTGGAAATGCTAAAAATGACCCATACCCAGTCACGGAAACATTTTTTTAAATGTTCACAATTATTGCAGTTTAGAACTAAATTTAAGTGGTGCATTTTTTGGAGATTATACTAACGTCACAAAGATAATTTTGGGACCTGCTGCTATTTTGTCAAAAAATGGTCAGTTATTTTTAGGTTGAAATGAACATGAATGAAGCAAAATATTGGTTAGCTTAATAACCTTAAACTTGCAAGTGTTTTTTTCTCTTTTTCCATTCCCTTTTTTAAGATATTCTTTTCTTATATCGCTAGTTCTTTTATTTATCTTTTGTTTCTGTCCATTTTTTATATTGTTCTTTGTTAATATACGTTGTTATTAATTATATTAGAGTCAGGGAGCTGTTCGTGGAAGGAGGGGCTTGTTAGTGTTTGCAGGACTGGGCTTTAAGTCATGACAAGAACAGAAAGAAATGATAACTCACAGAGACATTGTGTGGGAGGTTAAAAAAAGTAAGCTCATGTGATTGCTGAATACAGTAATAGTGATGTATATGTAACTATAGCGCCCTTGTGGCCAAGATGGAGTCTGCTCTGCAGGCAGCTCTGGCCAAGAGAAAGCGCACGCAGGAATGCAGCAGGAAAAATCCCTTCCACCCATGGGGCATCTGTTTCAAACCCCCCAGAGTGAACACACACACCCACTGGAAAAGTACAATAGATATAAGAAAGGGAAATATTTATTTACAGAGGGATGAGAGGAGAAAAACAACAAGGGGAAATATAGGGGAAGCGGTAAAACAGGATTGCATCCAAACCAAGGCCCCACAGGCCTAGTGGTAGCACAGTCTGAGAGGGCAGACACCGAGCAATGTGTCTGCACACACAGTTCAGGAGTCCTGAGCAAAATCCCAGTCCAGTGGTGAGTCTTGGGTGCTCCTGGTTGTCTTCGGCGCCAGTGAACTTTCCCCAACAAACCCCTCCGGTACCCTCTTCTGCCGCTCTCTGCAAAGCCACACAGAGCGACACCCTCCCCACTTAACTAGCTAGCAGCCTCCCTCCTTATTCCCAATGCAGAGTCACAAGCCCCATGCAGCTCTGGACAGCAGTGATACTGGTAATCATAGGCGCCGACTCCGTGGGTGCTCCGGGGCTGGAGCACCCACGGGGAAAAATTGGTGGGTGCTCCGCACCCACCGGCAGCTCTCCGCCCGCCCCGGGGCCCGCGCCTAACTTACCGCAGCACCAGGCGATGTTGCGGGGCCCCGCCCCCGATGCCAGGCGACGTTGCCAGACGCCCAGCGTTAGCACCCAGCGACACTGATGGAAGTCAGCGTCGCTGCTGGTAATTCCCTCAAAGCTCCGGCCTGTCGTTCTCAGGCGATTCCTCCCTGACACAGTGCTCCTCCTGGCTCCTGTCCTGGGGTGTCCCTGATCGGCCGCCCTGTCCTTCCCAGGCTTCAGGCAGGTTCTCTGCTGCTTCACTTTGTGAGGGTCCGGGGGCTGCAGCCCTTCTCCCTCTCTCTGGAGCTCCAGACCCACACCCTGGACTTTCCCTCCTTTCTCTCACTGCTCCCCCTCCCCCTTAGGAAAAAGATTTAAAGGGGGCATGCTTTCTAAACCCCCAAAGGGGTTACACATAGAAGGTTACATAGTTTTGTTTTAAAAAGATACACAGGACTGTTGTGTACCAGTCTCCTCCAGGAAGTCAGTTTCTTTCCCCGGTGCCTCCTCATTCTTTCCCCTATCTCATTTCTGTGTTTAGTCTCTTGCCCACCTCTGTCCTTTTCACCTGTTTTCCTCCCTGAGTTTTCCTCTCCACAATTTTTAATTTATGGTTCCAGTCCCGAATTCTGTTTAATAGTAAACAGAGCCATAAGCAGTTACTAGCACAACAACCAAAAAGAAGCACCTATCCTGCTTTTTTTAATTACATTTTTTACCTACTTTATTCATGGGATAATTGCGAATAGATCAAGATTTTTTTAAGTTTTTCAAAATTATGCAATTAAATTTTTTAGAAGTTTAATATACTCAATGGCTTGCTACATGAAGTAACAAAATCCAAAATTAAAACTGTATTGCTTGCTTATGCTAGGTCGCATAAGTCTCATGGTATCATTTCTTATTATCACTGATTTCCTATTGTGAATGCTCACAGAAAATAAATTTTTAAACCCACTTTCTACAAATATTCAAGCCCACAAGCTTAAAATTTGCTATTGGTAAGCATCCATACTAGTAAAACTTGATTGCATAAATGTTTAAAGAAAGCAAACAGAAAAGGGGCATGGGCAGTATAAAGTACATTTGTTTAATAATTCAATATAATATTCATAGAAATATTTTTGCAATTCTCACTCATCTCTATTCACTGGTAAGACATTCATCAGGAAATTTAAATTCCGTTAGTTAGTTATTGAACCAGGATTCCTGAATGATTACTTAATTACAAGGAAAACGGGTGACCTGAGAGTACATATGTAATATTTTGGTATCATTGGTGGATAAGTCATTGAACTGTACAAAGTGATCATGTCTAAATAAGAGGTGTTGTTGTGGAAGGCCTCGATCTTGCAGCTTCTTGTGCCCGGGCATACTGCTGCACTTGCATGGAGTCCTATGGAAATCAGTTTGGATCTTTGCATTCATAAAAGTCCACCTACAAGAAAAAGTTGCAGAATCATTTTCTTATTTATGTAGGTTTGTGATCTGAGTTTCCATAAAATTTTAATTAATCTCATCACTATAGGCCTGATCCTGGAAATACCTGCACATATGTTTGATTTTACACATATTAGTAGTCCCATTGACCTCTTTGAGACTGCTCATACCACTACTCTCATGACTAAACTACTCATATGAGTACTCACATGAGCCAATGTTTGCAGGTCAGGGCCTATATTAAGGAGTGTATTTTCAGCCTGATTTGTGCCATTTTAGCTGCATTAACATTGGTGGTGTTAATGTGTTTTAAATAATTGTTTAAAAGATTCTACCTACATTATTACCTATATTCAATTTTATAAATGTTTATTCTGCAGTGGCAAATTGAAATAGATGAAAAAGTATTATGTCTGAACAACAGATTTGAGGGAATTACTATATCATATATCTCTTGTTTACTATGCAAAATCATTCTAGGTTGAATCTCGAATAGAAAGTTAGAGTGGATGAGCTACCAACATAGAATTAAAAATTGTAAACTTTATCATTGTCGATTTCTGTTCCATGCCTTTGGATGACAATGAGTAATTGAAATGTCCTTGGGCACAGTACATTGTAAAGTTGCAGTTTCCCAGTGTGTGTCAGATAATACCACCACCTTCTAAAACACATTGGTATAGTGGTTGCCATTAAAAATCAGCATTTACCATTAGTTACTTACTACGCTGTGGTATCTGAGAAACGACAATATTTTCTTATACTTGGAATAGAAATTATCTGTGGTACCTAAGACACTGTGGTGTTGTAACAACTATTAGGAAAACCTGAAGGCTAGCACAACCTATCTGAACATTTTTATGGTTATCATTTGAACATTTTCCTTTGAAAACTTGGCACATGTTTGCAATAAAAAATGTCTTTAATTCTGGATTTTCAAAAAAGTATGAGGGTTTATTTTATGGTAGAGTTAGCTTATGTATAAAAAGAAGCACAGTGAATTAAAATTTGGAAAGTTCATTAGATGCAGTAATGTGAGAGGTCTAAGATCAGGCAATAAGATTTGTTCTCGTTCTCCAAGCTTGTGGCGGCTGGGAGCGCTGTGGAAACAGTACACTCAGCCTTTGAGAGGAAGGGGAGCATTTTGCATTGCTCTCAATCCATCCATCCTGTCAATCTAGCTTTAATGTTTACAGGCACTAAGGGAGTTATGTTCAGCCATCTTGGGCCATAAAGATGTGGCAACTTAATGAAGAGGTTTTGAAGAGGGAACTATTGGGAAAATGTTGGGGATGAGAGAGGGAGACATCCCAGAGGACAGTGCACACACACACACACATCCTAAGTAAAAAAACCTCACCTAGTAAGATATATTAAAACTCAAATAATGATTCATTATAGAATAAAAGAGATATAATAATATATCTCTTTTATTGTTTCTCTTCTAGGTACCTTACTATACATGTCAAATCTTACTACCAGTCTATTGTTTTGTAACTAACCAGTGTGATTTCATAGATTTCCTGCTGTGAAGAAGAAATTCATGGCAGAATTAAAAGAGCTGCGGCATAAAGAGCAAAGCCCATACGTAGTTCAAAGCATTATCAGTCTAATAATGGGGATGAAATTCTTTCGCATTAAGATGTATCCCGTGGAGGACTTTGAAGCCTCACTTCAGTTTATGCAGGTAACATTCTTTGATGTAAACCACACTTGGGCTGTCTTAAACAGTTTTATTTGCCAAATTATATCATGCTGTAAAAGGCAGGGGAAATCATATTAGAACATGAAAAAAAAATCCTCATTTTTTGGTCCTTAATGCACAAAGATTAGCTTACATGTGGGTATCTTTATTCTTTTTCCCTGTGGGCATTTTTTGTGACAGATGGACACATTGGCAGTCGCCATTAAATTTTTTTTTAAATCCTATTAAAAATACATGCTTTTTTACTGGCCTATGTATGGGGACCAGCTGAGTGAAGATTTCTCATAGATAAAAATCAATATACCCTATGGTCATGTTAGGTGTCCTAAAGTAAGTATTTGAAATATTAATACAAATATATTTTTTGTTTTCTATAAAACCTAAATAGCAACTGGATAGGTCTTATTTTGGCAAAATGCTTTATATCATATTTAGCAACATAGAAACTATCTCTTTTTCCTCTGCTCTTTGGAGCAGCACACCCACCGTCCATATTGGTTATGTTTCCATGTGTGCAGCCACATTCATGAATGCTGACATATTTTCATATAAGTTATACAGAGGTGTCATGTTGCACAATTGTGTGTGTGTGAAATGTACATTGGTGGTATGAATAAATGGTAGTGTTTTCTGATAGTATAGTGCTATTGGGGCCCATTCTTGCTCCCTTTGAAGGCAATGGCAAAATTCCTATTCAGTGGAAGCAGGACTCGAATTGAATCTATCTAGATTTTTGTACTGTAGTCATCACCATACTATCTGAGTGTCAAACTCACCGTCACGCACAGAATATAAATGTATTATAATAGGTGTTAAAAGTCTGTGTTAAAATCAGCCATACTTGATGTGTTTTATAATACAGCTTGCACTTTACACATATATTTACAGTATAATAATTATAAACTATGGGCTATTGTAAATTGGTTTACACGCCCATGCAAGGGAGGAAAAGACAGTAAGAACCGTCCTTGTATAGGCTGTGTGCTAACTAAGGCAGGGAGATGCATTGTCTCTGATACCCTTTTATGTGGCTATGGAAAAAGTGTTCTAATAATTGCAGAATTCTCAGGATGGGGTGAATTTATAAAGGGCCTTCACCAACTCATTGGATGTGCTGATGCTATTGTACAAGATAGAAGGAAACCCCTTATAAAGCCTATATTTTATATGGATGAGAGACCTGGCCTCTTGCTAAAAAGGAAGAAAGGCAGCTAACTACCTTCAAAAATAAAGTCTTGATATGAGTTTTGGGGGTAGTAAGGGAGAATGATGTATAGAGCAGATCTAATAGGGAACTGTTGGAAGTCTATGAAGAACGAACTATAGTAATGTAGTGAAATCTCAACAACTCCAGTGGGAAGGGCATGTAGGACAGCTAAGCTGTTCTTGGAGGGACATCCATATGGTGTCTAACCATCAAAGAAGAAAATGGAGGGATAATGTTGATCAAGACCTAAGAGCTCTTAATGTGAATTATCATCAATGGGGAAAAAATGCTCTTCACAGGAAGAGATGGAGGCAAATCGTGAGGGTGGCTAAGGACCTGTATGGTCTCTAGAGCCAGGGAGGAGGAGGAGTATCTGTCTGGGCCTTGGGCCAAAATATGTAGGAATAACTAGAGCTAGGTGCCTGTTTACTTCGTTTGCAGAGCAGTTGAGGAGAGAGGAGCATGGAATGGGCACATCCTTGGCTCCTTCCCCTCCACTCACTGACCAATACAGCTATGGGGATGGGGTAGTAATTTATTGCAGGTATAGCCCTGTAATAAATTACTACCCTCCACAGTGAACCATTCCATTCTGAACCACAGTTCATGCCCTCAGAATTACTGTAGGTGTATCCTTGAAACATAATCTAACCCAAAATATTTAGGGCAGGATTGTCTCTTGATCCACGCACCCACTTGGTGGAGTAAAGAGGCAAAAAGTGATTCCTTATTTCCCTCTGTGGGCTATATGCCAGATGGATCCTAATGCAGGGCTGTTACTACTGCTCCCACACAGCTGGCTAGGCAGGGATGGGGATTGTGGGAAGCCATGCATTTGGCCCCCCAATTAACTGGCCTGCAAAAGCAAAAGCAAATGGAGAGTCATGGACAGAGCCACAATTCCCTCCTGATCTGTTCCTGGGGCTATGCACTGCCTCATGCTCAGGGCAGATTGTGAATGTGGAACCTAAACCTTAATTGACATATAAAATGCTGTTTGCAGTATAAGAAACAAAAGCTATCACATGTGCTTTTAGCAAACATTGAGATGTCTTTATTCCACCTGATGTGCAATTTTTTTCCTTCTCTTTAATTGTCTGCCAGGAATGTGCACATTATTTCGTTGAAGTGAAGGACAAAGATATCAAGCATGCATTAGCAGGACTGTTCGTTGAAATTCTTGTCCCTGTAGCTGCTGTGAGTTTTATTTATTTGTTTATTTGCATGGATTCGAAAGTCAACGTATGAAAAACAGTGTTAACATGAAATCTCTTTTCAGGCTGTTAAAAATGAAGTGAATGTCCCCTGTCTGAGGAACTTTGTTGAAAGCCTGTATGACACAACACTGGAGCTTTCTTCTCGAAAGAAGCACTCACTGGTAAGTAATCCTGAGAAACTGAAGCTAAAATTCTTTGTCAGAAGTCTCTCTGGGCAAGATTCTCAAAGGGTTTGCAGAATTGTTGCAAAACCATTTATCTGCATCTGGCTCAACGTACAATTAATTGATATTTCAAAAGTATATGTTATATCCACATCTATTTTAGTTTGAATCTTCTAGGTGTTTTCAGATCCTGCAAATTATGATTATAAAATGGTCAATACCTGTTGTGTCTGACCATTAGCACAGAAGAAAAACTTAACAGAGAGTGCATTGCCTGTCAAGTGAGAACTAATGGGACATGTGGGAATAGCTCTTTCAAAGCGGTTAAGTAATGTTTTGTGGGAACAAACCAATATATAACAGCCTTTTAAAACCGCAGTGCCTTTTTACACAGCATGTCGGCTAAGAAACCCTCTATTTCATATTTTTTGAGAGATTAACAGTGGCATAACAGTGTATTGTTGGGAGCGATAGTTGAACTGGATTAAATGGAGCACCGAGTCAGGATGACACTGGCTGCCTTAAGCATTCTATTATTCCAACTGGGTCAGTGCACCTCAGCACTGTGGCCTCTGTTAATCCATTTTGAAGTCTTTGGGCTTTTAAGAAAAGAAAGTTATTTTCATTGGTCCTTTCTTATTTTATGTAAAAGTCAAAAGGAGCTCCCTATCCCCCACTATCTCACTGAGTGTTGGGAAGTGATGCTATCTAATTTCATTGATGGACTCGTACAGGCACCCTTGTGACTGCTGCTGTTGTTCTAGAAGGGAGTCAAAATACTTCTTTCTGGGTGAAATTCTGCCTCCATTGAAGTCAATGGGAATTTTGCCATTGGTTTCAATGGAGCCAGGATTTCTCCCTTTAGGCACGTGTGTAGCCAACCCTGTTGCAGATGCAGACACACCGATAACACTTTATTGAAACTACAGCAAATAACCTCATTGCAGATAATGGAGCTACTCACTAGAGTAAATGCTACTCAGTTTGAGTAAGGGATAGAGTTGGGGCCTTTCTGTGCGATTGCTCACATACAGATACCACATAATGAAAAGTAATGAAATAGAATAAACTCCTGGGATGATCTATTAGAAAAGCAAACATTGCAAAGAAGAAGAGAATGGTAAGCAGCTAGCAGTGATAGCAGTAGCTGCAGATATTTCCAGGGGAAGGACTATTGGCCTTCTTTAAACAAGAATACATGCTACTTTAAATTTTAGGGGATGAGTTTTTGTTATGAGAATTATGTTTTGGGGATTATTAGTCATTGTTCAGTCAATATGCATGTAACCTATATTGTCCTGCAGGCAGGGCCATCACTAGGGGGGTGTAGGGCCTGGGACATACGCACCAAGTTTCTAATCTACTGGGGGATGCTCCCTCCTGGCTCCCCCCTTGCTCCACCCCCACTTCACCCCTTTCCCCAAGGCCCCACCCTGCTTCTTCCCACCCCCGCTCCTCCCCCGCCCTGCCTCTTCCCCACCCAGTTCCACCCCTTCCCCCAAGTGCACTCTGTCCTCCCTCCCCCGCCCCCCCAGTGCCTCCTGATGCTGCAAAACATCTGATCCGTGGCAGGTGGTAGGCGCTGATAGGGAGGGCAGGTGCTGATTGGCGGGGCCCGCCAGCGGGCAGGAGGCACTGGGGGGAGGTGCAGGTTCTAGTAGGGGGGCTCCTCCTCCCCCCCCTCCACCTGCCCGCCTGCTGCTAGCCACTTGCCTCCCAGTTTGCCTCTTCACCACTCCTGCCTCATCGCCCCGCTTGCCTCCTCGTGATTTTATAAAAGCGTGGGGGCGCCCAGAGCACGGGACCCGGGGCGGTTGCCCCGATTCGTCATACCCAAGGGACGGCTCTTGCCTGTATGGGTCTGTTCATCTGCCACATACATGATGTTTATCAGTCTGGTGAGGAAGCCTTTTGTGGGGAAGCTTTAATCCTCCTCTGGCTACTACATTTCTGTGTGTTTTGATGTAGAACACTATAAAGTGATATGTATGTGGTCTTATTTGTCAGTGAACTTGGAGTTAAAGTAGCTACAGACAATGTGTGGCCTAGGTTGAGAGAAATAGGATTTGGATTTTAGAGTGAGGTTTACATTTAGGGGCAAGCCTTAGGCTGAAATTTTTGGGTTAGTTTTAAGAGTCAGTTGTGTTTACGGTGCAGAAAGCTGCCTCCTCTTTGGTCATTGTTTTTAAAGGCCTGACCTGGCTGCATTTAAATAAGAACTGATCGAGAGGAGGAGCTTGGAACAGCAAGGTCACTGTCAAAATCAACATTTATTCCTGACTTTTAGCCTAATCTTTTAGCTTAACAATAGCAATGCAAATGTCAAACATTGGTCAGAACAGATTTGGGAAAAGAACACCGCACACAGTGTTTGATTTTTTATGCTTAGTCTTGCCTGTTTTTACACTCTGAGTAACTACCCTACAAGACTAAACCTCCAGAAGGCTTATGTTTTGACCATAATTTAAACCACGTGCCCCTGGGATCTGACATTTCTTCAAATAAATGACCATGGATTTTGAGGGGAGTTAGGTCTTCTGTAAACAACAAACAATGGACTATGGGGATTCTAATGCTGAGTATGGTACGCACAGTAATTCCTCAGCTACTGCATTTCTCAGTTAACTGACACAGAAATTAGCCTTGTGATGCTGCAGAATTTTGGCCCATCTTTAGGATTTATGAACAGTGATATACTTAGGCATTTGATTGTTTTTGGTGCAAATGTAATTCTACATTTGTACAAAGTAATCCATACAAATTCATAACAGCTTTAGAGAAACATTCCTTTTAAATTATGTTATTGAATAATGTGTTTATGTTGGCTGGTGCATATAGCATAACACAGGGGATCTAGGACTCTAAATGTACAATAGTTCTAGTGTTAAATTAGTTTGATGTTTTGTTGACATACAAATAATCCTGTATTATCTTTCTTTCTATTTAGGCTTTGTATCCTTTGGTAACATGCCTGCTTTGTGTCAGTCAGAAGCAATTCTTTTTAAACAGATGGCATATTTTCCTCAACAACTGCCTATCCAATCTCAAAGTTAGTATCTTACTTTCTTTTTTAATACTTTGCTAGCTCACTGTACATAGCCTGGGTCTTCTTTAGTTTTACATGATTTAGCTAGTAAGTGGTTCTCAAACCTTTATACTGGTGACCCCTTTCACATAGCAAGCCTCTGAGTGCGACCAGGAAAGATGGTCTTGTAGTTAGGACTTGTTCCAAAGCCTATTACCTTCAGTGGGAGTCTTTCCACTGACTTCAAAGTGCTCTGATGAGGCTTTTAGTCTCTCTCTGCCTCAATACTATTACCTGTAAATACCTTACCTCACAAGTCTTGTGAGGGCAAATTCATTTATGTATGTGAGGTGCTCAGATACTATGATTGTGGAGGCTATACTAGAATCTAGGCCAGGGGTAGGCAACCTATGGCATGGTGCCAAAGGCGGCATGTGAGCTGATTTTCAGTGGCATTCACACTGCCTGGGTCCTGGCCACCGGTCCGGGGGGCTCTGCATTTTAATTTAATTTTTAATGAAGCTTCTTAAACATTTTAAAAATCTTATTTACTTTATATACAACAATAGTTTAGTTATATATTATAGGCTTATAGAAAGAGACCTTCTAAAAACATGAAAATGTATTACTGGCACACGATACCTTAAATTAGAGTGAATAAATGAAGACTTGGCACACCACTTCTGAAAGGTTGCCGACCCCTGATCTAGGTAGATAGATAAAAGTTAAAGCGTCTAAAATAAGCACTCCGACTCTTTTTGAGAATGAACTTTGCTGTTTAATATTTGTGTTGTAGTATGTTTGATCTTAAAACACTTAATTTCTGGGTGGTAATTCCATATGTACACAAAGCAGTATGTAGAGGTAACTGCTGAACAATGTTTTGCATGTTTGGAGGCTTTTTAAGCATTGAGAAGATGTTTCTGCAGTATGCTTAACTGTCCTCTCAATAGGTTGCCAGAATCCATGGCTTGTCCAGCAAAAAAGACTATTGATGCAGTTTGCTGAATTGGGACAAGAATTTATGTTATGTAACTGTAAACATTTCCTAACAAGCGAGGAATGTAATTTATGGGGTAGTTTCCAAAAGGAAGTGGAAGTCCTATTGCTTTGGATCATTTTAAAGTTGTACTGGACAAAGTGATAGAGAATATTTAATAAGGAACTATCGTCCTTTGGTTAGACAAGGGAGGTTAGGCAAGGTGACCTAATAGATCTTTTCCATATCTAGTTTCTGTTGTTTCATGAATATTTCATGTTCTGTTTTGCTGACTGAGCTTCTTGTTTTTTTTAACTAATTGCAGTGTTGCTTTGATGCCAAATGGTAGTTTTGAAATGGAATAGTTAATAATGAAATCAAAAATAATTTGTCGTTTAAGTGTTAATTTAATACAGATTTTTATATTCAATTGGATATTAATTTTAGTTTTTAAAAAGTGATGTGGCTCAACAGCACTGCCATTCATTTTTGTGACTTGATTTTATAGAATTTATGAAATTTGGCTGTAGTTATTTAGTTTAGCTTGTTTAAATCATTCTAACATATTTGTAAATGTTTTTAATGTCTTTATTTAGTGACTGTGGCTTAAGTAATGTTAAAATTAAATATGTTGTTCATGCTAATACATGACGCTCTGCATTAGCAAAGCTATCCTTTAATGCTCACTTATACTGCACGTTAACTTGAAAAGCTGCTTGGACAAAGTTCAGACCAATGTCACTCAGGCACATAAATCAGCAGAAGAGGGAGGGAGTCAGATGGGAAAATGAAAGCATTTCTGTGTTCTAAACAGTAAGATAGGGTAGTTTTTAGAAAGTTTTCGGTAGGCTTTACTTTATACTTTATACTACCTTAAACTTATTTCAGCTAATCAATTTTTGGATGGTTAGCAAGCATTCCAGAAACAAAGGTTTTTATGTGAGTTTTTTTGTGGGGCCTTTTTAAAACCTAATACATAGGCATAGTTTGGGAGGACATGGCGGGGGGGGGGGGGGGGGGGGTTTGCTCTCCAAACTGCAAGCCCCGGGCAGGCGTGGAATTTCCTCTCCTCCCCCCCTCTGTCCCTCCCCCCAGTCCTGTTGTCCTGGCTGGAGCAACTTCCTGAACTACGCCTGTGACCTCATATGATGGATATTATTATTTGCTTTGCATAGATAGGTACCTGTGATGTACTTTACATATTACAGACTTATCCCAACCTGCCAGAATAAAATCCCATCTGCTCCTCAGCAAAATTCCCATTGACTTCTGTATGGCCAAGATATCACCCTGGGAGAAATAGATACAGTATATGATTGTCAGGAAACTTGGACACTTTCAGACCAGAGGGGTAAAAGTTCCAGAGTCAAGGGCCATCACTGAGAATAACCTGTTATAGGCTAGGGACTATAAGTAAACTTAGGCATCCCAGGTGACCTCATCAGCTAGGGTAGAATGAAGTTAAAGCTGAAGAAACGAAGCAATGGAACCTCCCATGAATAAATCCCAGATGACCACTTCAAATATTTGGATGTATTAGGGCAAAATTATAGAGGAATCTCAGAGTAATACAAATTCTGCCCTTATATTAAAAGGGAATCAAGTGGGCTAGCTGTACATGCCACCGTAATTGCAGGGCAGAATCTCTCAAGATATGCCAAAACCATGCACCAACAGGTGTCCTGTGCTGCTCCTCTAAAAGAAGCAACATGTTTCTCTGGTTAGCATGAGCTGCTAGTGGGGGTGGGGCTTGACAGATTCCATAGCTGGCATATCGTGACACCTCTGGAATGTGGTGCACCAACTAATGCAGTTACAGGTCTCCTCATAGCCATCTGTGGAGTGCTAAGTAGAGATATTTGGTCTTATGGCCAGCAGCTCTGCACTGCTCAGTAGCACAAAACAAACTATAAGTTGCTCTAAGGACGTAGGTGAGAGATTCCCCTGATGGATCAGAATCTGAAAGTAGAGTAAATCCAGTGCAGCCAGCTGCATGCTTTTACTCGTTCCTCCTCCCCTCTGGCACAGGGGGAACTGTAGGACAAAGTGCAGGTATTAAGGGTCTAGTTGCTTAACTTTGAGAATGATGAGTAGTACAACAGAGGTCAATAAAGCTTACTCATTTGCCCAAGTGTTTTGCTGGATCAAGGCCAAAGTTATGCTAGATGCCGAAAAGTGACTTAGTCATCTTCTTCCTCCCTCGTTCTGTCCAAACATAGCCTGGCCAAGCCCAGGGACCTGGCCCTCCCCTGGTGGAAGCACAACCCTGTTTCTTTCCAATTCTATTATTTAGGAAGGTCATTCCTAGGAGCTCCACCAAAGCTGTCTCATAGCTGGGAGGCTGTTCAGTATTACTGAAGACACCTATTCAGATTATGGATGTACAGGAGCTGTTTTATTTTAAAATGTGATTTGCCAATGATAATATAAAGTGTATCTCTACACTTTTAATCTGCAAGTAAGCCAATACAAAAATAATTTACTTTGTGCCTTCTGTAATATGTTTGGAAAAAATTAAATGGACCAATGGCTAGGAGTCATCTGTAGAATACAGAGAGGGGTCTGTGACCATTATTTCAGCCCAAAGGCTGTGTGATAGAGGCACATGATGGATAGAATCTCAGTTAGCTACCCAAAGGCTAAAACAACTGAGCACCACACCATATGAAGGGGAAACAAGAGACGTTACTGGTTCAAACTCTTCCGAAAAAACCCAACACAGATGTTGTTCTCAGCCTCAAATGTTACCCAGTCTGACTGGTCATTCTATCTAAGTTTAAATTTTGTCATTTTTAAATGTGTGCAATATATAATAAATGTATTGGATGTATGTTTAATATTACTGCATAAAAATGGAATAAGATTTGTATTAACAAAAGTCTGACAGCTTAATTGAAGATGAAATTTTTGTCTAGATTTGAATAGGATTGGTTTCCATAGTGATTCTTAATTGCACTACATCTCATCTATTTTATGCTAACACCGGTACTTAGGATGTCTGAAATCTTTAATAGTATTTTAAAAGATGGGTCATTTATAAATAAGTTTTAAAAAACTTTTAAGATTAAATTCTGTACAATGATAATTGTATATGTTTTTCTGTGTGCCGGTACTATATTTGGGTATCAAGCAGCTGTGTGTTTCCACGTCTTTTTATGATGCTCAGTACCAAAGCTATAAATCTTGACATGCACTAAGAGTGGATATGCAGCCCAAACTTCCTTTGTAGGTAGTGCTCCAAGAAAATATTAGAAGGATTTGTAGAGTTAAGACTTAACTGGCTGAGATCTACTGTTTTCTTGTGTTTTTCTTCTAGAACAAGGACCCCAAAATGGCTCGCGTTGCACTGGAGTCTCTGTACAGACTACTATGGGTTTACATGATTAGAATTAAATGTGAAAGCAATACAGCTACCCAGAGGTAAAGTTTTGCAGTTGTAATTGTAACCAGGCCCCTTTGCTGTGGATGTTTCCATTGTAGAAGTCCAGTGGCTCCACTGAGTGTCCTTGACCTAGAAGAGATTTTGCTGTCAAATGTGCACAATAAAATGTTCCCTTTTGTGACATTTAACAATTTTTCTCCTGCTTTTTGCAATTACTATACCAAAAGCTTTTGCTTTTGGAACAGCCAGAATATAGACAGACTCACTCTTTGCTTCTGGAAATAGTGGAAATTGAAAGAGAAGTGTGTTATTGGCAAGGTTGTGGATGCTTGCAGCACAATAACAAAATACCAAAAACTCAAACTTAGAAACAAAGAAATAGAGCAAGGTACTACTGTACCTTTAATTTGGAAAAGCCTTTCCATACTTGAGGCTTTCTAAATGAGACCAAGATTTCAAGACAGAATTTGGGATAATTAAACAAGAAGATACACCTGCCACTCATCTGCAAGGAATGGAACTGTGCTAATGCTTGCTTTTTCCTTTTCTTAGTCGACTTATAACCATTGTCACAACGCTATTCCCAAAAGGGTCCCGTGGTGTGGTGCCAAGGGACATGCCTCTAAACATCTTTGTGAAAATTATACAGTTCATTGCACAGGTATGGAAAAGAACTGTGTGTCCAAGTAATGAATAATTTATTTTCCTAATAAATTACTAATGGAAGAATAAACTCAGTGTTGTGCCACTTTATTCATCCCCCACTATTGATAGCCTTTTGAAAATCCGATCCTAAATACATTTAAATAAATCCTGATGACATCCTGCTTCAATATTTCTATTGCCTTTAACAAAAGAAGCAATTTCATATGATTTGTAACAATTCTTTTTTCCATTTAAGGAACGTTTAGATTTTGCAATGAAAGAAATTATCTTTGACTTTCTTTGTGTTGGAAAACCAGCAAAAGCTTTCAGTCTCAATCCAGAGGTATGACATATATGCACACTTTTTACTGAAATATGTATTTATTGCATTATGTTCAACTTTAATTTTGATTGCTCAGAATAATTTATATTCTTCTTCAAGTGCTTGTTCATGTCAATTCCAATTAGGTGTGCGCATGCTGCGTGCACGACAGCCAGAAGATTTTTCCCCTGGCAGTAACCGCAGGGTTGGCCTGAGCGCCTCCTGGAGTCGCGCCTACATGGTTCCCAATATAGGGCCCTGCCAACCCGACCCTCCCTCGCGGCACCGGTGTTATAGCAGCCCAATGGACAATGTGACCCTCTTGGGGCCGAGGGCAGTGACCAAGGCCATGTGCCGGTGCTCTCAGCCTCCTCCTCCCCAAATGAGGCTGTTGCTGGCATGTCAACGGCCCCCGCCTTGGAGGATAGCAGGGTCCTGCAACAGTTGTTGTGCAGGGTGGTCCAGAACCTGGGGATCCAGGCAGAGGAGATGGTAGAAGATGCTGATCCCAGGGTGGACATCCTCTCCCCCTCTGGGCCCTTGCGCATTGCACTGCCACTCATCAATACTATAACCGAGACCACAAAAACTTTGTGGCAGATGCTGGCCTCTTTGCCCCCTACAGCGAAGAGAAAAGAGAGACGCTATTTTGTCCCCTCAAGGGGATATAAGCATTTCTATTCTCACCCTTCACCCGACTCTTTGGTGGTGGATGCTGCAAACCAAAGGGAGTGTCAGGGGTTTCAGGGACCCTCCCCTAAAAATCGGGAGGCAAAAAAGGTGGACTTGTTCAGGAGAAAAGTCTACTCCACCGGTGGTTTGCAGCTCCGCATTTCAAACCAGCAGTCCATCATTAGTAGGATGCAACTTAGCTTAATCTATCTCCTCCATCTCAAGCAGCAGGGGCTGTCCATGTCATCAAAAAAGGTTCACTTGGCCGCCATCTCTACCTTCCACCCAGGCGTGGAGGGCTGATCAATCTTCGTCACCCCTATGGTCAGCTGTTTCCTGTTAGTCAGGCAGCCAGTCTGGTCCTTCAAACAACTGATGACTTGAGTGAAAATTACAGATGCAGGCACTGTTATACTGACACATGAAGAGAAGGGAGTTACCTCACGTGGAGAACCAGTGTTGACAGGCTCAATACAATCAGGGTGGATGCAGTAGCGCAGCCAGGTCCGGAGCGCAAGGAGAGCGGCGCTATAAAAAGGCACCTCCCCCTGTACTCACCCGGCGGTGCTCCGGGTCTTCGGTGGCACTTCGGTGGCGGGTCCTCACTCACTCTGGATCTTCGGTGGTACCCACTGCCGAAATGCCGCCGAAGACCCAGAGCGCCACCGGATGAGTGCAAGAAGCGCTGCTAAAAAAAGGCGCCGCTTCCTTTTTAAGGCGCCGCTTCTGCTCACAGGGGGAGCGGCCACTCCCCCTGCTCCCCCTTGGCTACGCTACTGGGTGGATGTAGTTCACTCCTAATAATTGATAAGGAGGTGTCAATTCCAGGAGAGGGAAAGTTGCTTCTGTAATGAGCCAGCCACTCCCAGTCCCTATTCAAGCCCAAATTAATGGTGTTAAATTTGCAAATGAATTTTAGTTCTGCAGTTTCTCTTTGAAGTCTGTTTCTGAAGTTTTTTTGTTCAGGTATGGCTACTTTTAAATGTGTTATAGAATGTCCAGGAAGACTGAAGTGTTCAATCTTCCTGGACATCAGGAATGGTCATCAGGAATGGAACATACAAAAGCCAGTAGGAGAACACTTCAATCTTCCTGGACAGAAGCAAGCGCAAGGGAAGTTCCAGCTAGCCGTCACTGGCAGTAAGAAGGAACTGAGGGAGGGTCAGGTTGGCAGGGCCCTATATTGGGTGCCATGTAGGCGCGATTCCAGGGGGTGCCCAGGCCCACCCTACAGATACTGCTAGGGGGGAAATCTTTCGGCTGTCCTGCACACAGCATGCGCACACCTGATTTGAACGGACATGAACAACACGTCTCAAAGAATAACAGTTACGAGAAGGTGCGTAACCATTTTTTATTTTAGCCTTATTTAATATACGATATGATGCACTGTAGGAAATATTGTTGAATGGTTATACTAGAGATTTTTTGTAATTGCCACAACTATATGGAATTTGCATTATAGACATAGATATATGTGCTAACATTGAATGTGGTTGAGTAGAAACATTATTTTATTCTGTTGAAATTTTGGCAGAGGGAAATATCTCTGTAATTTAATTTACTCAGATTTGGTATAGCAAAATTTGATAAATGTGATTTTTGAAATGTGAGCAGAGTGGTAATTATTTGATTATTCTATTTATTCACATTTTGAACTTTGCAGAGAATGAATATTGGTCTAAGAGCTTTCTTGGTGATTGCGGATAGCTTGCAGCAAAAAGATGGTGAACCTCCAATGCCAGTTACTGGAGCTGTCCTTCCCTCTGGAAACACTCTAAGAGTGAAGAAAACTTACTTAAGCAAAACTCTCACAGAGGAGGAAGCTAAAATGATAGGTTAGTAACAGGCATATAATAATGTTCAAACTTATAATGATCAGTGTAACCATGTACAAGACTTCTAAGTGGATATGTAGAAAGTTTTAATATAGTTATGTATAGGGTGACCAGACAGCAAGTGAAAAATCGGGACAGGGGGTTGGGGGTAGACAGGAGCCTACATAAGAAAAAGACCCAAAAATCGGGACTGTCCCTATAAAATCGGGACATCTGGTCACCCTAGTTATGTATTTAATGGTATTTTTATTTATCATGTATTTTTAGTGAAATATGTCCTTGAGACTGATTAATTCTATTTTCTTAAATGTAAGCTTATTGGGATATATTTCGTGATTCATTGAGTATGTAAGTAAATAGATGAATCTTCTGAATGCTGAATATTTGTTTATGTTTATTCAGTTTCCCTAATAGTAATTGAAATACAGTGTTTGTACTCCACATGTATCCACCAGTTTGAGAAACACCATCAGTTGTAGAGTATCTATATTTTAAGTACTAGAAGAAACTTTTAAGTGCAAGTACAATATAATTCCCCACCAATGAAAAATACTTTAGTGTACTATGCACCGCACCCCCGCTAGAACACGGGGTTTGGGAGCCATGCGCGGCACCGTGTTAATGCAGGGACCGCGTTAACGCAGGGGGAGGGGCGTTGCCATGATCCCAGTGTAAACAATTTATTTTGGGATCCATGTGCACCCCCGCGCTAATACCGAATTCGCGCTATAGTTGCGCACGGTATAGCAGGGGTCTCCTGTAGTATATAATCATGATAATAAAAACTATAAAAATGTAAAGCCCAATCCTATAAACACTTACTACTAGGTATCAGTGCTAATCATATTTACTTCAATTACTACTCATGTTAGAAAGCTCTGCAGCTAGTATTAAAAGTCTGCAGGATTGAATTCTTGTTACTAATTTATTTCTTGTTACTATAGTTTTGCAGCAAAATATTTAGCACCCGCTTTAAACATTCTGGTTTCCATTTAGTGAGGCTGCATTCATTGTTTTTTTTATAAACAGAATTTTAATTCTGAAATGAAATGGAGAGTCAGTTATTCGTATTCAATGTAATATAAAATCATGGTAGATTACTTATTCATATGTTTCCCACACTACCATGGGATTTAGAACATATGAAGAAGTTGAATGTTGAGGTCATTTCAGAGTTCTGAACCTATGCTGGCTTTATGTGCTAAAAAGTGAAATGGTTAGAGAAAAGCAGATTAAGAAATAACTCTTGATTGGTGGTGATTTATCTAAAGTTTCCTTGGGATTCTTTGAAAAGCTCCGCCTAATAGGATAAAAGTAGGAAGCGTTATGTTTTGGGGTTTACATTTTTCATTCTGTAAATTATATCTACCTTTACATTATCTGATTTCCATTTCCTAGTGTATCACAGTATGAAACTAATATTGTATTTAATACAAAACAGCATGACCTAATTTTTCATACCAAAAGAGTATTTTAAGAGCTAGTTCAAATCCAATTTGTGTGTTAATTTTAAGATTTGCTGCTGACTCAGAACCTTCATTTTTGTCAGGTTTTTTTAAAGCTCTCAAAGTCTCAGAGGGTGGCTAAATATATAATAAAGCTTTTCAGGACGTGGACTAGAATTATATAAAATTCAGTTTTCATTTAACCACTTACAGCCAGATTTCAGTTACTAAACTACTAAGGCTGTGTTAGTATCTTACTCCATAAGTAGTCCAAATCAATATGACTACTCTCAGAGTAAGGTACTACTCACTGAGCGAAAGGGTGGCTGATCTGGCTCTGAATCAGGGTGTAGTAGTTGAGGCAATAGGTACGTTATAGTTAAAACTTAGTGTTTTTTTACTTCTTGTAACACTACTGGAATAAGCTCTCCCTTTTTCAAAATGCCTGAATCTCTATTAATATTATGTTCTTCTTTTAAAATTTAAATATATATTTTTACAGGTATGTCATTGTATTATTCTCAAGTAAGAAAAGCTGTGGACAACATACTAAGACATCTTGATAAAGAAGTCGGACGATGCATGATGCTAACTAACATACAGATGTTAAACAAGGAACCTGAAGACATGATCACGTGAGTGTTAAATGAAAGTAAAGCAAAATCCTGTATGAGTTAAAAAATAACTCAAAAGGAACATTTGCTTTATTTTTTCCAACCAGTCTCGAGTTCTGTCTTAGCTATCATAGGGATAGAGTGTAACAAGTACAGTTTGCTAAAGCATACAATTAGTGCCTTTTGCGAAATCCACCATTTCTGGGTACAGCAGGAATGGTCAGTGATGTCACCCCCACTCTTAATCAGAAAATATAGCTTTGTTTTTCTGGATTTTAGTGTTTATTTGAATGCATGTGGTAATTTTGGGAATTGCATTTACTCCTCCAAAGCAGCCAAAATTACCTCAGAATTTTAGGAATGGGAAGGTAGTGTAAAAAGTACTAGTGTCCACAATGCAGGCCTATCAGCAGAGTATGCAAAGGAATGACTCAGACCACTGTTGCTAAATATTTCTGCCATCGCTGGTGGCAGTAAATTTTGAGAACTACAGTTAATAGTAAAGGAGTTTTGAAATTTCCCCTCAATGTCTATGACTACAGTCAAAATCAAACCTTCATTACAGTCCCAAGTCATCTTGTGGTGATGGCCTCAAATTTAAGAGGGTTAAAAGGTGCATTTCTTCACTGGTGCATTCATAAACACATCCAGTATGAGTCACTGAACAAGTTCTCTGTTGAGTGTTCCAGGGGAAAGGGATTTTTACTAGATACAGAGCAATCTGAGGTGTCATGTGATGAAGGAAACAGGGCAGCCGCTTGCAGAGAACTGCATTGATGGAAAGAGGAGCCTGATCATTGGACAGACGTGGCCCATACTTGTTGTGGGAGGGACAGAGCGAGTTGTTGTACAATCAGAGAGCCAGCCCCTTAAGGGAGGCTTGCCCCTTGTAGGGAATGAGGCCATTGGAGAAATATGGCAGTAGAGAGGCAGCTGGACTGTTGTGGATTTTTGATAGGTTTGTCAGACAAAATGGCCAACTTACCAGCAGTACAGCGAATACCCAGTCAACTCCACTAATTGGCTGAAATCCAACTGTTGTTACAGCTGTGAATAACCTTTGTGTTGTAACTGCCTTTCCTCTGTCCTCCTTTGTTGGTTCCCGTTACTCTGTTAGTCTAAATTAGATTGTAAGCTCTTCGGGTCAGGAACCTTGTCATCTTTTATTTCTATTAAACATCATGCACACCAATGTTACTATGTAAATAACAATAATGCTATTTCAGCATCAAAGTATTATGCTTGGTATGTTTTTTCATATAGCGATACCCATAATGCTCTTCAGTCCTCACAGCTATTTCAGAGCATTTTGGGTGTCTAAGCTTTTTAGGAAAAATTAACGGTCTTGACACACACACCTTTTTTCAGCCCAGGCAAACATACCATGTCTCTTGTTAAGACGAATAAAAAGGGGGAGACAGTAGCGCAGCCAGATCCGGCGCACAGGGGGAGCAGCGCTATAAAAAGGCACCTCCCCCTGTACTCACCCGGCGGCGCTCCGGGTCTTCGGCGGCACTTCGGTGGTGGGTCCTCACTCACTCCGGGTCTTCAGTGGTACCCGCTGCCGAAATGCCGCCGAAGACCGAGAGCGCCGCCGGGTGAGTGCAAAAAGCGGCGCTTAAAAAGAAGTGGCGCTTAAAAAGAAGCGGCGCTGCTTCTGCTCACAGGGGGAGTGGCTGCTCCCCCCCGGCTACGCTACTGGGGGGAAATGGTTTGACTCCCCGCTATGCTAGTCATGGGAGTCCCAAACCCTCTTTCTCTGCTCCTTTAAAGAATGTCTCCTTTAAATCCTTGACTAATCCATTTTATCTGATCACCGTATCCATTCCCTATGAAGTACCTGCTCTGGACATCTGCCGCAAGGAGGTACCAGAAATTTGCTTGTCTGCCTCCTCCCCATACTTAGCCGGGTAGTTTCTGAGGCCTTCTTTAATGTCAGCCAAAAATAGATCAGCTCCCCAGTCATATAGGTGGACCCCATCCTTCCCGAATAACTCTGGTGCCCCTGTTCACAGGTCTCCTAGCCTTGTCGACCTGCGGGGGCTTCATTGCTCCACACCCTGCGTCAGACCAAATAATTTTTACTCCTGGGGAAATGTATAGGATCTGTACCAAGTCCCTCTTGTTTCTGAACATCAAGTCTACCCCTTTACACTTTCCCATTTTCCCCAAGGAGAACTACAGTCACATCCGGTGCCTGCTATTGGGTCACCAGAGTATACAAGGGACATCCACTGGTGCCGTATCATGCCTCTCCTGACATGCTATCCCTGGATTGCTTCACCACTGAGGCCGAGCTGTGAACCTCCTGCCAATCTGGAAGCCAGCCTGTGCATTGTACACACAGTATTGTGCCCACAGATCCACACCTGTTCTGTTCATTCCCTCGGGGGCACCTGGCTTTGGCCACTATCAGAGGACAAGATACTGGGCTAGATGGACCTTTGGTCTGACCCAGTATGGCTGTTCTTATGTTCACCACTGGCTGCCTGACCCGTCTGCAATTGTCTGAAATGGAAACATAAGCAACATTATTTCTGATTCCCAACATAGGGTTTCACATGCATCCTGTATGCATTAGAATGCCAACGCCCAATTGCCTGAATTGCCTTGGCCCCCAGACCCAGCTGCACTATCGCTGTAGCCACCCTGATCCTAAATGAATAGGAAACAAATTTATGAGCTGGAAGCTCCACGTCATTAGCCCCCTTCTTAAAACTGTAACAAAATGGTATGTTGTGAGGGGGCTTCTGTCACTATTACTAAAGAGCATCCCATCTTTAATTGGTCTTATTGCAATATATGCCCTCATGGCCCCCACAAGGCAAATTCTCACCTCGCCTTCCTACAATATAATGGATTGACCCCGGCCTCTCAAATCTATCTTTGACATCCTTAATGTTAAGATAGCTGATCATCCTCACAATGTAAATGCCTCTCTTCCTGAAGTGTCCCTCCATGGCCCGGGCACTAATTTGCTGATCCTAAAAGCCCCCCAAAATTCTACCAGGAACGCCACCCTGACCAAGGTTGCCTCTCGTTCACAATGACATATGAGATCAGGAATTTGCACCAAATCCTTAAGTGTATTAGAGTGATGGGGCAATGTGAGTCGTCTTTGGGGCCAGTGCTTCATGCGGGGCCGGCGCTAGCACTAGGCGACCCTAGGCGGTCGCCTAGGGCGCCAGGATTTAGGGGGTGGCGGGCGGCTGCCTCCCGGCTCCACACTCAGTGGCTAAGCGTGGAGCCGGGAGGCAGCCGCGGCGAGCTGCCTCCCGGTTCCATGCTCAGTTCCCGCGGCCTGCGGGCAGGGGGAGGGGGCTGAGCTCCCGCGGCCCACGAGGGGGTTGGCTGGGGGGGGGCGGCGTTAGCTGGGGGGGGGGGCGCAGGGCTGGTGCAAGGAAGGTTCGCCTAGGGCGTGAAACTTCCTTGCACCGGCCCAGGCTTCATGACCACATCACTATAAACCTCCCAACTGAAATCCTGCCACCAGCCTCTTGGTAACCATTCACCCTACTGACAAATGTAAGTCCCAATAGGAATGTGGAGATGGTTGATGACGCCAGCCCCTGGCTTGCCACTGACGCCATGTACTGAAGTACCCAGTCCTCCAGGATTGGCCAATGTGTGGACAGGCCCTTCCTCTCCCGAAACTGAACAAAATCATTAAAATGTCTCTCACAATTCCTAAATGTTTGCAGAGCCTCCGATTGCTAGAGCCCTGCAAATCTGTGGGTATCTGCTTTATATTTGCAGATCGCGGATGGATGCAGATCCAAATTTTATATCTAGATCCCTGCAAATCTGCGTATATCCACTTATATCCCTGGATATCCACATCCACGGACCATTTTTGCAGATCGTGGATCAGATGTGGATACAAATTTTGCATCCGCGCAGGGGTCTACCAATCTCTGCACTACACTCAAAACCATCATATGCCAAAGTTGCATATACACATTCTTTTACAATTACTGTAATAATTTTTGTAGACTTAAAAAAAAATTCCTTTCTATTCTGCTTTAATTTCCTACCCTCAACATGCAAACACTGTCCTTCCAGCTGAAAACAGGTGGAAGCAACTTTGTCCAGAATTCATCATATGGGTTCCTGAATCAATCAAAGAGATCACTGCAGAGCCATGTCAGCCATTCCTTAGTAAAATCTTGCACAGAACCCTCACTAGCCCAGATAATGTCTGAACATGAAGTATTGTCAGATTTGGATCCTCCCATAGGAGTGCTCTGAACAGTTGCTAAACTACTGGAACAACCTAGAGACATAATATTTATAAATATTTTCACATCTACCATTATAAAGGTTTCTTCTTGAACTGTTAGTTCACAAGCTTCCACTCAACGCACAAACTATTAGCCCTAGTGACTGCTAGTAAAGAATTGTATACTAATTAAATGTCTAGTACTGAACCTGCTTTGTCTGCCTAGAAGCCCTGCAAATTTCATCTTCTAGTGGTATCGGTATTAATGAAGTACTAGGGCAGATCACCAGGATTAGATTGTTACATTCTCAGATGAAAAGTTATAGTTTAGAGATAATAACAATGCCTAGCTCTTACATCATGCTTTTCATTAGTGGATCTCAACGCACTTCACAAGTAAATCCAGATCCTCATAATGAGAATCAATTCAATTAAGATACACTTTAAGGTACAGATATTATTAAGTAAATCATCATGAAAAATAATATTCATGAATTGTACAGTGGAAGCAGAATACATTGAACATTCATTTGGATTTGTTATATTTTTGACAGTCCACATTCAAGCCGATGAATGTATGAAAATGTGCTGAGAAATAATGGCTGCCAAGTAGGGCCACAAAACTACCATTAAATTTACATCTTCATATTATAAGTATTGGCTCTGTTTGTACCTGTAATATTAATAGTTTCAAGAATGCATTAAAATGGTGATGTTCTCTAGTCTCGTTTAAGTGTTTCTAATTCATGCCATCTGTGTTATTTATCATGAGAATAAGATATCCAAATTTAATACCCTATGTAGTCTAGAGAGGGTACTGGACTGGGACTCAGGAGAGCTCGGTTCTATGACTTTGGGAAAGTCTCATCAAGTCTCCGTGCCTTGGTTTCCCCTCCCATCCTTTGTCTATTTAGACTGTTAGATTTTCAAGACAGAGTCTCTCCCTTATTATACATTTTTGTAGAGTACCTACCATAGTGAGGTACTGATCTTGGTTCGGGCCTGCGGGTCCTACTGCAATACAAATAATTGTGTGAAAGACTATGCCTGTTAAAATATTGTACTTTGGGTAGCTTATTTATATGGGTTATTAATGCCAGATAGCCAAATAGCAGAAGATTTGGTAAAAAAAGTCAAATGAATGATAATTTTTTGGAGACTATAGGAAGGATTTCTACTCTACTTCTGCATTCTCACAGAAATATTTGTAATGATCATAGGAAGTGGCACAACTAGAACCCATGCTTGTTGCAGTATCTGTCATTAAGATAATCATTGGTTGAAACTTAGCCTGCTTTTTAGAAATTTCAAGATTTTGGCCCTGGCCTTGGTTCTGATCGAGCTTTATGCTCACCCAATCCTCAGGGCTGCCAGGAAGCAGTTTGGCCATTGCACAATTTAGAGCAGACTTAGGGTCGTTATAAATTGTGCCAGCCCGTAACAGCCTCCAAGAGATTGTTACATCATCTAGGGATCAACATAGGTGCTCTGGCCGCTGGCTGTGCCGCCCCGTCTCTCCCCACTTCCAAATTGCTACGTGCTCTGGGGGTGGTGTGATATGTCCTCCATGCCAGTGCTGTATAGAGGGCCAGAATCTGATGCTTTAATCTGTGTAATATGTTGGCCTTCTTAAATATTGTACTGTGAATAGGTAAATGATACGTCTTACAGTAAGGCCACAAAAATAAGCAAATGTTTTGGGAGTCATGTCTCCGAGAACAGCTAAAGCCAGTCATTTAATTAAGAGAAGTTTCCTTGTTCTTATATTGTTAGTGCTTAGACTTTTTGCCAAGAACCTTACCAGTGATCTGGCACTCAAGCAGATACATTTTTTTAGATGTTTTATATTTCTTCCATTTAGCAAAACTATAGATCCTTGAACATGTTTATTTCTAAAGTTTGGTCAGTTTCCAGTGATCCATAAACTCTGTTTCAAATTTTCAGTGGTGAGAGAAAACCAAAAATCGATCTTTTCAGAACATGTGTTGCTGCTATTCCTCGATTGCTTCCGGATGGAATGTCAAAACTTGAGCTGATCGACTTGCTGGCAAGGTAAGTGTGTAAACACTGAAAAGATTGATCAGCAGGAATAGAATGAAACTGAGCACCATTCTATGGTAATTATTCTTAGAGACATATAGATGTGCAAAATAATCTGTTATTAAAGTTTAAGATTCAACTGACCTGAGCAGCATTACGACAGAGGAGGCATTATACCTAAGACACCAAATGTTGTACAGAAACAAATGTGTTTTCTTAAGATGTTTTTCATGCTGTGGCTCAGCACATAGATTCACCCCCTTGGTAACACTTTGAAAACAAACTATTTTTTTGTAATATGAAGAATATATAAGTCTCTCTATTTTTACAATAGTATGTTAAACAAGAGAAGAGAGGATTCATTTTTTACAGTAATAGGAAAACAAACTTAAAATTCAGTTTTGGATTATGAATCCTACACATTAACTTGGCAAAACATAATGTACTAGAGATGGTGTGTCCTTACATTCTTCTTACTAGTACATCATAACTAGACTTAGCAGAATTTGATTTTTTTTAAATCATTTTGACAGAGATCAGTGTTTATTTTTTAAGCATTTTCTTCAATTTCTATTTGTTTACATTTTCACAGTTATGGAGGGGTGTCAAACAATGAGGTGTCAGACAATAATTATCTAATGACAATAGAAGTTAAAATTCAAAAAGTTAAAGCTTTATAGCTGTTAAAACACAAATTGTCAACATTACATGTCAAAATATACAAAATAAATATCCGTAAATCAAACTCTAATAAGTTCTCAAGCAGCATTTTTCTTACTTTGCCTATCTGTACATTTCTGTTATTATTGTTGGAAATATTTTTACATCAGTTTGTGAGTGTACAATGAAATTGACAGTTGCCAATAAAAATCTAATCTTTCCAAGCCTAATCATAATTATTTGTAATTAAAAGAGAAAAAATAGAGAGGTAGCAGTGCTTGGGTCTCTCTGTCTCCCAGAGCTGGGGTCCTTACCTCTGATTTGTCTGGATATAGTGTCACTATCATGAAGGAGGGGAATTAAGGCACGGCAGCTATACAATGGAGGTGGGCTCATAGATGTCATAGCAGTGACACAGTCTAAGTCTGAGAAGATTCAGTTGTACGACAGTTATGATAAGAGATGATGGTGGCAAAGAACTTTCAGCACAGAACCCTTTGCCATTATATCTCAATTCTGGTGTCAGGGTACGTTTGCTAAGTGATTTCAACATATTCCTTTTTAAATGGAATTATTATTAGATTACAGTGACAAAGCAAGTCATTGTGGCCACCATTATTATCAGATAAGTGACCAAGCAATTTGGGCCACGTCCTAGGTTGTGTCTAAACTGTACAGGGTGGAGTCCCGGGGTCAGAGATTTAAAGACCTTGTGCTGTGGTACCAGCATCCATCTAGGATAATGGATGTGGGGCCCATGCTTAATATTTTAGTAGCTTAGTAATGACTTGTCAGCACATGCACTCATTCACCATTCTCTGATGGGCCTATGGCAGTTGTTGCTTCCTTAAAAGGCAACTAGGGAAGTAACATGAGGGTCTAATCTAGATGGAAGTTTATCAACTACTCCAGTGACCTTTAACCTAGAGACACAATGTTGTTTTTACATCTTTATCAGAATAAGGTGCATTCACTATAAAACAATTAAAGTTTTCCCAGTCTCAACTCAAATATGGGCTGTTTTCCTCACACCAGTCTTCTCTTGCCACCCATGCTGCATCCCAAGGGCTCCGACTTTACTGGTCTGGAGATGCTGCATAATATGTTACAATATTTTCTCACTTCAGGTTCAGGACTCATCACATTTTGTGACTAAAATCCATACCAGAATCTAAAGTTTTGGGGATTCACTCTTTCCTAACTATAATCCTTTTGAAAAGAGCAATCCAGAGTCCTGGGCCACCTTTCAGTAAAGGTCTGTGTGAGCTCTGATGTTTGGACAAAAAGCTATTATTGTGTTTTTCTTTCTCAAGATTAAACAACATCTCTGATTTAACAGATTCTTTTACCCACCGTTTAGTTTGAATTTTCATCCTTAGAACAGATGTGTCTTTTGGCAAATCCCAAAAAAAATCTGTAACTCAAAAACTAGGTTTTCTTCCAAGACAGCTGTATTCCAATTATGAGCAGCAAAGCAGATGTCAAGCTCATATTTTGCCTTTTGCTGCCCACTGGATCCATTCATTACAAATCCCCAAGGTAGGTTTTAGATTTAAGGGTCTGAAGTGCAAACAAGTGAATATTTACTGGTTTTGGTGATCTTTCTTGCTCAGTAAGAATTGTGAGAAACCAAAGTACTTACTACCACCAATATAGTACAGGATGACTTGCCTTTATAATTTCTTGACATCACCTGATCTGCTTCGTCCTAAAAACAATGTTGCCAAGCCAAATTATTTACCAGAAAGAGTTCTTCTCATAAAGTCCTACATCCGAGTAATAAGGAGAAATTCTTAATGCAGCCATGGTAACTCATCCAATTCATGTCCATTCTACTGACTCCACTACCATAGTATTACAGAGCTATGGTTTTATACTAGGTTTAACTTTAATCTCTCTTGATAATGTTGTCCAATGCATTTATACAGTAACTTGAAGGTAGTTTTAGTCTGTATTTTGTTTTCCACTACCTCCATGTGTCACTTAGGAAGAGGCATTTCATGAATGACTCAGTCATAATTAGGGTGACCAGATGTCCTGATTTTATAGGGACCGTCCCAATATTTGGGGCTTTTTCTTATATAGGCGCCGATTACCTTCCACCCCCGTCCCGATTTTTCACACTTGCTGTCCGGTCACCCTAGTCATAATCTGAGTTTATTGCTTGGTTTTGTGATCTTTAGTGTCCAGAGGAGAGGGTGATAAATTGCCTTCCTTTAGTGCCAGAGAAATACAGTAATTCCCAATTTGTTAAGAATTTCATGTGGATATGTTACAGGTTATACCTCTAGGGGTGAGGGTGGGCACCTCTCTCATCCCAGATGTTCTTTTCCTGACTGTAAACCTTGCTGTAGCTCTGGTTTGGAATGTGGGGTGGGGGCCTCTGACTGGAAGTCTGAGGGAGGCAGCTCTCTCCCTTCTGGGCATAACAGCCATTCAAAATATAAAAGGGAAAGAAAATAATCCTGCAGTCTGCAAAACAGTCCGGGTTCACCCTTGCTGTCCCTCACAAGGCAGAAGGTCAATAGTCTCTGTGAACGGGCAACGGGTTCCTAATCCCCTGTATGTTTGAGGTTGCCCAGGCTGAGTGCCCTGAGCCCTAATGAAAGAAAAATTAATTAAAGATGGTACCTCTTTGTCTCCAGAGGGTCCATGCAGCAAAGGCTCTTAAGCAGCTTTCCTGGGTAAGCAGCCCCTACTCCGTGCTCTAGTTCTGCTTCCCTCTGAGTGCCACCCTGCACTGGGCTTGGATCCTCCCTTTTAAGAAGCTGCCGTCTCAGGTTTGGCAGGCCTCACAGGTACCGAGAGGAGCTCTTTTGCCCTTTGCTGACTGGGGTAGAAACCTGTCCCACCAGAGGATCCTGAAGCATAGCAATGCACTTTGCAGTCATGTTCTCTGTTGGTGAAGTTCCATGGAATTAGACTTTCCTTGCATAGAATAAAACAGTCTTTGACCTGCCTATGAAGAATTTTCAGACTGGTTGGAGTCAATTTACTTCACTTTTACACACACTGAACCAAATTCTTCTCTCAGTTATACCACATCGTACAATTTTAACGGAAAAGAATTTGGTTCACTGCATATTATTAGGGTCTCTCTAGATTTTTCTCTATTTATTCACAAATATATCCCCATTTCTAATTATTCAGGGACAACTAAATTTAAATACTTGAAAAGTGGATGCTAACCCATCCATCAATATTACCAACTTTTGGTTAATGAAGACTTAGTACACTGTGGAAGTGACAAACTTAAAAATGTGCTGAGCGTACTGATCTTTAAGCGTTTAATTCTGCTCAGCTACAAGCTATGAAGTGACTTTCTCATTTTGTTTTAAAGAGGAAACATGGATTGCTGTCCATCAGAAAAGGGCACAAATGAGGTGCAAATCTAGAAACAGAGAAAATCAAATAGAGAAAATGGGATCTAAAATGCCAGTTCCTTAGAAAATGCTTTGGGGGGATAAACTTCTAGTTCTTAAAAAAAATGGAGAGTATCATGGAGCTTGTGGTTTCTATTTCTATTTCCCAGAAGAAATTGAAGTATGAGGCAATGTTTGTGTTCTAGTTAGGAATTTTTAATTTTGTTCTATGGGCACATGGGAGTTTTTTGTTTCTTTTTGTTTGTTTATTTGATTTTAACCTGGAAGTAAAAAAAAAATAAAAAAATCTGAGGTGCATGCATTATCCTGAAAGACTTTTGCTCTCATAAGTGATGAAGTCAGCAGTATTCTTTGTTCTGAGAAACTGCAAAGTTGCCATATTTCAACTATCTTGAAACATGAAACATATCTTGTAAGTGAAAAAAATAAGTTGCTCATAAAGCTGCTATATAGTATCTTTTTGGACTGGAGCAAACATATATTTTGGATCTATGTATCTATTCAAGTACTGGTGTAGGAAGAATTTCTACAAAATGTTGACAGTGGTGATTGTGTTCAATAACAATAAAAGCTTGAATAGTTTTATTAAATTTTACTTTAACTTTGGGAAATTTCTGTCAGTGTGAATTTCTACTTTGCTCACTTACACCATTTAATGGCGTTTACATTTTTAGTGTCACTTTTATTTTAACATGCAGACTCTCTATCCACATGGATGATGAACTTCGGCACATTGCACAAAATTCTCTTCAGGGTCTACTTGTTGACTTTGTTGACTGGCGAGAGGATGTGCTCTTTGGTTTTACTAATTTCCTGCTACGCGAAGTGAATGATATGCATCACACTCTTCTTGATACTTCCCTGAAGTTGCTGCTACAGTTGCTTACACAATGGAAACTTGTAATACACACTCCAGGAAAAGCGAGTGAACAGACAAAAAGCAGATCATCAGAGGTATGAATAAAAGAGAACTGCATTCCAATAGTTATACCCATTTATGACACTATTTAACTTTTCCTGAATATTCTGTTTTATGTATGCCTTATTTACTCAAGTTGTACCCCAGCAGAATTCACTGCTGTTAGACTTTTTTCTATAAAACAGTTAGTTCAGCTGTCTCATAGAAGCATAGAAATGTAGGGCTGGAAGGGACCTGAAGAGGTTATCTACTAGTCCATTCAGCCATGCTGAGGCAGGATTAAGTGTACCTAGAACAGCTGTTACTCTTTGCAGCATAGTACATATCATTGTAGTGTAGCAACATAGGAGAATGTATGTCAAACCAAAATAGGCTTGCTAACAAAAACACATAAAAGTGGTGGGGCTGAGAGGAAAACTTTTTCCCAGCACTGTAACTGACAGATAATAATAAAATGCCACAAAGCTTTTCTGTTTTACCCTTCAAACTTTCTAAAATTTGACATATTCATGATCTCTGATCACTGGTGTGTGAGCATCTATATAAACCCTTCCCAAGTGTTACATTGTTTTATGGCTCTATCTAATCTAATCTATCTATCTATCTATCTATTTTACTGGTAGCATCAAAGGGAATACAATGATTTTTCCAATTAATTACTTTTATGAGCAACAATAAAGCCCCACTCATCCAAAAAATCATTATGTGATTAAAATTATGTCCCCCAATGTCCATCACTAAACATGAAAAACTTAGTTTGTCTGAATTAACAAACTTAGTTTGTTCATCAACGACCTGGAGGATGGTGTGGACTGCACCCTTAGCAAGTTTGCAGATGACACTAAACTGGGAGGAGTGGTTGATACGCTGGAGGGTAGGGATAGGATACAGAGGGACCTAGACAAATTAGAGGATTGGGCCAAAAGAAATCTGATGAGGTTCAACAAGGACAAGTGCAGAGTCCTGCACTTAGGACGGAAGAATCCCATGCACTGCTACAGACTAGGGACCGAATGGCTGGGCAGCAGTTCTGCAGAAAAGGACCTAGGGGTTACAGTGGACGAAAAGCTGAATATGAGTCAACAGTGTGCCCTTGTTGCCAAGAAGGCTAACGGCATTTTGGGCTGTATAAGTAGGGGCATTTCCAGCAGATCGAGGGACGTGATTATTCCCCTCTATTCGGCACTGGTGAGGCCTCATTTGGAGTACTGTGTCCAGTTTTGGGCCCCACACTACAAGAAGGATGTGGATAAATTGGAAAGAGTCCAACGGAGGGCAACAAAAATGATTAGGGGGCTGGAGCACATGACTTATGAGGAGAGGCTGAGGGAACTGAGATTGTTTAGCCTGCAGAAGAGAAGAGTGAGGGGGGATTTGATAGCTGCTTTCAACTACCTAAAAGGGGGTTCCAAAGAGGATGGATCTAGACTGTTCTCAGTGGTAGAAGATGACAGAACAAGGAGTAATGGTCTCAAGTTGCAGAGGGGGAGGTTTAGGTTGGATATTAGGAAAAACTTTTTCACTAGTAGGGTGGTGAAGCACTGGAATGGGTTACCTAGGGAGGTGGTGGAGTCTCCTTCCTTGGAGGTTTTTAAGGTCAGGCTTGACAGAGCCCTGGCTGGGATGATCTAGTTGGGGTTGGTCCTGCTTTGAGCAGGGGGTTGGACTAGATGACCTCCTGAGGTCCCTTCCAACCCTGAGATTCTATGATTCTATGATTCTATGAATTCCTATATATCCAAATAAATTCCTTATCTCCCATTTTGTTTGGATACGTAAGCATTTATAGCCAAGATTTTCAAAAGTGAATTTAGGTGTCTCAGTATTTTAGGTGCCCAAACTGAGATACTGTAAAAGGGCTTAATTTTGAACAGTGGGTGGGTGATCAGCACTTTTTGAAAATCAGCTGAGCAGGAAACTGAACAAACCGTTTGATTTTAACAGAAATTTTCAATAATTTTTTTGTTTGTATTCCCTAAACAATCTGTCAAAGTCTAAAAGATTTGGTCACGCTTTCCAATATCTCTCACTCTATCTTTCTCATATATTTCACTATACTAGCACCATATTAACATCTATGTCATGAAATATCATGGTAGATTATGATGAATAAATAATACTATGTAGACCCAATGTGTTTTTAGAGGAGATCATTATGCTTCACAATGTTGCTGACTCTCATGATTTTATTGAGTCTTGCAATATTCATTTTTTCTGAAAGCCCCAGCTTTTGGAGTCTCGTGATCACATGAGAATCTCAGCTTTCATTTAAAAATTAAATAAAGTTTCTAGACCAGCGGTGTCCAATATGTTCGCCACTAGCCACATGTGGCTAATAGGCTATTGAACTGTGGCTAATGCATGTGGCTTTTTTATAATGTGGCTAATAAGAAAAATTCAAAATCACAAGCGTGGCTAGCAGTGTGGCTAGAATCGAATTTCTATTGGACACCGCTGTTCTAGACCATATAGTCAGGGAAGAAAACTTGAAAACAAGACCTGAGTGCACCTTAAAGGCTCAAAAACCAGAAGACAACTAAAAAGACATCCTCCTCCCTTTATTTTTGTCTTATTTTTTATCAATATTATGATTTTCAGGGGCTGACTCATGATATTTGAATGCTTGGCATCGTCAGACTGAGATTAACACAATTATTTAATTATCTGCTGTAAGGGCTTGATCCTGCATGTGGAAATGCTCATTGCTTATCTTGAGCCAGCATCTGAAAAGCAATTGTCCCCCTTCCTGTCCTCTGTTCCTGCCCAGAATGCAAATGGGGATCTTGCAGTTATAAGGGTACCTGGGGCTGTGGACAATGGAGTGGAGCGTCACCTCCCTTAGCTGCCACATTGGTCAGTTCAAGGGATGATGAGGGAGCTGATTGATTCCAGCAAACCCCCCTCACCAGGCATGTTTAAGCATTCCTGGCACACTGCACCTTTCTTCTTGCTGAAAACTGTCCCATCTGCCCAGTAGGTACTTTAGTTGTCAGAGCTGGGTTTCTAGCAGTGACGGATTAGGCACTGGGCCTACGGGGGCCCATGCTCAGAGGCCCTGGACAACTCGGGAGCCCTGGCTGCCGGGCGGACAGGGAAGGCAGGGAATTCCCCCATGCCTGACCCTGCTCTCCAGTAGCAGCGCCAGGTGGGCACGGCAGGAGAAGCCCCTGTGCTCTCGTGCCCCCGCTTCCCTGCGAAAGCTAGGGGTGGCAGGGGAAGCCCTCACGCCCTGACCCTGATCCTCCGCAGAAGTGAGGGAGTTTGCGGGGGAAGCCCCAGCACTGAGACCCCCCTTGGGGCCCCGGGACTGAGGGAGCTTTCACTACCTGCCGCAGCCTCAGGGCTGGGGGACCTCTCACTCCCTGCTGCAGCCTGGGGCTGTGGCAGGGGGACAGAGGTTCTCCAGTCTTGGGGATGCAGTAGGGGGGAGGGGCCCAGAAAGTAGCAAAATGGTAGCAGGGCTGCAGTGGGGGCACAGAATGGGGGGATCCTGGGTGGAATGGGTCCAGGGCCCTGGGGAAGAGGCAGAAAGGGGTATAGCTCTGGTTGGGGCTGCATGCGGAGGGAGTGGAATAGGGGCGGGACAGCAGGTGGAAGGGAGGCGGTGTGACCCTCCCACTTGCTCTGGCCCAGGGCTCCAGGAAACCTTAAGCTGCCTCTGCTTTCCAGGCCTGCTGTGGGTCTAATCCAGTTGTTTTTTGGGATCAGGGAGGAATTTTTCCCTCTGGGCAAGAGTGATAAGATATCTAGTGGGTATCCTGGTGGCCTGGCAGGTGGGGATAATAAGGATAAGGGTAAGTTATGGTACTTATGAAAATAAGGGGAAGGGTTAAATACATTTCAGTAAATATTGTTGCAACTTGTGGCTGGTGTCCAGTGCAGGTAATAGGCTTCAAAGGGTCAGTAGCTGGGACAGAGCACAATACCTAGGAGGGCCTAGTGGACCTTGTTAACCTGTAGGATGAGAGGAAGTCTTAAATCCTCACAAACTATGTACTCCCTTGTCCACCTTCATGCCCCCTTGCAGGAGGAGGATAGTGGAATCTAGCAGTGGGCTTAACCATGAATTAAGTGGAGCGCCACTAAGAGAGCCAATCCTCATTCCTTCATTGTATGTCATAGGGCCATTTAACCGCACATGGGACCAGTTAATGCCTGGTAGCTTGGGTGGGGTCAGTCTCCCCCACCTCCCCCCCTTAAAACTAAAATAAAGTTGTGGCCTATCTGTTTTCATTCTCGTGAGCGTCCTGACCAAATAGGGTATTTCTCAGTAACCTCATCCTCATCCCCCATTAATATTTCCCTCTTTTGAGTATAGTTTTCTCATTTATTTACAGCTGATACCAAACGGATCCAGCCATAGGATACAGTCTGAAAGAAGTCCTTATTCCAACGTACTGCATGCTGTGGAAGGATTTGCACTGGTACTACTTTGTAGTTTCCAGGTTGCTACCCGTAAATTAGCAGTTTTGATTCTCAGAGAGATCCGGGCCCTATTTCTCGCCCTGGGGCAGGCAGAGGTATGGATTTTTTTTAGAAGTTTAAAAAGAAAATTTTCCAGAGATAAATGTCTAAACTAAAATTAACAGTGCTGCTTTACCATAATGCATGCAATGGAAGAGGTCATTTATTATAAATAAAAACATTTGACCTATTTGGAATTTGCCGTTTTAATTTGTCTGATTATTGCAGACCTTACAGTTTATGGGCTGTTGACTATAAAGCACTAATCATGTTCTTTTTGCAAAACTTGTTCTGTTGTTCACAAAGAACATTCAGTTTTGCACAACATCAAACCCCTTTTCAGTTTTTTTTTCTGTTATAAAGTATACACAAAGGTATACTGTAAAATCGTTCCTTGAATTGGGAAAATAATTTTTGTATCATCAGCATTATTAATTTTTAGTGAAGATAAAATTCACTATTACAACATGTCAGTATAGTCAACAAAAACAGCACAATAAACATTTAACTTTATTCACATAAAATATTCTTTGTAAGTACAGAATTCTAATTCTTTTCTTGTGTACAGATATAAAAGTATGTAGAGTCTTGCTGTGTGCGGATGGCCCCAACACACTGAGCCATCTAGCTGCCTGAGAACACAAATATGTGTGTTCATAAAAAAGGAATGCTTTAGTTAAACAGTTAAGCTAGGTTTTCAGTCCTTTGATACCAGATGTCCCAAGTCATATGGGATTTTCTGATGAGCACTTTTGTTTGGTAAACAGTGAACTAAGGCCAGAAATTAACTTCCTTGCAAACCACAAGCTGGGCTTGACTTTAAGGTTAATACAACAAAAGGCAAAATTTATCCATCAAGACAACCACCTAAATATATTTTTTACCCGTTCTGTACCTTATAATCTTTCATGCAGTTCTGTTTTGTGTATTAAACAAAGATGAAAAGAATCAGTTAGCTAAGGAAAGTAGTTGACTGCTATTGCCTTAATTTGTACAGGATGATGACAGGCCTATGATTGATGTCATGGATCAACTAAGTTCTTCTATTCTTGAAAGTTTTATTCATGTGGCAGTTTCTGATTCAGTAAGTACCTGTTTATTTTCACTGATTGCTAATGGTTCACCATATATGCTGAACCAATATAACGTGAAATAGTTAAAGAAAGCTATTAGAAATGCACAGAAAATTCCTGTGCCACATGCTAGCCATGTAAAAGATATATGATTAGTCTAAAAACGGCAGTTGTATCTCAAAACATTTTAACACTACAGGTAATTCATTTATTATTCAACTGAGCACAAGTGGCCTCTGCAAGTGCACTATTACTACAGCAGCAATGATAATTTATCTGATGACAGACATTTGCAATATACCACCAGCTATTACATGTTTATAGGGGAAGAACCTCAGCTGGTGTAAATTGTCATAGCTCCATTGAAATCAGTTATGAGAATTTACACCAGCTGAGGATCTACCCCTTATTGTACATAGCACTTCGCTTGTGGTAGGTGTCAGTCTTAGTTCTGGGTTTTTTTTATCCTGGCAGTCATAAAATATACACCATACTACAGTAGCAAGCAATTGTGCTAGGTGCTTTACAACAATAAAGAAAGACAAAATTCAGTGCCTTGCATGGTGACAGGACCACTCTGAAAGCTGTCATAAGGAAAGACACAGTCCCTGTCCCAAAGACCTTATCATGCAGAAAGACAGAGCGGTGAGGGAGAGGTAAGAATGATGATTGGTATGTGTCTTCTTAGTTCCAGGGGTTTTATTTATGGGTAAAATTTTCAAAAGCATTTAAGTCTCTAACAAAACTGAAATTTTCACTGAAAATCTGTATCTATGTCAGTATATGTATGTATATAAATGTGTACATAAAAACATATGCCTGTCTATCCTACTGCTTCGTCAGTGTTTGTTCCTTTGTTTTGTTTTTGTCAATAAAAAAGTTTGGTATATGATATAAAAACAATTTTATATATACAATTATGACCCAATAACATCAGTAGCGACAAAGGGTCCTGTGGCACCTTATAGACTAACAGAGGTATTGAAGCATAAACTTTCGTGGGTCAATACCCACTTCTTTGGATGCAAGCAGTCTGAAGAAGTGGGTATTGACCCACGAAAGCTTATGCTTCAATACCTCTGTTAGTCTATAAGGTGCCACAGGACCCTTTGTCGCTTCTGCAGATCCAGACTAACACGGCTACCCCTCTGATACTAATAACATCAGTGTGTTTCAGATTTAATTAATGTAATTCATGTACCAAATTTACACATTTTTTAGCCTTCATTCCCACAAATATTTTTCTTAAGAAAAGAGTTAAAGAATATACAGTAGAGAAATGGTTTCTTCATATGATGGGAACAGCTCCTGCCAATAGGAGATGGCATTTATAACTGATGAATGCCTTGATTGAGAAAAATGCGTGAGTATCTTTATTTAGGAAGTAGGTGCCTTGCTGATCTGCAGCCTAAATAGTTGGGAATAAGTTTTATTACCACTGTGATTTTGATTTTTTTTCTCTCCACAGACTACATTACCATTAACACACAACGTGGATTTGCAATGGCTGGTAGAATGGAATGCAGTCTTAGTAAATAGTCATTATGATGTAAAAAGCCCTTCCCATGTCTGGATATTTGCACAGTCAGTTAAAGATCCATGGGTTCTCTGCCTCTTCAGTTTTCTTAGACAAGAGAATTTACCAAAACATTGTCCTACGGCTCTTAGCTATGCTTGGCCATATGCTTTTACGAGGTTACAGCTAGTAATGCCTCTTGTGGATCCAAAGTAAGTGATACTCTGTACACGGTTTTTATTTGTTAAGGGTTAATGACCTTATTATGTAAATTATATAGTTCCACATTTTCAGACCAGTTTGACAGTCCAGCTATGCGAATAGTATCCAAACTTTTGGTATTTGATATGATGATTACCACTTTAAACTATAATGATTCCTTTTCTTTGATTTTATTTTTACATGATATAATATTTAATAGTACAGTTGTTACTCAGATTGTTTCATTTTTTTAAAAAGCCCTGGAAAATTAAAATTAGGAATTGGAATTAACTTTTTTTTTTTTAATTCCAGTATCCCTGTTAATGCAAAAAAAACCAGTACAGCTAGCAGTGGAGACAACTATGTAACTCTGTGGAGAAACTATCTTATTCTCTGCTTTGGAGTAGCAAAACCCAGTATTATGAGCCCTGGACACTTACGTGCTTCAACTCCAGAGATCATGGCTACCACTCCCGATGGAACAGTGAGCTACGATAACAAGGTGACATGGCATGCTTCAGAAGAATTATTCCGTAATTATTTTAAATATGTTTTTAAAAGAATTTACATGTGAAAGTCAAGTAGTAGTGATAAAAGTACATCTGAGGACTATTTCGATATATGTGATTTGGTTCAAGTATTATTATTTATTATTGAAAACATTCATTTGTATAGCACGTTACACCATTTGCCATTAAACATTTGACAATTCCCATGGTATTTGCAACACATTCCTGTGTTATGTTGTTAATTCGTATTCTAAGTAGTATATATTCAAAGTATGGAAATGTTGCACATAATATGCTAAGTTAACTTTACCTTGTGTCATGCTTTTAATGCAGATCACTCTGCTAAGTACTGTTATAGCACGTACATAAGCAATAAAGCACAATGGGTGATGTATTTCTGCATCATTATTGCAATTCTGGAGTGTGATATGAAACCAAAGGCCAAGTGGTATATGCTTGAGAAATGTACTAGTTCCTACAAATTCATTGACTGGAGTCTTTTGTTGATATTGTAAACTTAATTTTAAAAAGTACAATACTATATATGAAAATAAAGTACAATACTGTCTTTGAAAATACAGAAAACTTTTAAACCAGGGTGGATAAATATCAATAAAAAAATTAAAATCAGATTTTTAATTTAAATTCAGATTTATTTATAAAAATATGCTATTTAAAATTAAATTTGAAATTGACAACCTATCTTAAGGGCTAAACGTACTATAATATATTAAAATCATTTAAGTTAACCACAAAAAATAATATTAGAGTACTTGTTTGCTGCCAAGATTTAAAGAAAGTCAGCCCACTGAATGGGTGGAAGTCACTGGCTAAGCACCTGGATCCAGAGTTGTAGAAGTGCCAAACCAGCTTTTGAGAGCAGTAACCTTTTCTGCAGATGAAGAGACTGTTTTCTTCATTTCTGTTTATTCAGCTAGTTCAGTTCAATGACTCTTTTATGCAAAGTTAAATAACCAGTTGGAAGTTGAAAAAGCAGGAAAGCTTGTTTTTTTCTTCCAATCTATCAATAAAAACTAGATGTGAAAGGATGAGAGCTACTGGTTCTAAAATCTTGAAGGATGTAGTGACCAGAAATAATCAGTTCAACCAACTAACAATAGATCGATAGATTCCAAGACCATTGTGATCATCTAGTCATATAACACAGACCATAGAACTTCCCCAGAATAATTCCTAGAGCATATCTTTTAGAAAAACATCCAATCTTGATTTCAAAATTGTCACGGACAGAGAATCCACCATGACCTTTGGTAAATTGTTCCAATGGTTAATTATCCTCGCTGTCAGAAAAGTACATCTCATTTCCAGTCTGAATTTGTCTGCTTCAATCTCCTGTTGATGGATGAATGGATGGATAAACTGCTTAATACATCAGTTAGTTTTAAATGCAAAACATAGAATCATAGAATATTAGGGTCGGAGAAGACCTCAGGAGGTCATCTAGTCCAATCCCCTGCTCAAAGCAGGACCAACACCAACTAAACATAAAGAACAGGAGTACATGTGGCACCTTAGAGACTAACAAATTTATTTCAGCATAAGTTTTTGTGGGCTACAGTCCCACTTCATCGGATGCATAGAATGGAACATATAGCAAGCAGATATTTATACATTCAGAGAAACATGAAAAGGTGGAAGTACCTATACCAACTGTAAGAGGCTAATTAATTAAGAGGAACTATTATCAGCAGGGGAAAAAAACTTTTGAAGTGATAATCAAGATGGCCCATTTCGGACAGTTGACACAAAGGTGTGAGGATAGTTAAGTAGGGGAAATAGATTCAATTAACATAATGACCGAGCCACTCCCAGTCTCTGTTCAAACCTAAGTTAATGGTATCTATTTTGCATATTAATTCAGCAGCTTCTCGTTGGAGTCTGTTTTTGAAGCTTTTCTGTTGCAAAATTGCCACCTTTAAGTCTGTCACTGAGTGATTAGAGAGATTGAAGTGTTCTCCTACTGGTTTTTGAATGTTATGATTCCTTTATGTTTCGTTAAACTTTTTTCTTATGCTTTGTAAGGAAGTTTTATTTAATTAAAAATTGCTGTTTTCTGCATTTTTAATTTAATTTTAATTTCCATCTAAATAGAGCTTAACATCAATCACTAGTAAAAATTAATCATCAACTAGTAAATGAGAAATGCAACATTCACCATTTTCTAACATAGAAAAATGTAAAAAATTTAGAGTCTGAATAAATGTAAGTTAAAGCTATCTAATTGCTTAAATAAATGTGTATAGATATAGTGTATCCTCCTGGTTAGCAAAAAGAAGCACCAAATTTAGGGAAAGAGTATATCTGGTTTCAAATCAACATGTTTTAATGGTTACCAACCAAAGAGAATAAACCTTTTTTAAGGAACATAAGTAAGTTCAAATGTAAAACAAGAGTAAAAATCAATTATTCAAATCAATGTTTTCTGCTTGCTGATTTAAATCATGATTAAAATCCGTGATTTTAATTACTTTGATCCATATATTTACTGGACTTTACTCACATGGATATGATGTAGAAGACAGCCAATTAGAACATATCCACAGTTATAAAGTCATTTCATTATGATTTACAAAAGGCACTTTTTAACTCTTAAATTATTCTTTTTTTGTTGAATACTCATTCATGCTTTGAAATATGTTATTGTTTATTTGATATGAATAATCTAATAATTAAACGTTGGTGATTTCTTAATAAATATATTTTAGGCTATAGGAACCCCATCTGTTGGAGTCCTGTTAAAGCAGCTAGTACCCTTGATGAGACTTGAAAGCATAGAAATCACAGAATCACTTGTATTAGGATTTGGAAGAACAAATTCTCTTGTTTTCAGGTACTGCACAGTTTACAATAATCTCAGGAGCTTGGTTTTAATTCAGATATTCTGTTTTTGTTTTAATGTAAAATTATGAATTTTTTAAATTTTAATTCTAAAATGTTAGTGTTTATGTAATGAATAGGATGTTGAATTTTGTGGGAGAAGGGAGTGACAAGGAGCACTGAATTAGCAGTGTACGCTTGTGATGTGGTGGATTTAAGTTCTGGGTGAAAGCTACAGGTAACTTTCCCAATAACCTAATATTTCATAAGCACTAAAAAGCTTTACCTTTCTATTCGTATTAGGTGTAATCTAACCTACCATTATGTTAGTACTTTCTCCCACTGCCTTGGTGTAGAAACTGCAGCCCTAGCTGGAACCCTTCCTAAGATTTGTCCTTGCTCGTTGGACCACAAGAATATCAGTGCCCAAATATATAGCTGGGAGGGAACATACACTATCCAGATCAATCAATGTGTTATAGAAGCCTTATAGAGTGCAGTGTAATACTCTTTATTTTAAAAGGAGCATTTAATTCATGAAGATGGACTCAATTATGAAGGATTTTGTTTAGAAAGTTTTTGTTTTGTTTTAATTTAGGGAATTAGTAGAAGAACTTCACCCATTAATGAAAGAAGCCCTAGAAAGAAGACCAGAGGTTAGTTCAAGAAATGAGATTTGTTTATTTAAATTGCAACATGAAGTTAAAAGTAATAAATGTGTTTCTTTAAAAAAAACCAAAAAAACAGAAAGACATCCTATTGGTAATGTTTTTTTCTCCCCCCCTGCCCCAACTCCGCCCCTTCCCCAAATCCCCAGCCCTGCCTCCTCCCCCCAGGCTCTCAAGCCTGGGAGGGAGGGGGAGCAGCGACTCGCGAATCAGCTGTTTTGCGCACCGTGGCCTCTCGGGATCTCCCCCTCCCTCCCTGGCTCTCAAGCCTGGGAGGGAGGGGGAGCAGCGGCGCGCGAATCAGCTGTTTCGCGTGCCACAGCCGCTCGGGATCTCCCCCTCCATCCCGGGCTCTCAAGCCTGGGAGGGAGGAAGGGAGGGGGAGCAGCAGCGCGCGAAAGCGCGAGCGAGGCGGAGGTGAGCTAGGGAGGCCGGGGCACATTTTTAGGGGTGGCATGGCCGGCGCCAGAATGCCGCCCCTAGAAATGTGCCGCCCCAAGCACCAGCTTGTTTTGCTGGTGCCTAGAGCCGGCCCTGCTGGTGTTCACTGGAAGACAAGACAAGACAAAACAAGTCTTCTTTGTAGCTCTCTTCACTCCCAGAAAGGCTTTGCTGGCTGCACTTCCAGCTAGGTTAATCAGATGTCCCGATTTTATAGGGACAGTTGTAGTATTCAGGGCTTTGTCTTATAGAGGCTCCTATTTCCACCCATCCCCATCACCCTACTTATAGCTGTTCAGGCAAAGAGCAGGCCTTGCTAGCTGACTTAACGTTTGTCAGGAGCAAAGCAGGTTTTTTTCTGGAGGTGAAGGAGAGCTTCCTGGAAGTGTTAGGTGAAGAGGAAGCCTTGAGGTTCTGAGACACTTTAAACCACATTTTCTCCTAGTGAAAGTATAAAATACAGGAGAGAGTTTATGAACTAAGACTATTATGGTTGCAGGAAGTACTGTTGATGCTCACTTTCAAAGATCCAAGAGGCAGCATTCTTGATCATCATATGATAATATTTCAGCACATGAAGAAAGTGGGTTTTCAGCACCAAAACTTGAATATTAAAAGTTATTTCTGGTCCAGAATTTCAAGAATACCATGTTCACTTTTTCCTCATGGACAAATATGGCTATAAACTGTTTCTTCAAGAATTGTTTAGGAAGTTAGAAATGTGAACATACCTCTACCTGTGTATGTTATATAAGCATACCTTGGTACACACAAATGTAGTAGTACTTCATCATAAATATGTCAGTTATACTGCTTTGCTTTAAACACAGCTTCAGTGACCAGGCTTGCATTATTTTAATGTCTGCACCTGCGCGTGTATTAAGTATCTCTTTTTTTAACCCCAAGAATAAGAAACGCCGTGAGCGCCGAGATCTGCTGAGACTGCAGCTATTGCGAATTTTTGAATTGCTTGCTGATGCTGGTGTTATAAGTGACAGGTAACACTGTTTTGTAAGGAAGAATTTCCATTGGTGATGTCATCATTCTGTTTGTTTTAGTAGCTTCTTTGAACAATTATAAAATATACAAAATATGTTTTTTTAAATATGCGACTATGGAAGCTTCGAATCTGTGTTTAAAGATGATAATGTATTACATCACAAGTTACATGCACTGTCACTCATATTGAAATGTTCAACTTTTCTTTATCCTAGTACAAATGGAGCCTTAGAAAGGGATACTTTAGCCCTTGGAGCCTTGTTCTTAGAATATGTTGATCTAACTCGTATGCTGCTAGAGGCTGAAAATGATAAAGAAGTTGAAATTCTTAAGGACATGAGAGCACATTTCAGTGCCATGACTGCCAACTTGATTCAGTGTGTTCCAGGTATGATATATTACCTCATTATATTACACAACTACATTTAACACATGTGTAAGTACATTGATATATTAATTCGCTATTTAATTTTTCTATTTTTCTCTTTATAAGCTACACTTCATAAGGTTGTTTTGTAGCAAATATTAGAGGGAATTTGGGCAACTGAGTACAGAATTATCTCAAGAATGAGAACAAAAAACATAGCAAAGCTTGCAATGCACATATGTAAGACTCTTCTCTTTCTAAGCCCAGCAAATGAACCATACACAGCCTATTGCAGCTCCAGATTTCTTTTACATAGGGCTTTATTCTGCAACCTTTGAAATGTCAAAATTGTCATTAACTTCATGGGAACTCAATCAGGCCCATAGAAAAGAAAAAAATCCTACTGATAGCTGCAGAAAATATTTTTTCAGTTTTAAACATGTGGAAAACGTGCTTCCGATGGTACCCCATTTCAGCAAAACTCCTTTTGGCCTTTCTTACAGCAACGGATTGCTCAGATCTGCTCTTGCTTTGCTATATTATTATAATATTGCCATATTCTCATGCATTGTGTGTGTGGCAAGATTGTTTTTAAAATGTAAAGTAATTCCATTAGCAGATAAAGTAAAAAGGTCTGCTTCAAAAGGCTCCACCTAACTAATATAAACTAAAATGTGGAAGCTAGCTCATGCCCAGTACATTTGCTGTTTACAGAATATTTGACAGATAACATCAACAGGCGTACCAAGGAATAGGAAAGAGGGAATTCAGAAGAATTAGGGAAAGAGTAATGAGACCACACATTAACATAGGCCAGAAACATGCACAACTGGATGGTTTCATGATTTGGTTGTTTTCAGGTGTATGATATATGTAACATATACAGGAGACCCTCGCTAGAACGCGCGTCTACATAGCGCGAATTCGGTAATAGCGCGGGACCGCGCATGGATCCCAAACTAAATCACTTTAATTGGAATCCATGGTAACGTGCCCTCCACCCCCGCTATAACACGGTCCCCGCATTAACGCGATACTGCACATGGATCCCAAACCCCGTATTCTAGCAAGGGTCCAGTGTATAAGAGATGTACAAGATAAGGAAAAGAAGTCCATAGTGAACATCTATAGTTGATCCTGCTCCCATTCCAGTCAATGGAAAAATCCCATTAATTTGAATGATGCCATCTCATTAGCTGTTATCAGTGGACAATACTGAATTCCTTTTTTCTGTTCCCATCCGAATAGGGTTTGTGTGAGAAATTACTCAGTAGTGAATATTTGCAAAGGTGTTCCTCTTTGCATGTATTCTCATTGTGTTTATAATCTAATGTGCATTATCTATAGTAACTATATTTCTATGAAAAAAGAAAATAAGAAAGAAATACTTGTGGCACCTTAGAGACTAACAAATTTATTTCAGCATAAGCTTTCGTGGGTTAGAACCCACTTCATCAGATGCATGGAATGGAACATACAGTGAACAGATATTTATACAGTCAGAGAAACATGGTAAGGTGGAAGTGCCTATACCAACTTTAAGAGGCTAATTAATTAAGAGGAACTATAACAGCAGGGGGGAAAAAACCTTTGAAGTGATAAACAAGATGGCCCATTGCAGACAGTTGACACACAGGTGTGAATGAGGATCGTTAACTTAAGGGAAATAGATTCAATTAACGTAATGGCCAAGCCATTCCCAGTCCCTATTTAATCCTGAGTTTGCATATCAATTCAAGTTCAACAGCTTCTCGTTGAAGTCTGTTTTTGAAGTTTTTCTGTTGCAAAATTGCTACCTTTAAGTCTGTCACTGAGTGATTAGAGAGGTTGAAATGTTCTCCTACTGGTTTTTGAATGTTATGATTCCTGATGTCAGATTTGTGTCCGTTTATTCTTTTGCGTAGAGACTGTCCGGTTTGGCCAATGTACATGGCAGAGGGGCATTGCTGGCACATGATGGCATATATCACATTGGTAGATGTGCAGGTGAATGAGCCCCTGATGGCGTGGCGGATGTGATTAGGTCCTATGATGGTATCACTTGAATAGATATGAACTTTGCACATTGAAACAGCCGTTTTATATGTTCTGCAGAAAGCCAGCAGTAACTGTGTGTTTTAATTAATTCAAAATTTCTTCCTCAAGAGACGATTATTTTTCTGTTAACAAGCAGATGTTAAAACATGGCAAAAACTACAAAGCCATAATACGTAATTCCTTGACAAACACATTTTCATTGTCAGCTTCCATTATCTTTAGATAATTGTAAATATCGACTTGCAATATTTATTGGATAGCTAGACTAGACTTTGGGATTTTGTCTTATTCTTTGGCTGTGGGGTCCACCAGTGCCAGTGTGCCCTGCATCTTTCTAGTTAACCAGAAATGCCTTTTTAATAGTGTACTCAATAGGTTCAGTATATCCCCTCTTAACCAGCTGGGAGGCCTGAGCATTCATTTCTGTGGTTAACAGGCCCTGTAATTCAGCAGAGATAGTTCTAGTATATGCAGTTCCATGTTTTTATTAGTCTTGTACCACTCCTCTTCCTGCCTTAGAGCCAAAGGCAAAATGAGTCCAGCAATCTGTCAGTGAACTGGTGCTGCTTCAGGAGAAGTAGTAGCAGGAATAGGCTAGACCCTCTCCAGGGAACTATTTTTTATCTGGATAATGCAGCACTTAAACCTTTTTGTCATTTCCTTCTCTTACGGATTTTCACTGAGTTAGGAAAATTTTCTGTTGTTTGTTTCAGCCCCACAGGGTGAATTTCTACTCTGTTTAATTTTGTATTAGACATTGCTATCCGAAATTCCTATTTCTGGGCTGGCATACAAGGATGTTGAAGAATGGTAATTTCTTCCCTGTTAAATTAGTTTCTCCCTAGTCTCTGTCTGCCATCTGACAGATCCTATCCCCCATCCTGTTTTGAGTTGGAAGAATTTTGAAAACTTCTGAATTTTTTTCTCACTTTTTTTTTAGCATTAATAGATATTTTTCTTTTGCTCAGGAACAGTCTTAGCATTTGAGTTAGCCTACCAAACCTCTTTATAAGGGAATGATATGATAAAAGCTTTGCTTTATTTCCACCTGTTACTATAGTAGGACAGCATATATCCCCTCTTAGGGCTTGTGTTGAAAGACCTGGAAATACCAAGCAGGTTGGAGTTTACTATGAAAGGAGTACATGAGGCAGTGAACTCCAAAACCCTGATTCTAAAGTTAATTGTACACAGACATGATTATAAAATATAAACACATATTCATTCAAAGCATTAAGGCTCTTGAAAATAAAATGTGTCTTATTAACTATATTAGGTTAACAAAAGATGTTTAGCTACTTTGGACTAAGTATATCCTCAAATATAAGGAAAGACTTTCTATTCATGGAAGTATGAAATTCATATGCTATCACTACTGCCATTGGGAGAGGGCACTGACTGATTATCCCTATTGTGTGTATTTTACTTTAGGAAGCCATGACACATTTTATTTTTATTCCCTTAGTTCACCATCGGAGATTTCTCTTCCCTCAGCAAAGCTTGAGGCACCACCTTTTCATCTTATTTAGTCAATGGGCTGGACCTTTCAGTATTATGTTTACACCACTGGATCGTTACAGTGACAGAAATCACCAGATTACAAGATACCAGTATTGTGCATTAAAGGTATAGCATATTTTCCTTCTACTGTGCAAAGTGATCTGTTCAGTTATACAAATTACAACAACAAATCCTAAATTTAGAAATTTAAAAGAGGCAGATTATGGTTATTTATTTCCTTTTATTTAAAGTAATTGATTATTTTGAGATCGAGAGAGAGAGTTAGTTAAAAATTCCTATTTGTCTTTCCAAAATTATAATCTAAAGTCAGTTCTCGTATCTTACTTCTTTTTTGCCCGCATAGAGTGAGATTTTGTTTTATTATTTAGAATTTCAATAAGGAAAAGCTCTCACTGACTTCAGTGGAAGTAGGATATCAGGCCCTAAGATCAAGTGCAGTATCAGTTCAGTATCTGATACATCCTATTTCCAGAGGACTATATCCTGCACTTATAAGGGGATGTACTCAATCGTTTTAAAAGTCTTGTCCAGCTCTAATAGCTGCAACCCAAGCACCTAAGTAAACTGGGAAAATAATGTTCTATGTACCAGTATGTGCTGCATCAAATGATAAAAACAGTTTTAATTTAGACAGAGAATATGATGCTAATTAAATGTTTAATAAGTTTTATAATCTCATTAAGAATAGATGGCTGAAATGACAAAACACCATTTGAAGCATTTGTAAAGTGTTCCTATTGCAGTGTTCCTTTAATGTGCTTAATTTTATAATTCAGCATTGAATTAATGAATGCCGTTTTTAATTATAATTAACGTATTTTAATGAATGCAGTTACCTTCTAGATCAATGTAAATGTTGAAATCTAGCAAAAAAGCACAATTTCACTAAAAACAGGTAGCAATTGGAAATGTCTTGCAAGCGCAGTCTGCTAAATACATTCACAAATATTAAATTAAACAAATTTCTCTGTATTACTAGGCAATGTCAGCTGTACTCTGCTGTGGCCCTGTATTTGACAATGTGGGTCTTTCCCCTGATGGCTATCTTTACAAATGGCTTGATAACATTCTAGCTTGTCAAGATTTACGAGTAAGTACCTCATCAATAATGTATGGTTTTTAAATGATTTTAAACTCTGTACTTGTTGAATACAGTCCACTGTATGGCTGTAGGCTTTGTGACCTTTGTGACCTTTGTTTTGAACAGAGAACAATAGATCTGTGCGGTATTCAATTACAAATTCATAAATGAACCATATCACAATAACGTTTACATTGTAAAAGGAATTTTATTATTTCAGGACACACCGTTTATGTAGCATACTAAACTAAGCAGAATTCTGTGATGAGGTTCAGACTGGTTTGCAGCAATATTTTAGGTTTTTCATCCATTACTAATACAAAGGTCAAGGACATGATCTCAAAGTATTTATATTTCTGTTCGGAATATTTCCATCCCACCTGCTTCCAGGTCTTGTGATGTAAAGGTACGTCTATACTACCCGCCTGATTCGGCGGGTAGCAATTGATCTTCTGGGATCTATTTATCGCATCTCGTCTAGACACGATAAATCGATCCCGGAAGTGCTCGCCGTCGACACCGGTACTCCTGCTCCACGCGAGGAATAAGCGGAGTCGACGGGGGAGCCTGCCTGCCGCATCTGGACCCGTGTTAAGTGCTTTTTAGTTCGAACTAAGATACTTCAGTTATTCATGTAGCTGAAGTTGCGTATCTTAGTTCGACACCTCCCCCCCTCCCCCCACAGTGTGGACCAGCCTAAAGAATGTAAAATCATTTCCAGATCAGTGATATAGTTGCTGGTGAGGCAAATCTGAGTGGGTCAATGTGTGTGGGCAGATCTTCAGAAGGCGACAAAAAAACCTACTAATTTTAGGAAAAAGTAAGGCCATAGAAATGGAGTCTTTACCTTATATCCTGGATCTGTAACAACCAAATATTTATTGACTTGTTAGTGTTTGAAAATAACTCCATGAGTACTAATTTTATAGATTATTTTTGCATTTAAAATGATTCTGCCCTAAAGACATTTCTGGTTAGATGATAAAGGAAAGAGAGACTTTCTGCCCTGATGTCTCTGCATCTCAGTGTTGTCATATGTCTCTCTGCAGGATGATGTTTGTTACTTACATAGTGCTGGTAGGTAGAATAGTGCTTTACAAAATGTAGTTTAGATAGGTCCAAGCTGCACAGAGGGCTTCTCTACCCAGGAATACTCAGAAAAGTTAAGCCAAATCAACTAAAGGTGTGAAGTTCAAGCACATGAAGTCCCCATATGGATGCTCTCATTCAGAAGTAAAGTGGCCTAAATTCACAGTAGCTTAATCCTCCTCCATTTACCATGAAGATACTTATATGCTGTAATTAAGTCACCTCTCAGTCTTCTTTTTGATAAACTGACAGATAGAGTTCTTTATGTCTCTCACGATAAGACATTTTCTCCAGCCCTCGAATAATTGTTGTGGCTGTCTTCTGCATCCTCTCCAATTTTTCGATATCATCTTTACAATGTGGAGACCAGATTTGGATGCAGTATTCCAGTATTGGTCTCACCAATGCCATATACAGAGGTAAAAATCACTCACTGCTCCCCTGTTTTTACATCCAATGATCTCAATATCCCATTTTGCCACAGTATTGAACTGAGAGCTCATATTGAGGTGCTTGTCCACTATGATCCCCAGCATTTGTCTCCCAAGTTGAAGTCCCCCATAACAACAATGTTTTTCTGTCCACACATTATAAGTGAGGAAAGCCATTGCGGGGTTTTATGGATGGGATGTTAAATGGTCAGAGCCGCAGGGGAGGGAAAAGAGTACTTTCCCTCCTATGATTAGTCTTTCACCATCAGTACTTTAAATTACCAGTTGAAAATCAGTAAATAAAAGATGCATTAAGTCACAAAAGGCAAATTATCACCATTTAATGGGTAAGGAAGCCCAACCAGAATAAAATCTTAGGTAGACTTTTTTTTTATTGTGTTCCCTTTATGCTAAACTCAGACCTCGGGTGTTTACACGGAATACAGTATTACTGAGAGTCTTTACAGTGAGTCTAGCCTAATTTGGTGACAAAATCTCAATAATAATAATGTTTTGTGCTTCTACATTACGTGCAATCCAAGAAACACAAAGATGTATTTCAAGCTTTACTTAAAGGATTAACAAACATGAATGAATTTAGCCTCACAGCACTCCTGTGAGGTAGAAAATTAGCAGTATCTTTGTTTTACAGGTTGTATAGCAAAGACACATGGATGTTACCCAGTGTCAGCCAGCAAGTGTGTGTTAAAGCTGGGAATACAACCCATATCTCCTGACACAGCATGATATTGTGCTTCGACCCTTATTTTGAAGGTCTATTTAAAAAAATATATTAAACATATATGGTTTTGTGCAAGACATATTTTTATGAAGTGTGGACTATTCAAAACTGAGTTAAATCCCATGCTGTGGTTATATAAAAAAAGCATTTATGGTAAATGCTCCACTTTATTTTTCTCCATAGTGGGCAATAAACATGGTCCCTTTTTTTTTTCTTCATTTAAAAGGCAGATTAGTCTTGTCACTTTGTGTCTATCTCTCTGAATAATTTTAAGAAACCTTGGGAGGATCTGTTTTGTTTTTTACAAAAAATAATAATTGCCATTCTGTGTGTATTTAGGTTCATCAGCTTGGATGTGAAGTTGTAGTCTTGTTGCTGGAACTAAATCCAGACCAAGTAAATCTTTTCAACTGGGCTATAGATCGGTGTTATACTGGATCATACCAGCTTGCTTCTGGATGCTTCAAAGCCATTGCGACTGTGTGCGGAAGCAGGTATTAATAAACCTACAATAGACTGTCCCTGAGGCAGTTAGTGTGAAATAAGATCAGGGCTGCTATGTCTAAGATGTTTACACACTAGATATTTTGTGTAATCCTACTTGTTTCTGTTGGAAACAGATTCCAAATGTTTCAGTTAAATTTAAAAATAATGGTTGAAGCTGTAAATATGTCTGCTGTTGGTTGCTGTATTGCCCAGGGTTGCATGCTATGAAAGACACAGAAAAAAACTCATGTGTGTGAATGGGAATGGTGAAGCATCTGCATAGCCAAGTGTTATGCTGCCTTAGAACATCCACTGAAAAACAGTCACCTCTGTGACTTTGCAGCAAACAGGAGAAAAGGGACCAGATCTGGGGCCGGGTGCAAAAAGTTTGGAAGAGCATCTCTTATCATATGAAATGCCTCTGCAAACATGCTTATTTATACTGACAAAGTCAGCACAGTATTGGGGAAAGGTTAAAAAAAAAATCTCTGCCTTGCCGGTGGTCACTGTCTGTGTATGTGATCAAGTCTGCAAGGGAGTTACCAGGGTGTTGAGCAAGTTCTATATGGAATTGCTGCTAGCTTTCCCATGTAATGTCTTTTTACACAATGTTTTGAGGCTACATATCCCTGTCACTCTCTTACAGCCTTGAGGCACATTTTTTGAGCATGTGATAAGTTGCCCCTTGTAGTGTCCTGTTGCTGTGTAGGCGTTTGAACTTCTGACCCTTCCATGCACAGAAAGGTAAAATAGGGCCTAAACCTTTTTATTTGTAACACCATTTTTAAACCTAGTGCCAAAACAATTTTTGATGGATACCTTCAGAGGTATTGGAAAATAATATAAAAGTAAACGTTTTCTATGTTCTCATTTGCCAAACAATTATTTTGTCCTTTTTCTAACTGCCCTTCGATTTGACCTGAGTTTCCTTACCTTTTGGTTTCGGATTAACATTATCAATGATGTTAACAGAGTAGGTGCACAAAACACTGGTTTTTTGTATAGGTCCTGCATAAACATTTTTGTTTGTTTGTTTTTTCTTAGTATCTTTTCAGGATTAAAGTGGAAAAGAGGTTTAACAGTTATTTTAAAATAAAGGATAGTTTTCATCTGATTAGGCATTTGAAGTGCTGATATATTTTAGTCTGAAACTTCTTGACAAAAACAGTTTGGCAAGATGTCTGATCAGTATGTTTTGAGAGATTAATGTGTGGGACAGTACAAAGTTTCAAAACATGTTAAGTATTTTAGAATTTGGTATATCTCTAAAAAACACTATTTTGTTCTTATAGAAACAGCTGCAAGTACAAGCTGCATTGCCCTGAGATTTAAAAAGTATGATTGGAATTTTATACTTGTAGATTTAGTAGCTTCTGAGATTCAGTTTTGCTATCTTAAAAGAAAACACAATAATACTAGCCCTTCACCTACAGTCTTTACTTCTCAGATTTTTATTAGATAAGACTAAGTGCCCTGGGAAAGGGTTTCATTTATGTGCCATTGGCAATAGTTAAAAATGCATGATCATTTTCAAGAAGAAACTCATATTTCTGCCTATTTGGGGAGCTATGTTGAGAGTTTAGCTAATACTAAAAACTGGTTGGCAATTTCCCATATTCCATCCTTTTCTCAGTAGCAATAAGTGTGGGGGAACCTCCGCTTAATCCAGCTGTAAATAAGCAATGTAGTATTGTATAATTTATACCTCTCTTTCCACAAAGAATCCTCTCCATTAAAAAACTCAATTTGTCCCAGCCCATGGTTTTCCATGCTACATTTCTATTGTGATACTGTAAATAATCTGTTCTGGAGTTTCACTAATCATGTCCCTACAAACTGGAACACTGTAGTAATTGAAAACATACACATTTCTTTTCAATTAGTAATTACAGGGATTTTACTTGGGTTCAAACTCATGGGAGGCATCTCCTTTGGCAGCAACATCGCCAGTGGCATTTTGATGATGAAGTGGGAAGGGCAATTGATATTTTAGTCGGTTAAGACTTTTTTCTTGAGGCAAAACTAAAAAGTCTCCATCATACTGTATAAGAGAGGCTAAAGGTTAGGTATCCAAATCTTTATTTATATACATTAAAAAAATCAGAACAGTATTTAAGTAGTAGGAAATTGCTGGATGCTCACCATTTTGAAAATCAGACCACTTCTTTAGGTGTCTAAATGTGGATTTAGTTGACTAATGGTAGGACCATAGGTTTGCAAATATTGACCAGACCGGTTCATATGATTGTCAAATTCATTTGAAGGAGGCCTATCCCAGATAGCCAGTGTTCTTTATTTTTAACTACATTTATTTATTGGCCATTTTACTGCTATTTTTCATGTAGCTTATTTCTTTCTATTTTGTATCAATGTACTCTACAATATAATTATTCTGTTAATGTAATCTTGTTTTACCCTAATCTTTAGATTTTTGTGTTGGATTCTCTTAGGTATGCTTTTGTAACCCTTGATAGTTTCCTCTTTCAAGATGCTCCCTCAAATGGGGATTATTTGAACTTTGTGAACTGTGGGAGGGACCAGGTTGGGGAAGGACCAGAGAGACTGACATGGAGCAGCAGAGCTGGGGTACATTAGTATGTGGATTTTGTAAAGATGTCCCAGAAATCACTCTGTGTCCATCCAACAACCCAGCAGCCTTTGTCTACACTAGGTAATTTAGAACTTCCATTTCACTGCCACAGCAGCTCAACTGATTATAACAATGGTGGAGACTCTAATGTAGACAGGATTTAGGTATTTTTTGCCACCATGTTGTCTTTCCTAGTCTCGGTGGTAAAAACCTGAGTCCTGTCTACATTATAGCTTCTGCCATTGCTTCCACTGGTGGAGCTGCAGTGGTGGTGAATTATGGATCCTAAATCTGCATGTGAATACTCAGCCTAATAGACAAGATAATGAAGAAGGTTTTAGGTCAGTTACTGAACATGGTTAAGATCATGTCTGTTACAATTTGGAACAATCTCAAAAGTAAGTCCGGAGAGAACCATCTTGTAATCAGATCTCCTGACTCATTTGTAATTGTAGTGTAAACCGGCCCTTAGTTCTGTATGCGTTATGGTCAAAGTGATAGATATACAAATTCCACAATTTTATGTTCGCTAAAACTAAGGTAGTGTATTTACATATCTACATGGAAAAAGGGTAGAAATCTCCAGTCTAGATTTGTGCAAGACCAAATAACATTACATGGAAAATTTCCTTTCTAGCAATAGTCCCTTCAAGACCCTGCTCTTATTTATCCACTCTACACTAAATTTTGAATACCTAGCATGGTGGAATTTCTTCAAGAAGAGCTTGTAATTTGTTGTGCCAGTACATTCCCATTATTCATGTTTATCCTTCATTAACTGTTCAATCTGATAGAGAGTTCTCTGTAACTTTAATGTCTGGGAATGTTTAATTTGAGGAATATCCTTTTCCAGAAGAGGCTATTTTAACTGCCAGTGGAATTGCTTGAAGAATATTTTATCCCTGGAAACTGTCTGCCCAACCATCTTTGCTCTTGGAAGTTAGTTTATAAAAAAATAGAGACTATATTTTAAAAGAATTTAGGTTTATGGAATAGGCAATTGCAGTGCATTCCTAAGCATTGTCTCAAGGTAATTGTCCATCCCTCCCTCACCAGATGGCCACTTGACTCAGGAGTATGTATCCATAAGTAAATAACTCCCTTTCCTATAGTCTGGTGGAGGAGTGGAAAAAACAGAGGTGATATTTTTCTTTAGATCATTATTACGCATAGGAGATCAGAGTGAATTTAAGCTGAGATTCTAATGTTGACAAAAATGTACTATTTATTCTTCCAGGAACTATCCTTTTGATATAGTGACACTTTTAAACCTAGTGCTATTCAAGGCGTCCGACACCAACAGAGAGATTTATGAAATTTCCATGCAACTTATGCAGGCATGTATCAGCTACTTTAAAAAAAATCTCCTTTAAAACAGTAACCAAATGCAAGTGGCCCTATCATTGTTTTCACCATGAACTTCTTACCGTGTATTACAGTTTGGTTGGGGTGTTTTACTTTTTGTTTTGAAACGTTGACTAGGCACCACAGTAATAAATGCTGCAGTGATTACTTGTATAAATATTTAATGCAAATGATTATTTATAATATTTCTGCGACTTGGAAATTTTACTGTGGAACATGTAGACCTTTATGTGATTTCTTTATCTGTTTAAAGTTGAAATAGGAAAGTTTTGTGCACTAATGAAACCCTGTCACTTCATTGCCCACTTTCTTCTCTTCCATAGATTCTTGAGGCAAAGCTTTTTGTTTATTCAAAGAAAGTTGCTGAGCAAAGACCTGGCAGCATCCTGTATGGTACACATGGCCCATTACCACCTCTTTACAGTGTATCATTGGCACTTCTTTCATATGAGTTAGCAAGGATGTATCCTGAGCTCACCCTTCCACTTTTTTCAGGTACCTGTCTATTGATATTTTTAAAAAATGTTTTCAATCATCTTGAGATTTAGGCCACCGTTAGGAAATATAGATGCTTATGCAACAATTATAACCAGATATCAGAATACTATAATTATTTACACAACACTACTGAAAATTTTCCATAATTCTCCAAAAGCTTTTAAAATTCTAGAATAATTTAGTAAAATCTGCCCTATTTTTTTGTGTTAGCAAACATTTAGCTGTGTGTGTCAGTACACAGCAATCTATAATAGGACATGTCTTGGACATGCTTCTTAATTTATATTTCTAAATTCAAAATTCTTACCTCCATTATTTTGCACTTAAGACCTCTGACACATTGCTTACTAGTAGCTTACATCAAATTAATGTATGTTCCTCCTGCTAATACTTAAATATTTGCTTTTGTGCTTTGATATTATTCCCTTACCTTGCAAGATTAAGGTCATCAGGTGGCAAAACAGAAACAATCAGACTTGCTAAGCATGTAATTTTTTCAGTGTACTTCTGCTTATCTTTATAGACCGATTGATGCTTTTTAATGCTTACTATTTTAGAGGTAAGTCAACGATTCCCAACAACCCATCCAAATGGAAGACAGATCATGCTTACCTATCTGCTACCATGGCTTCATAACATCGAACTTGTAGACAGCAGACTTCTTCTCCCAGGTTCAAGCCCTAGCACCCCAGAAGATGAAATAAAGGACAAAGAAGGGGAAATAGCTGTCACATATGGACTGAAAGGAAATGGCTGGGGCTCTCCTGAGGCCACATCATTGGTGCTTAATAATCTCATGTATATGACAGCTAAGGTAAAGCAAAACTGTTTTCTGAAATATTCAAGCTGTGATATTTTTAAAAATTCAAAAATAATTGAGTTGCATAGGGCAAACTCAAAAACTAAAAGTGTGTCTAGAAATCCTCCTATTGATATACATTTGCATGAGCACAAATACTCACGTCTCTCTAAATGTGAATTTCATTCTGAGTAAAAAATTGTACAAGTTTCTAAGTAACTTAGGAGCCCAAGTCCCATTGAAATGCCATTTCACTTCTGACTGGTATGTAGGCTCCTGAATCCCTTAGTTGCTTTTCAAAATTGTACTCTACATCTTGTTACTGTGTTTTGCTATTGATTTTGCATGAGCTGATGTTGTAAAATAACGTACCTTTAGTTTCTCTTCTAAATGTCTCCAGATATTAATTATATGTTTAGTGCACCTTTTCAAAAGTTCCATCTCTGTGCCTCTTTACAGTATGGAGATGAAGTTCCTGGGCTAGAGATGGAAAATGTCTGGAATGCCTTGGCCAACAATGAGAAATGGAGCAACAACCTTAGAATAACACTGCAATTTCTAATTAGCTTGTGCGGGGTTAGCAGTGATACCATCCTTTTACCTTACGTAAGTGTTTGTGTTTTGTTTTATTTGCTGTTGGTTGCATTGTATTTTTAAGGAAGAAAACAGCATTTGTAGAAAATGAATTTCTGCCAAACTACCCCATTATGCTTATCTATTCACTAGCATCCCATCTTAAATTTTAAAAAAATAAAGAATTAAAGGAGATATGCCAATCTCCTAGAACTGGAAGGACCTTGAAAGGTCATCAGGTCCAGTCCCCTGCCTTCACTAGCAGGACCAAGTACTGTCCCCTGACATATTTTTGCCCCAGATCCCTAAGTGGTCCCCTCAAGGATTGAACTCACAACCCTGGGTTTAGCAGGCCAACGCTCAAACCACTGAGCTATCCCTCCCCCACAGGGGAGTTGGGGTCAGTTAGGTCATTTGGGAAGAGTAAACGAGCCCAGGTGCGGAAGGCAAACAGATAAAATATGCCATCAGAGCCTCTCTTTTTTTACAGCAGTGGAGCTTACTTAGTTTCAAGCAGCGGTAAGCTCCACCAGTGAAAATAGCAGCTTTGTCAAAGTTCAGCTTTGTCAGCGCCAGGGAATAGTGCAGCAGTAACAGTGACTGGCCACTAATTGCTGAAATCATCGTGAACAAACATCAGAACCATTTTTCAATATCAAACTTACACAACAGATATTCATTTTGTACATACAAAATGTTATGAACATGACAGAAAGAAACTCTTCCAAGTTTAAATAACTTGCATGAAAAATTAACTAAGTTAAAAATATTAAATGCCTTGAACTTTCCCCAGCAGGCAGCTAGTTTAGACAACCTGGATGCTAAATTTTGCAAGGGCTTAAAACAATGAAAAGTTATATAAGGAAAAGGATAATATGTTCATGCTATCTCCAGTATTAGTGTTTGTGCATTTTAAGGATTTAGCTCCAATTCAGGAAAGCACCAAGCATGTGCTTATCTTTAAACATGTGCTGAAGTCCATCCTTCTTTAGCATGGCTAGGATTTTGAAAGATGTATGTCAATGGGAGTTGGGTGCCTAACTCCTTTTAAGCACTTTCAAAAATCCCATTGCATAGTGCTTAAGAAAGTGTTTAAGACCCCTTTTAGTCAATTGAACTTAAGCATGTGCTTAAGGGCTTTGCTGAGTCAGAACCTTATATCAGTCATTTATGATACAACGCAGGATGTCAATTTAACCACTAGTGGAAATTGTAAAGTTTAGCATGTCAGCTTATTCCTTTTTGTTCCCTGCATAGCTATCATTGGTTACATAACTGTTCCTTCTTGTGTGTGAGTCAAGTTGTGCAATATATTGCTGCTGTTGCTGCCGTTAGAATAAAACAGGTTTTTTTCTGAGTGAAGTAATATAGCTCCACTTCTGTCTGGCTCTTCAGTGGTTGGAAGAAACTGAATCAAAATTTAGTGCTTTTTACTTTTTTCAGCAGAATTACAGTTTCTTATTTGACTGTCCCTATTAGTTCCCATACTAAGAAAATCAGAATCTATCATTACAATGATTGTTAGTTAATTCGCATCACAGGTGTGCATATGTCTTTACAAACAGTTTAAAATGACAGGCATGCCTCGAGGAGTTTACCACCCATAATAGACTAAGGGAAATAAAGGGTGGGAGAGAGTTTGTGGGAAGACAATGGAGGATCACAAGATGTCCTCATTATTACATACACATCTTTTTGGTTCCCTTTTATTTTTTAATTTAATATATTAAAATTGTGGACTCTAGGATGGTTGTTAGTGCAAGAAAGTTAATACAAAGAAGAGAAAATTGAAGGAGGATATTGTGGTGCTCCTGGTCAGGAAAAATATTCTGTGTTTCAAGGCTTGGTATGGCAAAAGGTGCAAAGCTTATGAGAGACGGATACAAAGGGCCTGATCCAAAGCACATTGAAGTCAGTGAGAGTTTTTTTATTGACTTTAATAGGCTTTGAATCAGGCCCAAAAGGAGCATCAAGGTCAGTTGAGTTGATAGGAGTTGTGGAATCTCCTTCACTGGAGGTTTTAAAAAGGAGGCTGGGTAGCCATCTATCTTGGATGATTTAGACTTGACAAATCCTGCATCTTGGCAAGGGCGTAGACTAGATGACCCCTGCAACCCCTTCTAACCCTATAGTTCTATGACAGAAAATGCTGGGAACTGAGAGTAGACTAGAGGCAGGACTGTTACAGTGATCTGACTGATTTTAGGAAGGCAGTACTAGCCATTTCAAAACACATTCTTTGCTACCTGAGCTATTAAAATGCTTTTTGTGCTTCTCCAGTCTGTGGCTACATAATGCTGCTAAAGACGGTCAAAAGCACAGGTGTGTTTTAGGTTTTGTCAGCCCAAGAAAAGGTATGCTTTAGTCTGAATTTGTATCCAAAGTGCATTGGATACCTGTTGCTTTACATACAGCTTCATGGGAAAGTAATTAAAGCCCCCTTCTAGTAACCTCTGTCAGTTCATGGAACTGACTTTTTCCTTTAGCTCAAATAGCTTATTTACAGAGGTCAGTGATGGCAAATTATTACCATTAAGTAATTCACTGTTTTTGTTTATGCTTTATTTGTATCTCATATAGCCAAGAAATCCAGAGGAGGCATATATCCAAACACGCTCTCACAGAGATTATACACTCATAGAGAAATATACATATACTACTTCTGGGGGAATTCTGCCCCCCAAAATAAAAAATTGTGTGCCAAAAAAAATCGTGTGCACAATATTTTATAATTCTGCATATTTTATTTGTCAAAATAACACAATATAATCACTCCAGTTTTAATTATTTTGGTAATTTATTTCAAAATACCTGTCAGCAAGCATGTCTGTAACAATACAACCAACCAAAAAATTCCCCCAGGAGTAGAGTTTTAAAAAAACCTCTACGACAACCTAGTTCCTGTTTCTCTGTTATGCTTTTGTTGGGTGCCTCAGTCTGGGTGTGTCACACATGCCAGCTGGGCACATCTTCAGGGAAAACTCTGCCCCTCTGGTTTTGGTCGATTCTCATTTCTTTGCCCTGCCCCCGTTGGGTTACCGTATAGAGGTTCCCAAACAAAGGACACCGCTGAGAGAAGAGGAAGGCATAGAGGGAGCTGGCAGCCTGGCAAGAAGCGGTACGGAGTCGCTTCTCACGCAGCTGAAGCTGGCCACTCCAGGTCGCTGCTCTGTGCAGCACAGCAGCTGCCTTAGAAGCCTGGCTGGGGAGATGGTGGTGGTGGGCTGCCCCCCACCCAGGCCTGGCTGCCAGGGACAGGGGCCAAGCAAGCTGGAAATGTGCTGAGGGGAGAGGGGACTGCAGTTCACTCAGCCCCTGTCCCCAGCCACCAGGCTCAAGTGGGAGGCGACCTGCCACCGCCGCCGCCACCTCCCCAGCCAGGCTGTCTATCAGGCAGCCACCATACGGCACAGAGCAGTGACCCAGAGTGGCTGGCATGAGAAGTGTCTGGTCCCCCGCATTCCGCTCCCTGCCTGGGCCTGGCTGCCAGGGACAGAGGCCAAACATGCCAGGGGGCAGGCACAATGGGAGAAGGACACAGCCCCTCTCCCTCCCCCCACACCCCGGTAGGCCAAGCAGGAAATCGGCGGGGCGGGGGGGCACTCGACCCCACATGCCCCTCCTATGCATCGTCTATAGCAGAGAGCAAAATAATTAGCAACTAAAGATAATACCCACAAATTATCCACAGCCTTATGGCTTGCAGAATCCAAAAGGCCACATTGCTGCAAGATTAACTATTTGTCTTTACCTTTCTCTGTTTCGGAATCAGTGTGCCTCTGGCCCTCACCAGCTGCTTCCTGCCTTCAGCCATATGTTCTGGCTCAATGGGCACAAGGCAATGCATGCCTCTAACACTTTACTGGCTGAAAAGAGGCAAAGATTGCTTGAAGGTGGCTGGCTGGACTTTTTTTATTTCTTTTTCTTTTAAGTGTTTTCTTAGTGCATCCACATGAACTGCTCGGCTTTAGAGGGTGCTGTGCAAGGTTTGTTAGGTAAGGTGTTGCCCATCTCTAATCGCAGTACAAATGATAAGTGAAGAGCATTTGCTTTTTAGAAACTCCTACAGTATCACTCACAGTGAAGTACAACAAGCACATTTTTTCAGTTACTTTAGCATAGTCTTTAAATGTGTACATTTTCTCTAAAGTTAAAAAAGAGAGTAAAATAAATAGAAAATAACAAATGTGAGAATTTTGCCATTCACTTCAATAGGAGTAGGCTCAGTATGGTATGCATGATTGACTTTACTGTGATTGCTTGTTTACCTATGTAGATATGTATTTTCAAGACTTCTGAAAATACCTTTGATTCTCATGACACGTGTAAATGGCTAGCTAGATCCTTACCTACCATTTGTGTGTGTGATTACCTGACTTTCCCATACAATTGCATGCATAAATGTACACATGAAATTATACGTGGACCCCTGCTTTTCTCTTTGGAACTTTGGCCCTATGAAGTATGGCAAGCTTTAGCTTGGAGGGTATTTAATGTATTCAAAAGATAAACCCCCTGAATATGATTCACAAGTAATGCTAGTTACAGAGTTTTTAATTACATTCTGTATATTGAAAATGTTGGCTTATGAAGGATAATAACCAAATAATTTTGAGCAACCAGATCAGAGATTTGTTTTTAAGACAAAGTATGTTGAAATCAAAAGGGAGTTGTATTCATATTAATATGAGCAGGGTTAATTCAGTTACACTGTTCTGGTGTCTTTTTCAACAGCAATATATGCATTTTAGCTTTTTAGTTATTGCAAAGTAATATGTTTTATTGTGTGAACTATTCTAGGTTTTTTGTCTATTTTGTGTGCATACTAATAAATGTCTTTTTTCTTCTTCAGATCAAAAAGGTTGCCATATATTTGTGTCGGAATAACACTATTCAAACAATGGAAGAGCTTCTTTTTGAACTGCAGCAGACCGATCCAGTAAACCCTATTGTCCAGCATTGTGATAATCCACCTTTTTACCGCTTTACTGCCAGCAACAAGCCTTCAGCTGTTGCTTCTGGTATGAGCTAAACATTATTATTTCAGCTATGACTTCTACATTTTTTTTAGTCTCGGTCTCTTTGTTCAGTTCAGTAATACAAATAAATAATAATGACACCTATAAGTCACAGCACCTACTAACATGGCTGCATGCTCTGCAAATCACATGCACTGAATGACAGATTCATTTAGTTGTTCTCTCTTGTGCAGCCTACTATATTGCTTCTCTAGAACTCAGCAGGATGTTGGTGAGATTGAGATCTGGTGTATGTCATAGTGTCATGTTCTCTTTGACCACCTTGTTCTGAAAGTTGCATTAGCCTTTCAAAACTAGGACTGCAACACAGTTAAGGTGATAGTTTGTCAATAAACTGGTGCTGGGGAATACCTGCTGTGATCATGGGATTGCTGGTTGTACACTGTTCTGTAATATTAATGATAGAAGGACCAATTCAGATAAATGGTGAACTGTACCAAACCCTGACAGCGTTTTTTTTAAACGGTAAGGAACAGTGAACACAAATTTACAGGACATGCAAGACTCTGGGAACTTACTTCTTTTAGGATGTGAAACAAGACCCTAAAACACATGTACGTGTTGCATGGATATGAATGTGTGTGTAGTATATACATAATGACCAATTTTACTGTGGCCTTTGACATATATCTAAAGTTAAAGTTTTTTATTGTTATTTTAGTATGAAAGAAAAGCAGCTCATGAAAAGACTGTGTACGTTATTTAATGGGTGTGCTTGTTGTCATCTGACATACAGGAACTACCTCTAGCAGTAATACTGTTGTAGCTGGACAAGACAGTTTTCCTGATATAGAGGAGAGCAGGATGGTGAAGGAAACTGATGAAAGGTTTGTAATCTGTTTCTCCAAAATGTGCGCATTTTAAAAAAATATTTTAAGGGCCAGATTGACATCAGCTCATGTCAATCAACCAAGCTCCATTGACTTCAGTGGAGCCACACTAATCTAGACTGGCTGATGATCTTTCTGGTAAGCATTGTTTTTATCCCAAGACGAATGTTTTTAAATAGTCATTCAGGAAAGCAGTAAAAGCAGGCTGCAGCATCTCCTGTTTCAAAGAGTTGATTAGTAACATAAGCCTAATATTGTAGGTTCAGCCTAGGTATGTGTGACACCTAAATTGAGCAATATGTGCTACCTAGCTCATGTTGTAGGAACCAACTGGAAAAGAGAAAGAGAAGTGGGGGAATTTACTGAAAAAAAGAATTTTAAAATCTTTTAAAAATATTGGGTTTGATCCCATACTCTTTTAGTCCATGAAGAGAGGATGAAAATCGGTGTGCAGATCCGTGCTCCTGCTTCCTGACTGAAGAGAAGGTCTGTGTCACTCTTCCTTTTTAGGATGAGGTGGCAGATATTGGAAGGACCATTTTCTACATCTGAAAAATATTCTGCCTAGTAATCTTGAGTCACTTATATTTCCAGCCTTCTGTATCTTTCATTTCTTATTGTATGTATATAATCTTGATAAATTGGAGAACTGGGCCATAGACAACAAAATGAAATTTAACAAAGACAAATGTAAGGTGCTACACTTAAGGAAGAAAAACCAATTGCATAAATACAGAATGGGTGATAATTGGCTTGGTAACAGCACTGCTGAGAAGGATCTGGAAGTTATTGTAGATCACAGCTTCAACATGAGTCAGCATTGTGAAACTGTTGTAAAAAAAGCAAATGCAATTTTAGGTTGCATTAACAGAGGCATAGAATGCAAGTCACAGGAGATGATCGTACCACTCTACTTGGCGCTGGTTAGGCCTCAGCTGGAATACTGTGTCCAGTTTTGGTCACCAATATATAGAAAGGATGTAGAGAAACTGGAAAGGACTCAGAGATGAGCAACAAAGATGATCACAGGGATGGAATGCAAGCCATACAAAGCAAAGGCTGAAGGAACTGGGTAGGTCTAGTTTGGAAAAAAGGAGATTGAGGGGGGATATGATAGCTGCCATAAAAGAGATGGAGAAAAGTTGTTCTCTTTCCACAGAGGGCAGGACAGGAAGCAATAGGTTCAAACTAGAGCATAGTAGATTTAGATTAAATCTCAGAAAAAACTTCCTAACTGTCAGAAAAGTAGGACAATGAAACAGACTGCCTAGGGGGGTTGTAGAAGCTCCTTCGCTGGAGGTTTTCAAAAGGAGGCTGGAAGCCATCTGTCTTGGATGGTTTACACACAACAAATCTTGCATCTTGGCAGGGGGTAGACTAGATGACCTTTGTAGTCCCTACTAACCCTATGATTAAAGAACCCATTAAAGCAGATTATAAAATGGTAGAGTCACAAGTTAAAGGGGCACACCATTTCCTGTACCACAGAAAAGTCTATTTTCTTTTTCTTACTAAATCCCTTTTCTCTTTAGACGGGAAATATGTGTGAGCGGCAATAATGTCAATGAAGGTCCCCATTAGTGTTGAGTTAGCTTATGGTTCTTGATGTCCACTAGCGTCATTTCAAAGTCAAGGTCTGATCCATCCTCCACTGGATCAGGGCTCAAATGAGCAAGAACAATCAGCTCAGAGATCTTCTCCTGTATTTCCTGTTTATAATCACTTTGAACTATTTGTTTGTTAGGTCTTATAAATATAAGAGGTTGTCATTTCTCAGCTCAATCTCTTAGTATCTCTGTAGAGTAAGCTTGGTTAGGCATTCAGATGTCATGCTGTGGAGCATGGTATAAAAACTTCATAGAGAGTGTGCCAAAAACTGATAGGGGTCTCAGAATAGGGAGCAGAAAGATGCTGTGTGTGAGCAACAAGAAAATAAATCTCTTTGCCTTTGGGTAGCCTTCTTATTTTTCCCTACAAAAATGTTTCTAGGTATATTGTATTAAATTGGGGGTTTTTTTAATGGCGAAGCGAACAGCTGATACAACATTTTTCATTATGTGCCCCAGTTGTAACCTGCCAGCAATTTCATAGTTTCCTGTCTCATACAAAATGTACATATGGCCAAACCAATTTTTTAGTAATAGTGTGCTGTGATACTTTTGTATTCTTATGTCTAATTTTGTAAACAAGTAGTTTTTAAGTGAGGTAAAACTTGGGGATATGCAAGACAAATTAGACTCCTGAAAGGGATACAGTAGTCTGGAAAGGTTGAGAGCTGCTGCTATATTTAAATACACAGATGTAGAATTGTTCTTAGTGTCCTCTTTGTAGTCATTTTTTTAAAATAATAAGGTGACCAGAGCAGATGTTGTGGATAACTTTGTCTCCAACAGTCATTGTTCTTTAAATAGGATTATGATAAAGAATTTCTACAGTAAGTAATAAAAGATTTGCCATCTGCTCTCATAATCACAGGCCTGTTTTGGAATAACATATAATGAAACTAAGTATAAAATATTCTAGCTTTGTGTTGAAGATACAATATCACATAAAAGGAAACTCTGACTAATGTGTAAAATGCCATTTACTTGTCTAGAAAATTTTTTGGTCTGGCACAATGTCGTCATGCTGTACCATAGCTTTTCAAGGTGATGTTGCATTGTGTCTTGTCTTGTGGTGTGATTTCTTTATCTAACATTATAATACTGTATTGTTTTCATATCAGTGCATTGGACATTATCATGTTATATTGTGACAGTTATGTGTTTGTTTTGTCAGCATCGGTTACATGGTTTTCAAAGTGACCGCTTTCTCTTATTTGCAGTTTGTCTAGCTATATTCTTTCATCATCCAGGGAACCCTTTTGAAATTACAGAGTTCAGATGAAGATAGAATTTGACATTGTGCATTTCTTCATATGTGTTTTCCCCTCAAAATATATCTTTTAGTACACTTTTCAGGGATTTTTTTTAAGAATGCCACAATAATATGCTAAGTATCAGAGGGGTAGCTGTGTTAGTCTGGATCTGTAGAAGCGACAAAGAGTCCTGTGGCACCTTGTAGACTAACAAATGTATTGGAGCATAAGCTTTCGTGGGTGAATAGCCACTTTGTCGGATGCATGCAGTGGAAAACTGCATGCATTCGACGAAATGGGTATTCACCCACAAAAGCTTATGCTCCAATGCATTTGTTAGTCTATAACAGGGATCTCAAACTCAAATTACCACGAGGGTCACATGAGAACTAGTAAATTGGCCCGAGGGCCGCATCACTGAAACCTTTTCATACAATGATACAAAAGTATAGTCAAAAATGAAAAAATGAAGAGTAATATAGTATTCTATTAAAAGTCAATGTGTTAACTTTTTAAAAACTGTAATGCAAAGAGGGGTTTTAATAAAATATAAACACTCAGTAATGTTTGGAGCTTGGCTACCAGTGGAGTTGGCACCTATGGCGGGCCACAGGAAATAACTCCGTGGGCCGCATGTGGCCCGCGGGTCACGTGTTTGAGACCCCTGGTCTATAAGGTGCCACAGGACTTTTTGTCAATAATATGCTAGTTACCTTTATTTGTATGCATACAAAAACAGTAAACTAAAAGCAAAGTCAAGTATAGTACTTGAAAAGTAGGAAATGCCATGCTTAAGGTGGTCCGTGCAAATTTGGTCGGAGTAAGCATAAAGCATTTAATGAAGATTTTTCTTGTATTTCAAGGTTCAGTAATGTAATCAGAGCACATACTCGACTAGAATCAAGGTACAGTAATAGCTCTGGAGGATCTTATGATGATGATAAAAGTAAGTGATGACATTCCATTTTATGCAATTTCTTGGGTGTATTGGTGGGAAAGGAAATGTTTCTTGTGACTTGAAGAGAACACCTGATAAAGCTATCTGTATAGTCGAGTCACAGCATAGGAAGCTATCATTCCAGTGGCTTATCTGTGTCTCCTTGTTACCTTTAAACTGATCTTATGGCTAATTCCTTTTGCTAGCTCAGGACTCAGTAGAGCCTTTGCACAGGCAGAGCTTCATTGGAATGGGGGAAGTAAGGTACCATGCAAGCAGCAGTGCCTGGCTGGAGGCATTTTCACTGAAAATTATAACTCTTCTAGGGGCACTATGGGGAACACTCCGAGCATCAGGACTTACCACATCAGTGTAACAGAAGTATCTAGCACTCTCCCTCAGTACCTGGAGATGGGAAGCAGGTCCAGAGACCCACCAAGACATGTCATGTCAGCAAATCATATCCCATCCCTTCCATTCCCCAGTACCTGCAACTTAATTATGGCTCCACGCTTGTGTTGGGGAAAAAGTAGAAAGGGCTCGCTGGGTCTGTCACCCCAACACACCTACTCTGAACTGACCATAAATTGGCCCTTGGTATAGCTCAGTGGTTTGAGCATTGGCCTGCTAAACCCAGGGTTGTGAGTTCAATCCTTGAGGGGGCCATTTGGGGATCTGGGGCAAAAATTGGGGCTTGGTCCTGCTTTGAGCAGGGGGTTGGACTAGATGACCTACTAAGGTCCCTTCCAACCCTGATATTCTATGATTTATTTAGTAAAAAATATCAAGAAACACCTGGTATTTCAGTTATTTACTAAATTATTTTAGGTGTTTGGGAAGTCTGGTAGTATGAATTCATTTTTGCAGTGGACTGTGAGGAGGCTGATACACTGGTTTCATTTAAACCCTAAACTGCATCTTAGAAAGGCCAGTCCTTTATACAGTCCCTTATTCCTGACTGATAAAAAAAACACTAAGGTCAATCAATTATTTGGCTCTGGCCATACCGTACTGTCTGGTTCAACATGAATAATAAATGTAATAATGTTTTATATTTTCTGTTGTCCAAATGAAATTCTTTTGGCAATATTTTTCATAATAAAAAATAGGAAACTTATCAAATGTAATGTAATAAACTATTTTGATTATTTTTAAATATACAAATAGTTGCTTTTGCATGATTGTGAACAAATAGAAAACCAGTAAATATTTATTAAAACTAATTAAATATTCTGCAACATACTGTACTCAACCTATATTTTGCTTCCATTTTCCTTCCCTTGTGTGGCTTAATTAATTAATGCAGCAGTGTTAATGTGATTTTAATGAACTATGTTCCAATACGGAACAACATTAATACTTTGAAACACTTTCTCTACAATACTGGCTGTGGGCAAAGTGGGTTCAGAGGAATAGCAATTTGCCTGGGATTACATGATGAGTGAGTTGCAGAACCAGTAATAAAATCCAGGACTCCCAGAGTCCCAGTCACTGCTGTAACTCCCTCTCTTCCTAGTACTGTTCTGCCAAGGTTGGGTGGGTCCTAGCATCATGTCTTTGATCTACAGGCCGTCACAAACCTCATTGAAGCTGTTGGGTGTGCTGGCCACCTAATATTCAGGCAGTGTCTGTTTGTTTAGTGATAGCTGAAACAATGGAAGCCACCTCCCAAAAACTACACTAAATACAAACATAGGAGCTGGGTTTGATTGTAGAGGTGGGTGGGAGAGAGGAAGGGTGGGTGAGCAAGAGAAGTACTGTGTGTAAGGGATTACGGGTTTTGAACTTGGGTCTGTAAGCCTCCAGGCAGCGTGCAGACCACAGCCGTCATCCAGCAGCTCACTGGAACCTGTGACAAAGGGGGCTATCAGAGCTCTAGCTCACGAAGCGCTCTGCCCATTAAGTTCCTGATGGGGGGAGACATGCGGCCCCACCGATTGTTTTGGCTTAAGCCACTGCTTAAGCCAGAATGAGACACAGGAAGTTGTCTGAGTAACTACGTGGATCCCTGGCTGGTTGCCTGCCACTTTGGACTTAAGTCCTGAGCCCTGCCTATTCCTGCCCTCTTTATCTCAGATTCTCCTCTGCCTCTGGTTTCTGCTTTCCTGCCTTGCTCTAGGTCCCTGATCCTCCACCCTATCCCTGACTCCAACTCTGGCTTGACTCTTGACTTTTGACTTTAACTCCAACTTGACCATTGGCTTGACTCTTGAATCCAGCTTGACCCCTCACTCATCCCGACTCTGATTCCGCTTTGACCCTTGGTTTGATTCCTGACTCTCTCTTCAGCGCCAACCCCCAGCTACAGTTCCTGATTCCTGACTCTGACCGTTAGGCCTGACCACCCACATGCCACCCCTTACAGCATGGCCCTGAGAGAAAGTCAAGAGATCTTTGTGGGTAGAGTGCTGGTTGGAAAGATGCTTGGAATTGTGAGCAAGAAACTACAAACTATTGTCTGAGTCCAACTTTACTGAGGAAAAGAGGACTTTGTATACAGTCTTCATAAATAAGTAGGCGTTCATCAAAGATATACCTGATTGTAACATCAATTTGTCCCGCTAATGGAAACAATCCTCAAGGGGGTGAGTGTTGGCTAAACCCTCAAACCAAAATGGGGTAACCATACTAAGTTAAACATTTCTGTAACAATTGCTTCAAAAGGAAAAGTTTTGGCAGACTTCAGGAAAGAGGGAAATACACCACCACTCCACAAACCCAAAATGGAATACATTCGCACTTCCATCCAACCCTCTGTTTGCCATGTTAACAAAATAAGAAACCTTAGTTCAGATTCTTCATTCTCTTTTCCCTCCAACTTGAATTTTACATAAGTAACTCATGAATTTAATCACACACCATCAGGTACCAAAAACTTAATGTTGCTTTCCATGATTAGAAGAATGGATCAGAGATACTGTAAACTAAGATGATAGTTATAGCATCATATAAAATCCCCAAAACATCTTGCTAGTTTTAAGTGGGGGAGAGGCAAATGAAAGTCTTAATTAAGAAAAGTGAGTCTCCATGGGTCTGTCTCCTCAAGTCATGTCTGTGACTGAAGATTCCTGTTTTTATCTGCAAGCTTCAAAACTACATAATTATTGGGACAAGATTTCCTTCTGACAAATATCAAGATGTAAAGTATATGCTTTAAACCAGGGACGGGCAAACTGTGGGCTGTATCTGGCCCATCAGACCTTTTAATCTGGCCCTTGAGCTCCCATTGGGGAGCGGGGTCAGGGGCTTGCCCCGCTCCGCATGTGCCCTGGCTCCGCACAGCTCCCGGAAGCAATGGCATGTCCCCCTCTGGCCCCTAAACTTAAGAGCAGCCAGGGAGCTCCGTACGCTTCCCCCGCCCCAAGCGCTTGCTCTGCAGCTCCCATTGACCAGGAACTGTGGCCAATGGGAGCTGCAGGGGCGGTGCCTACAGACGGGGCAGTGCGCAGAGTCGCCTGGCCACACCTCTGTGTAAGAGCCAGAGGGAGGACATGCAGCTGCTTCCGGGAGCTGCTTGAGGTAAGCACCGCCCGGAGCCTGCACCCCTGACCCTCTCCCGTGCCCTAACCCCAAGCCCCAGCCCTGATCCCCCTCCCGCCCTCCGAATCCCTCGGTCCCAGCTCGGAGTACACTCCTGTACCCCAAACCCGTCATCCCCAGCCCGACCTCAGCACCCGCACCCCCAACCAGAGCCTTCCCCCCCCAAACCCCAACCCCTGCCTCAGCCCAGGGTCCCCTTCTGCACTCCGAACCCCTCAGCTTCAGCCCGGAGCCCCCTCCCGCACCTGAACCCTCAATTCTGACCTCACCCTGGAACCCGCACCCTTAGCTCAGATCCCATACCCCTCCCACACCCCAACCCCTTGCCTCAGCCCGGAGACCCCTACCGTACTCTAAACCCCTCTGCTCTACCCTCAGCCCACAGCCCCCTCCTGCATCCCAAACCCCTCATCCCTGGCCCCACCCCAGAGCCCGCACCTCCAGCCAGAGCCCTCACCCCCTCCCTCATCCCAAACCTCTGCCCCACCCCAGAGCCCCCTCCCACACCCTGAACTCCTCATTTCTGGCCCCACCCCAGAGCCCACACCCCCAGCCAGAGCCTTCACCCCCTCCCACAAAAGTGCCCAATTTTGTGAGCATTCATGGCCTGCAATGAATTTCCATACCCAGATGTGACCCTCAGACCAAAAAGTTTGCCCACCCCTGTTTTAAATGGAGGTGCCTAGGTACTTAGAGTTTGAGTGTGGCATTTAGCCACAGCTCTAAGTAAACAGGCCAGTCCTTTCTGCTTTCCATCATTCAGGCCAAGTGGCACAAGTTCCTTTCTGATGATGCAGCCTGCTCCCTTTAGCATGCCCAGCCAGCTGAGCATGCTTGTGTAGAGGGGTTCTTTGTCATGGTCTGCTCTCCTCCCGTTCCTGCCCCAGGTTGTATGCTTAAGGGCACATGCAGGGAGCAGTCTCTGTACTCCTCTGGGCACAGAGGCTGTGGGTTTTCTGGACCTTTGTTCAGGGATCTTCGGTGAGGGGGTGGAAGGCTTCTTGTGCCTCTTACATAAATATTCACCCAGGGATCCCACACGCACTCTCCCAAGCACCAGGGACAATCTTGACTTTAATATAGATTTAATAGAATAATTATTGTACTGTATATTAAATAGATTATTCAATAATAATAAATCATAGCTATACAGGGCTTTTCATGTGCAAAGCGCTTGGCAAACATTAATTAATTATCACAAGTCTTATAAGGCATATAAGTGATATTTCTGTATATTTATAGATAAATATCTTGTTTATTAATGTAACAACAACTTCTCACTAAACCTAAACTAAATAGATATTTGAGAAGCTTAATACATATTTTATCCCTATTGTAAGAATTGTATCACACCAAAGATGTTTTTCACATTCCTTATTTCCTCCTCTTAATTCAGCAGATTTAATTTTTGGCTTCTTCGTAGCATCTCTCAGCAGGGCACCTGCTGGTAGTTACAAGAATGTGTCACTGCTAGAAGACCCTGTACAACAGATGCCTTACCATGGCAGTTATGTTGGCTGAACTTTACTCTCATTTTTTAGGAGTCCATTGCTTGGAGTTTTGTGATCTGGATCCCAAGCTACTAAAAAATGACAAAAGGAATTCAGCTGCAGCCTATAAAATTCAGTGCTGCCTGCTTGGACTCTGTGTTACATTTTCAGCATAGTGAAGGAGGAATTAAGCATGCTTCACTTGTTATTGCAAACCCATGTCCACTCGCCAAATATTCTGAACTGAATTTAGCATGCACATTGTTTTAGATACTAGATAATGAAACTATTTGGTTTTTATGTCATTACAGACTAAAGCATGTTTTAATATTTTACCATGCAGATGATCCTGTTTCTCCATATACTAGCTGGCTGTTGAATATTGTGGAGACCAAACAGCCACAACCTTTGCCAATGCCTTACAATGGAGGATGCTGGGCACCACTTGTTGACTACCTCCCAGAAACTGTTACGCCACGAGGACCCCTTCATAGGTGAGCAGTCCTGAAATAAGTCTCCACTAATTAGATAATTGGTCAACAATAATTGAATGGCTCCATTACCCAGCACTTAGGAAAAATCACACACATACATTTTACTGCTTCCCAACATTTCAGTGTTAAATCAAAAGGCTTTGCATTTCTAGTGCCTTGCTAAAACTGTAGCTTGTTTACTTTGCATGAGATCATATATACTGATAGGAATTGGATTAAAGCAACTATACCTGATTCACAGAAGCTGAACATTGTCGTTCCCAAACCTAACAGACTGTTATTTGTAGCACTTGTTTGTGCTATTCTAATTATGCTATACATATGCTAGAACTCCTCTTTTACATAATCTATATTGACATTAATAATATTATTTTCAGTAATGGTACTTAACAGCTAAGCACAGTAACGTTAGGTATTGTGATATCTTTTTGACATTAACAACATTAAAAAGGAAACATAATTTTCGAAAATGCTGAGGATTTTGTAACTCCTCCAGTATAGCTTTGTATCAATTCATTTTTCTTGCTATATGTCCCAGGTACTATGATAATTTATGGCAAAAGCTGGTCAATAGCACTTCTGTGACTCTCTTCATAATTTATCACTTCTTTTATTGTTGTTATTAAAGTTGTTTTTAGTATTGCTACTTCTTTAAATAATGGTTTTGGTGTAGAAATTCAGGACCTAGTAAGCGTTTGCAGTGACTAGTAGAGCCAGCCAGTGTGCAGGCTGCCTGCCTCTGCCAGTGGGCCTCAGTTCCCCTGTATCAAACCTGTTACATTCTAGTCCAGGGCCTCTTTTGAGTGCTGAATGGCGATCATGATGAACTGTGCCAAACTGTATGATGGATTAGTAATGGAAACAAGAGGGGAAACTAGGATAAGACCATCAAACTAGTTTCACTTGGGATCCAAGTCAGGGTTTGAATTTCATTCCCCAGAGCTGAAAGACTAGTGCATTAACCCATGTCTTACCAATTCTCATGTGATTGCATAGCATATTACTGTTGTCCAGTTCCCAGAATAAGTTTTTCAATTGATCTTGTGATTTCATTTATTAGGTGCAATATTGCTGTTATTTTCATGACTGAGATGGTAGTGGATCACAGTGTGAGAGAAGATTGGGCCCTTCACCTCCCTTTATTACTTCATGCTCTTTTCTTAGGTAAGACCAATACAACAGGAATTAAAGCATTGGTATACTCCAATACCATTAGTCAAACTGAAGCTGTGGAGTTAGCATTATTTTAAATATATTTTGTCTTTGCCTTCCCTTCCATGTCTATGTTTACGGCCGTAATTCGTATTTTGTTACATCAGTTCTTGAAACTAAAATTGATCAGCTGGAATGTTGTGGCTGCAGCATTCTTTATCACACCTCACAATACTCTGAATTTTTTGTGGCCTTTTTTTCCCCACTTTCATCATTTCAGGGTTCTCAGAAGCAGAAATGTTTAGTATACTGTATAGGCATTATCCAATTCATGTGGTTGATACATACTTTCTGTAGGTCATTAGAATAGCCAGACATATGGAATGAACTCATAATAAGTGGTGATCTCAGTCCAGTTCTCAGTGGATCAATGTCCACATTCCAAAACCCACCACCACAATTGCAACTAATTTCCACCCTTATTGGTAGTCTCAGCACAGACAGCAAGGATTGAATGGCCATGGAGGCTGAGCTACAAGATTATAACACATTAGTAGAATAATTGGGGAAGTGCCACTACCCATGATCTACCTATGTCTATGGATCAAGAAAAGTACTTCTAACTCCATTGCGGTCACTCTGGTACCTTTCACAAGCACTAACGACATGCAGAAAAAATCCAGAAAGAGAAATCAGAGTTTCATTAGAGGTCTATCCAGATTTAAAAGGATACAATTCATAGACTCATAGACGTTAAGGTCATTATGATCATCTAGTCTGACCTCCTGCACAATGCAGGCCACAGAATCTCACCCACCCACTCCTGGAATAATCCTCTCACCTATGTCTCAGCTATTGAAGTCCTCAAATCATAGTTTAAAGACTTCAAGATGCAGAGAATCCTCCAGCAAGTGACCCGTGCCCCATGCTTCAAAGGAAGGCGAAAAACCTCCAGGGCCTCTGCCAATCTACCCTGGAGGAAAATTCCTTCCCGACCCCAAATATGGCGATCAGCTGAACCCTGAGCATGTGGGCAAGACTCACTTGGAAGGCTGTTCCAGAACTTCACTCCTCTGATGGTTAGAAACCTTCGTCTAATTTCAAGTCTAAACTTCCTGATGGCCAGTTTATATCCATTTGTTCTTGTGTCCACATTGGTACTGAGCTGAAATAATTCCTCTCCCTCCCTGGTATTTATCCCTCTGATATATTTAAAGAGAGCCATCATATCTCCCCTCAGCCTTCTTTTGGTTAAGGTAAACAAACCAAGCTCCTTGAGTCTCCTTTCGTAAGACAGGTTTTCCATTCCTCGGATCATCCTAGTGGCCCTTCTTTGTACCTGTTCCAGTTTGAATTCATCCTTCTTAAACATGGGAGACCAGAAAGTTGGAAATTTGGAATTCCTCTTTAATAAAATGGATGTCATGGTAAAATTACCGTTCATGCCACTTTCCTCTCCTCTCTCTCTGATGCTGAGACTACCATGAATGTCTGTGCAACATATGGTGACTTTCATAGAATAGTATATAAAATATCTATCTTTTGTATTATTCCCGAGCAACTTACAAAGACAGTCTTAAAATATTTTATAGGCAGCATCAAAATGTAGGCTTAAAAACAAAAATGGATTCAGCTTTTCAGACTCACTTGGGAGCTGACTCCTCAAATATAGTGAAAAGTTGCTGAAAGGAAAAAGACTCTGTAACATCAGTCTTGTGTGGACAAAACAAATAGCCAGCAACTGGTGAACTGATTGAACGGCTGACAAATTATAGTTGTAGCAGTTCTGAAAAACAGATGGGCCTTAGTAGTTAGAAATGTATTAGTAATAAAACTCAATTGAGTCAATGAATCAATGAAGGGACTTGAGAATAGGAATAAAAACAATATGCAGCCAGATGAAAGACTCTAGCCTTTTCATTTTGGTTGAGAGACAGTCAGTCTATACTAGCCAGATACTGAGCAATGCAGGTAGATATTTGCAGAAATAGATTTCTGATATTACAAATGCATTTATCAAAAATTCTTTACCTTTTTGTCAGAAAATATCTTAACATTACAGTATTTCAAAATGACTCACATTTAAATTAACATTAAAGCTTTCATTTTGTTATGGTTTAGTTTCATTACATCTCTATAGATCCCCCTGGTGAAGGTGCAGGGAAGTAGTACTAAATGTGTTAGCCAGAGGTGTGAATGTGACTTGCATATGAAGAAGTCATGTCATGCTGGAATGTGAGAATGCACATGGGAAGGAGTGTATGAGGGATATGATTGAGAAAGAAACTAGAGATATTTTGGCAGTTAAACTGAGCATGTGCCTTTTCACATATTGGAAGGAAAAGGAAAATAAAATGTAAGTGAAGCACAGGGGCTGACTTCCGGCCCCGCCCGTGGGTGCTGTCACCCGGCGTTGGGTGACGTTGCGGGGCCCCGCCCCCGACGCCGACGCAATGTTGCCCAGCGTCGGGGGCGGGGCCCCGCAACATCTCCCAGTGCCCGGTGAGTTTGCCGCGAGTCCGGGGCGGGCGGGGAGTTGCCGGTGGGTGCAGAGCACCCACCAATTTTTCTCCGTGGGTGCTCCAGCACCGGAGCACCCATGGAGTCGGCGCCTATGAAGTGAAGGGAATCTACAATAGAAACATAGGTAAAGGACAGAGTGGTCTGTAATATTGATAATGAAGGGGTTAAAAAGATTTTCTGTTAATTGAGTCCTTGTATAAGATGTTGGATTGACTGAACCAGTTACGGAAATCCTCTGTTTTTAACCACACAGCGGCACTGTAAAACAGCCCAGTAGTGATCTAGATGTTCCACCTCTACGAGAGGAAAGCTCCATTTCCATTCTTATTGAGTCCTTGACCTCTCTCCCTAACTCTGAAGGTTACCAATTGGTGCAAATTGTGATGGTGAAGTAGGACCATGCCCACCAATTCATTTCACATAGCTACCAAAGAGCTGTCAAATGGCAATGGCTTTCAGGCACTACTAAACCAAGCAAGTTCAGAGCAGCAACTTGCACCTATCTCTCATTCCTGAATATTTTGAAGGGTGGATGGGTGGGTGGAGATATTAATTCTTGGCAGCTGGAGAGGAAGGGAGGGAGCAAGGAAAAGAACAGGAGTAGTGGAGTAGGGAATAGAAGCAAGGATGGAGAGGCTGGAGTAGGGTCCTAGCATACTGGTAGGTGGATGAACCAGAGGATCACAAGGTTCTAAAAGGATGGTCCACAGGAGTCAAAAGAACTGCTGGCTAACTGGCATACTAATAGCAGCAACAGTTTTTCAGGCCAGTCAAAGAGCAGAGTGGCAAGTGTGCACCAGAGGCACATAACACGGAGGAGCAGTGTGGGGGGGCTAAAGAGGCAGGCTCCCAGGGAAGAGGAGATTCAGACAAGGAAGGAGCTGAGGAGACAGCCAGCTCTATTATTCTGAGCTGGATCTCTCATGCCACCATCTCAGAAGGTGTTGAACCAGAACTAAGACGATAAATGAAAAAAATGCTTTGTCACAGTGAAGCAATACATTTTATACAAACTTGAATCATTTATGCTTATAGCTCATGATCCTTTCATCTCTAGACCCTAAGTTCAAATCCAGCTCAGTATACTAGTGACCAAAAAGCTACTGCACCCCTTCACAACATCTCAAAACCCACTACAGTTAGGACTAATTGTCAACCTGGCAGTCTTACTAGGGAGTCTAAGTACTGAATGTACACGGACACTGAACTACCCTCTCATCTCTGGAGGTGGTCCCCCCATCTCAAGGTCTGGGCAGTGCTACAGCTCATGATGTACTGTCTCAGAAGATATAGAGAGGACTTTGGTCTGGCGCCTTTCTCAAGTACTAAATTCACACAAATATTTAAAGAAAAAACTGTGGGAACTGTGTCCTGAAGTACTGTATCTTCTGTTTGTTCTGTACTGTTGCCATGAACTGCCTTGGAATCTTTGCTATTTCTGACATTTAAACTTGTTTATAATCACTTCATACTCAGTTATTGCTGTAACTCTTTTCTTCAGGTCTTGACCATTACCGCCCTGAGGTCTTTGAACACAGTAAAAAGCTACTGCTTCATCTTTTGATTGCATTGTCTAGCAACAGCCATTTTCAGGCCATTGCCTCAGTGCTTCTTCAGACCAGAGAGATGAATGAAACCAAGACTCTTACAGTCCAACCAGCCTATCTACCTGAATTCCTGTATACAGGTAATCAAGTACACTTAGAAGAGACACTACACTATATTTTAAAAGTTTAAAATATTGGAACGTAGGGGTTTCTTTCCTGATATAGTGTTATATTTTGTATGTACTATAGGCTGAATGATCAAAGTGGGAAATCTGTACAGCAACCATTGATCTTAACTCCCTGTGAACTACTTTGGAAATGCACCACAGATTACTAAATGATGACTTACTATGAAAGTAGGAAAAGCCCCTTGCTATAAGGAAAAATGTATAATATAGATTTAGAAATGAATGTGCCAATTTTACATACCTGGAACTTTCTAAGGGCTTGTCTACACAGTGTGCCAATACGCCCTATGTACGTGTGATTTCTAAAGCATATTAACATGCTGTGTATTAATTGGTCTGTGTAGATCCTGCTGGGGCGCACTAAAGGTTCCCCAGTGTGCTTTAACATAGTGCTGTTTGAAACAGTGCGCACAGTGCATTAAAGCGCACTGTGATTTCTAACCTTTTTGCACATTAATAGGTCCATACAGACCCGGCTGGTGCGCACAAAAGGTTTCCTAGTGTGCTTTAATGCACTATGCGCACTAGGAAACCTTTCGTGCGCAGCAGCCAGGTCTGTATGGACCTATTAATGTGCAAAAGGTTAGAAATCACATCCTCATAATGTGCATTACCCCACTGTGTAGACAAGCCATAACACACTGAGTTACAGAACTCTGTTAGAAATCAAGTATCAGAGGGGTAGCCGTGTTAGTCTGGATCTGCAAAAGCGGCAAAGAGTCCTATGACACCTTATAGACTAACAGACGTATTGGAGCATAAGCTTTCGTGGGTGAATACCCACATACATGCATCTGAAGAAGTAGGTGAATACCCATATACATGCATCTGAAGAAGTGGGTATTCACCCACGAAAGCTTATGCTCCAATACGTCTGTTAGTCTATAAGGTGTCACAGGACTCTTTGCCTCTGTTAGAAATGGAACTTTAGCCTAAATAAATAATATATGGTTGCAGTACAAGAAAAGCAAAGGAATTAACATGGCTAGGAATGATATATCCAACTCAAAGTTCCAATTAAACCTTTCCTTCAGTTCAGTAGAGCTCCAATTTGAAGTACTCCTTTCAACACCACCTATCTCTTACAGACCATGAACACACTTCCTCCCTTTGCTGAAATCCATTTCTGGTTTCAACAGGTCTGCCAATCTCTGATAGGCTGGCTGCTCTGCTAACTTTTTGCAAATTCAAGGACTTTTATGGGGTTGGGTGGGGGCAAAGCTTGATGAAACTAGCTGGACAGATTTTAGACTGTTGTGACGTGTTATCAAATATAAGGAGCCAGTTGGGAGCTGAGAGAGTCACAGCGCCTGGTTAGAATTGTGGAGATAAGATTGGGGTTCAGGAAGAAGGCTGAATACAGTCAAAGAAAGAAGAGAAAAATATGATTGTGATAGAAGGAGGAAGAGCGAAGGAAAGAGGAATGATCTTGGCATAAGTGTCACTTCTGGCTCTAGTAAAACAGCAGAATGCATACGAAGAGAGAGAATCTTTAAACTCTTAGATGGTAACAGAACCAAGAACAATAAAGCAGCATGAGTTTATAAACAATAGAGAGATGATAAATTGCTTTTTGGGTACGACTATAGAACTAATGGGTGAAGAGAAGGCAGTAAATACAGTGTATTGAGGGGCGAATTATGCCTAGGGGGCACATCCCTGATTAAGGTCAGTGTAGAAGTTCATCAATCCAGGAGTAGCTTGGATGCAGGGATTGTACCTCGTAGATTCTCTGAGCTGTCCTTGAGTTTTTCACTGTGAAGGTTTACATCGTCCTTTTGGAGGACAGCCTGATTCCCACACAGTGTGTTTGGAGAGCAATTCTCTGGCCAGTTGAAGATGGAAATGGGTATTTTTTTGCCTAACTATTTGTACTTGCGAGGAGCATTAAGGAGTCCAAAAGGACCTCAAGCCTGGAAACCAATTTAACATTCTTAGGGCAGAAGTTCTCAATGTTATGGAAAAGGTATGTTCTTCACACGTCCCACTTCCTATCTCAGTGCTGCCTGAGCTCAGATCCAGCTGTCTGCTTGTCATCCAGGTGCTGATTTCAATTAGTCATTAAGAAACCTGGGAGATAGTGCTGTGTACATTTGATATAAATCAGAGAGAGGGTGTTATCTGCATACTGCAAGTGCCTCAGTCTCTGTTGTCTCAAAAGGTCTTCCAATGGCTTGATATAGACGTTGAATAATGGGGAGAAGAGAACTGATGCCTTTTTGGACTCTGCAAGTGAGGACTTGGGAAGTGGAGAAGCGGTTATACATATTGGTCCTGCTAAGCTTTGACAATAGATTAGAAATGAGTTTACAATGAGATGTGGCAGAAGAAACGCCAGTGCAGTTTTGGGCCATGTACACAAAGGCATCAAGTCACTGACAGGAAGATAAAAGTCTGTCTTCTATATGGCTCTGGTAAGACCGTATCTGGAATATCAAATTTAATTCTGGGCACCTTGTTACCAGAACGATAGTAACAGATCTGGCGGCTAGTTCAAAGAACATCCGCCAGGAAGATGTAGAGATTGATTTATGAGAAAAAATATTAAAAGTGATAAATATTTATAACTTGTCCAAACAACAATAAAGCTGGGAGATAAGAATACATGCATTTGAAAGGTAAACAACAAGGATGGAGAAATATTATTTAGGGTAGTGAAAGAGATAAAATTAAGAAAGGGAATCTTAAAGCTGAATAGCAAAAAACTTATTCAATGTGAGCTGCAATGTAATAGTCTCACATAGGAAATGGTAGAAAACCTCCTTGTTTGGTACATTTAAAATTAGACTGGGCAAAAGACTACAAAATTCATTTTGAGGAGCAGTCTTTCTTTGGGAATAGACTGGACTGAATCTTTTTTGGGGTACAGACGTTAGCTTCCATAACTCAGGTAAGTATGGGTGAAAACATAAGAACATAAGAACGGTCATCCTGGGTCAGACCAAAGGTCCATCTAGCCCAGTCTCCTGTTTTCCAACAGTGGTCAATGCCAGGTGCCCCAGAGGGAATGAACAGAACGGGTAATCATCAAGTGATCCATCCCCTGTCACCCATTCCCAGCTTCTGGCAAACAGTCTAGGGACACCATCTCTGCCCATCCTGGCTAATAGCCATTGATGGACCTATCCTACATGAATGTATCTAGTTCTTTTTGGAACCCTGTTATAATCTTGGCCTTCACAACATCCTCTGGCAAGGAGTTCCACAGGTTGACTATGCGTTGTGTGAAAAAATACTTCTTGATTTTTTTTAAACCTGCTGCCTATTCATTTAATTTGGTGGCCTCTAGTTCTTGTGTTATGAGAAGGAGTAAATAACACTTCCTATTTCCTTTCACCACACCCATCATGATTTTATAGACCTCAATCATATCCTCCCTTAGTTGTCTCTTTTCCAAGCTGAAAAGTCCCAGTCTTATTAATCTCCCCTCATACGGCAGTCATTCCATACCCCTAATCATTTTTGTTGCCCTTTTCTGAACCTTTTCCAAGTCCAATATACCTTTTTTGAGATGGGGCGACCATATTTGCATGCAGTATTCAAGATGTGGGTGTACCATGGATTTATATAGAGGCAATATGATATTTTCTGTCTTATTAGCTATCCCTTTCTTAATGATTCCCAACATTCTGTTCACATTTTTGACTGCCGCTGCACATTGAGTGGATGTTTTCAGAGAACTATCCACAGTGGCTCCAAGATCTCTTTCTTGAGTGGTAACAGCTAATTTAGACCCCATCATTTTATATATATAGTTGGGATTATGTTTTCCAATGTGCATTACTTTGCATTTATCAACACTGAATTTCATCTGCCATTTTTTTGCCCAGTCATCCGGTTTTGAGAGATCCTTTTGTAGCTCTTCACGGTCTGCCTGGGACTTAACTATCTTGAGTAGTTTTGTATCATCTGCAAATTTTGCCACCTCACTGTTTACCCCTTTTTCTTTATGAATATGTTAAATAGGACTGGTCCCAGTACAGACCCCTGGGGGACACCACTATTTACCTCTCTCCATTCTGAAAACTGACCATTTATTCCCTCACTCTGTTTCCTATCTTTTAACCAGTTACTGATCCCTCAGAGGACTTTCTCTCTTACCCCATGACTGCTTACTTTGCTTAAGAGCCTTTGGTGAGGGACCTTGTGAAAGGCTTTCTGAAAATCTAAATACACTATGTCCACTGGCTCCCCCTTGTTCACATGCTTGTTAACCCCCTCAGAGAATTCTAGTAGATTGGTGAGGCATGATTTCCCTTTCCAAAAACCATATTGACTATTCCCCAACAAATTATGTTCATCTATGTGTCTGACAATTTTGTTTCTTACTATAGTTTCAACCAGTTTGCCTGGTACTGAAGTCAGGCTTACCAGCCTGTAATTGCCGTGGTCACCTCTGGAGCCCTTTTTAAAAATTGGTGTCAAAGTTAGCTATCCTCCAGTCATTTGATACAGAAGCTGCTTTAAATGATAGGTTACATACCACAGTTAGTAGTTGTGCAATTTCACATTTGAGTTCCTTCAGAACTCTTGGGTGAATGCCATCTGGTCCTGGTGACTTACTACTGTTTAAGCGACAAAGGGTCCTGTGGCACCTTATAGACTAACAGAGGTATTGGAGCATAAGCTGAAGTGGGTATTCACCCACAAAAGCTTATGCTCCAATACCTCTGTTAGTCTATAAGGTGCCACAGTACCCTTTGTCGCTTCTACAGATCCAGACTAACACGGCTACCCCTCTGTTACTACTGTTTAGTTTATCAATTTGTTCCAAAACCTCCTCTAATGACACCTCAATCCTGGACGGTTCCTCAGATTTGTCACCTAAAAAGAATGACTCAGGTTTGGGAAGCTCCCTCACATCCTCAACCATGAAGACCGATGCAAAGAATTCATTAAGTTTCTCCGCAATGGCCTTATCGTCCTTGAGTGCTCCTTTAGCATCTCGATCGTCCAGGGGCCCCACTGGTTGTTTACTTCCTGCTTCTGATGTACTTAAAAAAAATGTTGCTGTTACTTTTTTGTGTCTTTGGTTAGCTGTTCTTCAAATTCTTTTTTGGCCTTCCTAATTATTTCTACACTTCATTTGCCCGAGTTTATGCTCCTTTCTGTTTTCCTCATTAGGATTTAACTTCCACTTTTTAAAGGACGCCTTTTTGCTTCTTACTTCTTCTTTTACTTTGTTGTTTAGCCATGGTGGCTCTTTTTTGGTTCTCTTACTATGTTTTTTAATTTGGGGTATACATTTAAGTTGAACCTCTATTATGGTGTCTTTAAAAAGTTTCCATGCAGCTTTCAGGGATTTTACTTTTGGCGCTGTACCTTTTAATTTTTGTTTAACTAACCTCCTTATTTTTGTGTAGTTCCCCTTTCTGAAATTAAATGCTACAGTGTTGGGCTGCTGTGATGTTTTCCCCGCCACAGGGATGTTAAATTTAATTATATTATGGTCACTATTACCAAGCAGTCCAGCTATATTCGCCTCTTGGATCTGATTCTCTGCTCCACTTAGGACTAAATCAAGAATTGCCTCTCCTCTTGTGGGTTCCAGGATTAGCTGCTCCAAGAAGTAGTCATTTAAGGTGTCAAGAAACTTTATCTCTGCATCCCTTTCTGAGGTGATATGCACCCAGTCAATATGGGGATGGTTGAAATCCCCCGTTATTTTTGAGGTTTTTTTATTTTAATAGCCTCTCTAATTTCCCTGAGCATTTCACAGTCACTATCACCATCCTGGTCAGGTGGTCACTAGTATATCCCTACTGCCATATTCTTATTATTCAAGCATTGAATTACTATCCATAGAGATTCTATGGTACAGTTTGGTTCATTTAAGATTTTTACTTCATTTGATTCTACTCTTTCTTTCAAATATAGTGCAACTCCCCCACTAGCACAACCTGTTCTGTCCTTCCAATATATTTTGTACCCTGGTATTACTATGTCCCATTGATTATCCTCATTCCACCAAGTTTCTGTGATGCCTGTTATATCAATATCCTCATTTAATATGAGGCACTCTAGTTTGCCCATCTTATTATTTAGACTTCTAGCATTGGTATATAACAGGGGTTTACCTTTCAGAAGTGATGTGCCGGGTCTTCATTTATTCACTCTAATTTAAGGTTTTCTGTGCCAGGAAAACATTTAAACGTTTTAGAAGGTCTCTTTCTATAAGTCTTTAATATATAACTAAACTATTGTTGTATGTAAAGTAAATAAGGTTTTTAAAATGTTTAAGAGGCTTCACTTAAAATTAAATTAAAATGCAGAGCCCCCCAGACCGGTGTCCAGGACCCAGGTAGTGTGAGTGCCACTGAAAATCAGCTCGCGTGCCGCCTTTGGCACCCGTGCCATAGGTTGCCTACCCTTGGTATATAAGCACTTTAAAAACTTGTCACTTTTTAGCTGTCTGCCATTACATGATGTAATTGAAAGGGACTTTTTTTCTTTTGACTATTTCTCATCAGATTCTACCTGTATTTTATCATCTTCCATCCTCTCCTCCTTATTAGGACATAGGGAATCTCCATTTATAGATCCTCCCCTAAGCAATGTCTGAACCACGTGCACCTCCGCACCTGTCAGCTTTCCCCCAGCCCTTAGTTTAAAAACTGTTCTACGGCCTTTTTAATGTTAAGTGCCAACAATCTGGTTCCATTTTGGTTTAGGTGGAGCCCATCCTTCCTATATAGGCTCCCCCCAGCTCCTAATAAATCTAACTCCCTCCTCCCTACACCAGAGTCTCATCCACGCATTGAGACCCTGCAGTTCTGCCTGTCTAACTGTCCCTGCACGTGGAACTGGAAGCATTTCAGAAAATGCTACCATGAAAAAGAGAAACAAAGCTCTGCACATTTTTGGACAAGCTTCAGGTACTTTGTCTCCATAATTTGGATACTTATCTGAATTTATTGACGTTTATCTATCACTAATCACTATAGGATTTTTTGCCTAAAATAAAAATAGACGTGATGGGGAAAGGAGGCAGAAAAAAATCTATTGAATGTGCAATGCAGCATAACAATCCAAAGGCCATGGTGCTCTCTGCCCTGGACACACAGTCCATGGATTCTTATTCAGTACTCTGAAGGGAACAATCACACAGTTTAAAGGTCACGGACATGATTGTTTTAAAAAAAAGATAAATAACAGATTCAAATTCTCACTCAAAAAATGTTCTTATTAAAATTAAGGTTGTTTTTAACCCTACTTATGAAATTTGAATAGTGCATAACTTCATGAGCAGTAGAAGCTTAAAGAAAATTACTTTAGAACTTTAATCTTTTGACCTTCAATCAGTTGTTTTGGTGCATGGCCAGAACAAATGAAGATTGATGACTTTCATTTTTTTTATCAGAGACCTTTAGGAGAATGCTGATAATAATGGTAAACAACATTTTTGGCATAATTCAGGATTATTTATTCCACTTAAATGTTTCAGATATTTCATTGCAAAACTTTATCATAATTCAAACAAAAATATTAAGTCAAATGATTTATATGCCCATTATTTACTTTCAACAGCAGTGAAAAACATATTTCCTTCCCAAACTGTGTGAAAATCCTTCTTTCTGTTGTATGTTCACAAACTGTTAAACCTATACAATAAACTATTAAATTTAAATTACATTTTCATTTTCCCCTAAGATTCACATGGATGTTCCCACCTTTGATATCCCATGTCAAGGCCTCTTTTGTGGCCATGGTGAATTGAGTAGAACTCCCTTTTGAGTTAAAATGCTTTTTAATCAGCTAATGTTGAGGAGTTGCTGTTTGGATGAGGAAAGCAATTCAGATACAGTCAGTATGCTATATGGTGCAGTAGCTAGAACAAAGAATCTGAAATGAAGACACCTGGCTTCTAATTTGATCTCTGAAACTGACTCTCTGAGAGACAAGGTGAATGAGGTAATACCTTTCATTAGACCCAACTTCTGTTAGTGAACAAGACAAGCTTTTGGCACTTATAGAGAGCTCTTCTTCAGGTCTGGGAAAAGCACTCAGGGCTAGTCTACACTGGCAATGCTAAAGCGAGAAAATTGCAGTGCCGTAAATTGCCAGTGTAGACAAGCCAGCTAAACGCAAGGTGGAGCAAAATGTTTAGCACAAGGAGTTAAGATGTTGTAAGAGACCATTCCAGGTAAAGTAGGCAGTTATCACCTACTTCACTCTGTGTTATGAATTTAAGACCCCATCTTACATTTCTTGCAACCTTATTCAACATCAGACCAGCCTGGATTAATGAACTAGACTTTTGCCTAGGTTTAGACTGATTGTAGATATATTCTAACGTTATTTAAATATAATAAAGTTTACAAAAAGATGTTACTTCTGAATGTCACCTGTGAAACATTTATTTTACAGATACAATACCCATAGTTCAGAAATTTTTTGACTTTTGTATTAGTCATTTTTTAATTGCATTCTGAAGATTTGAAAATGTAAGATCACCAGTTTTTCACTCTTGCTGTAGGTTTTTGCATTTTTCTTATATATTCTACTTCCAAGTGAAAGTTTTCAGCAGCTTACTGTTTAAAAGAGGTGTTTGTCCTATTCTTTCATCTGAAATGCTGACGTAAGTGGTGCATTCCATCTTTATATTCTCCTCTGCTGCTGCCAGGTGGTTTTGACTTTCTACGGGAGTACCAGTCATCACCAGTGCCAGATTCTGGTTTAAGCTCCAGCTCTACCTCTTCAAGTATCAGTCTAGGAGGCAGCAGTGGAAATCTCCCACAGATTACCCAAGAGGTGGAGGACATGGACACAGCTGCTGAAACAGATGAAAAGGCAAACAAATTAATTGAATTTCTGACTACCAGGTAATCAAGATAAGGAGAGGTTACTGTGGGTTACACTTGAAAAGGGTTCATGTCTTCTGTAAAATTATCTATAATAACTTTAAAAGTACATAGATGAAAATGTTTGACGTGAACATACAGTAATAATAAACTTCTATTTTTTTTCTATTACTTGTAAATATGAAGATGAATTTAAAAGCATTACAGTGTCAGGAACACTACAAAAAATGCTACCTGACCAGAATAAATTGTTCAATATCCTATAATATCATGCTCAAGACGGAACTCATGGAATAGGATAATTTTATTGCTATAAAGGAGACAGCAGTTGTGAAGGGCCACAGTGAACCTAGCTTTAATTACTGAATAGGGCTGGCACATCCTAGGCTTGTTCTGTTGAAAAATTTAGGGCCTGATTCTCATTTACATTAAGATCCCTTTACACTGCCCCAGCAAAGTGTCTGAAAGCCTAGCCAGCTGAAGAGCAGCTACAGAGTGACTCTGCATTTTATTTTTCCATCCAGAAGTGTAGTTCTTAACTGACAGCAAAAGAAGAGCTGGTATTAAGTGCGGAAAGGATTTAAGTGACACATAATCATTATAAACTGGAAAAATCCAGTGTAATACGTGATTTTGTTAGGTCTTAAAACTCACTTTATTTAACTTCGTTAATTTTCTAAACTGATAATATTACTATCTACTTGGTGAACTTGTATTTGGAATAATGTTTCTTTTTCACATCTTACCTGATTTTTTTAAAAGGAAATAGATTTGGAAAAAAAAAGGTTTATCCACAAGAACCTGGTCTACATTAAGTCTCCTACTGGTGATAAAAATAGTGGGCATTTTTTTGGGTAAATTCCTTAGTGTAGAGGAGGCTTAGCGGTGTTAATCTTAATGGCTACAACTCTTGCTGAAGGCCTACTCAGCATGAAACAAACAAGTTGTGAAACTGACAGATGCAGACACAGAGATTGATGAAAGCTCGAACTTGCTATCTTGTTTTATGTTTAGCTTGTAAATTCCTTGATGAAGAGACCATCTTTTTGTTCTATGTCCAGCACCTTATATGTTAGGATTCTGGTCTATGACGGGGGTCCTTATGCATTACCATAATACAAATAAATACAAATAAGTATCAAAATAAGGAATAATTTTCAGTTTAAAAGCACATTTACTATTGAGTACATAACTGGATTTAATCAGACGTTTGATCGGTAAAGTTCAATTTATATTACAACTTTAAGACAATCTTATTACATGACATAATTACACAGCATTACTTAATGCATCTACTGTGTCAGGTTGAACAATGCTATGTATCAAACACAAATAAAACTAAAAATGTAGTGTAGTGGTTGCAAATAATTTGGGTAATGGGAATTTGCAAGAATTTTTAAGGCAAACCTAGGATTTCAGGCTTTTGTCCTGATGCAGGTAAAATTTCCATTAAAGTCAATAGGAGTTTTGCATAAATCAGGACTTCAGGATTTTACCATTAAGCCTGGCCTACAACAGTTTTTATACTAGTACAGCTATTTTGGTTAGGATGTGATTTATTACCAAAACAGTTAAAGTGGTACAGCCCCGAGTGTGGTATACATGAGTAAGCTATACCTACATAAGTATGGAGTATTACTGTAGCTATGTCAGTCCCAGGATATTAGAGACACAAGGTGGGTGAGATAATATCTTTTACTGGACTAACTTCAGTTGGGAGAGAAACAAGCTTTCGAGCTTACACAGAGCTCTTCCTCAGGTCTCTGAAGATATTACCTCACCCACCTTGTCTCTCTAAACACCAGTATAAACACATTTACAACAGTGTAACTGTATCTACCCTAGGGAAGTTGTACTGTTTTAAATATACTGGTGTAATTATAATGGTAAAGTTTTTATGTATAGACAAGGCCCTTATGTATGGTGAGTGTTTTGCAAAAGTAGACTTCCCAGGTATGCCTAAGGCAACTATAAGGTCCAACTCTGGGCCAATCACCTTCTGTGCAAACAGGGGTATGTGTTAATTCTGAAGAACAGTGTTAACTTGGCCTGTATTTTTGTTAGCCCAGGAAGGTGTGAACAAACCCCACCCAGCTGCTCCTACAAACTTGTGCCAGGGCCATGATTAATCCCCATGAGGAGTATGTAGGGAATTGAAGGACTACCAAGTAAAAATTCATAAACAGCCTCTGACTCAGCCCTGCAATGTTCCCTCTGTAGCTCCAGTCATATCGGATCTGCATAGTGTGGACATTAAAGATTTCAAAAGATGTTGCCAACATTGTCCCCCAAGGTCTTATTCCTGGCTGCAACCTCTTGGGTGTAAATTTCTTAGCAACACAAGGCCTGAATATAATTAATTGGATGCACAGTACATGGTGTGTGGCTGAACAGGATTTTTGTTCTTATTCTTCTTGCCTATCTCCTGACTTCTCAAGATTAAAAAAAGTCAAGGGAAGTGTCAACAACTAAGCATGGAGAAGAAAAATAGGTTGAAAGAGAGAACTTGCCTGATACTGAAAAGACACCCGTCTGTGATAGATTTGTTACTTATTCAAAATGCTAAGTGCAAATATCAAAAAGCCCCACCAAAATACACCAAAAAGTCTTGATTATGCTGTAATGAATGGGATGTTTTCCTTGGTGAAATATTGGTTAACTGTGATTAGAAAGATTAACACCGCTAAGCCTCCTCTACACTAAGGAATTTACCCAAAAAAATGCCCACTATTTTTATCACCAGTAGGAGACTTAATGTAGACCAGGTTCTTGTGGATAAACCTTTTTTTTTTAACCTCTTTTCAGCAGTACTAAAAACACCAGAAGCTACCTGAGCATTGTCTATACTATGGTTCGCACTGGTAGCACCAGTGGGGTTTTGTTTATTTTATTTTATTTTTTATAAAATTTCCCAATGTAAAAGGTGGCCTTACATTCAGAAAATGGAAAGTAGAGCAGTGCCCTGAAATGATCAGTCATTTATAATGTTAAGCCAGTAATACATTTTGAACTCGAAATCTTTGTAAAGTTGAAGTGTAGTAGTAGTTGTATTGTTCATAGATTTATGTTCAGTCACATATTTTCCAGCAAATAGTTCTGCCTGTCTCTTTTTGAATGTACAGTATAATAATTTTTAAAATTACTTACATTTATTTCAACTACTTCAAAGAAATACTTACACATTTTGCTACATTTTTCTTCTCTTTAAGGGCATTTGGTCCACTCTGGTGCCATGAAGATATCACACCCAAGAACCAGAATACAAAGAGTGCTGATCAACTTACTAATTTTCTGAGGCATGTTGTGTCTGTATTTAAAGATTCCAAATCAGGTACTGAAACTTTTTTTCCATGATTGTACCTTAGTTAAAAGCCCTGACTAGTGGACAAGTCCCTAGTGTTTGCTTAGAGAACTTGTCTTTTAATGCCAGTTTCTTTGCTCCTGAATGACTGCTACAGGAGCTTGCTTGAGCAACAGTGCCCTCTGTTTTGTGAAAGTAATAATTTCATAATGATTCTTTTTTCTTTGTTCAAGACATCTTCTTTCTTGCAGTATTTTATGTGCAAGGATTCAAAGTTTTAAAGCAATTTTGTTTTTGTAGTTTGTTTCAAGTTATTCTTTTCATATATAAATAACTTTATTTCCTTTTTTAGGAAGTTAAAGATCATATTCTTTTAATGCTCTTGTCATTTCATTTTATCATACTCCTGAAGCGATTACTACCGACTGCTCCTTTTGATCAGTGAAAAGTATATATTTTTCTTTAGTTTATTTAGCCCACAGTAAACTTTTATCCTGTGATCTTTCTTTCATTAGATCCATATGCTGAAGCATTGTGTGTCATATGTAGGACATATATCATATTATGTACTTGCTAGAAAAACAGAATCATAGATTGTTTTAGCATGCAGCGACAGTACAATTGATTCTTCTAAACCATCACTGATGGTTGATTTTGATTGTTCTGTTTGATAAAAAAGGGAAAAACTCTACCTCTTATTTGTAAAATAGACTGGAGATATTAAGCAATCTTCCCAACAAGCAAAATGTTGTTTGTTCATTTAATTTGACAATTATAGTTTATTTTTAATTATTTATTATGGGATTTCATAGTAAACTAGTAATACTAAACAGTATTTTGAAAAGTAATGAAAACTCACTTGTTATTAGTAGGCCAGAGAGCAACATACTGTGCAATTAGGACCTGAACCAAACTTCATTGAAGTTAATGGAAAGACTCCTGATTTCCACTGGGCTTTGGATCAGGCCCTAAGGCCCCAATTCAGGAAAGTACTTAGGCATGTGCTTAGCTGCTTTTCCTAATCAGGGCTACAGTGCTTGCATTTAGCAAGGTATTTATATAGCATATTTATATAGAATTTCAAATCTTCCAGGCACAGTATGAACATTAACTAGCTAATCCTCAAAACAACCCTATGAAGGAGATAAGAACTGATATTCCCATTTTATAGCTGAAAACATTGAAATTAATATTATTGTTGTTGTTATTTATATTACTGTAGAACCTTGGAGCCCAAATCATGGACCAGGGCCCCATTGCGTTAAGTGCTATACAAACACAGAACAAAAAAACAATTCCTTTCCCCAGGAGCTTACAAGTTAGGTGATTTGCCATGGCCACACAGTGAGTCAGTGGCCGCAATTAGAATGAGTTCATTACTAAAGCTGTTTGGAAATGCTCATTTGTTGAGAGCAAAATGTTTTTGCGAAAACACGTTGCCTTTGAGAAAAAATGATAGAAAAAGAAACCCTGAGAAAAAGCATTGCACTAAGGAAAGTTTTGACCTTTTTGGAATGGAATGTTTCAATTTTCTCTTTCAAAACAACTCCCCCTGCCCCAATTTTTTATATTATGAAATATAATATAAAATGAAAAAGTAAACATTGGAATTAATCATTTAGATTTTGTCAAAATGAAACATTTCAATTGATCCCAAATTATTATTTTTCCAGAATTTCAATTTGTGGGAAATTTTGAAATCTTTTGGTTTTGCTCCGTTCTGGAATGGAAGAAATTTTGAAATCCCACGCAGCTCTACTCATTACAACTAGACCGTGCTGCCCTTCGTTTTTAATTCAGTGCAGATTTTATTTCTTAATATTAAGGTATTAGGTTGAATGCAGTAAACTGTCTTTACCTGCTAGACTTCTACCAATTTTATATACTGTATTGTCCAATAATAGGAATTGTTCACTTATTTGTAAAGAAGGTTCTAGTGGTTCTTTCATAAATTAATATACCTTACAAAATGGCCAAAACTTTTTGAAATGCTAGGGAATTGGTCCGCTCAAGGTTTCAACTGTAAAGTTACTTTGTCTCATGCAGTAAAATCTCCTTTGTTAGATTTTAAATATCAACATGCTATTCTTTTGCTGCTTAGGTTTTCATTTGGAGCAGCATCTGAGTGAAGTTGCTTTACAAACGGCTCTTGCAAGCTCTTCAAGACATTATGCAGGTCGATCTTTCCAGATATTCAGGGCGCTAAAGCAGCCTCTTTCTGCACATGCATTGTCTGACCTTCTGTCAAGACTGGTGGAAGTTATAGGAGAACATGGAGATGAGATTCAGGTACACATGTGTGACAGTGCTGTATTCCTGACAATGTTTCACAATGCTGAATATGTTCAGTATCGTTTGTTTCATTTTCATGTAAAGGGTGAAATAAACTTGGAAACTATGATGCAAGTGAGAATGTGACCTTAGGGGGAAAAAAACTGTTCTCATCACAATTTCAAAAATTACAACAATGCTGTCAAAGTCATGATCTAACTGTTATAATCTGAGCCCTGAAAAATAAAAGCCAAATTTGTTTCAAAATGTATCACCCCATTGTGAGATTTTAAAAATTTTAAACAGCCAACTGAAGTGGGGTTCACAGAAACAGCACTTTCAGCTTCCGCTGCTGCCTTTCCAAAAGCAGTTAAATTGCAAACACTGGGCCAAATTCCATTGTCCTTTACTGAGCAATATTCAACTTTAAAGCAATTAGGAATGTTGCTTGATTAAGGTCTGCAGGTTTTGGCCCACTGGATGGGTTGGTGGGAGTATTTATCTTTGCCATATGCTAAAAGATGAAATCATTAAGGGTTTTAAATCTAAATAAAGAGTACTATGAGCAGTGGAAAGTAAAAATAAAATTAAAAACAAACTGCTTTGGCCCTCTCTTTTTAAGAAGAATAAATTAACAGTAGAAATAATTTATTGTTTTAATAAGCTCACACCATTATGATGTAGCTGATCCAGTTTGAAAACAAACCATGGCGTAGTGTTAACCTGAGAGGCAGACTGGACAAGGAATTGTAAGTAGTAATAGATATGGGAAAGCTGCATGACCCTGAATCTGACCTGCTCCCTGCTGCAAAAGTATCTTCTGGCTGCAAGTAGGGTTGCCAGGCATCGGGTTTTCAACCACAGCGCCCGGTCGAAAAGGGACCCTGGATGCTCTGGTCAGCACCACTGACTGGACCGCTAACAGTCCGGTCAACAATGCAGCAGGGCTAAGGCAGGATCCCTGCCTGCCCTGACTCCCAGAAGCAGCTGGCATGTCTGGCTCCTAAGCACAGGGGCGGCCAGGGCAGGGGATTCGGCTGTGTGTGTTGCCCTGGCCGCTCCTCCAGGTACCTCCCCTGAAGATTCCATTGGCCGCAGTTCCCCGTTCCCGGCCAATGGGAGCTGTGGGGGGCGGTGCCTGGAAGCAAGGGCAACACACAGACCCTGTGCTCCCCCTCCCCCAGGTTCCGGCCGCTTCCCGGAGCGGCGCGGGGGCAGGGCAGGCAGGCAGGGAGCCTGCCCTGCCCCCCGGTGCACACTGGGCCGGAACCGCTCTAGGTAAGCGCTGAGGGTGGGCGAGGGCAGAGGGGCCACGGGGAGCTGGCGGGCTGCAGAAAATAACCCTGCGGGCCACTTGCAGCCCGCAAGCCGCATGTTTGAGACCTCTGAACCAGAACATATCTTTTAGAAACACATCCATTCTTGATGTAAATTTTCCAGTGATGGGGAATCCACTACAGACCTTGGTAAATTATTCCAATAGTTAATTAACCTCCCTGTTAAAAATTTGCATCTTATTTCCAGTGTGAATTTGTCTAGCATCAACTTTCAGTCACTGGATCTTGTTATACCGTTGTCTGCTAGATTGAAAAGTCCTCTATTATCAAATTTCTGTTCCCTGTGTAGGTAATTATAGACTATGATCAAGTCACCCCTTAACCTTCTCTTTGCTCAAATAAAAACATTGACCTCCTTGAGTCTTTCACTGTAGGGCATGTTTTCCAATCTCTGATCATTCTAATGGCTCTTCTCTGAACCCTCTCCAATTTATCAACATCCTTCTTGAATTGTGGACAGCAGAACTGGATACAGTGTTCCAGTGTAGCAGTCTGACCAGGGCCAAGTACAGAGGTAATATAACCTTTCTACTCCTCTGTTTATACAGCCACAGATCACTTTAGCCCTTTTGGCCACAGCATCATACTGGGTGCTTGTGTTTAGCTGATTATCCACAATGACTCCGAAGTCTTTTTCACAGTCACTGCTTCCCAGAATAGAGTTCCTCCTCCTAGATATATGATTTTGCATTTAGGGTATGGAAACACATATTGCTTGCTTGTATCCAGCTTACCACAGAGTCAGATCACTTTGTATCAGCGACCTATGTCACAGTTTCAGGGTAACTGCATCTGTATTGCCCCTCCATGGTCCCTCGAGGGAACCCACTTAAAGTTTTCAGCTCCCAGCCATCACTTCTTTTAGGTGGAGATGTTGTATTAATAAATACAATAGAGAGCTGCATCTCACTCCCTCCTGACCAGGGTTTTAAGACTGCACATTTCACTGTCTTACATTGCGATATGCCCAGCAAGCCAGTCTTTCTAAAGGCCAGGGCCTGTGCTTTTCTTTCTGTCCAAGGACCATGAACAGTGTATTGCCAGTAGTTACAAGATACCACACAACTCTTTCTAAGCAAGCAAAAGCATTACAGAAAAAAACATATAAAACAATAAAAGTTACTATGCTAAAAACTTGCCAGAGATCACCCATCAGTCTTATGGGGCTCTTGTAGGCCAAATTATTTCCAATTCTTCCACAAGGGTTGGGGCTCTTGGGCAGAAGATCCTGTCCCTTTGCTGGATCAGAAAGAAGTCCCTGACTCAGTTTAAACGCAGCCTTTTTAAGCCAAAACCCCATTCTTTGTTTTCCTAGTCTCTGGAAACCAAGTGTGAACCAGTATATGTGAACCTCCCCGAGTGTGTTACCTTTCTGGAGGTGTTTACAGTGTGAGTGATTCACCTTAATTCCCCTGTTTTAATTCCTGGAGGAGCTGTGGTAACCTTCCCCCATGGAGTAGAACATAATCATAATCCATGGCCCACAGTGATATTTATACTTAATACAATATGTTCTCCTATAGATACTGCACAAAGTTGCAATATCTGTCAGAAACAGTTCTCTTCATTATTTAACACTGTCCCAATCTTTGTGTAATCTGCACATTTTATCAGTAATTAGTTTGTTTTCTTCCAGCTCTTTGAGAAAAATGTTAAATACTGATCCTTGTGAGACCCTAATAGAAACACACCAGCTAAACGATTCCCCATTTACAGTTACATTTGTGAGACCTGTCATTTAGCCAGGTTTTAATTCATTTAATGTGTGCCATGTTGAATTAGTATTGTTCTAGTTTCTTAATCAAAATGTTGTACAGTACCATACTCAAATGCCTTACAAAAAACAAACACTGCTACCTTTATCAATCAAATTTATAATCTCGCAAAAAAAAAATCTAATTAGTTTTACAAGATCTATTTTCTATAAACCCATTTTGATTGTCATTAATTATACCATCCTCCTTTAATTCTTTATAAGAGTCCCATATCAGCCATTCCATTATTTTGCCCATGATTGATGTCAGAATGATAGCCTATAATTACCCAGGTCAATCCCTTTACTCTTTTTAAATATTAGCGTAACGTTAACTTTTTTCCAGTCCTCTGAAACTTCCCCCAGACCTCTTGAAAATCAACATTAACAGTCCACAGAGCTCCTTGGCCAGCTCTCGTAAAATTCGTACCTGCTGATTTTAAAATGTCTATCTTTATTAGCTGCTGTTTTAATATCCTCCTTACTTACAGTTGGAATGGAAAGTATTTCATCATCATATGATATAACTACATCATCTGGCTTTTTCCCAAACATAGAACAGAAATATTTATTGAACAGTTCTGCCTTATTAACAGTTCTGCATTATTATAGACCATTCTACCATCTTCATCTAGTAATGGACCAATACCAGTGTTTGGATTCCTTTTGTTCTAATATACTTCTTCTTCTAGTCCTTAGCTCTGTTGTCCATTGGTTTCTCCTGTGTCTTTTTGCTTCCCTTATCAATATTCTACCATTCCCACTGTGACGGGTTGGTCACAGAAACCCCCTTGGGACTGCCACCTGATGTGCTGAGACTACTTCTAAGTCCGTTTTCCCTGGCAGCTTGGGACTGTTGTGCCTGACATGCTAGCCTGCTACAAACACAGACCCAGGTCTGAACCATGTCCCCCAAAAGCTGCAGGCTTAACTGAAAACAGTTTAAGAAGTGCTTCTGTCTCCAACACCCAGATACCCAGTTTCCAATGGGATCCAAACCCCAAATAAATCCATTTTACTCTTTATAAAGCTTATACAGGGTAAACTCATAAACTGTTTGCCCTCTATAACACTGATAGAGAGAAATGCATAGAGAGAAATGCACAGCTGTTTGCTCCTCCAGGTATTAACACTTGCTCTGGGTTAATTAATAAGTAAAAAGTGATTTTATTAAATATAAAAAGTAGGATTTAAGTGGTTCCAAGTAATAACAGACAAAACAAAGTAAATTACCAAGCAAAATAATACAAAAACACAGAAGTCTAAGCCTAATACAGTAGGAAACTAAATGCAGGTGAATCTCACCTTCAGAGATGTTCCAATAAGCTTCTTTGACAGACTAGACTCCTTCCTAGTCTGCGCCCAGCAATCACTCACACCCCTGTAGTTACTGTCTTTTGTTCCAGTTTCTTTCAGGCATCTCTTTGGGGTGGAGAGGCTACCTCTTGAGCCAGCTGAAGACAAAATGGAGGGGGTTCTCACGGGCTTATATAGTTTTTCTCTTGTGGGTGGACACCCCTTTCTTCTCCCCTCCACAAGATGGAGTTTTGCAGTCACCTGGGCAAGTCATATGTCTATGAATGATTCAGTTCTCTGCAGGCCGATGCCATTGTTTACATGTTAGTTTGAACATTCCCAGGAAAGTTCAGATGTGGATTGGCATCTCCCAAGGTGTATTGTCAGTTAAGTACTCCCAATTACTTTAATAACCCCTTCACACTATGTTGACCAAATCTGCCTTATGTGCTTCCTACGGCAAACACTTTAAATACAAGCATAGAGCCAATGCTCATAACTTCAGATATAAAAATGATATTTGCATATGGATAGGATGAATACATTCAGTAGAACGTAACCTTTGCAAAGTTATGTTACATGGCATATCTAGCATAGAACATACTCCAGTTATGTCATATTTACACTCATAAGCATATTTCTGTAAAGCATTATGGGGTGCAATGTCACACCCACCTGCTAGCTTATATTCATTGATATCAACTTTCCCTTTTTTCCATTTTCCCCGCCTCTAAGTCAGGCTGGTCCTTTAACCAGTGTAGCCTTCTTTCTCAATTGTGGGATTGTGGTTTCTAGTAAAATGTTCTTAAATAGCTCCCATTTATCATTCACTTGTTTTCTGTTTGAATTCTTTCTCACGTCTGATTTGAATCATGATTGTTTTTATCTTTGCTAAATTGATTCTTTAAAAGCAACAAGAATATATATTACTGGTGGGGCTTTATTTTGCTTACCCATGAAAAATGTAAGCGTCAGGGTCACTTGAACCTAACCAGCCACTGATTTTTAGTTCTGTGATTATTTCACCTGTCATTATCAGTTCTACTATAGAATTCCGCTAGGCAGAATGCAATTCTTTTTGAGTTAGCAGATTGTTATATGTAATTTTTATAAATACCAATGATATTTTATTACTGGCAGCATGTCACTCAGACTGAAGTCCTCCCTGATTATGCAACATTTTCCTCCCTACACCTTATATAGATAGGTATTTAAGGAGCCTGTTCTCGACTGTGGTTTGGTTGTTGTAGCAGACACCATTGTTGTACCGCATCTTGTACTTTATCTGCTAGGGCAGGCCTGCACAACATACAGCCCGCGGGCCACATGCGGCCCGCGCATGCCTACTGTGCAGCCCACGGGGGAGTTGAGCGGATCGGCATGCCCCGCTATCCCCCGGCCAGAGGAGCTTATGCTCCAATACTTCTGTTAATCTGTACGGTGCCACAGGACTCTTTGACGCCTCTATATTCTTGTTAGTGTTATTTTTATAATCTTAACACTATTAACTTCCATTAGGAAATGGACTGAGATCACCAACACATTCCACATAGATCATCAAATAGCCTCAAGGTGACAATAATATTCTGTCACAACTACCTATGCAGAATTTGAACCAGTGACACAGCGGCGAAAGGCTCAGTATCCTATTATCCATCATCCCGTGATAAGATAACTGGTCTCCTTAAATATATTCTCTCCTTCACAGATCATTCAGGGAGACAGAAAATAAAATGTGCAGTAATGTTTTAATGTGCAATGTAATGGCTCTGGGTTTTTTTACTACGATTAGTATTGTGTTCTGTTTTCAATAAGATGCGTCAGTACAGAATGGTTTGTTACTGACTTACTGGTGAGTGTTTTTGCCAAAATGACTGACTGTATGTATTTAACAGGGTTATGTAATGGAAGCACTACTTACCTTGGAGGCTACTGTGGATAATCTGTCTGATTGTTTGAAGAACAGTGATCTTCTGACCGTATTATCTCGGTAAGAGTCTGTTCCCTTAATCACATAATCTTTTCCCATGTAAATCTTACGAAGCAATACAACGTTCTGCAATCTGAATTGCATAAAATGGTTTTGATATAACTGATCTTGCTCAAAATACATTTACAGAACGAGCCTAAGAGTGCATCTGAACCCAATTTGGAAACTATTGAAATAAATATTGATAAACTTGAGGAGCCTCCTAGCTTGTTATAGCTTTTCTTTCTTCCTTTCAGTCTACAGTACATTTGACATCCTCTTTAAACAAATAATATTAGGATTCCACATTCTGTTTTTGTACCTAACGTAGTCTTGAAAAGATGTATAGGAAACAGCATTTACTTTGCTTAGAATATTGCAGATGAGGGTACAGATCACTCCCTGCTGTGAGAAAACTCGTGGTTCTCCTAATTGAGTATTTCCCAAATCACTGCATGAATGGGCAGGATTTGTCCCCTTTGTGGAACAAATAGGGGATTCTGTCCTCAGAACTTAGATATCCCAAGGGGTTGTCAGGAGGTCCTTTGCTTTATGTTTCCCCTTCCTTGACAACCTCCATAAGCAGATGTCTGTGGATCCTCCTATGAAGAGGGGTTCCACAATATGAAAAAAGGCCACACACAGATTTCCTTTCAGGTTTGAGGATGTTCAACAGTGTGCACCCCCTGCTCTTCTCACCCCCAGTCCTTCTGAGCTGTGCATCCTTGAACTCACAGGGAGCCCTCCAAGGTTGAGAGGATGGCAAACCTTTCTCCTTCTAAAGCACAACCAGTGACAGTGTCTATGATGTCAGTTAGCAGTAGTAGGAGCTGGATGTATCCCTGAAGTGATCTCCTTACATTCTAAAACTTTTCAGGCAACATAAAAGTTTGTGGGTAAAATTCCTGGGGTGGTGCTGTTACCATATATTATAGTCCTTTATATTCCAAACCAAGGGTCACATGTTCCTCTCGACTACACAGTTCAGAAGGGAGCAAAATGGAACAGAAATGGCCCCAAATTGTGGAAGGAAGGGGATAACACCATTCTCTCTCCTGCCCCTAGTGACTGTGTAAGCCCCTCTGTGAGTATACCATAGAGTAGAGGCTTTTCAGTATTATGAGTAGAGCATTTCAGAGGTGAGAATGAAGGGAGCTGGGAAGTAGTTCTGTACAGCAAGCTTCCCTTGGACGTGTAAATTGTTAGGTTATAAGCTTTTTGGGACAGAGACTGTGTCTCACTGTTGTCTTTGAACAATACCTAAACACTGTGAGTGCTATTAGAATATAAATAATTAATAAAGACTGCATGAAATTCCAAGTGGTAATCTATGTGGCAGTCGTAACTCTTTGAAACTCGAACTAAGTCTCCAGTGTGCAGTCTACCTCCCTGAAAGGAGGCTAGGGGAGCCCTGATAGCTCCATGACAGCCCTCTATAGGGATAATGCAACATCTCTAAGGTTCTGCTTACAACCATTGGTTTGACTGCATACATTCACCCATGGTGGCCAATACTCCTCCCTCCACAGGGTCAATTTGCCAGTAATTCCACAAGTGTGACTTATGCCAAATAACTCCTGCAGCAGGTCCAGTGGATAGGGTACTGAGATTCAGAAGACCTGAGTGCTAATCCCAGCACTGCCACTAACCCAGAGCATGACCTTCAGCAAGTCACTTCACCCATCATTATCCCTTCCCCCTACTTTCTGCCTTGTCTATTTAGATTGTAAACTCTTCAGGGCAAAGTCTGTTTCTTTTTTACTCTGTATTTGTGCAGTGCCTATCCCAATATGGCCCTGTTCTCAGTTGGGGTCTCTAGGTAATATGGAGAAATCTGTGGGAGGGTAAAACAGATAGCGTGGTGTTTGTTTACTTTTTTTCTGTTTATTTATCTTTTGATAAATTCTTGGTTTACTTCCTATTTATTTGTACTAATTTATTTTCTACATTTCTGCTTTGTGATATAATAAAATCCCATTTATTTTATTTTATTTTTTTGCTTAGTTCATCATCACCAGACTTAACATCAAGCACTAAACTGACTGCAAATCGGAAGAGTACGGGCCAGCTGAACGTGAATCCTGGGGCTGTAAGTGGTAACACAGCCACTGCTGAACGAAGCAGACACCAGAGGAGCTTTTCTGTACCCAAAAAGTTTGGTGTTGTAGACAGATCCTCAGATCCACCACGTAGTGCCACACTAGATAGAATTCAGGCATGCACCCAGCAAGGCCTCTCCTCTAAAACCAGGAGCTCATCCTCGCTAAAAGACAGCCTCACTGATCCTTCTAATATTAATAATCCAACCAACCTGTTGGCCACTATCTTCTGGGTTGCTGTAGCTTTGATGGAATCTGATTTTGAATTTGAGTATCTAATGGCTTTACGATTGTTGAATAAACTACTAGCTTATTTGCCACTGGATAAAGCTGAAAATAGAGAGAAGTTAGAAAAGTTACAAGGACAGCTAAAGTGGTCAGATTTCTTGGGGCTGCAGCAGCTGTTGCTAAAAGGATTCACTTCCCTTACCACCACTGACCTCACGTTACAGCTCTTCAGTTTGCTGACACCTGTGTCACGAGTATCCATGGTGGATTCCTCTCAAGTTATAGGTAAAGCCAATTTTTTCTGTCTGACATTTTGATTATGAAATTGTTTTTATGTTTGTTTGATATGAAAACCTCACTATGCTACTTTAAAATACCTATGCCACCTTATGGAATATAAATTTATTTTTGTGTGTACAAATTGTAATGCATTTTTAAATGAATGCATATTTATACTCATTGCAGATCTCTCCAAAGAAACAACTAAAGGGAAATTCTTTTGCTATTACTATTATTTATTATTTGTAATATCATAGCACCTCAGCACCCCGGTCATGGACCAAGACTCCCGTGTGCTAGGCTCTGTACAAATAAAGAACAAAAAGACAGCCCCTGCCCCAAAGAGCTTGCAATCTAAATATAAGACAAGAGACAACAGATGGATACAGACAGGGGGAGTACAAGGAAACAATAAGACAGTTTTGGTCAGCATGATAGTCTGAGGTCTCAGCACACCTATTCAATATCAGGGGAGCAGGAAAGATGTCATTTTTGTACAGGAATATTTTTTCACATTTTATTTCTAGTTATAGAACCTAGCAGGGCCTATGACATTTCCTCAGTATTTCTATAATAAAGCCTCAAGTTCTTTTTTCTTGGGCTGGGGAGGGGCTGCTATATTCAGAGCCATAAGAATCCTCACTAGTCAAGGTCTGAAACCAAAATATTTTATCCAAACACCGCCATACTTTGGGAAGAACTGTGTGGCTTAGATCTGAATTTTGCATCTCCACTAGCTTTCTACCAATTCAGAATCCCCCTCACTTGGGGAATTCTCAGTTGACCAGTTGCAGCCATCTTACCCACCCCCACCCCTTTTTTTTGTTTGTTTGTTTGTTTGGCCACTCAGACAGTATAAAATGTAGGGAAATGGGGCTGAGAATCAGGCCCAACATTTTATATTATTACCTCCTCCTTCTCTTACCACATACTAGCAGTATATATTATACAAAAAATGCCTCCAGTATTAATGAAATTTTGCATACTAAGGTGTAGGGGCAGATCCTGCAAACATTTACGATTAGTAGCAGTGCTTACTACTACTAATTCCATGAGCTTATACCTGGTAGTAAGCACTTTGTATGGTAGTAAATGTTTGCAAAATCAGTCCCATTCTTTGTAATGACACCATCACACTGTCATATATTTAATAGATGTTATGTTTAATCTGAGATAACAGTCTTAAGGTGAAATATGGGGTCTGAACAATTTGAAAGAGTCTATATAACATCACTGTAATGTACTTTTGTGATTATAGCTGCCAGCAAAATATTGCTTAAAAGACCGCTAATATTCATGTTCTCTCATCAAATATCCACTTTGTACTGTATTGTTCTGTACCAGGGTTCCCACTGAATGTCTTGTGTCTCCTGCCTCATTTAATTCAACATTTTGATAGCCCAAACCAGTTCTGTAAGGATATAGCAGAGAGAATTGCTCAGGTAGGAAACTTGTTTAGTACATTGTACATCATATTACATCTTGTGAATGTTTTTGACTAGTTCTTAACATAATGTGACATTCATATTTAATTAGGTTTGTTTGGAAGAAAAGAACCCCAAGCTATCAAATCTTGCACATGTAATGACCCTTTATAAAACTCACAGCTATACGAGAGACTGTGCTACCTGGGTAAATGTTGTTTGCCGTTACCTCCATGAAGCATTCGCTGACATTACCCTGAGTATGGTTACATATTTGGCTGAGGTAAGTTTTTAAAACCAAACAATTTTCCATGTTCTATTGACAGACAAACTGAAGGGCTAAAGCCTCTTGGCTATTCATTAAAGATCTCCTATCCTCTGTTCTTACTCACAGGGCAGATCTGAGAGCAGAATTTTGCTGTATGCTTTTTTGAAAAAAATAAACACTAAATGCAAAACATATCCAAAGTCAAGTAAAGTCCACAAGTTGATTACTTGTTAAAGCTGTGCTCATCTGTGAATAAATAGGGTTTTCCACTACACCCAGAACTGGAATACAAAGAAAGAGTGTGTAACTACCTTATGCATTTGTCAACCTTTTATAGTTTATAATTATGGGCTAGATTGTCCAACCCTTACTCGTGTTGGTGAGCACTTACAGGAGTTAGTATTTTCTGTCATTCCTTTCAATGGGACATAAGTAAGGGCTGCACAATCTAACCTAAATTGCTTGTTACATAATGATCCATTTCTTGTTATAAATGTCCATCCCTAATGGATCCAAACGCATTCTTCTGATGCCAGAGAGAACAATTCTTCTTCACTGCTTCTCTCCTCATTCATCAGAAATGGGTAACACCACCTGCCTGCAGAATTCAGAGGTCATCTGATGTTGCTGGGGACTCCAAGCTGGAGCCCCATTCTTCTGCTCAGGCCACCAGATTTTCTGCCCCAGCAGCAGAACAAGTTGGCAGTTCAGATTTTCTCAACCATTTTGTTCTATAACTTTCATGTTTATTTGTTGTCATGCATGACTTCACTTCACTTTTAGCTCCTATCTCTCTCCCCTGAGGTGAGGAATCAGTGGAGTATTGAGGCTCTAATCCTCTGGCTTCTCCAGTTCAACACTTCTCTAGTGAGCACCCTCTGCCCTCCACTGTGGCAGCAGAGAAGCCCTGCAAACATCCAGCCAAGTCCAGGGGGAGCTATAAGGAGCTTTCCAGGAGCCTCACAGGATAAACTGAGCCCTGCTGCCACAAGCCATCATCCTCACTCTGCCAAGGGGCAAATGATGCTCTGCTGCCACAAACCATTGACTGTCACTCTGCTGAGGTATGGGTTTGAGAAGGCTAACTATGCCCTGCTGCCACAAGCTGCTGACCCTTCACTCTGCCAGGGTGTGAGCTTGAGAGGGCAAGCTATGTCATGCTGCCACTTTGCTGGGAGACAGTCTCAAGAACATGAGCTGTGCCCTGCTGCCACAAGCCCTTGACCCTCCCCCTGCCAGGTCACAGCTAGAGAGGATAACTGCCCTGTAGCCATAAAGCCTCTGACCCTTGCGCTGCCAGAGCATGTGGCTTTGAGTCAGAGAGGTGTGGAAGGTCTCAGCCCCCACCCAAAGCTGTAACTCCACCATGGGAGGCTCAACCCGGAGCATGACAATTCCCATAGAGAGGGGAACACCTCTCAGCCTGTTCAGGGTTTGCTTTTGCAAATGCCAGAGACTCTGAGTTCCAAATAGGCAAAAGCAAGCATCCCCTTTGTAAGGCAGATTATTAATGAGCAAGTGGAGTAAATGTCAGGGTTTAAACCCTTTCTCCTTTTCTTCCCCACCCTGAGAGGGAAGTGTGTTCTGGGGCATCTCTTCTTACAGGGGTACTCTGTAGCAGGTACCCTCCCCCTTCCTTACCCTGCAGCATGTCTGGATCCTGTTCCTCATACACAGCCCTACCTCAGGCTGCAGTGTAATGGGAATTGTGCCTGTCTAGTTTTCAGTCTGCCAAGGAATGGGACTCAGAATCTGATGGGTAGGAAGGGGTCTCTCTCTTTGCCCTTCCCCGCTCCATATTCTGGCTCCACGCTAATGCATTGTAGGCCTCGCTTGACATAAGTAACTTCCGTCACCTCTTAATGAACGGAAGGTTAAGTTGTAAATTAGGGCTTAGTAAGAAGTATGTGGGAGTCAGGATGTCTGTGCTAACTAAGATAAGCAGGAACAACCTGGTGCTACGGACAATGGATAAGATTAACCTGTAAAGATCAGGTTATACATGAAAAGTGCCTGGACAGAGCATGCTGTACAGGGATTGGTTCCTACAAAGTAACCAAGCCAATCTCAAATGTTGCAATGTATAGTGAATATTGTATAGTGAAATGTAATGTGTAAATATATATATAAAGGAAGACGTTAGCTGTGTAACTTTGGATGTGTGGTATGCGCTATTCCAGTGGTTTTCCAACTGTGGCTTGGGGGCTCCATGTGCTGCCCCCACCCCGAGCACCGGCTCTGCATTCCCATTGGCCAGTTCCCAGCCAATGGGAGCTGGCGGGGCAGTGCCTGCGGGCGAGAGCTGCACGCAGCTGTTTGCGCACCTCCGCCTAGGAACCAGCCCTTTCTGCTCGCCGCTTTGGGGGCACAGCATGGTCTGCGGTGCCAGGACAGGTGGGAAGCCTGCTTCTGCACCCCAGCTGCACCGCTGACCAGGAGCCACCGGAGGTAAGCCTGCACCCCAACCCAGTGCCCCAATCCCCTGCCCCAGCACGAGCCACCCCTCAAACCCGGAGTCCCCTCCTGCACCCCAAACCCCCCAGCCCCACCCCAGAGCCTGAACCCCCAGCCCAGAGCCCTGACCCCCTCCTGCACCCCAACCCTCTGCCCCAGCCCTGAGCCCCTCCCCAAACCCTGAATCCCTCATTCCCGACCCCATCCCACAGCCCTCACCCCTGAACCCCAACCCTCTTCCCCAGCCCTGAGTCCCTCACACACTCCAAACCCCTTATCCCCAGCTCTGTTGGGTCGCAGGCATCAACAATTTACTTCAACTGGGTCGCCAGAAAAAAAGTTTGAAAACCACTGCTCTATACTCGCCTCCTATGCTTGAGTCTGATCAATTCAGCATAGCTTTGCTGTATGCTAAATAAAGGAATCCGAGTGACAAAATGTGGAGTCAAAATGAGATTTTGTATCCCAGAGAACTGGATGAAGTGTTCTCCAAGAGTGGACAAGGTGTTCTGGGCATGCCGAGTGACAAGGGTCTCTGAGAGAATCCCAACAAGCGTAAGAAGCACTTTAGGCAGACTGACCAGAACAGAGGTGTGCAAGGACTCCATTCCCCATACAGCTGCACCATCGTGGGCTTACAGGGAGGAAAAAGAGAAGGCCCTTCCTGAGTTCAAATTGACTCCTGTTTTATGGAGTAAAGCCACAAGTGATACTAGATCTCTCCTAAAGAGCTAACATGGGTGTTCGCCAGCCTGGAGAGCAGGCAGCAGGAATCCTTTCAGGCTCCTGGGGCCATTTAGCAGACTATTCCCACAGTGAAGGTATATGTACCAGTACCCCTCCTTGGCTGAGTGATCCCTTGACCAGGATGAAAAGGGGGCTACCTCCAACCTATAATTAGCCTGGGTAAGCACTGCTCATGTGCAACCTACTGATGAGTGTGTGTTCCAGGTCACCCTCTTTGCCAATGCACAAAAGATGTAAGTTGTTGTAGTCCCCAGCCTCAGAGCTTTGGCTCTTCAGCTCAAGCGGTAGCAGATCATGCTTTTAGCTTTGGAGGTCCCCATTTCAATCCCTCGTGTGTCAGTCATGAGAGTGGTTGTCAAACTCAATTTTCACTGTAGCCCCTTACATATGCACTATGGAAGCAAGTCTTGCAGTATGGGGAGCATACTTGGAGACTGATTTCCAAAATCTCAGAGTACATCCTTTTAGTTCTCTTCAACAGCCCTTAGACAAGCCTGTGGCTGGCTTTTTTAGTTGCCATCACCTCCAAAAGATACGGTTGGAATTAGTTCCTCTGTGCATACAGAACCACACTACTGTTGTCATGAGGAAAAAAGTTCCTTGTACTGCTCCAGAAGCCTTTCTCTTCAGATGAGTTTTTATTTCCACAGTTACCAGTAAATAGGGTTCTCCCATCATTTTGTTCTAATCCTTTGCACCCCTTTGGAAGGTTGTGGCATATATGGGCATTCTTAGAGCCCTAAAGATATTTTTCAAACATATGGAGTATACATGCCAATTGTACCCTTATCATCTCATCCTGTCCAAAATGCCAAGTCCTTAGGACCTCAATGTTCCTACAGTCACAATGTTAAAATCCTGCGCCAGTTGGCATGCTAGGAAACCAATTACAAAGGAGTCAAGGCTCACTCTGTGAGGTCCCTGGGGGCATTGTGGGTAAAAGAATATGAGCCTAATCTGAGGAAGATTTGCAACGTGGATTTCCATTTCCTTTGGTAGGAAAGTGTTGCTGGGTCGGTTCCCCAAAAATTCCTTAAATTATACAGCTCTTACTCTATATGGTGGGAATTCTTATTTCTGCCTATTATTCTACTGTAATCATAATTAAAACTCTGCTTCTTTCCCCCCACTTTTGTGATTCATTGTTCACTACTTCCCGTTATTGGTGAATGAGGAGAGAAGCTGTGCTGCAGAATGAAAAATGTCTTATCTCATTATTTTCTTTCTGCTAGGAGCTTTTCTCCTCATTGAACCTAACCTACTAGTCTGGGAAATGACTGGAATACAATTTGTAAAAAAATTTCTCTAAAAGGAGACTTGGACATATAATGATCTTAAATGTATTTACATATTATATCAAATTGTTGTCTTAATGCTAATAATTGACTGCTGGAGTATTTCTGCAGCGTTGGGAGAACTCTTCTGGCAGCCAGAGCTGAAAGGTGAGGCTTAGTCCTAGAGCCTCTAACAACATTAGACCACCTCCAACTTCCACATGTGGGAGGTATTACCTGTTAGCAACGAATGAGGAGAGAAGCCACTAACAGAAAATTATCAGATCAGAAATTTCTTATTCATGTGACATACAAATCCTTAAGGCTGTAATCTTTGAAGCCAGTGGAACTACTCACATATGCCAGGTTAAGCATAATCATGTTTGCAAAATCAAGATCTTGTACTCCTGGATGCAGATCCAAACATTCCAGAGTTTGGGAATATTTAAAGCTAGGGTTTTAGTGTAGGCTCATCTCTATATTAATTTCTACCAGTAGAGAGACCAGGCATTCCATCTTCCTATCTAGCGAATATGTGTTTCCATGGAAGCTATCGCTGGAGAGTATTGGTAGTGAAATACATTGGGTAAATATAATTTGCTGTATGAATAACAGTGATCTAATTCTTTCTGCCTGTGTCTCCTCAACCTTTTCCTCAGACTTCCAGCCAAGGAAAAAATAAAAAGATATTTGGCTATTTTTTATTGGATGTCTCTCTCAATTAAATTCTGAATCACTTGTAGAGGCTTTCTGGATAGCTTAGAATAGGAGAACTGGGCAGACAAGAAACTTTATGTTTCATTATCAGAACATAGTTAATTAGCTCCAAACTCCATAATTTACCTTTTGTAGTTTGTCTTGTTAGTAACATCATCACTAATTATTGTAACAAGACATTCTAAAATTACTGTTTTTCAACTAGGGAAATGCTGTCTGTACATGACTGATATTGGTGCTGTCTTATTTGAGAAAAAACTTTTCAACATCCAGTTATTTTCACTTGTTTTTTCATAGCTACTAGAAAAGGGCCTTCCCAGCATGCAACAATCCCTCTTGCAGATGATCTACAGTCTTCTTAGTTATATGGACTTGTCAGGTATTCCTGTTAAACAGTTTAACATGGAAGTGTTAAAGACAATTGAAAAATATGTGCAGGTAAATATTGCATCATCCTTTTTAAAATATGAATTGAAAAGTAGTTACTGTGAAATATTAAGCTTTCATATAGGAACTTAGGAATTACCACACTGACACACAATATCTAGTCCAATATTCTCCCTCTTCCTCTGATATAGCCAATACCAGGTGTGCCAAAGTAAGATGTAAAACTTTCATAACCCACTATAAATTCTTTAATTAGATTAAAATACTTCAGGTCAAGGAGTTCTCATTTTGTCTTGTGCAGTGCAAGCACCTTGTCTGTGCCTAACCAATGATAAATAATCATGTATCTAATTGCAAGTAAATGCAAAACTGTACCATGATACCATGGCAGAAATCTCTTCCTGAACTACCTGGTAATGAATTCATACTTTGAAGTATGAGGGTTGATGATAATCCTTGTAATTTTATCCTTCTTGTTTAACTGCAGATGTTATTTATATAAATGTCCATTCCTTTAAAAAAAAAACCTTTAGTCTACTAGCACTATTTCTAGAACTCAATTTTGTACTGAATTCCAAAATCTATGAATGATTTCAGTATTTAACTTACTTTAATTGTGTGTCATCACTTTTAGTATTTGTTAAGATTCGTGGTTAATAATATGCTTGTAAATCTATTGTTAATTGATGTAAATTCTTATTTCAAATTGTTTTGACAAAAACAATATCTACTTCTAGAGCATTCACTGGAGAGAAGCTTTGAACATCTTGAAGTTGGTAGTTTCTCGCTCTGCCAGCCTGGTTTTACCTTCCTACCAACATAGTGATCTTGCAAAAATGGAAATACATCGAGTGTGGAACAGTGCTTCAAAGGAACTGCCAGGAAAAACTTTGGAGTTTCATTTCGATATTTCTGAGGTACTGTATATATCACAAAGAAAATCTACTAGTTCAGACCTTAATTTCCATCTTAGTTCTTTATGAAAGTTAAAGAATTGGGAAGCAGGGAAAATATCAAGACATCATCTTAAAAACATTGTTTTAGATCCAGAGTTAAACTTAATGACCTATATGGGAAGACTGTTTTCTTCTTTGAGTAGTGTGCCTCTGGGTGCTTCACTTAAGGTGCATGAACACCTTTGATCGGAGATTTTCATTAGCAGCATTTGTTCAGTCCACATATGCGCCATTGATATCCCTGTGCCTCGCACCAAGGCTATATTAGGCTGCATGGACAAATTGCCCTCAGTTCCTTCTCAACCACCTTGGCCTGAGTGACTCATCTCTTGGGACTGGGAGCAACCTGAATATTTTGTGATTGTTTGTGTAAGTGATATGGATCACTAAGTCCAGCTTGCTTGGGTGGCAAGATAGACTGGACAGCCCAAGGGAACTGTCTGTGACTCCAAGGTAAGACTCATACCGTGATCCGGGAGTTCACATTTGTTCCTGGCTTGGTGATATCTAATTATAGAACATACCACTAGTTTGTGGTGTCTACCCTGCTTTTGGCAGTCTAGCATGAGATTGGCACTCTCGGTCATGAGTCACTCCAGACAGCGTGACAGAAGTGATAACATCGGGTTATACCATCCATTTTACTGCCCTCCCACCTCCTTGTTTCCCTTCCCCATCCATTTATAGGGACCCCTCTCATGACTCCCTGTTAAGACAGGAATTAAATTCCCTTCTTTGGTTAGGAGTAGTAGAACTGGTCCCTGCTCAGCACAGGGGGAGCGCTTTCTATCTGAGGTGTTTCTTCATACCATAGAAAAACAGAGGGTGGAGACCAATCTTAGATCTCAGACTCCTAAACAAATTCATAAAGTCTCAGAAGTTCAAGATGGTGACTGTGGCAGCTATAATTCCTTCTCTAAAGTCAATGGATTGGTTTTCAGTCCTTGACCTTTAAGACACATACATACTTCTATATAGCAGTACACCTGTCTCACAGAAGGTCCCTGCATTTTTTCATAGGCCAGGATAATTTTCAGTGTCGGGTGCTCCTGTTTGGCCTCTCCTCAGCTCCGAGAGTGTTTTCAAAGTGTCTGTTGGTGGTTGCCTACTTGTGTCATCAGATGATCACAGTATTCCCATACCTCAGTGACTGGCTGCTCCAAGGATCAGTCATGCCATGAGGTGTCATCTGCCACACAAAAACACTTTCCCTGTTCATAGATTTGGGCCAACAGATGAATGTGGAAAAATCCACACTGACTCTCATTCAGAACATACAATTTATAGGGCCATCCCTAGTTCTTTAGCAGCCAAGGCCTTCCTTCCCATGGACAAGTTTGTAACATTATCAAAGCTTGTCAGAACTATTCAAAAGAGCCCTCAGACTTGAGTCAGAAACTCTCTTCAACTCCTCAATTACGTGGCAGCTTGTACCTTTGTGTCCGAAAATGGAAGGTTACATCTTTGCTATTTCTAGGAGCAGAGGCAACAGGTTGGGGGCATGTGGGGTTACATGCCTTCCCCCCCAGATTTCTCGGTCACATGGTCGGCTGGGCCCCCTCCATACGGAGTGGCTGAGTCGACGAACTATGCCGGGCAGGGAGAGACAGACAGAGGCAGGAGCAAAGGAACAGCTGGGAGCTGCATGGAGGAGCCGCTCCTTGCCAGGGGGTTGTGACTTTAGCACAGATCCATGAGGCTCATGATGGACAATGTGGCCTGTGTGTTCTGTATCAGTCAGCATGGAGGAGCGAGATTCCCCTTCCCTCTGCGCTGAAGCGATAAGGTTATGGAACTGGTGCATAAAACATCACATAGGAATCTCGCAATGTATCTTCCGGTCAGACAAAATATTATGGCTGATGCTCTCAGCAGGTATTTTTCCCAAGACTACAAATGGGAGCTGAATCCCCAAGTCCTGGTCAGCATTTTTCAGATTTGAGGATTACCAGAAGTGGCCCATTGTGCAACACTCAACAAGGTCAGAATCTACATCTCTGGCTCTAATTAAAAATGTCCCATTTGCTGAGATCTGCAGAGCTACTACACAGTTTTTGGTACATTTCTTCTCCAGACACTGTGCTTTAGTCAGTGCCTCCAGATCTGAAGCAGCAATTGGCAATGCAGTTCTTACCTCAGTAATGGACTTGACTCTGAAGCTCCCTGATGGGATACAGCTTGGGAGTCACCTGAAGTGGAGCGCCCCTAAGGACACTACTCGAAGAAGAAAGAGAAGTTACTCACCCTGTGCAATAACTGTAGTTCTTCAGGATGTGTCCCCCTATAGGTGTTCCACTACCAGCTCTCTTTCCCCTCTGCTTTGGAGTTTCCATCTGAGACTTGGCAGTGGAGAAGGAACTAAGGGTGGTTTGCCTGCGCAGGCTGATATAGCATCAGTGCAGGGCACAAGGATATCAACAGTGAATGTGCGGGCTGAACAGACACTGCTAATGAAAATCTCCCATCAAAAGCGCATGGGCTGTACACACACCTGAAGTTGAGCACCCCTAGGGACACACTGTCTTGAAGAACTACAGTTACTGCACAGGGTGAGCAACCTCTCCTTTTGGTTTCAACTTATTTTTTAAGAACATGGGATTCCAAAGGAAAAACTCTAAAAACCTGTGGGGAAAAACGTGAGTGTGTGTGTGTGTTAGTGTTACATTTCACATCTTTATAACATAGCTGTTGACTTTATTAATTTAAATACAAATTATAATACACTCTTCTTTTTAAAAATGTACAAAAACATGTTACCTGAGTAACACCGTATTATCTAGTATCAAACTGGAGTCTTTTCACAGGAGACATTTTGACCATGCAAACACTTACGTGCATACTTAACTTTATGGGACTACTCACCTGATCAAAGTTAATCATGTTTGTGTATGCAGCATTGGAGACTTATTCTTACAACAGCTACTGAGAAACAGGGTTTATAAAGGAAACACTATCACAAAAGGATATACTTTCGTATTTTTCTATAAAGGTTTTCTCACTCTTATTGTCCTGGGCTCTCTGGGCACTCTGGCCTGATACAGCAAAACATTTCAGTATGTGCATAAGTGCTCTGCTGGATCAGAGCCAAAGTGCTCAGCACCCTGCAGAAAAACCTCTGTAACTACAGCCTGTGAGAAATTTGTGGCTGAAATCAGTTTATTTAACAAAATTTGCTTTTCTCCATTGCCTGCTTGGTAAAGTCATTTATTACTGTAAGTTGCTCCTGAATGCTGAGGTGCTGGCATTGTTGGGGGTAGAGAAGCTGTGAAGAATATATGGTGGAAAAAATACATGTAAAGATTTACATGGGACTTATAAACAAAAAACCAAAAAATAGATAAAATGTTGGGCATACCTGTCTTCAGAATGACATTCATCTGCAAGTGAGCTAACAGGTGCCTTTATCAGCTCATTAACATATTCGACATAATGCAGCTTTATTTTCTATGCTATTTCAGACTCCAATTATTGGGAGACGATATGATGAGCTACAGAGTTCTGCTGGCCGAGATGGTAAACCCCGGGCAATGGCTGTCACTCGAAGCACTTCCTCAACCTCCTCAGGGTCTAATTCCAATGTCCTCGTTCCTGTGAGCTGGAAAAGGCCTCAGTATTCTCAGGTAGAATTCCCACTAAGCTCCTGTAATGGAGCCCCCTATTCATTAAAATATGCCTGCAGCATTGCTCCTGAATGTGACATTGTTTTGCACTATTGGATTTTGTTAGCTCCCAGCTTAAAGTAAAAACATGTAAAATATATTTATTTATTTATTTATTTGTTGCTGTTGTTAAGCATATTGGAGATTTAGGATGATGCAAAAACTTATGCATGTGCTTAATTTCAAGATCTTGAGTAGTCCCAGTGAAGTTATACATGTTTTACTGCTTTACTAGTTTAGGGCCTAATGGAATGAATAGACCAGTTTTAAATGTTTTTAAGTACTGAAAAAATATTAGCTGTTGCTTTTATTTATTTCCCTGTATGTATAGTTGCTCTAAAATAATTCCTTTAACATCAAACCGGTGAGTCTCTGATCATAGTTTTTCCTAATAACATATCCCTCTAGTTTCCAACAGAATGGATAAAGAATGATGCTAAAATTAAAAATGTTTTTTCTAGAAAAGGACAAAGGAAAAGCTGGTACACGTCCTTACTCTGTGTGGTCAAGATGTGGGGCTGAGCAAAAACCCTTCTGTGAGTCTTGCTGCATTGACTGTTTCGTCTTTTGTTGTTTTTGTGTGTTTAATTTTAAATATCAAGAACTTTATCTCCATGAATTTCAGAGGTGTTTTAATTTATTTCATGTCACAAAACCATCATCATAGTTAGCACAATCTGGCACATGTTGCATTTCTCAGCACAGTCCAGCGATTGAGCATGGAGAGTAAACGACCCTCTCACTTTTAAAGGCTGTTCTTCCAGAACAGGCTATGAAGCAGTTTGGTGGAGCGTTGTTGGGATGCTGGCACTATCACTGTCCAAGCTTTACCTGTTCTATGGATAGAACATTTTGGTCTCCAATACTGTCAATCTAGCTCTTTTCAGAATGCCTAGATTCAATTACAGAAAAAGCAATGAAGATTAGCACCCTTATCATCCCATGAGATAATGATTCTAACATTACTCTTTAAGGAAATTAGTATTGTCTCATGCAGTGGAATGTATAGTGGACTATTCCAATTTTGTTTGTTGATCGAGGGTTTTTTTTTAATTTCAAAGGTAAAGATTTGTATTTATTTTCTTTAAAATAATGCTTAAACATTGTAAAGGCAGTATAAAAATCTTGAGTACTTTGTGATACATTATAACTATGTCACTCTTGCTATTATGTTGTGGACGTATTCTCAGTTTGAACAAAACAGGAACCCACAGAATGAATTGTTCTCATCTAAACTGCAGACATTGTTCAGTAGGAAAGGAAAAGCTACTGCTGCACAAATTAGTCTGTGTTATGTTTCCTAATATCTCCACATGCTTAAGCATGTTTAACTAGAGGTTTTCTGGTGAAAGTATTAACTCATCCCCTTGACAATCCTTTCTGCAGTGGGCTCTTTGAATTTCATTCCCATAAATGTATATAAACATTTAGTCAACATCAGTCTGCAGCCATTAGGAGGTAGCTATTACATTCTTGGACATGTTCCTGCAGTATGAAGTTGTGTCTTTGTACAAGATTTAATCTCAAGGCACCTGTCCAACATAAATAATAAAAGAGCATGTTCTAAAAATACCAGCTAAAGGAATTAGGTGTGTACTGGAAATGCAGTCTTCTGAATAACCAATTCAGCTTTTACTAACAAGCAACCATAGGGGAAAGTTTCTCAAAAGAGAAATCTTTTGAATTGTAGGTAATTTTTTCTTCATGTGGTGATTTGGATCTGATTGAGCACCAGACAAGCTTGGTGTCTTCAGAAGACGGAACAAGGGAGCAAGAGAACATGGACGATTCAAACAGTGAACAGCAGTTCAGAGTCTTTAGGGACTTCGATTTCCTAGATGTTGAACTGGAAGATGGGGAGGTACAGTATTTTCTCTATGAAATGGCTTTGCTTAAGTTTTATCTCTGGCTAAAACACAGTTTAACACTTCTTATTACTAAGTAATTCACTCTTTATAAAATAAAAATGTAACTATGACTCTAGATTTGATTTTCAGTAAATGTATTTATAATGTTCACAGTGTTGTGACAGTAGCTTAACATTGGCAAGCTACCACACCCTTCCTGTCTGAACCCACTTTAATACACATTGCAAAATTACTACTGAAAGGCAAAGCTGCAGTTCTAATGACAACAGGTTTCTGTAACTTTAAGGTGAAATTAAAAGCTTTGAAGCACAAGTTGTTGAAGATCCCAAATTAACAAAATATATCTGCAGCTTTTAAGAAATTACTTTATAAAACAAGGAAGTTTAAAATCAGTTCTTTCATCACTAACCTGCCAAAATCTGAATTCAAGCCCTAAGGGTTCTGTTATTCCTGCAACAGTTGATGAAATCACTTAATATTTGAGCACTTAAAAGGATGCAGTTTCTGCACTGCCTTGGGTGTCAGTGATTTCATGGCTCTTGCAGGAGCAAAACAGAACCCTGAGGCTTGAGATCAGGACTTGGCAGGTAAAGCCTGTCAGTTCACCTTTAATTACAAATGCTCCAGGGGAACTTCAATCAAATATACATCATACAGTTGAGGGATAAGGTTGTTCTAGTCTTTATTTTGTTTTAGTTTTTTTAAACCATTTAACCCTTGAGCAAACCTGTTCCAACTGGGAATAATCCTTTCCACTTGAATGGGGAGGGACAAGAAATTCATACCCAATATTGTACATGTCTAACAATGTTGCTACCATTTAAAAATTGAGAAACTATTGGTCAACTATTTCCAGATATTTAAAATGCAGATCTTTGGCCAGCCTGACAGTTCAGCTGGTAACACATCCTGCTACCGCTGTGGAGACGCAGATTCAACATATATAGCCTCTAGACAAAAGTGTGTGCAGCAGAGCTCACAAGCACCCTTGCTGGCACATTTCAAGCTGTATTACAAGAAGCAGTCATCCTTCTCCATTGTGAACTCGGGTGTCATAATGCCTGTGATTATTTTTTTTTAATCAAGAGACAGAAGAGGGAATGAAGGGATGGAGCAGAAGTAGCTATAGAGTGGCTTCATGCGTTCAATTGGACTAACAGAAATCATGAAACCAAGGGTGCAAAACCAGGGAAACATACACTTTCCCTGGCCAGATAAGTAGAGGAGGCCCCAGGGGTGGTTGGAGAATGAACGCATCCCTCACTCATCCCACCAGTGGTATTTCCTGTCCCACAGAGCTGAGCCTGTGTCCCCACTCTGAATGTTGCGACCTGGTGCACGGGTTCACAGTGCCTCTCAGGGATGGCCAGGCCAAACCTAAATGGCGCTGCACCTCCAAAAAAAATCCTCCCCCCCCCCCCCAATTTAATGTGATTGACAGCCTCTGCTCAAAAGTGGCCCATAAGTGGAAATGCAAAAGTGGTGGCATGCAAGGATTGAGGTGCATTGGCAGAGTAGTATGAGGAAGCTTTCACAGTGCCAGCCGGTAATATGACTTCTTAACCCAATACTGTTAGCCCTCACTTTCATAAGCACAAAATTCACTTACAGCTTTTTAAAATAAAAATTCCAGGTCCCGAGCCAATTCTGCCATTATCTCTACTGCTGTTTGTGCAGAAGATATCTTTTCCAATAGCATTTTACATCTCAGTTCTTGAAATTATAAGGTCACTCTCCCTTACTGTTGTCATTCATGACAGGCATTTTCCTACATAACCATTTTCTCTAAAATGTGGTTATTTCAATTTCAGACCTCATTAGGTAGAATGATAGGGGAAAGAGGCACCTGTATGATATGGCACTTCCCTCTTTGACCTCTTGGAGGAAAGCACTAAATGTCTCACTGGATGTAGATATTTGACAAATAAAAGCAGCTCTTTCTTGAACTGTCTGAAATGAAGCCCAAGTATCATTAGTCAAGAATTTAACAATCCGTCCATGCTGATCTCTGGAAGACAGAAAAAGACAAATATTAATTTAGTTCTCATTGGGTGGGAAAGCAAAATCATCTGCTAGGTGCATTCATGGCTAACCTGAATAGCTTGCAGGAAAATTTTTAAATTAGTTCTGACTAGATTTACAAGATTAATTTTTGTCTGTAGTTGTTACAGTAGAGTTCAAAAGCTGTTGAAGATAATGATACAAGACAAAATATTTATGCCAAATAACTTTGTTAAAAAAAACCCCACTGGCTGCAGTCATTACAACACGTCTTTAAAAATGTATTCACAATATTACAATGCAATGATAATTTTATTATAATTTGATCAATTATCAGATGATAAATTGGCATGAGAATCATGAAAGCAGGATTCCACCCACATACTGAGATTTGAGAATTGCTTCTTCTTTCCCTTTAGCAGTTAAAATCAGATGGAGAAAAAAACTTCAGTATTCAGCCAGAGAGCAAAGATTAAAAATATAGACAAACCAGCAAACCAATTAGAAAATTGTTATTATAGCTATTAGTAGCACTGCTAAAGTAATGCTTACAGATCCAGAACCAGGTTGGTGCCTCATTGTGCAAGGTGCTGTGACGTCCCTGCCCCAAAGAGTTTATAGTCTTAATTCCTGATCCTGCAAAGATTTAAGTATGTGCCTAACTTTAGGACTGAGGCCTAAATTAGTCAATATACGGATAGAAGAGTGACGGGAATGGACGTAACATAAACTCAGCAGCTTGCGCATTGTTAAATTTTGGCAAACATCTTCCAATTCATAATAATAATAATAATAATAAATAATAATATAAACATTCCCAACTCTCTACAAGAGATTAGTCTATGTTATTGAGTAAAGGCCATATCATCCCTTGAACCAGTGACCATACCAAACATGTAGCAATTACAAAGTCAGATACAAAAGGAGGGAAAACTTAATAGGGTGTTTAGTTCATCCTGGAAAGGTTTCTACTGTGGATTTCCATATGTTTTGACCATCCCGGTATTGAGCTACTAATGACAAAGCTTGCTTCTAAACCTTAAAAAAAAAAATCAGTCTTATGGTAATTGTGGATCAAGTATCCAACATCTCTATTTTTACATAAAGTAAAACTAAAAATACAGATGTAAAAAAACCCTTCACTATTTGATAAACTGCTCCACATCTGAAACTTGCATACCAAGATTTAAGTAAGACTGGAGTTATTACTTTCAACTTTGAACACCTGAAAAGAGGGAGTATAATTGGAAAATATATTTATTTTTAACTATAGCAACATTATTAGGCAACCCAATAATAAATTTCCTGTAATTGAACCCTCACATTATGCAATTCAGTGTTTTAAACAAATACAAATGAAGGGCCAAATTCAGGCCTTGCATAAGAGGTGAGAACTATAGTGACTTAATTGGAACTTTACCCACTTACACCTAGTCTAAATTTGGTGTTCATAAACATGAATAAAACAGTGTTGGAAAGCTCAGACTAGCACAAATGGAGACCGCTATTTTGGAAAGATTATATTATAAACAGGTCAGTGCTGCGTGCATTATGCACAGATCACAAGATATGATTGTTTGGTATTTAATAAAGATTTAAAAACCAATAACATAGTATTTTATTTTATTTTTATTTTTTACTTGGCGGTAGCATTACCGAGCTAAAGTTTTTCTGATAGCGTTATTTATTACTGTAGGGTAAATGTTTAAGTATGTGGTATCTTTAATACAGTAATTTTAAATAGATTTTCATTTGTTTTTCTGTCTATTATATCTGCTATCCAGGAACTTCAGGTAAGATAATGCTATTTGAATTCAGATGTGCAAGTAGATGGTGTGCATTGTTGCAAATTTGTATTATAGAATAACATCATAGGTTTTTTTCTCTTTCAGTTTGTGTGTGTGTGTGTATGTATGTATGTAAGTGGTGTTTCACCTGCTGCTTTGCCCTAGAAATATTTTTAGAGCTCTAGAAAAATTAAGTTTATAGTAATTCAACTATTTGGGGCTTAACTTCAAATATGTGTGGCTTTGCATTATCAAAGAATATGTGATTTTAAAATTTAAAACTCGTTTCTAATTTGAGTTGCAAAGTTGGACTCTTTTTCTTTTTCAATAACTGTGCACACAAGTAGTACATAGACACTAAAAATAGGAAATATGTTTAGTTAATGTGTCACATTTATATTGTTAAAATGTAGAAAAGTGTTTTGCCTTTGTAGCATTAAACTGCTGATGGACTGACTCCTAACTTCCATGTTGAAATTAATAGGTACATTGGTTCTTCTTAGCATGCCGTGAAAACTGGTACATGTGGCCTCTTTGTAGAAAAGTTTTCAGTAGTCCACAGTTCCCCAGAGTTTTGCTGACTATTTATGGCTCTGATCCTGAAAACATATATGTGCTTACATTTAATCACGAGTAGTTCCATTGAAGTCAATGGGACTAATGTGAGTAAAGTTAAGGATGCGCCTATGTGGTTTGCAGAGTTGAGGTCTAAGTTTTAAACCTTTAACTTTCTGTAGAAAATTGAAATGACACTGAAAGCTATTAAGAGATCATAGAAAATAGTATTTGGAGAGTGAGAGAGCCTCATTCATCCTATAGCGGCAGTTCCTGTCTCACGGGATTAGGCCTGGCTCCCCATTCTGGGTGTTGTGACCTAATGCATGGGATCACAGCATCTCTCTGGTTTGGCCTGGCTGCATTCCTATCATGGCAGCCGGGCCAAATTTGAATGAATGGGACTCATGTGCCAGGTAACAACATCCAGAGCAGGAGCTGGGTCAAACCACCACTACAGAATGAGTATGGCGCAGGCTCACTCTCCAACCCCTTTATGCCTCCTAGCGTCTCCCCTTTACACTAGGTCTGCAACCCACCTAGAACCTTCCCCACCATTTGGGAAACAGACACAAGCATATGGACACAAGCATATGGAAAGACACAAGCCTATGGAAATACTGTGTTAATCTTAAATTACTAAAACATATCTAATCTACATGGACAACACTATATCTATATACATTGCTATTTGTGTGCAAAGTTAATGGAATCATGTTTTGTCAACACTGCCAGGGAAGCTCTTGTCTGAAACAAGCTGAGCACAATTCCTTCTGGCTTGATTGAGGATATATTCTGGTCTGCCTGGTAGAACTACTTTTTATTTTATTTTTTTCCCCTAACCACAGAGGTCCCAGTTTCAGTCTGGGTTGTGGTAGTGTTTAGGATGGACACACAATGTGTTCAACCCCTGCCCTCCTACCATATGATGCTAAGTGATAGAGTATGCTGTCGTATCTGGCCATTGTTCAGGAGACACAATGATCACATGAACTGATCTGTGTTTGTAACAAGTAGCTTTACGGAAAGTAGACTATAATCTCTATGTGCAGCGAAAGACAAGTTAATAACTGCTCAAGGCCATCTTTCCTCCTCGTTAATTGTGAAAACAAAATTATTTTGTGGTGCAAAAATAGTAATCTGTCTACACGCTCCAGTCTGTCATTGAATTCAGTGTGAAATCTGTGTGTACCACTGGAAAAATCAGGCCCCAAATATTTTTGATGTGTATCTCACATCTCCTGCAAACCTCCTCTCTTGTACTCTTTCCTCATTTTTAGTGTCTTCATCTTCATAATTTGCTTTCCTTTCTTTTATTTGTCCCACTTTCTCTCCCCCTATTTTTCCTGATTACATTTACTGTATATTGCCCTTCTTTTTATCTCTCATCCATTTTGTTTTTCTTTTAATCTTTTCTTCTTTGAGAGATTCCAAAGAGGAGCAGCAGTGGAAATAAATTAGTACCTTGTTTCTGTGGCACCAGCTGCAAAGTAAAACTGCTGGATATTTCAGTGGCAGTTGGTATCAGAAAAAGCATGACATTCATCCATTTCTTGTTACTGGATACCTTGTGGAGGAAGAGCAACTGGTGCAGTTGTCCTGTAACCTTCATGTTGGGGGAAAAATAATTTTTAACACAAATAAATAGTGTGAAATTATAAAATATTTTTTACAATTCAAGGAGTCAAGTTTCCTTAAATGTTGGACATAATTTCTATTCTTTTCCAACGATCACCCTATTATGTGCTCCCACTTCCATAATATGAAATACACAATATTCTTCTATGTCTGGCTTCATAATGGATTCATTGTCATTTTGCTACTAATTGTAGTATATCGCTTAAGTCTACCAAATGTTTCAGTGGGCTGGGCTAGACTAGCATATATTTCTAGAGGTATTTTCTCTTTTCTGCATCTATTTTAAGTTTTGCTCCATCTTTGTTCATGAGAGGTTAGCTTATCGTTGATATCCAGAGCTTTTTCTCTGAATATCTATATGCCAATGTTCTTTGCACTAAAAGGCAGTGATTCAAAATGCTTATATAACTTTGCACAAATTCAGTGACTTATTTTAAAATAAACGTATACTTAATTAATTGATGCTTATGCCTTTGGCCCTGATTTAGCAAGGTATTAAGCAAATGTCTAACTTTAATTATGTGAGAAGTCCTGTGAAAATCAGTGGCATTACTCATATGCCCAAAGTTAGGTGCATGCTGAACTGAACCTTTTTCACCTATGAAAATTTATTATATTACTCATGAGTATATTCTGGATGGGTGTAGGACTCTATAAAAATATAATATACTTCATGTGTAACATATAATTTTTTCTTCCCGTTTATGATTTTAAGACAACTTTTTTTGCCAAATTTAAAAAATATATATTTAATGGTTTCATATTTAAAGGATAATTGTTAACTTGAAGCAATTCATTTTTAAAAACTCTGGTTTCTTGTAGAGCACCATTTTTAAAGTAGGTTTTGTACTTACTTCTTTTCCCCTTTAATCCTTTTTCCTATGATAGCTTTTTTTTTTATGTTGATGTCTTTATAAGGGTCTTTTTAGCAAGAGGGAAAATGATTAAGACCCCAATTGCAATTGGATCCAAATTGGAAGATAGTTGGCCCTGTGCAGAGCCCCTTTGACCTCAATGGGCCTACTCACATGAGTAAAATTATGCATACGCTTAAATATCTGCAAGGACTTGGCCTTAACTTGCCCATAGAAGGGAATTAGTGAAACTGACTACACACAAAGTACTGTCAAATGCAAAAAATAAACAAATGGGAAAAAATAGTGTGAAATACTTTTTTCAGTAACTTTATTCATTTATAACAATCTTAGGTGGTGTTTGCCACTGTTGTCTTGATCCTGCAAATACTTACCCATTGTGCTTTAACTCATATTTACATAAGTGTGCATAGATTCAGAAACTTAAATAGCAAGAAAATATTCAGATACAAATTTGATTTTTAAGTTGACTGTGTCCCTTTTAAAAAGTGAAATATGAGTCCATACTAGTCAGCTTACTTCTGGGAGTGGGGGATGGGCAATGTCCAGTTTATAAAGAAAAATAAATCATAAGCCTAGAATAAAAGTTAAAAAGCTGTGCTGCTTTAGCCATTGCATTGTGCATGCAAAATTAGAGCTGCATTCAAATCTGCCTTAACTTTGCATTTCATTATTGTGGTTATGTATGTAGTACAGAGAATCTAAAATATTTAACATGTGATTTGCTATTGAAATATTACCATGAACATGTCCTATATGATTGATCCTAATGTTTTACAGTAACTGTTTGTGTGGGGGGGGGGCGGGGGGGAGAAATCTTTTCAAGTTGCTTTAAGATTTTTATTTAATCTGTCACTGTTTCATTGACATTCAGATATGCATATATGTGCTCATGGAATTATAAAAGCAAATTTTTAAAGCAGCAAAGCATGAAAAATACTTAGTATTCCATCTTTATTGCTCTTATTTCCAGATGGAGTCTTAGAAAGTTTCAGTAGTTTCTGGTTACTTTATTGCTTAACAAAATTGTGTTCATACAAGATCTGTACTATATTTTTATATCAAAAACATTCTTCTGCTAGATTAGAAAAAATTATTAGTAATTTTGAAAGTAATTTTATATAATAGTATAGGAAGCAAGTTGAGCCTGCGTATGTTTTCAGGGTGAGAGTATGGATAATTTCAACTGGGGAGTGCGCAGACGTTCTTTAGATAGTCTGGACAAATGCGAAATGCAGCTTCTGGAGGAAAGCCAGCTTTCTGGAAGTACACCCAGCCTAAATAAAATGAACCATGAGGACTCCGATGAGTCATCAGAGGAGGAGGACCTAACAACAAGCCAAATATTGGAACATTCAGACCTAGTAAGTAGTTAATTTACATTTTGTTAAGAATTGATAGATTTATTTTTTTTAATAAACTGATCTTTTAATTTCCTGTTGCCTAAATGCAAACTGATCAACTGGGATGCCAAATGTCATGTAACTGAGTGCTTTCTAATGGCTTGCTTGTCCTTTAACTGAAAATGGAAACGAATTTTGATGAAAGTACTAAACACAGGAAGTGTCAGATCTGATAAGTACCACTTTATTCAGCAAGCTATTAGTTTTGCTTAAATGACCAATGTTAAATCCTTCAGATGTATAATGTTTATAAAACATAGCAGGCATCCGATTTTGAAAAATTCATCTTTGGGATGTTTAAATATGAATTAAAAATTGAAATATTATAAAATTTAAAGTATACAAGTTGAAACAAGCTAATCAACTGCCTTGGGAAGGTAGCATTAGCACAGTGTTTGCATTGCATGCATATATTAAATGGCAAAAAACTTTATTAATGCAGAGATAAAGTTGCCTGGTTTAGCTCATGCCCTTCCAGAATGTCAAGTACAGCAAAACTCAAACTTCTGGAAAACCAGGAAATACAGAGAAAATGTAAACACCAACACAACCTTAACTCTGCCCCCCCTCTGCCCCAACCATCACCACCGGGACCCGGAGCTGGCAATAGTCACTGGGAATGATCTGCATGCATTCCATCTGCATTCACTGTGTTAAGTGTAGCTGTATTGAATAGTGGAGGAGTAAATTGGAGTAGCTTAGAAGATCTCTGACTGTGATATGAGGATATCTAGGTCTGAGTCCTCCCACCCCACCCATGTGAGTTATCTAAGGAAAGAAGTGCACATGTATCTTGAGGTTCCAGTCTGCATCATTTCAGTACAGAGCTGTGTATGTTGTGTCAGCAGCAGGGCATAGGGATCTTCTTGACATAGGTATTGTCAGTAGTGAGGTAGGATCTGAGAGCAGTCTGTGGATTTAATAATAGGGGAAAGTATAGGTTGAGATGGTATCAAGTGTGCAAGTGTAAAGGGTTTGTAAAAGGATATGAAGTTGTTAAATTTTACAAGTGTGATATTGCACTGGGGGAGTAGGCTTAGTGCTTAAATGTAGGGCAAGTGCAAGTAGCACCCGTCCATTACAGTGAAAAGACAGCGTGGGAATGTGTGTGTTATGGGTGTATTGTGTTGGCGTTTACCTGTTCCCTGTATTTCTTGGTTTTCAGAAGTATGAATTTTGCTTAACTCAGTGTGGAAGGGCACAAGCTGTCACCAACAGCCTTAACTCTGGGTATGTCTACATTTCAACACTACAGTGGCACAGCTGCACCACTACAGCCGCGTCACTGTAGCACTTCAGTGTAGACACTCACTGCAGCAATGGAAGGGGTTTGTCACAGACTGGTCATGGGCTGCCAGACTAGTGATCAGTGCCAGAGTCCACACTCATGAGGCAAGAGTCACCTGGGTCAGGATATAAGGAGATCAGAAAGAGACAAACTGGAGAACAGAACCATGAATCAGATGCTAGGAGTCAAGCGAGGTCAGGATGCCAGGAAATCAAGCCGGGGGAGCAGAAGCAAGAAGCACAAGACACATAGTCCAGGGCACGGTGAAGCCAGTTGTTCAGACAGCTTTCTGTTCCTGCTTTAAGTAGGGCCAGTGGGCTAATCAGCAGCTTTGGGACTCCACCAATAGGCCCTCAGGGATGGAACCTCAATCTGGGGCTGGGCTTCCTGGATCCTAGGGAAGCAGTTGTCAGCAGGCTGCCAGGTGGAGGGTTGGAGCGTGACCGCTCCCATGAACCTGGGTCATGACAGGGTTCTTCCATTGCTATAGTTAATACACCTCCCCAAGAAGCAGTAGCTAGATCAACAGAAGAATTCTTCCTAACGCTGTATACTCCAGGGGTTAAGGCAGCTTAATTACATCACTGAAGGGTGTGGACTTTTCATATCCCTGAGAGATGTAGCTATGCTGATGTAAGTTTTCAGTGTAGACCAACCCTCTGTGTTAACAATTTTTTGCCATTTAATTTCCTAGTTTTTTAAAGAGAAAGAGAAATCTTTGTTGGTAGGAGTTAGTAGTGGTAATTTAGACAGTTGTAGTTCTCACCTAGGTTTGCAGCTGAAATGCTACTTTGTGGCTAGTAGTAGTAATAATTAAAAAAAAACCTGCTTCTGTATAGAGCTTTTCATCAGTAGATCTGAAAGAACTTTACATCATTGTCCCCATTTAACAGATAGGAAACTAAGGCACGGAGTGATGAAGTGACTTGCCCAAAGTCACCCAGCAGGCCAGTGGCAGAGCCAGGAATAGTCCCAGCCTAGGGGCTTTCCACTAGGCCATGCAGTTGCTATGTGATTCCTCTGTGCTCCTCCCCTCACGCCCCCATATATTTTGTTATAGTGGAGTGGGAATGATGGTCGTGCTTTGAAATGTGTAGCTGCTAACAGGGCCAGTAAGACAAATCTCATCCATGGTCTGTGTTCTAAAACCTTGAGAGTTTTATTATATGGTTGTTACAGTAACTTTAAGCATGTGAGAGAATACTGGTGTGTCTCTCCTTCTCAACCCCCACCCCACCGTTCCCTGCAGCATTTCCAGATCACCTCTCCTGTTCCCATCTAATTAAGCCAATTTCCTCTGCTACCTCTCATGTTCTCCAACCCTTCCCATCTTCTCCCCTCCCACATCCCCTAATCTTCACCCCTCTCTCACCTGAGCCCCCCAACCTCTCTTCTCTCCCCTGCCACCAATTCCCATTTATACCTTATGCTTAATATCCCTCCCTGACCAAAACCACTCTGCCCTATTCCCACCTACTCTTACCCCCCTAATTGCCCTGCCCCTCCCTTTCAGACTTCAAAGTCAGAGGCTCAGAGAGGTGTGAAGTGGCCCATTCATCTCAAGGAGATGTTCTCAGCTGAAAGAGAATACCCCAGGATTAGGCAGTCAGCCTGAAACAATAGCTCTGAGACCTGTGAACTGCTCCATTCCTGTCAGTGAGCATTCCCTTCCTTCTTCCCGAGGGTTGGAGCATTTCTGATATGTGTCAGCGGCATATGAGTTCTCAGCTCCTCACCCTAGCCTCAGCACTTTATCCCTAGTGCATGCTCCAAGAATGCCTGTTCTGAGTACCCCACCCAGAGCGGCAGGGCTTCTCCAGATCACATGGGGAAGGAGAGGAAGAGGGACTCAGACACCCCAGATCCTGGCTCATACACAGAAGGGGAGAATGTGGGGTGGACAGACACCCCTGCCCCTATTCTCCCCCAGCCCTCCTGCCACTCACCCGAATGTGTTCCTCTTCCTCACCTGAGCCCCCCAACCCTTCTTCCCCCTTATTACCCATCCTCATTTATCCTCCTCCCCTCAATGCAGTCCTAGCCCCCTCTCACGCCTATTCCTCCCACCCATTCCTCTACCCCGTCAAATGCAAGCAAACATTCACATATGGGGGGAGGGATAGCTCAGTGGTTTGAGCATTGGCCTGCTAAACCCAGGGTTGTGAGTTCAATCCTTGAGGGGGCCACTTAGGGATTGGGGGCAAAAATCTGTGAGGGGACAGTACTTGATCCTGCTAGTGAAGGCAGGGGACTGGACTGGATGACCTTTCAAGGTCCTTCCAGTTCTAGGAGATTGGCATATCTCCATTTATATTATATATATATCTCCTTTTTATGAAAATATGAGTACATATGAAGATGAATACAAAACATTAATTATATTCCCCTCAAATTAAAAAGAAAAATCTGATAGCACCCATCCATACTTTTCCAAATTTTTGCCCAAGGTGGGATTGATCTGACACTGGCCGGCTGGCTTAGAGTCTAAGGACTATTGCTTATCCCCATGAACTGCCCAGGAACTTTAAAGGTTAACAATCCTGTTAAATCCTCTTTCCCCACACGCTCAGTGTAATTTCTTTAGCATATCAGTGTGCAAGGCTTGCAACGCTCTAAACAGGAGATAAAACATCTTTTTGAAATAACCCTTTAATTTGAGTTCACCCCAAGGTGCTATGTACTCTGTTGGGATAACCCTTGAGCATTGGACACCTTAGTGGGATGATCTTGGTTTGATCTCTGTCTGTGAGCAAATAAAGGTTACCAGAATCTCTCAACTCTTTGAAAAACTGTTTTTTTCCAGAGGCTGTATCCTGAAATCCTTCGGTCAAATTGCCCCAAGTTTGGGCCGTTAACAAAACCCCATGCGCCCATGAGGCACACCGAATTTCAGTTTGCATTCTGAGTAACCATGTAGATTTTAGAGCACTTAGAGTCAAGCTTTAACCAGAAACCTGGACTTAATCTTAACCGTAGCAGGGCTGTCACCTTGGTATAATAAAAAGGCATGTGATAGAGGTGCTTCACAACTGATTCTTTTATTAATTATTATTATTATTTATTATTATTGTTTTTAACAGATCATCACTCTTTCCCCCTCAGAGGATACAATTCACCTGGACTCTCTTTCTACATCATGTGATACAACCTCAGCTGACCCGCATCATTTTAATACAAGAACATCTAGCTTTGAAGTGTCTTTGCCTGACATGAGTAATCACCAGGTATCTGAGGGTTCTAAGGTGAAGGAGTTTTGAGAACTTTCTGATTATACTTCTCCTTAAATGAACTTTTAAAAAATAGTTTATTTTTAAAATGTCATGAGGGGTTTGAATGCAGGGGCAAGTATGTTTTCTTTTCCCCTAGTAGTATAGAGTGTTTGTATATTTTATATGTATCTATATATAGGTATATTTTCACACACTCTTGTGTGACTCATACACTTTTTTATTTAACATTTGTCTCTTTCTATTTTGGTCTTTTTAAATTAAGTATTTTGCATTTTGCATCGTATGAATGCCGCTAACTAATGGCAAGATAAATATATGAGTCTCTGAAGTTGCAATGCTTGAGAAATATTCCTAATGTTCTTCATGCTGATTTTTATAGGATAATATGCTAGCTGGGGTGTGGGTGTATGCATGTATTTGTGAGATTTTTTTGTATGTGGGAACCTATTGTGCAGTTGTGTGCACTGGATTCAATTCTTGCCTTTTGGCATACTGTTAGAATGTTAAATGCGTAATTGCAGTATTATGTTAGATTTGCAAAACACTGTTCCATACAGCTGTCTGAAGTGAACCATGCCTGCAGACACAATTCTGTCATTATGAAAGGTTGGTAAAAGATGGGGGGGGGGGGGGAGAGAGGGGTTAATTCTCTTTCTTTTTGGTAATACTTCCATTACAGTATATCAGCTGAACCTCACCCTTCCTTCCCTCCCTCCCACAATACAAAAGAAAAGAAAGAACAGGTGATACACATAATCTCAGATTACTCTAATATTTTTGTTGTATCATTATGACACAATAGGGTTACCAGTCAGGCTGTTGTGGCTGAGTTGGGTACTTTTCACATAACAGGAAAGAGAATGAGGCAAGGAAAGAAAATAAATGAGAGAGTGTTATTGAGTAGGTGGGGGTTGATAACATTTTATTTCAAGTAGCTCTAGTCAAAGAGATTCTGTTGCAGGCTACAACTACTGCCTGCTTGATGCCAATGTTTTAGAGTCCTTTTAATAGTTATTGATCTGTAAATTAAAGTCATGGACTACTATTCATGAATGTTATATTTATTTATATATATATATATATATATATATATATATATATATGCCTAATTTAAAAAACAGTATCATGAAAATTCATTATAATGTCCCTCAGTAGCGTAGCCAGAGGGGGAGCAGGGGGAGTGACTGCTCCCTCTGTGAGCAGAAGCGGCGCTTTTTTTTAGCAGAGCTTCTTTTTAAACGCTGCTTCTTACACTCACCCGGCGGCGCTCCGGGTCTTCGGTGTCATTTCGCCGGAGGGTACCACCGAAGACCCGAAGCGAGTGAGGACCCACCGCAGAAGTGCCGCCGAAGACCCGGAGCACCGCCGGGTGAGTACAGGGGGAGCCTGGGGAGGTGCCTTTTTATAGCGCCGCTCCCCCTGTGCTCCGGACCTGCCTACGCTACTGATGTCCCTGTCCTCATACTGACATGTCTGGTACAAAGTTGAATGCATACAATCTGTAAAGGAGTAGAGAATGAAAACACACAGTGAGCTGTTTGTAAAACTGATACACAGATTAGGTTAGTCCCACAACAGGTTTAACATATATGAAATGCATAACTCAAGTTGATAGGGACCTTTCCACAAACAAGGTGGGTGAGATGGTATCTTTTATTGGACCAACTTCTGTTGGTGAGAGAGACAAGCTTTGGAGCCACACACAGCTCTTCCTCAGGTCTGGAAAAGAGCCGTGTGTGACTCAAAAGCTTATCTTGCAACTAAATAATTTAACTTAGTCTAGTAAAAGCAAAGCTCCACGCCTCCCTGGTTTCTTTATTCCTATATTTGCTACTAGCAGGTTAGCAATGCGGAGGAGGAATTCTTGCTTTTTATATAGTGCCAAAAATTGTACTAGGCACTGTACAGGCAACCACAAAAGACGTGGTCCCTTCCCCAGGAATCTTACAATGTCAGTTTTAGACACAATGCAAGGAGTGACAGCAACAAACAATGAGAGTAGGTAGGGGAAGGGAAACCTTTCCAAACCTATGTCTCCTTTAAAAGGTTTTTTCTTCAGCATTCCTGTGCCTAAAAAGTATCTGCCAATGTATAGTCAGTTTTTCAACCACAGAAGGTAAAGCAAGTACCAAAGATAAGAACAAGATGGCACTATTTTAAGCCTGGAAAGAAATTAAGTGACTTTGTCATGTCTCTAAGGGCAACAAAATGAAATGCAACAATTAGTAGATTATTAATAGGAATTAGAGACTACTGATGGGAAAACCTAAAAGATATTCAGAGATTCAGATCTATCTATCTCTGGTATTTTCATGGCTCCTATCACTGTAATATCTAAACCCTGCGTATTCTGGAAGCATATTAAAACATATCTGAACCTTTGGAGGTTACTTCTCCTTTACATCCCAGCTTTTTCTTTATATCATCTTCCTTTCTTCCTCCTAATTCAGCTAGATCTTTATCTCTTCTGATAAGAACACTGCCATTGACATAACCAGAACAAACCAATGGTCCATGTATCTGACATACCATATTTCAAAGTGGCTAATGCAGTTGCTAAAACAGAAGAAGGCATAACATGAATATAGTACTTCTAATTGTGCAGTACCTGACCCCCCCACTATATCTTATTCCTGCAGTCTAGCCAGATAACCTTCATTTCTCTCTTCAACAGCAATTTGCTTTCTTGCTTCTTTCTCCTTACCTGAGCCTAACAACTTTCCCATCCTTCCTTCTACACACACACACTCCCACCAGTCTCCTGTCCCTTCCAATACAAACTGTTTTTTTCTCAGAACTCATGATATCTGGAATCTGTTGCAGGGCTGAGCAAGTGAGGTAATCTATGAAGGGCCAACTGGTGTCTTCAAATCCCACATGTTACACAGCTTTCCCCAAGTCAGTTATATAATGCATTGTGAGGCACCTCTAATCTGAAAGATGCCCAAGAGGAGGTGTGATTTGAAGATGTCACCCATTCCCACAGAGACTGACTTGCATCCCATTGAGGATGCAGAATAACAAAAAAGTAGAGAGAACAGGGACTGAGCTGAACTTTTTTCGGGTTTAAGAGTGGGACAGGAAAGCAAAACCTCAGAGGAATAGAAGGAGGTTAGATCTGGGATAGGGATCACCCAGGAAGCCGATTGTGTTCTGAGAGATGGGAAAGGAACGCAGAAGGTTTCAAAGTACAAAAAGAGGCTGTTACATTTCCAAAATGGTGGGCGCATAATCCCTGTATTCACTTTTTAAAGTGCTTTGAAGCCCTTCTGAATGAAAGTCACTCTGTAAACATAGGCGCAAGACATGCTGATGAAGTTTCTTTAAAAACATCTTGATTAAGGGAATGGATTGTACAAATATATACAGTTTCTGATCAAGAGTAACTTAATATTAGTCTTTTTCATTTTCACTTTATATTTCCATTGCTTAACAAATGTTGTTAAATATACATTTTTACATATTAGCTTGTCTGCTTATGAGCCAAAATGATACATTTTAAATTTGCTGTTTCCTCTAAAACGTTATTGCTGTTGTTTACTTTCTCAGGCCGAAGCTGCACATGAAGAGGAAGATACAACAGTACATGAAGATGACCTTTCTGGGTCTACAAATGAACTCCCAGCAGCATTTGAATGCAGTGATAGCCTTAGCCTGGATATGACAGAGACTGAAGAAAAAGGGGACAGATTGTTGGAGCAGTTTGCTCTTGCCAGGTACTGGTGTACTCTGTAGGGCAGGGATTGGCAACCTGTGGCACGCGAGCTGATTTTCAGTGGCTCTCTTACCACCTGGGTCCTGTCCACCAGTCTGGGGGGCTCTGCATTTTAATTTAATTTTAAATGAAGCTTCTTAAACATTTATAAAACCTTATTTACTTTACATACAACAATAGTTTAGTTATATATTATAGACTTATAGAAAGAGACCTTCTAAAAATGTTAAAATGTATTACTGGCACGCGAAACCTTAAATTAGAGTGAATAAATGAAGACTCGGCACACCACTTCTGAAAGGTTGCCGACCCCTGCTGTAGGGTATAAAGTTCTTCTACAACATAGACCAAAGATGTAGCCATGTAATTAATTTCTTAATATATCCTCATAAAGAATATATCTCCACTAGCTATGTTGGCCACAACTGGAATAAAACTCATTGGAATTGAGAACTGTGGAGAGGACAACTCAGAAAAATATGTATCTGCTGAACCACATTTATTAACACTTGAAAAATAGGGCAAGACATTCCTCATAGCAGAAATTGTATAAGATTTGTGCATCCATCTGTACAGTTACATTGATCATGTGTATAGTACATTTCACCAAAAAACAACAACATATGGTTTGTATGATTAACATTCAAGAGTCAGATAATCCATGAAATCTCACCCCTGATGTCTCAGGGGGTAGGGAATGCAAGGATTTCATAACTCTCACCTTTTCATTTCTCCAGTCCTGTGAGTACTGTGTGCAGGGATGGCCCCTCAGCATATGTTGGAACAACTTGAGGTTCTGGTACATACACACTGCAGCCTTTCTGAGCCCAGTGTCTCCCACGGTTCTGCTACACATGGGCTGCTCTTCTCTCTCTGCAGCTTCCAGTGGCAGTTTGAAGCTGTGGTGTGGCTTGTGCTGGCCATGCACCTTTCTCCCGTGGTGGCAGACAGTGGCAGTTCATTTCACTCCTATCCCTTTTCTTTCACCTTTATTGTTCTGGCTGTTTTTCGAGCAGTTCGAGCATTTTGTTTTGTTTGCTTCAAGCACGATGGTTACAGCCACCCGAAGCCTCCACTCTAGCGGCTCCCTGCTGAGCTCCTCTATCCATTCTCAGGCGTGGCAGAGCAGCCATGCAAGCACAAGGCAAAATCCAAGTGATGCTCTATATGCAAGACAGCACTTTCAGGCTCAGCAAAAAAGTGAATTTTGTCCAGCCCGTTCCCAGTCAGCTGACCGTACCTCTGCTAGGGCACAGGGCACTGAGTTGGACAGGGCAGTTGGGTCCCCTGGCACCCAAGAACCTATGACTTCATCATGAAAGAACCCAGCCAGGAGAGTCGGAGCAGAACAGACAGAGGCTCTAAGGATAAGGAGGATTTCATCCAGCCTGCCCAGGGGGTAAGTCCGGGGGTAAAAAGGAACGATAAGATAAGAACCCTACCAGGATACCAGTCTACCCCACAAGTCCTGAACTAGGTCTTAGATTCCTTGAGGAGAGATGCCAGACTCATAAATAGCCTCTCACCCTCCCAGTCCAGATCAGGGAACTCCAGTAATGAGACTCCCATCTCCAACCCAGTGGGAGTGGGACTCTGATGGGGAAAACTCTGAGAGAGAATTTTCCAGAAAGCTTTGGGCTCTGTGTAAGGCAAGCTGCGAGAGACCACGTTCTGGCCATCCCTGGATAGCCATGCCCACAAAGTGTGCCAATAAGTCAAAAAGTCCAAAAAGAACAAAAAGGGAAAGAAAAAGTACAAAAAATCCAGAAGACGCTCAGCCTCCTCCTCCTCCTCTGCTAACGAATGAGTGCTCCCAGGCTCTGAATGTGAGCAGGAGTTGGGGAAAATGCAACAACAAACTGCCCCTCCCCCGCCCCGCAAAGAAGTTTGAGGCCATATGCAAAAAGATTGTGTCTATCACAGATCCAACCTGAAGAGGCTCCTGAGGACAAGCCTTAAAGTAAATACTTCCCTTCAGAATCCTCCCTCAAGGCTGCAATTCCCCTGCACTTTGCCTGTGAGGATGCGATTAAAGAGGAGCGAGGGAAACCCGACAGGGCAAGCACATTAATAGATATGGTCTTAGATTTACAAGCTGCAGGAGCCAAAAAATTGTGTAGCTGAGGTTCCAGAATTGGATGCTGCAGTAGCATCCTTAGCAGGAGATATGTTTATTCTGGCAGAAGGGGAATTCTTTCCTAAGGATCCCACAGATAGGAAAGTGGAGACCACTCTTAGAAAGAGACTTCAGGGCATCCTCATCCCCGTTCAGAGCATCTCTCGTATCCACGTGCTTTGCAAGAGCTTCACAGTCCTGGGTGGAAGACCTCAGGGCCCTGAAAGTCAGGGATCAGCCCGACTTCTGCTCTCTTCTCAAGAAAATTACCCTGGAAACAACATTTGTGGCTGATGTTTCAATGGATGCAATTAGGTTTTCAGCCAAGACTGTGACATCCAACTCAGTGGCCAGGCATCATGTCTGGTTCCATCCTTGGAAGGTAGACACTCTAAGCAAGTCTTGTGTCCCTCCAAGTTCATAGGATCTCTCCTCTTTGGAGAAAAATTTGATAAGTTTGTGGCAGAAAATGCTCTTAAATATAAGCAGTCCTTCCCTTCTCCATTGAGTACCTTCAGAAGGGAATGCAAACACACCTTTAGACAAAGGCGCTCCTTTCATTCTTCTCCCTCACTGAAGTACCAGAGGAAGCATAGCAGATACACCAAGGGAAATCTTTGTTGCCAGAGTTCAAGCAGAAAGCCCAGAGGTTGGCCTGCAACCCTCAAAAGCCCATCCTGATAATGAGCAGATATGCCTCAGCCCAGAACTGAATCTAGGAGGCAGAATTTCCTGCTTCTCAGAAGAATGGTTTGTATCGACCACAGATAAGTGGTAAGAGAGACCGTAAGTTAGGGATATTCCATCTGGACCAAGTTCAACCTTTGATGCCAGGAAAGCAATGCTAATTCAAGAGATCCTGGAAAACTTGAAGGAAATCTAGGATTAGTTAGAAAGTGTGGATAAAGATCATCAGCCCAGCACCATAGTACACTAAGTATTAGCCATTAGTAGAGTTCTATTTGCAGGATCCTCTGGCTCTTTGACACAGAATCCCCAGAGAGCCAGATTTCTCAGAGCTTTCAGGGGAGCACAGGGACTGTTTTCTCCATGTACCTGCACCATTCCACAGGGGGGATGCCCAGGAGGGAGTATTTTAGCACCTCCTAAAGGAAGTGGTCAGCACATTCCCCTGTTGCACCATGTTGAGCTATGGGCTTCTCCCTCAACCTTCTTCATCCAGTCCCCCATCTCCACCATTCCCATCAAGCACAAATTGATCCATAACTACATCTCCTGGATATAGGAGCTATGGAAGTTGTTCCCTCAGAAGAAAAATTCTCAGGGTTCTACTCCTCATTGTTCAGAAGCATGGAGTTCATACTCTACAGGCTTCTTTATCATTCAGAAGCATACAGGGGGAGTCAGAGCCATTCTAAATATCAAAAGGCTTAACAAATGGATGACAAAAACAAAATTTCTGATGGAGACCCTAGTTTGTATGGTGACATCCCTGTGTCATGGGGATCTCCTGACTTCATAGATCTAGCGGACGAACATCTTCGTATCCCCATCCACCTGAGCCAACACAGACTTCTGAGATTTGCTTATGGCACAAAGCAATACCAGTACCAAACCCTCCCATTCGGTCTCTCATCATCCCTAAAGGTCTTTACGAAGATGCTGGTGGTCAGAGCCAGGCTCAGGTCACAAGGGACTTATCTATACCCCTGTCTGGATGATATTCTAATGAGAAATCTGACCTTGCCCACAGCTATATGATAGACATCAAGAAAAGTTCCTTGATCCCATCGGTAACAGATCCTCTGTCCCCACCTGGGAGTGGACAGAGACAGCTCAGTGGCGAAAATCTACCAATCACTGAACAGGTTCCAGAAGGTCCAGGAGCTCATCTTTGTCCTGCACAAGTGCACCATAGCTGAACCATAGCTCAGTGCTTCCAGCTATTGAACCTCCTGGTATCATGCATAGGGGTCACACAGGTGGTCACAAGGCCTGCTATATGTATTCCCGCCCTTTCCTAATAGCGAAAGTAATCCAAAAGATAAAACGGGAATAAGTGAAGGTGATTGTAATAGCTCCGTACTGGCCAAGGAGATTCTGCAATCTGATAGAGCTAAAACTGGAATCAACATGACAGCTGCCACCCAGACTGGACATGCTTTTCCAAGGCCCTTTTCTCCACCCAGACTATCTTCAATTGACTGCCTGCACTGTTGCTGGAAGGAAAGCACTAACCATACTAGGCCTATCTTCCAAATTGATCAGGATTTTGCTTGCATCCAGGAGAGTATCCACAATAAAAGTCTATTCTTCCATCTGGACCAAGTTCAACCTTTGATGCCAGGAAAGCAATGCTAATTCAAGAGATCCTGGAAAACTTGAAGGAAATCTAGGATTAGTTAGAAAGTGTGGATAAAGATCATCAGCCCAGCACCATAGTACACTAAGTATTAGCCATTAGTAGAGTTCTATTTGCAGGATCCTCTGGCTCTTTGACACAGAATCCCCAGAGAGCCAGATTTCTCAGAGCTTTCAGGGGAGCACAGGGACTGTTTTCTCCATGTACCTGCACCATTCCACAGGGGGGATGCCCAGGAGGGAGTATTTTAGCACCTCCTAAAGGAAGTGGTCAGCACATTCCCCTGTTGCACCATGTTGTTCCAGGAAGAATTCTTCCTCCCTGTGATAGAATTCCTCCGAGAGCTCCCCTTGGGACAATGCGTCTCCACCCTCCACGTGACACAGCTGGAAAACCCTTTCAAAATTTACTACACATGTACAAAGTGCAGTTTTCCATAGGTCATACTCAAATTATGTCAAAACCAATTTCCCCTGAAAGCAAAAAGATCCAGTTGAGGAGAAGAACCATTTCTCTGCCAAATTCTCACTTTCTTCCTCCAATCTCATGGGCCATAAAGCTTCTCAGAACATATTTGCGGGGCTGGTGGAGAACAATGAGGAAAGTGTGTTTATTTTTACTTTCCTGCTACTCAAAAACATCTATACAATATTTGCTCAAACTTTCCTAAATGTTAACTTTTGAGCAGAAACCAAGTATGGAAAATATCAGCCCAGTAGATGATAATTTCAGAAAGCTCTGTGCTGAAAAATAAGGATTAGAATGGAAACAGTTCTGTAACTTTAATTATATAGAGAGACCTGCTTTAATATATTGCAGATAATTGTGCATATGTTATTAAGCCAACATTTTCTTATACCAGTAGTGTGTGCTGCAGATGCTTAAGCTCAACCTTTTGAATACACAAAAAGAAAAAGAAAGTTAAAATTAAAGTAAATAAAAATTAATAATTGAAAAACACTTACTTGTAAAACATTTTTAAGGGAAAAAGTTATGGGTGGGCATTCTGATTTTGAGGTATTGAGTTATAATCTCACATCTCACCAGTCTCAAGCAGTAATTGACAAGATTCTAGTTATGACAGGAAGATACTGTAGTGATATTCAGATTACATCAATTTATTGCAGAACGCTAAGACAATAAGCATTTTATCTACAGCCTCTTTGGGTGTATTTGCATTATAGAGTTAGATGGTTTATTTTTCTCTTCTCCTCCAGTTTTGGTGAAGGTGACAGAAATGCCTCCCCTCCTCCCTCACCGTTCTTTTCTGCCATCCTTGCTGCATTTCAGCCAGCTGCATGTGATGATGCAGAAGAAGCCTGGCGTAGTCATCTCAACCAGCTCATGTGCGATTCTGATGGGTCCTGTGCAGTTTATACATTTCATGTGTTCTCCTCTCTGTTTAAGGTAAGAAAATAGATTTGGAACTCTAAAACAATACCTTTAGGTGAGCACATAGGCACCCCCCTCCCCCCAGGCATTATTAAATAGTAGTAGTAATAAATTACTTAGTGTGTTGTGTTAGCCTCATGTATTGCATGGTTACTTGGCCACAGAATATACTCTCTGCTGCATAAATGTGCACTAGGATCACAGTTTTCCTCTAAAATATTATGTATCTAGACCTGAAGATAACCTTAGGAAAATACTATCACTTTATACTTTTTATCTTGAGTCTGCAGACAGCCTGAAACAATAGCTGTGAAAGATGTTAAATGCCCCATTTATCCGAAAGGACAACTAACTCTGAAACCTAAAGATGACTTGTTTAAATATCTAACGCTGTTAATTGTTTTGCTGCTAATAATCCAGCTCATGTTCTTATCCCAAAATTCCAAAGTCCCTTCCATGCTTCCCATCCCCCCACCCCGCCCCGTACCAGAGTTCCTACCATCCCCTACCCAGCTATTAAAACCTTCTGCTTCCCTCTGGCAACTTTTATGTGTTGCCAGTTTAAAAATCTGCACCATCACAAAAATTGAAAATGTGGGGACAATGTAAAATCATTTGAATTTAATATTAAACTAGATGTCATGTTAATGAATGTTAATATTAAACTTCATTGCACAGCTTGATTTTGTTTTTAAATTAAGCTACTGCACAATTTCTAGTCTGCTGCTTCAGTATGCCACAGAATCCAAGGACCTTCATGCACAGTTTAGGTTCAATTGGCCACGGAGTACATGGGGCCTTTACATCAATTTAGGAATACATCCATTCCCTCAAAAAAAGGAAACCACACCCATATTAAAACATGTTTTCCTCCCCATTTCCTTTAGGTTCACACTCTATTCTTTTGCTACCCTTCTTTAGACTTTAAACACTGCAACCAGTCGCTGGGCTCCATTTTCAAGCTTTGATGCCTAAAGTTATGCACCTAAGTCTTTTTTTTTTTTTTTAAGCTCCTACTGGAAAATAACCATTGTAGGCACTTCAGTGTAGATTTAGGCTACTGTATGCACCCAAGTTTGAAAATTAGCTCTGTGTTTCTTCCCTTGCTAAATATGCTAGCTATAGATGTTGACAGACCAAAATTTGACTTGCTGTAAAATAATAAGCATCTATTCAAAGTGTCCTGACAATCTCTTTTTTTGAGGAGAGAAAGGGGATTGAGCGCTTGCAAACCTGAAAGCTAAAATAATAAATTATACTGTGTACAGTGTTCCCCTAAACATTACAAATAAGGACGCTAAGTGAAAGCATAACTATACACAAAATGCATTGGCTGTTGTGCCTGTCTGCTCCATTCTTGATTGCTAGTCTTTCTACTCTCCTCAACATATTAGATGCTAAATGTACAACATAGTTTCCCTAAGACATTTTAATAACAGCAAAGCTAAACTAAATATAACAACAGAAAAGATGATTCATAATATTAGCAAACTAGAATTTTCTTTTTAACTTAAGTTTTATTATGTGTTTATATTTTATATAAAAATAAAAATAAACATAAATAAAAATACATGCACAAGATGGAAATAGCATATAAAGAACAAAATTCAATATTTATTATTTGCAAAACATGGAAAAAACAAACAAAACTGAATCCATAGAAGTCATGCAGGGCATCAATTATTAAAGTGACTAAATAGATAGATAAGTGAGAACATAAACCTATGAGTATTGGAGACTAATACATACTGAACTGCAAAAATATGCAATAGTTTCGTGTGTAACCAGACATCTTCATATTTTTTTCCAAGCATTTCTAGTAGACAGTAATTTTTCCATTAATGCAGTAGCAGAGACACAGACTGGCTGAGTAAGCTATGAGGGAGGAATTGCAGATTTCCATTTTTTCAAAATAACTCTCTTTTTTGGCCACTAAAGGTTGCTGCAATTCATTTCTTAATGCTAACTGGCAATACTAAGTCTCATCCAGCATCCCTAAAATAAACAAGCTTGGGGAAGGAAAGATAGTGACACTTAACATTTTTGAGAGAGTACTGAATATGGTGTTCCAGAAACATGCATTTTTGACAGGTATAGAGGATGTGCAAAAGGTTGGCATGTGGCTGTTTGCCTCTGTGTGTGTTGCCAATGTAGTCTTAAACAAATGTTCTGAAGTTCAGTAGTACCTTTTTAATATCTTGCTCTGGAAGAATCACAAGGATAAAAAACTTGAATTATCTTTCACATTAAGCCAGATATTCTCCCAGGTTTCTGTTGTGATAGTGAGGCTAAGTTTGTCATTGTTATTTGAGACTGAGAGGTTACAGCAAAGCCTTAAACCACATATCAGTAACTCCTACAAAGTGACTTTTGTTTTCATATTTCTTAACATGTTCTTCTAGAGGTGAGAGAGTTGAAATGGACCAGTTGTCCCCATCCATGCATGAATCCTTGAGCATAGCTGCAGAAAGAAGGAACTGATATTTGTTACACATGTAGTCAAAGCAGGCCAGTCTATCATTTTGTATGAGGTCTTTAATTTTTGTTAGTTCTTTTTTCTCTCCAAATTGTCTTAAGCATGGAGTTGGCCTTGATACTGAGGAGAGGGTTATCGCATAGTGGTACGAGAAGAGAATTAGTAAGATTGGATGCTTTAATCATCTTAACATGTTGCAGGATGCTCCATGTAGATACAAAGACTGGATTTTTCCTTAAGGGTGTGGGTAGCCTCTTAGAAAAAGGTTCAGGTATACCGTTCAGTTCCTGCTCTTCTTTTATATATCTATCTCAAACCAGGCCGATGTTATATACAGAGCCACTGGAGTGGAACCAGCTTACAATAAGACACAATTGAAATGCTGGATAATATAGATACAAATCTGGCAACCCCATGTAACCTCCAGTTGTCCAGGATTTTTCAGGAGTCTGTTGTGACAAGCGAGGCAGTTTTATATCCCGTGTAAATTGTACCATAAGCCTATTTATTCGAGCAGAGTGAAAAAGAGACCTTGAAAGGCAATAGACTAATAATACAAGTCAATGTTGAGCAGGTATTCATTCCTTGGAAATGTCAACCTGGTTCTCCAGGCCCTGACCCTACCTTTGAGCCTATGGCTACCTGCTCAATCCTCCACTTATAATTTAAAACTTCCTTTCTAGTGGCCATAACATTGGCAAGAAGGGTGGCTGAGCTGGGAGCGCTCATGGCTAATCCCCCCCCCACACACACACACACACACACTACCTTCTGCTGTGACAAGGTGATACCACGTTCTCATCCTTCTACCCAGTGTCTTTTCTGAGTTTTTTATTAACCAGGACATTCACCTTCCTAAGCCTCATTCTTCAAGGGAGGAAGTTAGTTCCTGCACCCTGGATGTAAGATACCTCAGCAGAACGAAGGCCTTCTGGGTTTCCCCCAGATTCTTCATTTACTTTGCTGAGAGGATAACTGATTTCCACTTAAGCTTCTAAGTGGTTTCTAGATGCATTCTAGCTTTCTAAGAAGCCTCTGGACACATCTGTTTGCAAGAGTTGACTGCTCATTCAACCAGGGCTCAGTCCACCTTGATGGCCCTTCTCAGAGATATTCCTATCAGAGACATTTGCAGGGCTGCTACGTGGTCCTCCGCCCACATGTTCTCCAAACATTATGCTATCAACCCTGCTTCAAGATTAGACACAACCTTTGATGATGCCATCCTAAGCTCTGTTCTGGATATGCCTCCTCAGCACCCACTTACATGTTAAATGTACTGCTTGGGAGTTTCCTATGGTGGAGCACCCATAGGACATGTACTTGAATAAGGAGAAGTTATGTACCTGTACACTGATTTGAGTTCTTTTGAGATGTTTTGTCACTATGGGTTCTCTACCTCCTGCCCTCCATCCCCTCTGCTGTGGAGTCTTTTGGCTTCATGGTTGAGAAGGAACTGGAGTGGCTATGGATTTGTGCCTTCCTATATATCTTGCATCAGAGCACGAAGTTATATAGTGTGCAGGTAAGGTCCCACAGACACTGCTAGCTAAAATCTCTGTTCAAGAATGCATGGGGCACACACCTACTACAGTGCAGCACAAAACATTTTGAAGAACTCAGTTTACTGTATAGGTAAGTAACCTTCCCATCACATTAAATGTGCTAAAAATAATTAAATGAATTAAAATTAAAAATCAGTCCTCGCGTTTCAGGCTTCCCAATAACCAGTGTTTGTTAGGGAGAAATTTCTATGTGGGTTATTCCCATTACTGGATTTGTCCATTACAGGGTCTCTTGCACGTTCTAAAACACCTGTTACTGGCCACTATCAAAGACAGGATATGGAATTAGAGGGACTACTGGTCTGATCCAGCATGGCAGTTCCTGTTTAATGGTAGGATTACAAGAAATCCAGATATGAGAATAGTCACTCCAGGCGGTTGTGGAATTCTAGTGCAGCGGGGACGTGGCGCTCCTTGCTACAAGGAGGTTGGATGCGTATAACAGGAAGATCTTCTACTGGTTGGAACACAGCATCGTGTAGGTGCTCACTTTGCCTGCTGAGCTATAGTATGAATGAATGTCGTATTCGTGAATAACTGTAAAAGAGCAGTTTGTTGGGAGGGGAAGGAAATGAAGGAATGAGGACACTTCGTCTGAACCAGGTTTTGATTAATCTACAGCTAAAATGCTTTGGAAAGTTGTGACCACAAAATAAAGTAAACACATGAAAACACACTGTCAGTTTGCTTTCCAGTAATATGTTTTGTTACAGCCTTAGGAACTTTTCCTTTATGTGATAAACAATTTCACTTTACTTTGTGATGCACATAGAACAAGGGAGGTCAAACCGTGGCTCGCAAGCCGCATGCGGCTCTTTCACAGTTAAAGTGCAGCTTGCGGAGTCCCTACCCCACCCCCTCTCCGCCTACCAGACTGGGAGAGGGGAGCTGGGGGCTTCTGCCCTGCGATGGGGTGGTGAGGTTAGGGGTTTCTGCCAGGAATGACTGGTGCCTGCCAAGAATGGGGGGGGGGCACAATTTAAAGATTCAGCCCCTCCAACAGCCTGAATCATCCCTCCCTTACCCTCAGCGGCCCCTCCCTGTGGCTCCCAGATGTTAACTCTGTGTGGAGAGGCAGCGGCAAACAACTGGGAACTGCAGGGAGAGGCCACTGCTTTAGTTCCGTGGGAAGAGGCAGCAGCAAAAGCAGCAGCTCTTCCTGCAGCTCCCAGCTGTTTGCTGCTGCCTCTCCCTTGGGCTGCAGCTTCCAGCAGTTGCCATGCAGGAAGTGGCCCCTGCAGCACCATATGACTGAGTAGGGCCAGCAAACCCTGGCAAAAAATTGGGGGGACATGGTATCCCCCCCGCCCCATGTGTCGCCTCTGGTTTCTGCCCAGCAGGGAGAGGGCTCTGGGTGCTTCAGCCCTGTGGGGCGTGCCTGCTAAGGCTTGGGGCTTCAGCCCCAGCAGGTGCCTCCCATGGGGCTGAAGCCCCCAGACCCCTCTCCCCACAGGGCTGAAGCCCCGAGCTCAAGCAGGCATGCCCTGGCTCTCGAACTTCTGAAGATTGACATATGACAATGTAACATTAGACTGAGTCTGAACACCCCTGACATAGAAGAAAAGAGAGGTTTTGCAGTCACCTCAAGTTCATTCTTATCAAAAGCTATTTGGTTCAAAGTAATGCTAGCCCAGGTAATGATCAAATGTGCACTACACGCTCACCTATCTATTCTTTATGCTTAAATTAAATAATTTCCTGTTGATATCTATGGATTCTGTTACCATTTCTAGGAAAATAATACTTTAAAACATAAATTATGGAGTGAAATTGGAGTTGATGACAGTTGGGAACAAATAGCACTGGCTTCAGCCAGTTCATAGCAGAAGTAGAACTCAAGCGTCCAACCACAGTTCTAACAAGGTGTCATGTTTCTGACCTACAACATCCTTCCAGTTCAACTTCAGAGTCTTCCATGAATATAGTCTGTCAATCAGGCTGAATCAAATGGAGATTGTTGTAACGTGGACAAATGAGGAATAATGTAGGAGACCACTAAATTAATTTATTTTTATTGCGACCTCATCCACATATATAAAGATGACAGAATAGTGAATTTGCCCCTCTGCATCATGTTCCATAAACATCTGGCTGAGGAATCCTAAAGCTATATGTATGTTTAAAAATTATCTTTTTTTTAAAAAAAGTATAGACTTGACCATGTTCTGTGAAAGACAAAATTGTGTTGCAAAATGAACAAGATTGTAATATTTAAAAATATAAGCCCAGATGCGGCCCCACTCTGGTAGAGAAAAGGGAATGGAATCTAGCCCTATAAGGATTCCCTTGGCATGTGGGGGTAGTTATTATCAAGCATAGAACTGTCATTGGCTCATCCTATGCAACTGTTCCTTTTAGCCACCGGTGCAGAGGGTGGGGAGCAAGCATGATTGGAACGTGGTGTGCTCTGGCTTTCCTCAGATGACAGACAGTCCCTTGGGGACGATTGCTAGCTGGCATATTCTGCACCAGAGCTAGGCAGAGAATCAAGGAGCTGTAATCAGCTCCCTGATAGCCCCTTATCTCTGCTGCATGAAGGAAAAACTCAGCACAGTAAAGTATCTAACCCATTTACTGTGTAATGTGTACATTGTAATTCTTCAGTCTAGAGGCAGAATGGGGGAAACGGAGGAATTGCTTTATCAGACCAGTAGTCCGTCTAATTGTGTATCCTGTCTCTGATAGTAACCAGTATCGGGTGCTTTAGAGGAACAGTCAGGAATGGACAATTATGGAATAAATTTATCCATAAGGGAGACTTCTACCCGACCATGGTTGATTTATGCCCCAAGGCATGAGGGTTTATAAATTCCTTTTTAAATTACTTTTCCTATCTAATGCAACTTTAGGTGGTCTAATTATCCATACATTCTCTCATCCTTTTTTAAAATGTCAATCCTACTGAGCTTTTGGTCTCAGAGGTATATTGTGGCAGTGATATTTGCATAATTGTTTCAATTCTTGAAAGGCTTAAACTGTCTTTTTATTACTATTATTTATTAAATGTAAGTCATTAAAAAGAAGTTACAGGAGCAGTATACTCCAAGACTATGCATTCTTTTAGGTGCTGTACCTACTCAGATATCAAAAATATGTGTAAACAATAGTTTCCAGATGAACTTTATCCTGTTGGAGTCTTCCCAAGCAGCAGAGGTGTTCAAGCAGGGAGATTTCTCTGCAGCGTGGAAAACAAAAGCAGAGAAACCTCCTTCATGAGTTTCTGTGCTGCTGTTTGATATTAGGCTTGTTGCTACATTGTTTGATTGGCCTCTTGATATTGAGTACTAACAAAACCGTATCCAGAATAGGCAGAGAATTCATGTGTTGATCAACACTGATGATCCTCAAGAACAAGAAAAAGCTACATGAGGGTACATAGTTTATAAAGAATGAATCATCCTCACAAGCAAGAACATGGTACTTCAGCAGCAGTTTGTCATTCCATTGCTAAATGTGAATTCTCTGGCCAATTCCACAGCTGCCTATCTGGAGAAATTTCTGAGCACTGTGTCCAGTGTAATAGTAATTGTTATTCAATATCCTTGTGCAAACATTCACTTCCTCCCATGGGGTTGGTTTCTTTCGCACTTGCTGTTATTGTATGAAGAAGGAATGTATGCAATTGTGTTTGCAAAGGAAAGACGTTTGTACTTGAGCAATGAATGTGATAAGAACTATTTTGTTTCACAGAGTATTCAGAAAAGGTTCTGCTTCCTAACTTGTGATGCTGCCAGTTACCTTGGCGACAACCTACGAGGAATAGGCTCAAAGTTTGTGAGCTCTTCTCAGATGCTAACTTCCTGTTCAGAATGCCCCACTCTTTTCGTAGATGCTGAAACGGTGAGTATATTCCTGTAGAGGATAATAACTAGCATGTCCAGCATGGGTCATGTAAAGGAGGCTAGGGTGGCAAAAGTTTTGGGAGATTTTTCTTGTTTAAGTTGTCTAGTAGTTTGGAGACAGATGTTGGGGCCTTGAAGAGACCATCTGATTATCCCACTTTTGATCTGCTGAAGGGGGCACCTGCCCTTTTGGATTCCTACACATACTCCTCCTGATTATAGTGCTTTTTTCCCTCATTGTCAACCAAACTTCCATTGCATTTTCATACTCTTTTATTAGAGGTTAATAATGCTAGCAAGTGGTTCTTTAAATAAGATATGTTCAAGAATCTGTGTCTCAAGACGAACAGAGGATACAATTGCCTGTAAGTTTTACCAATATAACTGTGTCAATTAGGGGTATGATTTTATTTTTTAACAATATATTTATAACAGTAGAAGCCCTAGTTTGAACACAGTTATCCCAATATAAAGGTGAGTTGTATTGGCATAGTTATTCCCCTTCTTGTACAGGAATAGCTATGCTGGTATAAAGCACTTTATGCCAATATAACTGCATCCACACTGGGGGGCGGGGTGGACAGTTGTACCACTTTAACTATAATATAATGTAGTTAAAGATGTATAACTTTCTAATGTAGACAAGCCCTTAGCAACCAGGTTGAGTTCATTAGTTGTAGACTATTTACAAGACAGGAGGATGAGGGTGACCAAACTTGGAAGAAGTTCAGATTCATCTGTTTACCAGACAGTTCAGCAAAGTTTAGCTGAAACCTAAATTCCTAGTGAGTTGGTGGTGCTGATGTTGCAATGTGGTGACACAGTGATTGGCAATACAAACATCTGAACCTCACTCAGAATGTTCTTGGGTTGGCAGGCTTAGATTTCTACCCAAACTATTTGCACGGCCTTATTGGAGAATACTGGAAACATCCAGCTTCTTTTGTTGGAAGTGATTTTGTTTTCGTCAGTCAAAATTGCGCTTATAATAAGGATGCCAATTTGTAGTTTGAAGAGATTGTAGAGCAGAATCTTGCTAGTTCACACTTTGGTGAAACCCAGATCCACACATTCAGTTTGCATTATGTTTTGGATTAGTAATAATAATAATAACTAGGGGGTCATACACTTTTTTGCTTTTGTAGGCCAAAAGAATTGCACACACCAGAGGGCTACTTGTATTCCTCCATTTCCCCACTCCACCCTCAAGCTCCCTAGGTACCATTCTCCCGTCCCTTCTTTTTCAGGGACTCCTTGCACATGCCCTGTGCCAGGGTCTCTGCATGCTTTCCCATTGCCCCCTCTTTCCCATCTCAGGGTACACCACTCTCCCCCATACACTCCTTTTCCTTCTTCTGCCCATACTAGGGTCCCCATTTCTTCTCCCATGCCAGGGGCTTTTGCATGTGCTCCCTATTCTCCCACACACAAAGGTTTCCCCACCCTGCCCATAGTTTTATGTGATTAATAATTAAGCAATCAATTTACAAACACCTAGAAGGTAATAACGTGATAAATAACAGTCAGCATGGATTTGTCAAGAACAAATTGTGTCAAACCAACATAATAGCTTTCTTTGACAGGGTAATAAGACTTGTGAATAGGGGAGGACGTGGTAGATGTGGTATATCTTGACTTTAGTAAGGCTTTTGATACTGTCTCGCACGACCTTCTCATAAACAAACTAGGGAAATACAACCTAGATGGAGCTACTATAAAGTGAGTGCATAACTGGTTGGAAAATCGTTCCCAGAGAGTAGTTCTTCGAGTGATTGCTCAGGTCTATTCCACAGTAGGTATGCGTGCTCGCCACGTGCATTGGTGCCGGAAGTTTTTCCCTTAGCAGTACCCGTAGGGGGAGCGCCGCTGCGACCCCTGGAGTGGCGCCTCTATAGCGTGCTATAAAGGGAGCCGCGCGCTCCCCCACCCTCAGTTCCTTCTTGCCGCCAGTGTAGGTGCGTCAGAACTTCTGCTCCAGCTCTTGCTGCAGCTTTTCCTAGAACGCGTTGTTCGTTCCCAGAGAGTAGTTCTCAGTGATTCACAATCATGCTGGAAGAGCATAACGAGTGGCGTCCTGCAGGGATCGGTTCTGGGTCCAGTTCTGTTCAATATCTTCATCAGTGTCTTGATTTAGTTAATGGCATTGAGAGTACTTTTACAAAGGTTGTTACAAGGAGAAGGGAGAAAAATTGTTCTCCTTAACCTCTGCAGATAGGACAAGAAGCAATGAATTTAAATTGCAGCAAGGGCGGTTTAGGTTGGACATTAGGAAAAACTTTCTAACTGTTGAGTGGTTAAGCACTGGAATAAATTGCCTAGGGAGGTTGTGGAATCTCCATCACCTGTCAGGGATGGTCTAATACTTAGTCCTGCCTTGAGTGCAAGGGACTGGACTAGATGACCTCTCGAGGTCCCTTCCAGTTCTATGATTCTATGTGCCCCCATTCCCTTTATGCCAGGGGTCTGCATGTGCCCCTTAGATGCCCTCCCCCCCCATTCTTCCCCCGTGCCAGGAGTTCTGTGTGTGCCCATTATTCCCCTTCTTTCTTTTTTCTTTGTTCTCAGGGCTGCTCTACACTAGAAAGTTAGGTCAATGCAGCTACGTTGGCTCAGGATGTGAAAAAGTCACTCCCCTGAGAGATGTAGTTAAGCTAAGCCCAGTGTAGACAGCACTAGGTCAGTGGAAGAATTCTTCCGTCTACCTAGCTACCACCTCTCAGACAGGTTGTTTTACTACAGCAATGGAAAAACCCCTTCCAGCACTATCGTAAGGGTCTATACTACAGTGGTGCAGCTGCTGCGTTTCTAGTGTACACATAGACTAGGGGTGTCAGCTGTTTGAAACTGTATTGGGAGGATGGGCAGAACTAAAATGAGGGGTATTGTTATGATGAAAGGTGTTCATGACTGCCATCAACCAGTTTTCGGATCTAGAGACAATTACAGAGGTGTTTAAAGCTGTTAGCTCAGCTAACCAGATGCCATGGGCTCCGTGTGTTCTCCATTTCCCTTTTTCAGTTTTCTGATTTTCACTGAAATCATTACAGTTCTGCCCATTGACGCCTAAAACATTCCCTGAAATTTTGGAATTGATCAGATGCAGTATTCAAAAATTATTGTATTACATCCAAACAGAGAAATGCCATCAAGTTGACTAAGGCCTTGCAATCTTGGCCAATAATACTTAGCTCTTATATAGCACTTTTCATCTGTAGAGCTCAAAGCACTTGACAAAGGAGGTTGGTTTCATTATCCCCATTTTACAGATAGGAAAACTGAGGGACTTGCCCAAAGTCACCCAGAAGGCCAGTGGCAGAGCCAGAAATAGAACCCAGATCTCCTGAGTACCAGTCCAGTGCTCTCTCTCTCCTATTTTAACTAAGGGTATGTATACACTGCACAGTTAATCAAGGAGATTGGTGCCCATGTCTGATCACATAGGTTACCCTAGCCTGAGTGCAAGCATTTCTGTTTCGGCACTTGCCCGTGTGCATCTAGGGCACATCCCATGATTCTTTGTGCTGAGAAGCTCTAGGTTTCTTTCTCCGTCAATTGAGGGAGAACTTGTCTGTCCTTTGTGGGAAATTATAGGAAGGTCATTGAATGACTGTCAGCACCTGAGTGATTTAGCCTACATCCTTATTGCAAAGTGGGTGGGTTCCAGACCGAATTGAAGTGGAGGCCATTTTCTAACCCCCAGCCTGGTAAGCTAGCCCGGACTTGAGGCACCTCCAAACTCAAGTCAGCGGATTTTTTTTTTTTTATTGTATGGATGGTAGAAAGACTAAGGCTAACATGCATGTAAGACCCCAGGTTAACTGTGCAATGTAGACATACCCTCAAGTGGAAACTAGCCAGGTTCTATAGATATGTTGGGAAGAGTAGGGAGATTGCTATTTGGAAAGCACCATGTTATGCACATTGACTCCATCAACACACTGTCATGCTGTGAAGCAAGTTTCTCTCGTCTGGACAGGGCAAAGTAGTTGGAGTACCATGTATTTCTGTTGGAGAAAAAAGAGTGAAGAAGAAGCCAGAAGGTGGCTTTTGAAGAAGCCATCAGATTTTAGTGGGGAAGGCTTTCAGAATGGCCTTCCTTTTGCTGCTTTGCTGTTCAGTATGGGGCTCTTGGGAAAGCCAATAGTGCCTGTGCACTCACTCAGCTGCCCTACGTGCCTCAGTGATTGAAGTTGACAAGCAGCCAACATTGTGTGCATTGCCAGGTTGGCATGGAACACTTCATGACATTTGAGTAATCTCTTCCTTTTCTAGCTCTATATTTGAAAGACAAGAGGAGGGGGAAGAGCTGGCTCTAGCCATGTTGAGCAGGGCCGGCTCCAGGCACCAGCCGACCAAGCATGTGCTTGGGGAGGCACCTGGAGGGGGGCGGCGCCGAGGGTTGTTTTTTTTTTAATTAAAAAATTATCAATTAGCCATAGGTAGATGTTCTGTGGTGGCAGTGTGATCTTGTGCATTTTATATAAAGCTGCGAGCTAGAAACTTCTGAACTATAATTTGGGTCTGCTCTGACTCACTGCTGTGGCCTCGGAAAAGTTATTAATTTCTGTGCATCTGTATCTGTAAAAATGTGTATACTGTTACTTACCTCACAGGAGAGTTGTGAAGAATAACTGGTTAATATTTGTACGGCACTTTGTACATTTATTTGGGAAGGTCAGCTTTGCTATCTGTAGCATTTTGAGCTGAAGCCCAGAGTACAAATGTGTTTCCTGAGATTTTAGTAGTAAGAGCTAAAGTGGCTGTCTCAGCTCCAGTAGCCCCTGAACATGCACTGCAGATGGAATCAAGCTCTGAAAGTCAAAAGAAAGTGCTAGTTACTCCAGAAACCCTTACTGGCTGCCAGAACCATTAGCAAGAAGGATTGTGTTTTCAATTTTAATTCCAGTTGGAGCAGGAACCTGTACATCCAACAGTGTTGTTAGAGTTTTAGCATAAGATTGAGACTGGCAACGGGTAAACTTTCAAGTGCCTTTTTGCAGTGCATACCATAGCCTCTACTTTAATAATATTTTTCTTCTTTAATAGTAAAATTTACTGGCCCATTTTTTTATTTTAATGTTTCCAGCTTCTCTCTTGTGGACTTCTTGAAAAGCTAAAATTCAGTGTTCTAGAACTACAGGAGTATTTGGACACATACAACAACAGGAAAGAAGCAACTCTCTCAGTAAGCGGGATTTCTGTGCTTTATCGCCCTGTGTATTCATATATTAAAACGTTTTGATCTCAAATCTGTTTAAATGAATAGTAGTATAACATTTTGTAGGTCAATATTGTATCTAGAATTTGGACCCATAAATGTTTTCTCTTTTTTTTTTGTTTTTTTTGTATTTTTTTTTGTTTTTTGAAGATATGGTAATTGATACAACACGAATTAAAAGAATGGCTCTTTATATAGCTTAATTTCAAACGTGTGTGCATTCTCTAGTCTTTCAAGCTCCTCCTCTCTATGAATTAGTAATCCATGTATTAATTTGTTTTGTTTATATGATATAAACACTATGAGAAATCAGAATTCTAGATTTTTAACTCAACCCACTAATGCTAAATGTGTTGGGCTGTATGAATGAAGAGCTTAATTGCAAAACTTGACTTAATATGTTTTCAAGACATCATATTGTGAGACTAAAATACTTTGTTACCCTTCTTTAAATCTAGTCAGAACTAATACCTCACTTTTTTTTCTCTGAAAACAGTGGCTTGCAAACTGCAAAGCAACATTTGCTGGGGGTTCACAAGATGGAGTTATTACTTGTCAGCCAGGGGACTCCGAAGAAAAGGTAATAAGGAGCTATTTTACTTTCCTGTCAAGTGACATTTATGCATTGTTTCTTGATGCCAAAAGAAGCTGGTGCCTTTACCTCCTTGTGTCCCTTTGCAGAGCTTGGACACAATACCAGTTCTTGCACTCATGAGTCTATTGTTGCTGTTGGCACAGGCCTGCCCAAAGTGGGTGGAGAATAGGTGAGGATATGGCCCTGTCCTCCCACTCTGTATCAGTAGGCAGAGCTGGCCCTGACCAGGGCAAATGTATGTTGTTCTGTAACAACAGTAACTTTCCTACAGCATAATGTCTCTGGGAGTTCCTTCTTGTGAACTTTATTTCCAGAGCACCTTCAATGTGGTCAGTGGCTTTGCAACCACAATCTGTCCCATAGTGTGTAGACTTTTTGCATTTGAGCTTTAATACCTGAAATATTAAGCCTTTCACCTTTTAAGTTATTGGTTGAAATCCAACTGATGTTAGTAGTAACAAAATATTTACCATCAAAGGACTTTTCAGTGGTCTGTGAAGTAATTAATGCTGTGGAAAAACACTCGTTTGAAACAAAAGATTCCTGTATATGCTATGCATGATTGCCATAATTCAGTCAACAGTCTTCCTGGTTCTTTGCTATTTTAACTATACAGAACAATTGGTATCTCAAACACCATTGTGTGGGAAGTGTTGGAAAATGTTATTCTTTCTTTTTTAATGGCACATACTGTATATGTTCATGGCAGAGCAAGTGCTAGACAATTTAGATATCGTCAGGTCACCAGGGCCTGATTAAATACATCTTAGAATACTCAAGGAGCTGATTGAGGAGATATCTGAGCCATTAGCGATTATTGAGGAGATTAGCCATTAGCTTATTGAGGAGATTAGCCATTAGCAAAAGTCATGGATAACGGGAGAGATTCCAGAGGACTGGAAATGGGCAAATATAATGCCCATCTATAAAAAGGGGAATAAACACAGCCCAGGGAATTACAGACCAGTCATCTTAACTTCAGTACCCAGAAAGATAATGGAGCAAATAATTAAGCAATCAGTTTGCAAACACTTAGAAGATAATAAGGTGAAGTAACAGTCAGCATAGATTTGCCAAGAACAAATTGTGTCAAACCAACATAATAGCTTTCTTTCACGGGGTAACAAGTCTTGTGGATGGGGGGAAGCGGTAGACATGGTATATGTTGATTTTAGTAAGGCTTTAAATAATGCCTCACGTGACCTTCTCGTAAATAAAGTAGGGAAATACAACCTAGATGGAGATACTATAAGGTGGGTGCATAATTGATTTGAAAGTCATTCCCAGTTAGTAGTTATAAGGAGTTCTCAGTGAAGCTGGAAGGGCATATTGAGTGGTGTCCCACAGCGATCAGTTATGGGTCCGGTTCTGTTCAATATCTTCATCAATGATTTAGATAATGGCATAGAGAGTACACTTATGAAGTCTGTGGTTGAAGCTGGGAGGGGTTGCAAGTGCTTTGGAGGATAAGGTTACAATTCAAAATGATCTCGACAAACTGGATAAATGCTCTGAAGTAAATAGGATGAAATTCAATAATGACAAATGCAAAGTATGCCACTTAGGAAGGAATAATCAGTTGCACACATACAAAATGGGAAATGACTGCCTAGGAAGGAGTACTTCAGAAAGGGATCTGGGGATCATAGTGGATCACAAGCTAAATATGAGTCAACAGTGTAACACAGTTGTAAAAAAAGCAAACATCATTCTGGGATGTATTAGCAGGAGTGTTGTAAGCAAGACATAAGAAGTAATTCTTCCGCTCTGATTAGGCCTCAACTGGAATATTGTGTCCAGTTCTGGGTGCCACTGTAACGCTGAAAGACCCTAGTCGTTGGCAGGGGGGATCAAACCGAGATATCTGGAGCTTAGTGCATGAGCCTCTACTGCATGAGCTAAAAGCCAACTGCCTGGTAACTAAGGCTGTAAAGCAGACTCATTTAACTCTCTCTCTTAGTGGTCTCAGTGCCACTAGAGGGGACAGAACATAATACCCAGAAGGTGTGTGGGTTACACCACATTTCAGGAAAGATGTGGCCAGACTGGAGAAAGTCCAGAGAAGAGCAACAAAAATGATTAAAGTTCCAGAAAAGGGAAGATTGAAAAAATTGAGTTTGTTTAGTCTGGAGAAGAGAAGACTGAGGGGGAACATGATAACAGTTTTCAAGTACGTAAAAGGTTATTATAAGGAGGATGGAGAATAATTGTTCTCCTTAACCCCTGAGGATAGGACAAGAAGCAGTGGGCTTAAATTGCAGCAAGAGAGGTTTAGGTTGGACATTAGGAAAATATTCCTAACTGTCAGGGTAGGAAAGCATTGTAATAAATTGCCTAGGGAGGTTGTGGAATCTCCATCATTGGAGATATTTAAGAGCAGGTTAGACAAACACCTGTCAGGGATGGCCCAGATAATACTTAAGTACTGGCTTAAGTGCAGGAGACTGGACAACAGGACCTCTTGAGGTCCTTTCCAGTCTTACGATTCTATGATTGTAAGGGTTTTGATTCAGAGACCAGATATTCTGACAGGCACATAGGGAAGCACATGATGTCCCATTCCAGTCCTCAAAAGATAGAGAGACAGACAGACAGACAGAAAAGAAGGAGCAGTATGGAACACACTTAAGAAGTGACATCTTGAGGCAGAAGAAAGTAGAAACATGATATTCCCTCTTTCCTTGTCTTTGTGTACGTAAAAAAGGACAATAACCTTTTCAGAACTACACACCTGAAATTTTAACCATATTTTCCTCTAACATGTTTTCTCTACTTGTTCATTATCTCTCCTCTCCCATTCTCTCCCCTTTTTTTTCTGGTTCATTTTCTTTCTTATTCCTTCTCCCCTTTTTTTCTGATCTTCCTTTTTTCCTCTTCCTCCGTTTGCCAGAAGCTGGGAATGAGCGACAGGGGATGGATCACTTGATGATTACCTGTTCTCTTCATTCCTTCTGGGGCCCCTGGCATTGGCCACTGTCGGAAGACAGGATACTGGGCTCAGTGGACCTTTGGTCTGACTCAATATGGCCATTCTTATGTTCTTATGTTTCTTGCTTCATTTTTTCATCCTTCTTTGTACTTCACTTTCTGTTCCTGCTCTCCCTTGCTTTTTGTGCACGTGCATTTGTGAACATATGTGAAGGAAGAGCAAATTCCACAGCTAATGCTTGCCCTCTCACACACACCCCAGTGCATTTTGGCTGCCTTGACACTTTTAGCATTAAAGCCTGTGGACCAGTGCCAGCACAAGTACATGCACACATTGGGAAAGCTGCTCACATACCTGACAATGCTTGGGTTGCATTTTACAAGCCCTGATGTAGTGACACATGGGCATGTTGTGGGTAGGCTGTGTGCAAAACTAAGTAAAAGATGGATATGGGGAAAGATTCCTTATTGCTTTTATAAATACAATTCAAATACGAGATAAAATTTGTGTGGCGGTTTAATGACGAATATGTTTAATCATTGTCTTCCCACTGTACTAGAACTGAAACCAAACAGTAGCTTAAAAAGTTGCTGATGCACTGCTGTTTTTAAAGCTTTCTCGTCCTCACCAGTCCCTGCTTTCATAATTGTAATTCTCAGTCCCATTTTACAACATCTTGTTCATTATTTTAAAAGGAAATAAAGCCAAAGGAACAGAGAGAACACTGAATGATACACAAAGTGGATTAAAATGTGAATTGGATAGATAGAATCTGCATAAGATACTAAATGGCCTAAACACATCTAAAAATATGAATGTCATATTACAGTTGTGTTGTGTTTGTCTTTAATAAGGTGTTCTCTATTTCAGAGTTAATGTGTGTGTTTTGTGAAGCAAGGGTTAGTATACAAACTACTTGTTGGTCAGAATGAAAAGAAGTGTTTCTCACTGCTGCAGGAATCCCTATTTTCTTCCCAACAATGTTCCCTCAACACAAAATGTATTATTCCTGGGAGTTCACAAGATGGTAGGACTTTTGATCGACAGATACATACGTTTCTCTTCTCCCCTCCCATTCACCTGTCCATATGAAACGGTCCTTCCCACCAAAAGGCCTTTCTTCTCCAACACTTTCCATTCTATTTACTCATCAAAAGTAGATGGTGAGTAATTTTTTTCATTCCGTTCTTCTGCTCTTCACCCTGAGCATGAAATGATAGTTCCACACAAGCACAGAATGAAGAAGATGGGGATATGCCAAAGAATAAAATAATTGCTGGTAAAAGAATGGCCCTCTGTCTTACAGAGGAAGCCATAGGGGAACCTACGTAAATTCTTTAATACCATTTAAAGGTTATACACAGGTCCTAGAACGCTGCTTGTCACATGAACTCCCTCTTCTGACCTTCGAACAGCCCCTCAACCCTGCCAAGCTCATCATCAAAAGCAAGTTCCCCACAGACCAGGACACACCCACTCAAAGCAGCACCAGCCTCTGCCAGAACAACAGTTGCAAACCCTGCAGATATATCGCCACTGCTACAATGATCAATTCTCCACACAACACATCTTTCAGGATTCACAAGTCCTACACATGTTTATCACAACATGTGATGCACCTCATCCAGTGCATCGAATCAGGGCCAACCCACAATATTTTGGCACCTGAGGCGAGGAGCTCAAATTATGCCCCCATGCCCCCTCGCTTGGGCCAAAACTTTGAAGGCTTTCAATTCTACCTTCTTCCTGTTCTTCTCCTCTCATTGTACTGCTCTGCTACCTACCCCAATAAAGGAGAACTAACAACTTAAAATGCCTTGTTCAAAAATTTTAAGTAACACTTAACTTTCAAACACCTGAACAGCAAATGTAACTTTTCTTGTCTACATAGTAAACACTGGCATTTTTATCTGTTACAATAATCAAAGTGGTTCTTTCTGTGCCTTCTTGGTTGCAAAGATTTGAACTGCTTCCTGAAGGTCCACAGTCTGGGCCAGCTCATGCTCTATTGAGATGGTTGCAAGGCCGACCAGCTTCTTTCAGTTCATCACCTAAATCACTCGCATCAATATCGCGCATGTCATCATCATGTGTCAACACTGTCTCTAGTGCCCTGCATTGCTGGTGTAGGTCATCTTCAGGTATAGTGAGGAGTTTTGGAATATCATACAACAAACCAAATATACTGTTGTGTTCCTTGAGCTGCATGAAACGTTCTTCAACTAACTGTATTGCACAATCTAGCACCTGGTTAAAGAATTCAACTGAATTGTTGTTTGAGGTCTCTTATGGGATTATCCCGTGCCTCGTAATCAAAATGTCGTCTTCTTCCATGACTCTTGTATTCTTGAATGGGTGAGAAAATAGCTTCAGTGTGAAGTTCCTCTGCCAACTTCTGTGCACTCTTCAGAACGTTTTGAAATCTCTCATCTGACTGGTAAGACTGTACATATGACTTTGTTTTGTCCAGTTGTTCCATTGCTCCAGATATATCAAGGTCAATTCCTTGGAGTCTCTTGCTTACAATATTTATTTCAAACAGTATATCATGCCACAACACTAAGCCACACAGGAATTTGAGGTTTCTGGTGATTCCATTTCCCTCTGCCACTGTTCTCCCATGAACAGTTCCTGTCATAGCATTATCCTCCACTATGGCATCATCTATCTTCTCAATTTGGTGTTTGATAGGCTTTATCGCCTCCACTTTCCCATCGTGTGGCACTCAATGGTTTCAGTGTCAGAGTGGATGTTCCCAGATGTTGCTTCAAAATTTGCCATCGATGAGTTGATGCAGAGAAAAATACATAGATGCTTTGAATTACATTAAAAAATTCAGGAGCCTCACTAGAAGCTGATGCTGCATCACTGACCACCAAGTTCAATAAATGAGAACTGCATGGGACAAAAAAAGCTCGAGAGTTTAACACCCGGATCTGTGTCTGCACTCCTCTATTCTTTCCTCTCACGTTGGCACCATTATCGTAGCCCTGACCTCTCATGTCCGCTATCGCAATTCCCGTATCTTCCAGCTTTTTAGGAAGCACATTTGTCATACCAGCTCCTGTAGTATCATCGATGTCAATAAATTCTAGGAAATGCTCTCTGACAGTCACCATTGCAGGGACATTTTCACTAGGTTCTGTTGTTACAAAACACACCATTAAAGTCATTTGTTCCGTATGGCTGATGTCAGGTGTGCAGTCAAGAATAACAGAGTAATATCTTGCTGACTTCAGATCTGCCACAATCTTCTCTTTGACTTTTGTTGCCAGTAACTGTGTGATCTCATTTTGAATTGTTTTTCCAAGGTAGTGGTGTGTGTACATTTCTTGGGGTGGTGACTCTTCTTAGATGCTCCTGGAGTATAGCATCAAACTCAGCCATCATCTCCACAATTTTAAGGAAGTTTCCATTGTTTGGCACATACAGCTGATCTGAAGTACCACGCAGTGCTAGGTTTTGGGTAGCAAGCATTCTCACAATGGCAATGAGCCTTTTCAGAACATTTTGCCAATAAAGAGACTCTGATGCAATCATCTCTGGATGCTGATCATCTATGGTGGCCTTTAACCTTTGTCTCATCTCAAGCTCTTTCCACCTATGGAATGCACTCTGGTGATTTGCTGCCTTCTCATGGCATGCCAGATTTCTAGGCATATTTTTCCAGTCCTTTGTTCCTGTAGAACCCAATGTGGCTGGAACATTAGACTGCAAGAGTCTGCAACAAAAACAGTATGCAGCATTCTGGGTTTTTGAGTACATAAGCCAGGCCTGCACAATATGCAGCCCAGGGGCCGCATGCGGCCTTCATGGACTCACAGTGCGGCCCGCAGGGGGGTGAGTAGACAAGCAATGGGGTGGGGCAAGCCAATGGCCGGCCAGTGGGTGGGTGGGCTGGTGAAGAGGCCAGTGGCAGGCTGGGGAGTGGGGGTGAGCCAAGCAGGGAGGGGGTGGGTCCTATTTTACTGCTGTGATCTGGTCACCCTGTGTGCACTGTTTCTTTCCCCCTCTACAGGCTTCCACACCCCAGCGCTGGGGAAGGAGGGGTTGTTTCCATGAGGCGGGCGGCGCTGGTGGGGAGTGTATCCGTGGGGCCGGGGGGTTTCGGCCCTCAGCTGTTTTCTTTGGAGTAATATGGCCCTCGCCGCTTTACGAGTTATGCAGGCCTGACATAAGCCATGGCCTCTCTACTTTGTCACCATTGGGGATTTCACACCAGTAATGTGTTGGATGGAAACTTCTATTTTCATTGTCTTTTGGGAACATGACGTTTTTCACTTGCTGTGGCCCATGCAGTACAAGGAAGTCCCTCAGGCTACTGCTCAAGTGGGTCCACAGTCCTGAATCTTCTAGACTTAAGGAACTAAACTCAGTAGCAGCTGTTTCTTGCGCCTCCACCACACTCTTCTCTGATCTACACTTTTCTTCAGGAATGTGCATGGTTACATCCATTTGAGATGGAGATATGGATGCTGCAGTAGCTGCCATGTCACCTGCACTCTGACTAACTGGAAGATCAGGCATCTCCTCACCACTCACATCCTCACTGGGGCCAGAAGGCTCACCGTGAACATTTGTGTCTATGTATCTCAGGAGAGCTCCTGCCTGCTTAGATAGAAAAGCTTCGTTTGCTTGCTTTCTTTTTCTGAATGCTGCCCCAGAGGGGCGTTTTCTTCTTTCACTCAAGACTGCTGTTCTGTGCCAGCTATAGTTAGGATGACCAGACAGCAAGTGTGAAAAATCGGGACGGGGGTGGGGGGTAATAAGAGCCTATATAAGTAAAAGACCCCTATAAAATCGGGACATCTGGTCACCCTAGCTATTGAGTGGCTCTCAACACTCAATTGAAGGGGACAAATAAGCAGGCTGGTAGCAAGGCCTGAGTGAGGGAAGATATAAGCGTCTTAAGGGCCTAACTGGCTCCTACTACTTCAGTTGACTGCCTGTTCTCCTCAAGTGGGTTCAGGGAAGCACAGGAAACAAGAAGCTCCCTGAGAAGCTAATGTTAATCAGTCCAGGCTCCTAGGGGTGCTAGAGAGGTACATAAGAGGCTCCTCCTCCTCTCTCTCCCTGCAGCTCCTGCTGCTTTCTGTTATTCCCTCTCACCTTTTCTCCTGCCTGCCTGTTATGTCTCTTGTGCCCTCCTTCCTCCAGCACAGCACTCCATCATCTCTGTGCATCTAGAGCAGAGAGGATACATATGCACCAGCAGCAGACACAATTTTCTACACTGGGTTATAGTGCCACTCCCCACCCCCAGTCTGGCACCTGAGGCGGCCGCCTCAGTTTGCCTCATGGTAAGGCCAGCCCTGCCTCGAATGCCCCAATAACAACTTTGTGAGTAAAACCAGTCATTTTACAAGGTGTAATTCCTACTTGATGCCAATTTGGTTTAACTCCTACTGGATTAGCCACAGAATGCTCCCTGATAAAGTTGGATTAGGAAGATCTGGAATCAAGTCTCAGTTCCAGTAAAGTTGAGCACTCACAGCGACTCTTGAAGCTAAACTAGGAACTCTGTTAATGATGTAAGTCCTCTATACTGTCTGACTACAAATGGGAAGATGCAGCCTTTAAACATGGAGTTGAAATGGCTCCTGCACCCAGCTCCTGGAAATAAGGAATACATAGGTATCTAAAATACAGTTATAGGCTGAGCAGTTTCTACTGCCTTCAAATCCAGCAGCTTCTTAGGGATATATTAGTACATATTCTATCTCTCTCATACTTTCCAAGGCTCACAGAACAACATTTGAAAACAGTAGAACCAATGCTGAGGACTAAAACACCCAAACATCATTCACTTGCTGCTGAATGCCCCAGCTTCTGTGGGATTCTCTTGTGTCAATGAATGACTAAGAATTGTATTACCTTTAAAGTGTCTGTCTAGTCTGGAGTCACATTAGCACCTTCAGAATAATGGGGTGACTCCCATCTCTTTTTAGGACCTATAAGTACTTCCTTAAAATCACAAGAAGGCTTACCGGCCTCAGACTACTTCTTTGCCATCTTTCTACCCTGTTTTAATGGCCCAGGTTCTGATCTTGTCAAAACTGAAAAACTACTCTTCTCCTGAAAAAAAGATAAATCAAAATTTTGCTGGAGCACAGTGACTTTCTTATTTTTTCTTTCTTAGACCTATTTGAAAAATATGGGTCATATTCATTCCTACAGAGTTTTTACCACACAGGCCTGTCAACTAATCTCTATCCTCTCTCTCACACACACACATCAAGAAGATTTAGACTGGAGGCTGAGAGACCTTTGAGTGCTAAAGTCATTCTGCCTGAACAGTTAAATGGCAGGGGAAGGAAAATGAGTTCTCAATCAAAAACTGATTACCCTCTCAACTTCCAAGGAATATTATTTTTCATGCTGAGGGAGCCAGGATGAGGAATTTAAATCATTATCAAATTATAGCGCCAAGTTGGGGCTGGGCATCATTAACCTAGAGGATCTTTGGAATATTTATTTAAAGATTGGTATGTTTTTTCCTTCAGTGAGCAGGGAGGGTTTTTTTCTCTTGACTTACTCTCTGCCTTTCCCTCCATCCTTACCCCTCCTCCCCCTACATATACACACGCACTCTCTCTCTCTCTCTCTCTCTCTCTCTTTGGAAGCAGTGGAGAGAAGACAGCTTTTCTTGAACAACAGACCATGGAATTCACTCTTTTTTTTGGCTGCTTTCCCCCACTTTTAAAAAGTAAATTCCATGGTAAATTAGGACACACTTATTTACTGAATCAGGGATTTTTAAAAGTTCACATAAAACCTGAAGATGGTGCCAAAATTTGGAAATATATAAGTGAAATGCTTTGACGAATGCAAATCAGTGTAGTTCTGAATTTACTGGCACAGTAATCTGTCTTATCTCTTCCTGTTTGATCTTATATTTAGTTGTACAGGCTTAATTACATAAACTGCATGGAATTTGACCAATAATGTCAAAGGCTTAATGTTAACCACCACAAAAGCCAGCACATTTAGAGCTTAGTCTGCCATTCAGTCATTAACTCATCCCATTGTATAGAGGTAATGTAGGAAACTGGGCAAGCTTAAATTCATACATGCTTTAATATCAAAGCACAATGGGATGAGGACAGGGCTGAATTCCTTTGCTTTGGCAATGCCAATATAGTCCCTTAGCATTTGTTAACATTTTTGTATTTGCCTTCTTTGTTTTTAGATAATAATATACAATATTTTATAACAATTACAAAAGTTCATTAACGTCATTGCATGTGCACTGACATCACATTGCAGCTTGGCAGATGTTAGTGTAGGTTTATGCGAGAGTTAAACTGATGACATGATGGATTTTATAGACCTGATATGGCACCTCGACAAAATGGTGAAAGCTGTATTAGAAATGCATAGACAGATATATTAGAGCAAATATTAGCTCCTGGGAAAAGGAAGAGAGAGCCTCTCTCCTTTTTCAGGGAGGGGACTTTAAAATAATTCACAGCTTAAATGTTATACACAAAACTTTTCAGTTTTAAAATGCCCAGTTATAAACCTGGAAGCCACAGGGTTTTTAATGGAAATAGTATTTGACCTTATTCGTCCATATAACACAACATTTTTGCTTCAGTTCTGTTAACAATTTGAAACCACTGCATAAACTTTTGAGAACTTCTGTGCTATGAATTCTTTGTCCATAATAAGAAGACCAAACTTAGCCAAATCTATTCATTTAAAAATCATTAAGCAGTGGAAACTTTGATGGTATGATTTCCTGGTTTTTGGAAATACACTCTGGGAGAAATTGGGACTAATAAATCTCAAAATCTAACGGATTTCAGTTAGTTTATAATTTACCATTAGGAGTAAAGCTTGGTTTTAATGAGAATGCTGTGCATGATGTGTGGGTGGTACATTTTCAACCACTTAGCAAACTGAGGCAAGCAATGCTAATATTGTTGACAGTTAAGCTATTAGAGAAGGGCTGTGCTTCCTATTGCATGCATTACACTGACACTATACTTTCTTTCCTTTCCTTTTTCCTGTGCCATGCTTGCTGTGTAGCAAATGGAATCTCTTGCAGTAAGTTGAAGTTCTTTCATATTCTTTGTCCATCTAGAGATGGACTAATACAGCCTGATTTTACTGGTTGGTTGGTTGGTTGTTTTTTAATCTCTTGGCATGTTTTCCCTTTTTCTTTTCATTTTTTCCTTAGCAATTTTGATTCAACATGTTATTATTAAAAGTAAAGTAACTAAGTTGTGTTTTGAGTCACCTTTCTCTTGAAGCAGAAATCTCCGCTACTATTACAAATTCGGGCATTGTCACATACCATTTGGAACAGCTGTTTAAATTAATTTTGAGTGTGAGTCAGTCTTGTTTAACAATCCAGACTCTAAGTAGCTTTAACAAGCTAGAATGGAGAGCTGAAGTGGTTATTTTAAAACTTGTAATGTTTCAATATATCCATATGAAACATTGGAAATACTAATTTTAAATTAGGTTTTAAAATGTTTTCATTATATGCTAATTTGAACAATTTCACCATGTTGTCATTTCAATAAGTATCCACAAATTAAAAAAAAGTAAGCTGCATGATATGATAGTTAACGGCTGAATATATCAATTTTACATTTAATTCAGATTAGTTTAGTTTTGCACCATTATGTTAGTTTAATCTAGAAGTCAGAATGGAAAAACTGAATGTTAAAACTATAGTATTGCCTATCCTAAAGGTTCAAAAATCACAAGTTAACCGCCCAAAATCATAAGATTTAAAAAAAAATGTTATATTGTGTTTTTTTGGGTCTGTGTTTGATTTTTTTAATTCTCCCCACCCCTTGCCCTCAGTGCATGTGTGACAATTACTGTGGCCCACTCTCCCAAATGTATTGGGTAAAATGATTTTGCCCCTACAGCAAGTATCACCCCATATCTGCTCATTCACCTGCCCAGCAATTAATTCTGCCCTCCCAATCTCCAAATCAGTTCTGTCCCCTTACCAGATCTGCCTGTCACATTAATTCTGCTCACCCCCAATTCTGACCCCTCAAGTTACCCCTTCAGTTCTGCCCCCACATCTGCCCCACCTTCACATCAGTTCTGCACCCCACCCCCAAACCTCAGCTCTGCTCCTTCTGGTGTGGGGGTGGGGCAGCTGCAGTAGGTTTCTTCTTCTCCTCTTTGCCAGGCCGGGTGTTGCAATCAGAGAGCAAGTTGTTCCCAGGAGGGAAGGAGGGAGTGGAGCCGCCCTAAGCTAATGGGATTTTTCTGTTCCTTCCTCACCACCCTTGTGAGAATGGTTCCTGAGGGCACAGGGGGGAAAGCTCTGCCTGCTTCCTGTAGCAGCCCTGGCTGGCTGCTCTTCCCCAGAAAGTGAGCATGTGGGGAAGGCAGCCAGTCAGAGGGGTTTTCAGTCCAGGGAGTCCTGAAATTCACTAGAGGGCAGGAGCTTCTCATGTCATTGAAACACGGGCTCCAACCCTGCCCTGGCCAAACTCTTGTGACTTGTGGAGATATTGCAAGGGTTGGTAACACTCTGATTAAATCAGAACCTTGTTTCTAACTAATTGCTGGTTACAAATTACAGAAGTATCATACTTAATCTCTCACGTGGGAGATGGGGAAGAAGCACTTTGCATTGCTGTCAAGTAATTCCATCATGTGACCCTCAGAATGACTTGTGTCCAGCCCTCCTTGTTCTAATAAAGAGTTGACACAATACTGGTTTGGGGTAGAGTTGGTGAAATGGACAATGTCTCATAAAGCCTTTTGTAGGGTATTTGTCGTTAACAAGCTTCTAAAGCAATAAAAGCAGCCACTGAGATTATGTCTAGGCACAAGTCCTTTTGGTCCCTTTTGAAGCTTTAAAAGTTTTGTTTTTTCTTTTAAAAAGTCTGTAAAACAAATCATCCCCTACACAAGTTAATCCTTCCTGCATGAGAGACAGGAAGCTCCTTGAATTTGGATTCAAAGCATTTCCACGTCATAGTTCAGTCAGGGACACAGAATTTGGCCCCTGGTCCACCTGTAGACTTAGCAGAGGGTTCAGAACCCCAAAACCCACACTCTTGGGAAAGCCACAACTCCAGGTCCATCTGCTCCTCTGAACCTCATAACTGCTATAGCCATTCCATGATGCCTCAGTCCCCCCTTGGGAATGGAGTTACACATCGTGTTAAGAGAATCGTTTTAAGTTAATAGTCCTGGGGCAATATTAATTTAAGAAAGCAGGAATGATACCACAGAAACCAGAACTCCCCTTACCTATGGAACTTGATCCCCACCAGGTACTCATGGAGTGATTTCATTAAGGTTGAGGAAAAGGGGGTTTATGTGGCAGAACCAGCACTTCCTATCTCCACCACACAATCTGTGTCCCCATTATTGGATTCACTGCTTTTTGTTCCTTTCCACTCATAGAAGCAGAAGGGAGCATTTGGCTCAATTGGAGCACCGCCTTGTTATTCTTATTATTGTTTATTACTTGTATTGTCATAGCACCTAGGAGTCCCAGTCATGGGACAGGACTCCATTTTAGATTTCCTTTCTCTCAGAATACATCCACTTTTGAATTGTAAAAGCATTATATATGCAAGTTACTGCCCCTCTTTGTGCCTCAGTTTCCCCATCTGTAAAATGGGGATAATGATACTGCCCTCTTTGTAAAGCACTTTGAGATCTACTGATGAGAAGTGCTATATAAGAGCTAGGAATTATTATTTTGAACTGTGACCAGCTACAGACAAAACAATATTGTGGGTGTTTTCACTCTGATATGTGATCATAGTTTAGTAAAATCATGCCAACCAGCTTTTTCTTACCAGAGAAATAGTAATAGATATATCCCCAAATATGTTTTATTTGCTGCACAAAAATGACCCAAAATCTGCTGCTCTTTATTAATGTTTTCTCCTCCTATACATCTTTCCTTAGCAATTGGAACTGTGTCAGAGATTATATAAACTCCACTTCCAGCTGCTGTTGCTTTTTCAGTCGTACTGTAAACTCATTGGACAGGTGCATGAAGTTAGTTCCATGCCAGAGGTATGTCATAAGCACAACCAAGCCTTTTACTAAAATAATCACTGTATCTTTGTATTTTTATTTCTACATGATTTCACCAAAAATTAATTATTAACCTGAACTATGGGTCTCCAGACTAAATGTTTTTATAACACTCCTTTGTCTGAATTAAAATGTGTTTGGAAATTCTGCACTGTATGTAAGAGACAGTACAGTGATTCAAAGTTGGAGTTCTTTTATGCAGTCAGTCTTCAATGGTAATTTCAGTAAATTGCATGGTAATGAGTGAGAATACTAAATTAGGCCCAGGCCTGCACAGATTTATTCAAATTCTTAATTTAACATGTTGGGATTACTCACACTATGTAAAATTAAGTATGTGCATAAGTCTTTATAGGATCAAAGAAAATTTTCAGGGAAATTGACCTTGCTTCCATTGTCTGGAAATTATTCTTATTCTAGGGCATGTTTGACGTTATTTGGACTTTGTGGCCAGATCTACACTAGCAGCACGTTGCCACTATAACTATACCAGCAAAGTGCTCCTAGTGGATGCAGTTTATACTGGCAATACTGCACTTTTGCTTATTCCAGACCCCCGAACAAAATAAAAAGCTTCTAGTGTAGATATAGTTATACCAGCAAAAGCACATTTTTTCTGGCGTAACTGAGTCTACACTAGCAGCTTTCCAAGCACAGCTTTGTAAGTCAGGGATCACAGCTCTTCACACCCCTGACTGACATAGCTATGCTGGCAGAAGTTTGTAGTATAGACTTGACTTTAAGCTTCCATTGTAAGGCTAGGTCTTCACTACCTGCCGGATCGGAGGGTAGAAATCGATCTTTCGGGGATCGATTTATCGTGTCTCGCCTAAACGCGATAAATCGATCCCCGAAAGCGCTCCCCATCGACTCCGGTACTCCAACTTGCGAGAGGCGCAAGCGGAGTCGAAGAGGGAGCGGCAGCGGTCGACTCCCCGGCGTGAGGACGGCCAGGTAAATCGATCAATGATATGCCGATTTCAGCTACACTATTCATGTAGCTGAAGTTGCGTATCTTAGATCGATCCTCCCCGCTAGTGTAGACCAGGGCTAAGTGTTCATGCCGTACCTCTTCTGTGGATTCACAAAGGTCTCCAGTCTCTGCTGCTGTCGATCTGACTCCATCCAAGAGTACTAAATTCATTTAAAAGAAAAAATATTAAAATTATAGTGTACAAATAACCATATCATCATAGTAATTTAATTTTAATTTGATTCATAAAGATTGTATCACTTGTTTTAGAAAATGTTTCCTAAAATTTCTCACTACATCTTTGAGATAACAGTAGTTCTAAAACCATGACACAGAAATGGTCTATTTTGAGCTTGATAGATGGCCATTTCTCTTCAGATATTTCTACGCAGATTACTTTTTTAAATGCTTCACATCAGCAGGTTTTGGAGGCAAATATATTCTCATAAATACTCCAAAACACATAATATATTACGAAACGGTATTTTTCATGTAACCACTCTGTGGTCATCACTTAAGAGAAGATGATAAAATAAATTACAGCATTTGTTTTTTTCCTTGTAAAAATGTATTATATATGAAAGTAGTGGGAAGGAACTAGAGCTTTTAATATGATTGTATTCTTAGAAAGAGAAGTTTCAAATTGTAAAGTGTATACAGCAGGTAGCTCGCAGATTCTGTAGTAATTGGGGAGTGTTTAATTTATAATTTCATTGTTTAATTTGAAGAACAGCTAGCCAAAAACTCAAAAGCTAATAACAAAAAGTTTTTTAAATACGTCAGAAGCAGGAAGCCTGTTAAACAACCAGTGGGGCCCCTGGATGATAAAGATACAAAAGGAACACTTAAAGATGATAAAGTCATTGCGGAGAAACTAAATGAATTCTTTGCTTCGGTCTTCACGGCTGAGGACGTTAGGGAGATTCCCCAACCTGAGCCGTCTTTTCTAGGTGACAAATCTGAGGAATTATCACAGATTGAAGTGTCATTAGAGGAGGTTTTGGAACTAATTGATAAACGTAACTGTAACAAGTCACCGGGACCAGATGGCATTCACCCAAGAGTTCTGAAAGAACTCAAATGTGAAATTGTGGAACTACTAACTAGGGTTTGTAACCTGTCCTTTAAATCAGCTTCTGTACCCAGTGACTGGAAGATAGCTAATGTAACGCCAATATTTAAAAAGGGCTCTAGAGGTGATCCCGGCAATTACAGACCGGTAAGTCTAACATCCGTACCGAGCAAATTAGTTGAAACACTAGTAAAGAATAAAATTGTCAGGCCATAGAAGAACATAAATTGTTGGGCAAAAGTCAACATGGTTTCTGTAAAGGGAAATCATGCCTTACTAATCTATTAGAGTTCTTTGAAGGGGTCAACAAACATGTGAACAAGGGTGATCCAGTAGACATAGTGTACTTAGATTTCCAGAAAGCCTTTGATAAAGTCCCTCACCAAAGGCTCTTGCGTAAATTAAGTTGCCATGGGATAAGAGGGAAGATCCTTGCATGGATTGAGAACTGGTTAAAAAACAGGAAACAAAGGGTAGGAATAAATGGTAAATTTTCACAATGGAGAGGGGTAACTAGTGGTGTTCCCCAAGGGTCAGTCCTAGGACCAATCCTATTCAATTTATTCTTAAATGATTTGGAAGAAGGGGTAAACAGTGAGATGGCAAAGTTTGCAGATGATACTAAGCTGCTCAAGATAGTTAAGACCAAAGCAGACTGTGAAGAACTTCAGAAAGATCTCACAAAACTAAGTGATTGGGCAACAAAATGGCAAATGAAATTTAATGTGGATAAATGTAAAGTAATGCACATTGGAAAAAATAACCCCAACTATACATACAATACGATGGGGGCTAATTTAGCTACAACTAATCAGGAAAAAGATCTTGGAGTCATCGTGGATAGTTCTCTAAAGACGTCCATGCAGTGTGCAGCGGCAGTCAAAAAAGCAAACGGGATGTTAGGAATCATTAAAAAAGGGATAGAGAATAAGACGGAGAATATCTTACTGCCCTTATACAAATCCATAGTGCACCCACATCTTGAATACTGCGTACAATTGTGGTCTCATCTCAAAAAGGATATACTGGCATTAGAAAAGGTTCAGAGAAGGGCAACTAAAATGATTAGTGGTCTGGAACGGGTCCCATATGAGGAGAAATTAAAGAGGCTAGGACTTTTTAGCTTGGAAAAGAGGAGACTAAGGGGGGATATGATAGAGGTATATAAAATTATGAGTGGTGTGGAGGAAGTGAATAAGGAAAAGTTATTTACTTGTTCTCATAATAGAAGAACTAGGGACCACCCAATGAAATTAGTGGGCAGCAGGTTTAAAACAAATAAAAGGAAGTTCTTCTTCACACAGCGCACAGTCAACCTGTGGAACTCCTTGCCTGAGGAGGCTGTGAAGGCTAGGACTATAACAGGGTTTAACAGAGAACTGGATAAATTAATGGAGGTTAAGTCCATTAATGGCTATTAGCCAGAATGGGTAAGAAATGGTGTCCTTAGCCTCTGTTTGTCAGAGGGGGGTGATGGATGGCAGGAGAGAGATCACTTGATCATTACCTGTTGGGTCCACTCACTCCGGGTCACCTGGCATTGGCCACTGTCGGTGGACAGGATACTGGGCTGGATGGACCTTTGGTCTGACCCAGTACGGCCTTTCTTATGTTCTTATATAGGTATTGGTTTAATTCAAGTGTGATTGTGGTGTGGACACTACACTCAATCTGAATATTACCATATCTTTGTCCTGAGAGGCTGCTGCAAAGTATGTTTTGTAATATTGCTAGGCTATTCTCTTCGATAGTAATAGATCATATTGCACAGGACAGTTATTAGGACTCTACTACCATGAATGGGAGGGATAGCTCAGTGGTTTGAGCATTGGCCTGCTAAACCCAGTGTTGTGAGTTCAATCCTTGAGGGGGTCATTTAGGGATCTGGGGCAAAAATCTGTCAGGGGGCAGTACTTGGTCCTGCTAGTGAAGGCAGGGGACTGGACTCGATGACCTCTCAAGGTCCTTCCAGTTCTAGGAGATTGGCATATCTCCAATGGTAGACTTTTTTTTTAAAGATCTTAGTAAATTTTTTAGTAGAGGGTTGATTTTGTAAACATATTTTAGCACAATACCTGAGGGTAATGAGTGAATCAATGGGATCATTTGTTACAATTGATGCAACCTACAGAGTAGAAAAAAACAATAGGAGGAATAGTTTTAATCATGAAAGTAGCATGTTTTGCTGGATACATGAACTATTATTTAAAAGAAATAGCCACTGTCAGTTGCTGTCACAGTCGATAGAACATGTTTATCACATATTGTCATGTTCTGTTATATCCTTAGAACCAAATTAAGGCATTGTGAATTGTCTATCTTTTGCCACATTAAATTTTTCTGTCCAGTAAAAGGGTTACACAACTACTATCTCCTTATTGCTTGCATCCGAAGAAGTGGGTATTGACCCACGAAAGCTTATGCTTCAATACCTCTGTTAGTCTATAAGGTGCCACAGGACCCTTTGTCGCTATCTCCTTATTGAACAGTTCAGGGGGCTGAACAGTTCAGTTCAGGGGGCTGATCCTGTTAGATATGATATATTTTGAAAGCTAGATATGTTAAAAGCCAAATGCAAAGCAGAGGATTGAATAAAGAATAAAAATAAGATCTATTCAGTTTATGTACATTAGATGCATATACTGTACACACCAATGAGAACATTTTTGCCATTGAGATTGAGAAGTGTTGTTCTTGTATTAAAATGTTTGTTCACAAGCAACAAATAATTCTAATATGATGATAGAGCTGATCTGAAATGTATTGCTGCTTCTTGATACAAAAGGAAAATATAAATATGTTTATCAATTCTTGTCTTTGAACAGCTCCTAAATATGTCAAGAGAACTGAGTGAATTAAAGAAAAATCTTAAAGATGCTACTGCTGTTATTGCAGCTGATCCTCTAAATATGGAAGCTGCCTTATCTGAGCCCACATTCAGTTCTACAGAAGCAGCCATTCAATCCATGTTGGAGTGTTTAAAAAACAATGAACTTGGTAAAGCTTTACTACAAATAAGAGAATGCAGGCAAGTTTTCCCACCTGATTTATATTAAATCATATACATTATAAAAAGCGCATGTTTTTATCAGTTTCCTAAGTGGATTGTTTCTCCAGAAAGAACATTTAAGTGATATCTTGAGTAACTTTGGGGATGTTAATACTAGATCAAACAAAACTCATTATCCTAATTTCTTTAATTATAGTATAGATCAAAAGTACTGCAGTGAAATTGTTTTTGAAAATTAATTCACATGTAGGACCAGATCCTCAGCAGGTGTAAATCATTAGTTTACACCAGCTAAGGATCCAGCCCATTGTCTTTTCCATTTCCTTGTACGAGTTTTCATTTTCCAGTTTGATATGAAGGGGCTTGCATTTCATATGGTATGTGAATTCAGTGTCTAATATTCTGGGTCTGATTAACAAGTAAGTGTTGTGAAATTATTTAGTTCCAGAATGATTATAGATATGTAGAAAATACAATTGATGTATATAACTAAGTAAAATATCATCCCACCAAATAAGTAATAACATAAATATGCTTTCCATTGGTTGCACTGCAGGAGTTTGTGGCCAAATGACATATTTGGAAGCAATTCTGATGATGAGGTCCAGACACTACTGAATATTTACTTCCGGCATCAAACACTGGGCCAGACTGGCACTTATGCACTAGTGGGCTCCAACCAGAGTCTGACTGAAATCTGTACCAAACTAATGGAGCTGAATATAGAGATTCGCGACATGATTCGCAGAGCTCAGAGTTACCGGGTCATCAATACTTTTCTTCCAGACTCCAGTGTTTCCGGCACAAGTCTCTGACAGGAGTCTTGTGTCCCCTTTCTCTTTCAAGCTGGGAGTGCTGCCCTGCTGGAGTGAGGTGGTTCGATGTCTTCTCCGCCTTAGAAAGGTTTGGTCAAGCTGTACTCACTCTTGTTACATTTAGGACTTCTTCTAAAAAGAGGTGGGCAGAACTTCAAATGTGTAGCAATACTGTAAGGACAAAGGAAGCATAGAATATCCGGGACAGAATCCTTTGTTCTGTGTTGCACAAAAATTGGTTCGCATTTCACTGAGCAACTGCAACTCACTACTGAAGAAGTGACTTCCATTGCATACCAAAGCCTACTACACTGAACAGTACTTCCTTTTTAGAAAATTATTTTAGATTGGCAAAAGTGCAATGTTTCCTTCACTATAGAATATTTTTTCTTATAAAACGTGAACATTTTTTCTCTTTTTTGTCTTGTTTGGTTGAGCGAAAGCTGGGCAAAATGAAGCTGGCCACAGAACACTGCAAAATTGGTCGAAAGCTGAGAGCCTGTGTATATGGAACAAATTGTAAATGGACTACAGTTTACTGTACACTGTAATTTGAATATGATTACTGTATCTTAAAACAATGAGCTGCTATGAAGTACATTTCCTAATGTTGCTAGGCTACTGTTTCTGAAGGTACTGGATCATATTGCAGAGGTCTGTTCTTAGGCCCTGAATGCCATGAATGGTCTAGGTAGATTTTCCCTTTTTTTTCTTCTTCTTTTCGTTAAGGACTTTGGCTGCTTTTTACTAGAGGGTTGCTTTTATTAATATATTTATACTATTAAAGGATGGTTGATCTGATTTATCTTACCATTTTGTAGGAAAAAGTCACATCACATATTCAAAATCTTACTGTCACGCATGCATATTTTTATTTAATATAAATTTGGACTATAAAAATTTAAAATATTAATGTGAAATGCAAGTTCTCACTTTAAGTTCTTAAAAAGATGTCTTATTTGATTTGTTATATAAATATATACATATATATATTAAAAAAGTCATTCTTGTATGTTTTTGTTTCCTTACATTTAACTGCTGTTAAATGTGTGCATGTAAATCTGTTGCACATCTGAGACACTCTTATTCAGACATTATATAACTTATTCAGGCTGTAATTACACTTAGTTTTTGTGAAGTAACTTTGGTTGATATTTTGATCAGTACATTCATTTAACTAAAATATAAAAGTCATATCACAACTGCGTATGTGCTGATTGGTTTGCTGAAGATCTTGTTCATGACTGAGTCTACAAGACTGACTCAAGCTAATAATAACATACAGACACTGAAATGTTCAGAATTATTTCCTTCTGAAAAGGCTAAGCCCATTGTACAGAAAGAAAATGTAAGATATCTGTATTCTGTTCCTTAGCAATAACATGTACAGGGAAGAGCAAATTGACTAGATTTTTTAAAAAACCAAGTTTCTAAAATCTCATGGTTTAAAGTTCAGTTCTGAAAAGTGACTATGAATATATCACTGTGGCCTTCCAACTTTGTGTCTGAACGATTTCCATCTCAGGTGTTCTTGGTTTACAGGTACTAACATGTTCTAACTGGCAGCGTTACCAATTCAGTCTGGCATCTGAGAGTAAAGTAGCATTTCTTCCTTTGAACACACAATGACTTGCCATCCTTCTCTTATTCCTTGCTTGCACAGCTATAATTGATTGGTCCTGCAATTGGAACTTGGTAAACAACTGTGTTGCTGCACCAAAAGGTATATAATCCATCTCTCAGATCTGTGTTGACCCTGCAGGGCTACAAGTACTAAAAAAAACCCCACTTCTAGTTGTATGACTGAATAGACACGGAAAAAGTCTGTTCAGGAAGAAATGCTGTTATACATAGTCATTTTTTTCAGAGTAGAAACATTTTAAAGGTAATGGAAAACAAGATATCAAATGTCAACTATATATTTCATTTTTAAGTACTGTTTTGAGTGACTTTCATTAATGAAATACTGTAAGAACTTTGTGTTGGTGCTCATTAACAGCACCTGTTTTAATATATTTCAGCCCACAATTTTACACCCATCTGGGATTTTTGTGATCAAATAAATAGGGATCCCAATTTGCATCTATGTGGATGCATCCAAGTATGGAGGCTGGTCACTGGGACCTTGTTTTCCTGAGTGAATTTAGATTATACAGAAATAGGAACTTGGTTTTAACCAATTGAACTATTAGAAGAAATAGACTGTTGGAGAGGTAGAAAATTTAATTAATCTCATTCTCCCTTGTCTGCCCATTTACTCTTAAAATTACCAGTCCCCTATGAGTAATAAATGTTAGAATTTTCCCTTCAAATCCCCACTGCCAGCTGACTATACTGTGTGACTGAATGCAGCTCCCACAATGGAGCAGCTACTCTTGCTACTACTGCGTCAAATTAAATCTCCTTGAAGGACCATGTATCGAACAGTGCACTTTTTCTAAACTGCAAAAATAGTTGGGGGGAAAGTAAGTACTATCATAAAGGAAAACTTTATTATTCTGTAGGGAAGAACAATCCTTCCCTCTTCCCCCCCCCCCCCCACTCCCCCATCTTCCCACTCAACTACTCAGTGCCTTTCATGGGTTTGGGAAATAACTCAGCAACAATGGAGTTAAATTGTCAGTGCTATAACTATTACCTACAGATCCTCTGGCAGAGCAAGAATTTAATACATGAAATTAAGATCCTGGACGCTACAGGGCCTTACTCTAATCACCTCTGCCCTTTATCTAAACTGTTGTGACTAGGTCAATGTACAGACACATTGGAACCCAGCCCCCTACCTCAGTGATACCTGCAGCATGGGACCTGTCTTAGTCAGAAAAGCTCTTTGTGAACACTCAGGTTTTGCAATATCCTTATTTTTGTCACATCACTAAGGAAAGAAGAGTTCTAGACTTCCAAGCACAACTGAGTTTTTTCTACCAGTGCCTCAGCAATTACTAGAGCCACACTAAACAGAATCAAGCACCACAACTACTGTGAAGGCCAACTGAAGTTTTTGGTACAGGAATTAAGAGTGGGATTCCAGCCAATATTAAGAACTGCTTTCTGCCAAGTATTAGTGACTTCTTCAGTTATGAACTGAAGGTAAGTTACTTGGACATGTGTTCCCTGCACTCTGGATACATCTCTTGAAGTCACTCTCAACTGCAATAATGAACTTCCTTCACTTATGTTTATATTCACACTCCCTTTTAATTGGTACGGCATTACCTATTCCTTATGAAACTTAAGTCCTTTACATATAGTCTTTAAAAAAGTATTCACTCAAGACTGATGTAGGAGCTTTAATTTAACAGCCATTAATTAGTGCTTCTTCTATATAGTAATTCTGAGGTTTTGTGAAGTGGATTGAAGATTGTTTACTAACATGCTCTAACTGTTGAGATTTTTGCTTTGTATCATCTCCCCCATTATTTTGGGTACAAGTTGTTTTGTCTCCCCCCTCAGAAAGATTTAGCATTTTTGTTAATTGTCAGATGCAATTTTTCCCTTTCAGCATGTGCTGTGTTCAAAACCATCTTGACCCCTTGGTAACTCAGTTCCCTCAGTTTAAGAATAGGAATCAGAAAGAATTGAATTGAGAAGATTTCGACAGCCAGCCTAAGGTACAGACCGTTGATTCATTCTCTAGAACAGCAGTTCTCAAACTGTGGGTCGGGACCCCTAAGTGGGTCACAACCCCATTTTAATGTGGTCACCAGGGCTGGTGCCCGGGGCCAAAGCTGAAACCTGAGCCCCACCGCCCAGGGCTGAAGTCCAAGCCTGAGGGCTTCAGTCCTGGGCGGCGGGGCTCGGGTTACAGGCCCCCTGCCTGGGGCTGAAGCCCTTGGGGATTTGGCCCCCCTGCCCGGGGCAGAGGGGCTTGGGCAGACTCAGGCTTCAGTCCCCCCCTTTTGGGATTGTTTAGTAGTTTTTGTTGTCAGAAGGGGGTCATAATGCAATGAAGTTTGAGAACCCCTGCTCTAGAAGATCTCCTGCTTCTCAGTAGTTAAGCCATAGTTAGTCATGCAGTCATCCTAGACTTTATACTGTAGATCAAAAGGGCTTTTGATTCCTCTAGCAATAGTTTTAGTATAGCATGGATTCTGATCCCAGGTAGACTTTTTTTTTTTAAGCTAGTAGGCTAAATTACCTTTTACCCTCCTTCAGATATTTCCAACCTAGGTCAGAAAGATGTTCATCTTCAGAATGATGATGAATCCCTCCCATGCTAAGGCAGGATGAAGTTTAAAAAAGATAAGTAAATCAAATGCAGAGTTTTATTCAACTTTATTTACAATGCATATTGTGAAGTTGCAAAGCATCTTACACTTCATACAAAAATCTTTAATCCAGTATCCAATGTCAGGTCAAAAGCCTAAAGTCAAAGCCAAGTAACAAAGACTGACAAAGTGCTAAATACAAAAGGGTACAAGTTAAGAGGTAGGCCCCAGATCAAACAATGTACTTAAATCTGTAAGTGTTGTCACGGGATAATCTCTTGCTTTTGCAGTGACCACCCAGCTCTTGGCGGGGTCTCTTGAGGTCAATGTCATAGAGCACCCACTAATTTTTCCCTGTGGATGCTCCATCCCCGGAGCAGCCACGGAGTCGGCGCCTATGGTCAATGTGTCTGTCTTTTCTTCTGGGGGCAGGAGCAAAGAGTCTTTGAGCAAGTCTTAGGAGAGAAGACACTTCATTATTAGCAGACCAAGGCGAGAAGGTGGACCTGTTTTAAGTAGAAGTAGCAACTGCATCAGAAGAGGTACAAGTGTTCACTTCTATATTACTAGCATTTGTTCTCTTTTCTGTAAACAAGTCAGATGAGTGAGTGTGATACTCATGTTTTCATACTTGACATTACTTCAGTCCAAGTTTGTGTGCACATTTGTTGTTTCTCAGAAGCAGAGTTTGACTATGGAACCTACCTATCACCTAGCAACAGATCATAATTGTTTAGACTAAAGTCTTGCAGACACTTGCGTATAAAGCTAAAGACCTGCAAAAGTAGTCAAATTATTTCAGCCTACTAAGTATGCACCTGCATGAGTGTTTGCAGGAATCAGGGTCTTCATTTGTGCAGTTACCCAAGCTAGTAGTCACACCTGAACCATGAGGGTGCTTGAATTAAAGACCAGTATATACAACTGAAGATAGCAGAAAGGGTGACAAACTAACTTGGATCTTGTAATTAATTTTAAGTTCTCCTGAATTTGCTACAGATCTTAACCATTCATATAATTTACCTGGCACTGGATTGCTTCCACTCAATAAGGATTGAAGCCCTTTCGGCATTTGCAACAGAGTTATTTAAAGTAAACCTAAGCAATGTAAATGCTTAGTTACCACCGTGACACTTACATTCAGAAATATTTCCAAGACAGATCCTAAATTTGTGTCATGTCAGATTATTCTTATTAGAGAAAGAGCTCCTCCACTCTACAAATTAGAATATGGATAATAAGGATTTCAGTACATTGTTGCCTCCAGAAATGCACCACACATAGGAGCTTTCCCATCTGGTTTTGCAGTCTTTACAATGAAAATAGCCATACTTCTGTTCCAAGAACTGGAACAGAAAAATTTCAGTCATAACCTGCTAGAATACAAGGCACTGAATCAAGTGCCTTTATATTCTTCCATGTGACTGATGCTAGATTTTTAGGGGGTTGCAGTATAGCAGTATTAGAAAGGAGCTAAATTGCTGTGAGCTTCAGTGGTTCAGCATAAAGAGTGGATCTCTATCCCTCATCCTTTTTTAAAGGCAAGAGTTTTTCATGAGACCACAGAGCTTTTCACTGTAGCAGTGTTTTCCTTGTAATCCTTTAGAAAGAGTGTAAGTCCCTGATTCAGGAATGCTTTTAAGCAGCATGTTCTTAAAGCCATTCAGGATAGGGTTTAGCCTGTGAATCACTGGCCTTAGTATTTACCTAGAAATCCTACACTAGAATTGCTAAGTCTTTCCTTCATTTGCAGTTAGCATTAAGGCAGTGTGTTGAGACCCCTGGTGAGGGAGTTCAGTTACATTTGGGGGTGTCCTTCCCCCCCCCCCCCCGAAACAGTTGGAGTTAGATCAGTGTTCTCAACCTGCAGCCCAGAGCTGCGGCTCATGTGACATACTCAGGGCCATATAGGTAGTAGTGGACACAGCCCACAATGGTAAATAGGTTGAGAACCACTGGGTTAGACCAATACAATACAGCTTTGATAAGGAGTACTTCATACAAACTGTATCCCAAAGTGCTTTAGGAACCACTCAGTAGAGGGAAAGAAACAGGTATATGCAATAAAAGGTGTTTAGAGTTTGAACTAGCTAGAATTAATAAGGTGAAGAAGACCATTCTAAATAATATCAGATGCCCTAGAGCAGTGGTCTCCAACCTTTTTACGCACAAGATCATTTGTTGAGTTTAAGTGCAACCCAGGATCTACCCAACTCACTCCATCCTCCCTCTCTCCATTGCTCGCTCTCCCCCACCCTCACTCACTTTCACCAGGCTGGGGCAGGTGGTTGGGGTTCAGGAGTTGTGCAGACTCTGGATGGAGTTTGGTGCAGGAGGGGGCTCCAGGCTGGGGCAGAGTGTTGGGGTGAATGAGGGGGTACAGGGTGCTGGCTCTGGGAGGAGGGTCAGGGCTGGGGCAAGGGATTGGAGTTCAGGAGGGAGTTTGGGGTGCTGGCTCCAAGAAGGGGCTGAGGGCTGGAGCAGCACACAGAGATTCCTTCTCCCCCCCACACCCTCGACCACAGGAGCGTACTGGCCACTTCCAGGAGCAGCCTGGGGCCAGGGCAGGCAGGCAGTCTGCCTCAGCGCAGACCCACTACACCACCGGAGATCGCAATCAACTGGGAGAGCCTCCAGGATCCACCACTGCCCTAGAGAATACTGATTGAACAGAAGCGACCAGTGTGTTTAAAAAAAAATATGTACACAAGGTGTGTGTGAGGTGACTTACCGTAGGCCATCCCATCGCATCCCAATAAGGTCTAATCAAATCCATGGAGGATGTTAAAACTATAGAGATTACCTGGATCTTAAAATTAAGAGACATTACAGCTTGAGGGTGCCAATATGGTTGAATTTATGCTTTGAGAGATGCAAGAATGATCAGAAACATGCATACCATGCTAGTGGAGATCAGAGAGGTAGCCATGTTCAAAAGAGATTGCTACCAGACCCACACCTTCCAGTCCCATAAAACCCACTGCTGCCATCAGTCATAGGAAACTTCTGTTAAACCTGGATTAGATTTTTATTGGTACATGTCAGTAAATGTTGACTTCACTGTGCACAAGCTGAACAGTTCCATCAACAGAAATTTTAGACAGGCAAAGAAAGAAGAGAGTGCTACTTGATAACTTAGTTTGACTGAAGGATATTCACTTAGTATATTTTGACATGTCATGTTGACAATTTGTGTTTTAATGGTTATAAAGCTTTAATTTTGAATTTCAATGTCAATTGTAATTAAAAAGTTAATGACTCCCTTTATAATTTCCTGCAACTGAATATTTATATTGAAAAAAATCTATAAATGCTCAAAAATAAACTAGGTCAAAAGTGATTTGTGACCACCCTTCTTATGACAGTGGCTAGGTAGGTGGCCCATTACTGCATAACTAACATCCCTTAACACATCTCAGAGATTATGCCACCTACACTGTGCAAATACAACCTTGTACAGTTCCCCCTCCCCTTCCCTCTTGCCCCTGTTCAGCCTGCAATGTTTCTCCAGCCCCTGCAACATTTCCTGCTGTTTGTCCAGCGCTGGGCACACCGGGACTTGCGGCCACTCTAGGGTGACCAGAGAGCAAGTATGAAAAATAGGGACAGGTGGTGGGGGGTAATAGGCGCCTATATAAGAAAAAGACCCAAATATCAGGACTGTCCCTATAAAATTGGGACATCTGGTCACCCTAGGCCACTCCTCCACTGCAGCCACTGGGGCAGCAGCTCCCGCCCAGGGGAAGCTTCTGTCGGTGATATCGCGCAGCGAGGGCTAGGCGGTGCCTGCCAAGGGGCGGGAACCTGCCACTCCCGGCGCCAGTGCGGAGGCTGGGCAGCGGAGAGGGCGGGTCACAGTGGGGTGGGGCGGGGCGAAGGCGGCTGTGCCCTAACCAGGCCCCCCTTTCCCACTCCCTGCGCTTTGCCCCAGCATGGAGGGAGCCCGGCCCACCTGGAAGGCGGATCTCTTCGCCTTGGCGGCCCCTTCTCCCCATGGTGCCTCCTCAGTCTCCTCCTGCTGCGACTGCTGGGTGGGGGCGGTGTCCACCCCCTGGTTCCTCTCGCCGGGTTCCTCTTCCGGCTGCCATGCTGCCTGCTCCCCATCAGCTCCCTCCTTCCTCTCCAGGGCCATGGGCGGTGCCTCCTGCGCCGCCTTAGGCTCGGCAGCCTCGGGCAGCGTGAAGAGGCGCCGGTCCAACCCGGGTGAGTAGACAGCCGGGGCCGCCAGGCTGAAGTGGGCTGAGGGGCTCTACGGGCGATTGCCCTGTAGCATGTGGGGCCCCCGTGAGCACTGCACCGAGGGTCCACCTGGGGGTTCACCTGCACCCCCACCTCCTTGGTGGTGGCCTTGTGGAGCCACAGGGTGAGGCCCGGGCTCACCTGGGACTGCAATGCCCGCTTGAATCTCTCCAGGTAGTCAGTGGGCTCCAGGGTGGCCACCGGGGAGGGGATGGTGAGGACGCCCAGGGAAGGGCTGCTGCCTTTGCTTTGCTTCCAGTTGGGCTGCTTCTGTTTGGGGCCTGCCGAGGCTGGACATGAAGGTGCCGCCGTACCCCTGGTACTAGGGGCGGCTCCAGGCACCAGCGCAGCAAGCGCGTGCCCGGGGCGGCAAGTCGTGGCGGGTGGCGTGACGGTTGCCATGCAGGCAGCAGTCAGGCTGTCTTTGGCGGCATTTCTGCGGGAGGTCCGCCGGTCCCACGGCTTCGGCGGCAAGTATGCCGATGGCGCGGGACCAGGGACCTCCCGCAGAAACACCACCGAATCCGCGGGACTAGCGGACCACCCGCAGGCGTGCCGCTGACTGCCGTGCTTGGGGTGGCAAAAATCATAGAGCCTCCCCTGCCTGGTATGGGGGTAGACAAATCTTTCCATGGCCTGTTAATGCTTCTCTCCTCCAGTAGCGTAGCCACGGGGGGAGCAGGGGGAGCGGCCGGAGCTGAGCTGGGCTGGGGGGGGGCGCTTTCAAAGGCCGGCGGCTCCTGCCGCTGCGGGGAGCCGCTGGCCCTTTAAAGCGCTCCCCCCAGCCCCGCTGCTGGAGCCGGGCTCGGGCGGGGATTTAAAAGGCCCAGGGCCTCCACAGCGGCTGGAGCCCTGGGCCCTTTAAAGCGATGCCGGGTGAGTACAGGGGGAGCTTGGGGAGGCGCCTTTTTATAGCGCCGCCGCTCCCCCTGTGCTCTAAACCTGGCTACGCCACTGCTCTCCTCCCTCTTCATCTAGAGAAAGACTGCCTGGGCGGCTGTGGGCGGAGGACCCCTGCTTTTATCCTGCAAGGATCTGCTGGTAATTAACACTAATCTATAGGGAAATTGACCTTCCTCCTGGGTAATTAGCAGCTCCTTGGATAGTCAGCACCCACTCGCTGCCCTCTTCCTGTACCCCCTACTCATTGATTCTGCAAAGGGGGGGGGGAGATTCAGTGATTAATTAAGAATGAGATTCAGTTCACAAAATCACTGTGATTATTAAATGCACACCCAACAAAATCCCCCTCCCCTTTCCCCAGAGGAATAGGAGAGACTGTAATACAAGGCACAACTCCTCCTTCCCCATCCCCAGAAGGGGAGACTGCAACACACATCGCAAAATGCTATATTCAGTATTCATCCCAGTCTTTATAACCACTGCCTGAAATCCATTGCCCACTAGGGAGTATGCCTTCCCATCGCTCCAGGTACACACAAACATGAGGAAGGCTTGTAGTAGAAGTCTGATTAAATGAATGGGATTTTCTTTTCCAAAAATATAAGATTTTTAAAGTCCCATTAGCACAGATACATACATTAATCATCACAAGAGGGAAAGACTTTAAATACTGTCATAACATCAATCTCAAGTGAGAGAAAAGTCAGCAACCAGTCTGTCAAAATCCCCAATTCTGTAAATATGTGGTTCCTTAAATTTACTTACACTAGTAGTCCCATTATAGTCAACTGCACTGCTCACGTGCCAAAAGTTAAGAATGTATAAATTCGTGGGATTAGGGTCTAAATGAGTGTCTCCATTCTCCAGCTCCAAAAAAGGGTGATATTTTACATGTTACACTGAAACACAGCATAAGCAAAATACTTTACAAAGTTCCACACTAAAAAAAATTCAGTACTAGTTTGGTTATTTTCTTATAAGAACATAAGAAAGGCCGTACTGGGTCAGACCAAAGGTCCATCCAGCCCAGTGTCCTGTCCACCGACAGTGGCCAATGCCAGGTGACCTGGAGTGAGTGGACCCAACAGGTAATGATCAAGTGATCTCTCTCCTGCCATCCATCACCCCCCTCTGACAAACAGAGGCTAAGGACACCATTTCTTACCCATTCTGGCTAATAGCCATTAATGGACTTAACCTCCATTAATTTATCCAGTTCTCTGTTAAACCCTGTTATAGTCCTAGCCTTCACAGCCTCCTCAGGCAAGGAGTTCCACAGGTTGACTGTGCGCTGTGTGAAAAAGAACTTCCTTTTATTTGTTTTAAACCTGCTGCCCACTAATTTCATTGGGTGGCCCCTAGTTCTTCTATTATGAGAACAAGTAAATAAATTTTCCTTATTCACTTTCTCCACACCACTCATACTTTTATATACCTCTATCATATCCCCACTTAGTCTCCTCTTTTCCAAGCTAAAAAGTCCTAGCCTCTTTAATCTCTCCTCATATGGGACCCGTTCCAGACCACTAATCATTTTAGTTGCCCTTCTCTGAACCTTTTTTAATGCCAGTATATCCTTTTTGAGATGAGGAGACCGCAATTGTATGCAGTATTCAAGATGTGGGCGCACTATGGATTTGTATAAGGGCAGTAAGATATTCTCCGTCTTATTCTCTATCCCTTTTTTAATGATTCCTAACATCCCGTTTGCTTTTTTGACTGCCGCTGCACACTGCATGGACGTCTTTAGAGAACTATCCACGATGACTCCAAGATCTTTTTCCTGATTAGTTGTAGCTAAATTAGCCCCCATCGTATTGTATGTATAGTTGGGGTTATTTTTTCCAATGTGCATTACTTTACATTTATCCACATTACATTTCATTTGCCATTTTATTGCCCAATCATTTAGTTTTGTGAGATCTTTTTGTAGTTCTTCACAGTCTGCTTTGGTCTTAACTATCTTGAGCAGCTTAGTATCATCTGCAAACTTTGCCACCTCACTGTTTATTCCTTCTTCCAAATCATTTATGAATAAGTTGAATAGGATTGGTCCTAGGACTGACCCTTGGGGAACACCACTGGTTACTCCTCTCCATTGTGAAAATTTACCATTTATTCCTACCCTTTGTTCCCTGTTTTTTAACCAGTTCTCAATCCATGCAAGGATCTTCCCTCTTATCCCATGGCAACTTAATTTACGCAAGAGCCTTTGGTGAGGGACTTTATCAAAGGCTTTCTGGAAATCTAAGTACACTATGTCTACTGGATCACCCTTGTCCTCATGTTTGCTGACCCCTTCAAAGAACTCTTAATAGAATAGTAAGGCATGATTTCCCTTTACAGAAACCATGTTGACTTTTGCCCAACAATTTATGTTCTTCTATGTGCCTGACAATTTTATTCTTTACTATTGTTTCAACTAATTTGCCCGGTACGGACGTTAGACTTACCGGTCTGTAATTGCCGGGATTGCCCCAAGAGCCCTTTTTAAATATTGGCGTTACATTAGCTATCTTCCAGTCATTGGGTACAAAAGCCGATTTAAAGGGCAGGTTACAAACCCTAGTTAATAATTCCGCAATTTCACATTTGAGTTCTTTCAGAACTCTTGGGTGAATGCCATCTGGTCCCGGTGACTTGTTACAGTTAAGTTTATCAATTAGTTCCAAAACCTCCTCTAATGACACTTCAATCTGTGACAATTCCTCAGATTTGTCACCTACAAAAGACGGCTCAGGTTGGGGAATCTCCCTAACGTCCTCAGCCGTGAAGACCGAAGCAAAGAATTCGTTTAGTTTCTCCGCAATGACTTTATCATCTTTAAGTGCTCCTTTTCTATCTCTGTCATCCAGGGGCCCCACTGGTTGTTTAACAGGCTTCCTGCTTCTGACATATTTAAAAAACGTTTTGTTATTAGCTTTTGAGTTTTTGGCTAGCTGTTCTTCAAACTCCATTTTGGCTTTTCTTATTACATTTTTACACTTAATTTGGCAGTGTTTATGCTCTTCTCGAGTTACCTCACTAGGTTTGACTTCCACTTTTTAAAAGATGCCTTTTTATCTTTCACTGCTTCTTTTACATGGTTGTTAAGCCACGGTGGCTCTTTTTTAGTACTTTGACTTTGTTTTTTAATTTGGGGTATACATTTAAGTTGGGCCTCTATTATGTTGTCTTTGAAGAGTGTCCATGCAGCTTGCAGGGATTTCACTTTAGTCACTTTACCTTTTAATTTCTGCTTAACTAACCCCCTTTTTGAAATTAAATGCCACTGTGTTGGGCTGTTGATGTGTTCTTAGCACCACAGGAATGTTAAATGTTATTATATTATGGTCACTATTTCCAAGCGGTCCTGTTATAGTTATCTCTTGGACCAGATCCTGCGCTCCACTCAGTACTAAATCAAGTGTTGACTCTCCCCTTGTGGGTTCCTGTACCAACTGCTCCAAGAAGCAGTCATTTAAAGTATCGAGGAATTTTGTCTCCGCATTACGTCCTGATTTGACATGTACCCAGTCAATATGGGGATAATTGAAATCTCCCACTATTATTATAACTAAAGTAATGTTGTAGTGTCTTTGGTGGAAAGGGAAATCAATATTTCATATGTTCAAGTAAACTGTTGACTACTTTATACTCAGATTTTGAATTAATTGTGTTGTATAGCATAGGTGAAATCCCGGCCCCACTAAGGTCAAGGGCAAGATGTTCATGGACTGCAGTGTGCCCAGGATGTCACCTGATAGCTTACCTATAGTTTGTAATATTTGTAAATATGAAAACCTTTATAGCTCAAAACCAAAATTTGCATTGCACCTGAGAGACAAGATGGGTAAGGTAATATCTTGTATTAGACCAGCTTCTGCTGGTGAAAGAGACAAGCTTTCGAACTGCACAAAGCTCAGACTTAAGGAAGAGCTCTGTGCAGTTTAAAAGATTGTCTCTCTTGTCAACAGAAGTTAAACCAATAAAAGTTATTACCTCACTCACCTTGTCCTTGTGATATTCTTTGATTGACACGGCTACAACAACACTGTATACCTGAATTCTGTGCAGTTCACCTAACACAGGTGTCCTTATACTGACTCACTCCACTAAACAGATAAGCTACAGCATTTTACACTAAATGCATGTAGCTTCCTACTGATCTTCAAGTGTTGCCCAAAGTAGAAAACACTGCAACAAAGGCTTTATAGCTGCAGCAGTGTCCCCATAATCAACAAGGATTGCAATTGTTTAGCTACCTGCAAATTATAAAAAGTGCTACAAGCCACTCTGAGAATCCAAAATCAGTCAAGGTCTAAAAGTAGCTCAAGAGTGCAAACCCTTTGGAGAGGACTAACTCTGCTTTACCAATACATGGATCAGTTATAACATTGGCTGTGATGGCAGGGCTGCAGACTTACCCATAATTCCTATTTTTAACAAAAGAAAAATTATTGTGAGGGGAATTGATAAAAATAAAGGTTTTCAACTAGAGGCCTGAATAAGCTGGGTTGCAACTGGACACACACATCTGTGGAATGCAGTCAGTGAAGCTAGGTTCTTAAGCTGTTGAAAGGCAGCTATTAATAATTGTTAAAGAGTTCTTGTAGATTCAGGGTATGTCTACACTGCAATGAAAGACCCATGATGAGGGAAGGTCTCAAAGTCTGGCCTCTAGTCCAAGCCGGAACAGCTACCTTGCAATTTTTAGGCCCACAACCCAAGCCAGCTCACCTGGGTTCTGAGATTTAGTGCTGCAGGATTTTTATTGCAGTGTAGATATACCCTCAGTAGCCCATCCATTAGTCCTAGAGCTTGTCTGTACACAGTTTTTGTATCAACTATGCAGGTTTAGAAACAGATAAGATATACTTAAATAGGTGCAACCCTGTTGTAGGGCTGCACTTACATTGGTATGAATGTTCTTATATCTGTATAATGGAATGGGTTATACTGATGCAAGCACCTTTATACCAGTGTGTCCATCCACACTTGGAAGCAGCACCAATTAAACCACTAATTTCTAAACCGATATTGATGGTTAAATCAGTACAAAAACTGTTTGTAGCCCAGAGTTCCCTAAACCCTATTCTCATTGCTGAGAAGATGGCAGAGTTCCCAAAACCCTGTTCTTATTGCTGAGAAGTTAAATGATTTCTTTGCATCAGTCTTCACCACAGAGAATGATAGCGAGATACCTACTCTGGATCTCATCTTTTTTGGTAGTAAAGATGAGGTACTATCAGAGACTGGGGCATCAGAAAAAAAGATGCTGTAACAACTTCATGATTCAAAAAGCCCTAAGTCATCTGTGTCAGATGGTATGCATCTAAAAGTTCTGAAGAGCTCAAATATGAAGTGACTGAGCAAAAATATGTAATCTGTCATTGAAAACAGCTACTGTACCAAAGGATTTAAAAGTAACAAATGTACCTATATTTTAGAAAGACTTTAACGGTGTGATGAAGTGTGGGTTTTATTCGTCTTGCTATGTTCCATGTGAGTCTTACTGTTCTATACTAATACTGTGTGTACTGCACCACTACTTAGGTGGTGGGAATTGGGTGTGTGATTTTGCTGAGGCCCTTGGGGCAGGTGAGACTGCCCAGCTATTTGCAGCTATGTAACCTGAGACCAAGGAGCGGGGTATGACCAGGTGACACCTTTGGCCCCGGGAAGCGAGACAAAGAGAAGGAGGAGGGGCAACAGGGGGCGTGTCGGAGGTTGGGTGGCTGGAGGCTGGCAGTCTGCTTGGGGGAACTGGAAGAGGGGGAATCCAGGGCATCTGGCCCAGGATTTCCAAGATGGACTTGGCTGAAAGTCACTGATGTCTGTAATAACAAGCTCAGTTCTATGCTGTGCTCCTGTCTATGAATAAACCTTCTGTTTTACACTGGCTGAGAGTCACGTCTGACTGCGGAATTGGAGTGTAGGGCCCCCTGGCTTCCCCAGGAGCCCCACCAGTGTGGACTCGCTGTGGAAAGTGCACGGGGTGAAAAGGGGATGCTGAATGCTCTGAGGTCAGCCCCAGGAAGGCCGAAGCTGTGCAAGCTTCTTGCCCTGGAGACAGTATGCTCAGAGAGAGGAGGCGTGCTACCCCAGAGTCCTGACTGGCTTCGTATGGAGTAGTTCCAGAGCATCGCCTGGTGACTCCGTGACAAACGGTGATCTGGGCAATTACAGACCAGTATACTTAACATCTGTACCTAGGAAATTGGTTGAAATAGTCATTTAAAAATAATAAAACACCTGGAAAATCATGAAATGATAGGGTCTAACGAACCTGGTTTCTGCAAAGGAAAAATGTATTTCATTCATCTATAAGAATTATTTGAATATGTCAATAAAATAGTGGATAAAGAAGAACTGCTGGACATTATTTATTTAGACTTTCAAAAGGCCTTTGACAAAGTCCTTCAGAAAAGGCCACTAAAGAAACTAAGCAATTATGGGATGAGAAACCAAACATTGTCCTGGATCAAAAATGGGCTAAGACTTGGGAAATAAAGTGCAGAAATCAATGGTCAGTTTTCACTAAGAGTGAGGTGCCTTAAGGTTGCACATAAGTATGGTGTTGTTTAATATACTTGTTAATTGTGTGCAAAGGGAGTTAAGGAAAACATAAGAACGGCCATACTGGGTCAGACCAATGTCCTGTATCCTGTGTCCTGACAGTGACCAATGTCTGGTGCTTCAGCAGAATGAACAGAACAGATGATCATTGAGTGATCCATGCCCGTTTGTTCACTCCCAGCTTCTGGCAAACAGAGGCTAGGGACATTTAGAGCATGGTGTTGCCATTAATGGACCTATACTCCATGAATGTATCTAGTTCTTTTTTGAATCCTGTTATAGTCTTGGCCTTCACAACATCCCCTGTCAACAAGTTCCCCAGGTTTACTGTGTATTGTGTGAAGAGGTACTTCCTTTTGTTTGTTTTAAACCTGCTGCCTATTAATTTCATTGGGTGACTCCTAGTTCTTGTGTTATATGAAGGAGCAAATAATATTTCCATATTCACTTTCTCCGCACGTCAAGATTTTATAGACTCTATCCTATCTCCTCTTAGTCATTGCTTTTCCATACCCCTAAAGGTTTTTGTTGCCCTTCTTGGTACCTTTTCCAATTCTGATATATCTTTTTTGATATGGGGCAACCACATCTGCACGCAGTATTCAAGATGTGTGTGTACTATGGATTTATATAGAGGCGTTATGATATTTTTTGTCTTATTGTCTATCAATTTCCTCATGGTTCCTAACATTCTGTTAGCTTTTTTTCACTGCGGATGCACATAGTGGAGGTTTTCAGAGAACTATCCACGATGACTCCAAGATCTCTCTCTTGCATGGTAACAGCCACAGGGGCTGACTTCCGGCCCCGCCCGTGGGTGCTGTCACCCGGCGTCGGGGGCGGGGCCCCGCCCGACGCCGGGCCCCGCCCCCGACGCCGGGCAACGTTGCGGGCCCCGCCCCCGACGCCACGTTGCCCAGCGTTGGGGGCGGGGCCCCGCAACATCTCCCGGTGCCCGGTAAGTTTGCCGCGGGTCCGGGGCGGGCGGGGAGTTGCCGGTGGGTGCGGAGCACCCACCAATTTTTCTCCGTGTTTGCTCCAGCACCGAAGCACCCATGGAGTCGGCGCCCCTGGTAACAGCTAATTTAGACCCCATCATTTTGTATGTATAGTCGGGATTATGTTTTCCAATGTGCATTATTTTGCATTTATCAACATTGAATTTCGTCTACCATTTGTTGCCCATTCACCCAGTTTTGTGAGAGCCTTTTGTAACTCTTCATAGTCTGCTTTGAACTTAACAATCTTGAGTAATTTTGTATCGTCTGCAAATTTTGCCACCTCACTGTTTACCCCTTTTTCCAAATCATTTATGAATATGTTGAACAGCACTGGTACCAGTACAGACCGCTGGGGGACACCACTATTTACCTCTCTCCATTCTGAAAACTGACCATTTAGGCCTACCGTTTGTTTCCTATCTTTTAACCAGTTACTGATCCATGAGAGGACCTTCCCTCTTATCCCATGACTGCTTACTTTTCTCAAAAGCCTTTAGTGATGGACCTTGTCAAAGAGGTAGCAAAATTTGTAGAAGACACAAAGTTATTACATTAGTCAGGACCAAAGAGGACTGAGGAAATTCAGAGAGACTTAACCAAGGTAGGTGAATGGACAACACAACAGCAGCTTAAATTCTATGTTGATAAATACAAAGTTCTGCACATTGGAGAAGAAAAAATTACTATTCAGACACCTTATAGAGTTCTAAATTAACTGTACCAACTCAGGAAAGATGAGGCATCATTGTGGCCACCTCAGTTAAAACCTCTGCTTAACGTTCACAAGTTGTAATTAGATTCTGAAGTCATTGCCGCAGGATTTGGAGGCCAAGAATTTAGCAAGATTGGATGTTTTTATTGATAACAAGAATATGCAGAGTTATACTGATTAATCCTAACAAAAAGTATTGAAAAGGAGACATATCTTGTGTTTCAGGGCTTAAAACAATGTCTAACTAGTAGGGATTAGGATGAGACCTTTATAGGGGGACTTATTCCTCCGCCATTGGTACATCTGCTTACTGTAGGGTTCCTTGCATCTTCCTCTGAAGCATCTGGTGTTGGCCACTGCCAGAGATAGGTTATTGGACCAGATGGATCCTGATCCAATATGGCAATTCTTATATTATTACTCTGTGTGTAGCTATGTGATGGGAAATGGTAGTAGTCGCCTGGATGGGAGGGCTCTGATAAGAGAGACCTCTGGACATAAAGGGCAGTTAGTTACTATACAGTGTCAAGAGAGAGGGGTTTGCTTTCAAAGGATGTAAACCATTTACTGTCTTTTTTCTCTATAATGAAGCTAAGAATACCTTATGTAGTCTAGTTTATGAGAAGTAAAAATGTAGATACATTAAGCAAATAATTTTATTTTACTTATATGTTCTTTCTATTTTGAATAAAACTTGTTTTTGTTAAGATTGTTGTTATATGGATAATTTCATGCAGTCCATCCACAAAGTAAACACTGTAATCTCTAAGGGGAGTTACTGAGAGAAAAGAGTTTCTGGAAGCTAAATCCCCTTTCAGTTTTGGTCATATGGGCCTGGACAAAGATGTCCTATCCCAGTGAGTTATGTTGTCAAGAGTAAATAAATGATTCTGTAGTTAGCGTATGGTGGGGCCACACATTGAGGGATGAGGATAAAAAGAAATATTGAATAGCTGCTCATTCAGTGAGCACCATCCATAGGGTACACTGAATGACATAGGGATATGGCTGGAAAAATAGTACGTGATCATGTAATTGAAGATATGCATACACACAAGCAGCCAAATGAAGATTGCGCAGGTACCCTTAACACTAGAATTTCCTAGATTTTGAGTACATGACTTTGCAACTTTAGCTTTCTTTTATCATAGCTTATTTTTAAAGTGGAAATTTCAAGTCTTTTTTTTAAAGCAGACAATTCTACCATCTATAACCATATTGACCCTCCTCGTGGGTCATCAGCACAGCTGTGACTTTTACATCCACTGTACAGACTTCTACCACTTGAGCTAATGTAGTAACTGATACCTGTAGTAGGCTATCCTCCTCTATATGGACCAGCCACTACAGAGGGATAAGACACACATATTACCAGTGGGCTACATAGATATATGCAGATAACAGAGAAATGCTGGGATGCAGGAATCTTGGGTCTTCAGATTCTGGAGGGAAGTGTGTTTAGAAGTCACAGACATTTCTTTCCCTGCCTAACCCCTCCTTTTGACCCTGTCCCCTAGCATATACCTGCCTGTCTCTTCTTCTACCCCTCCTACATTGTGTTTCTTCTCCTCCTATCCCTGTAGTCCCCCTTCCCCGCAGCTTGATTTTACTTCCGCTTTTCCCCTAACCCCCTTTCAGTCTGTCTCTGCCCCCCATATTACAGTCTCTCTCTACAGGGGGTGTTGCTGTGTGTGTTAGTTTCTCTCCCGAGCAGGGATTTTGCTTTGTGTTTTACAGTCTCTCTCTAGGGGAGGTCTCCATGCATCTGTAGAAGTGGGGGGGTTTATCCACAAAAACTTATGCCCAAATAAATCTGTTAGTCTTTAAGGTGCCACTGGACTCCTCGTTGTTTTTGTGGCTACAGACTAACAGGGCTACCCCCCTATACTCTCTAGGGGGTGTTGTTGTGTGTTTCTCTCTAGGGGATGTATGTCGCGCGGTGTGTTTTGATCTGACAATAACCGTTCAAGCCCCCTGTGTAACTCCTCCCCTCAGGGCTCACACTCCTGAGCCTTCCTGTCACCCCCCACTCGGCAGAGGCGCAGCCCGCGCGGGCACCAGAGCGCGGCCCAGCCCCACCCGACCGTTGCGCAGCCGCAGTAGGAAGCAGGCGGTGTGGCGTTAGAAACAGCCTCCGCGGCGCAGGCGCAAGCGGTTTTGGCGCCAGCGCTTGTGCGCGTTGAATGAATGTTGTGGAAGCGGCAGCGCTGAGGCAAGTGCGGGGCGCGTCCCGGGCCAGCCCCGCGTGTGCTGGGGGCGGGGGGCTTGATGCTTCCCGGGGGGGCCGCATCCCGGTTGAGAGCCTGCGGTGGCCCGTCCCGCGGAGGGGGGAGGAGGAGCTCATGGGAGGGGCCATCTCAGGGGGCTGCCCTTGGGTCGGAGGGGGAGGGGTTGGATTTCGTTCCCTGAGAGGAGGGGGACTGTCTCCCCTTCAGACACGCCCAGGGTGATCTCTGGGAGCGTCCATCCTTCACCCCCATGGTGGCAGAGGTAGATGTTGCTGCCAGTTGGAAATACTGATATTTAAAGTCTCCCGAGCGTTATTAGTAGACAAGGGCGCTGGTGTGGGTGATGATTGCTGCTGTAGACGTTTTCTCCCCTAAACAACCCCCCAGGGAAGGATAAACATGGGGCACTGTGTGTTAGAGGGAAGTGGGGGGGGGGGGCAGTTATTTCCACCCATCTGTATTACATTTGAAATACTGACTCTAAAATCCATTCCCAGTGAAGGGGTTTCTTGTCATCCAGGGGGAGGGGGAAGAAGTTTGGGGGATGTCTGATCATCTGTCCTTTGTACAGGGTCACAGAGAAGCTAAGCACGAATAAAATGGGTCTCTGAGTGTTATTTTTAGAGTAGGGTGAATGTACAACTTCACAAAGCACTTCTGAGGCAAGATTCAAGTGTCACCCCACACTGGGATTTGGCTCACTTCTGTGCCTGTGTAGACAATATATAGAATTTTTCTGACTAAAATAAAATGAAAACGCATTTTTTGAATATTGCTAACTATCATCCTTGCATCCCCCAAAAAGTAAATTCTCAATGCGGGGATTTTGAAGGCAAATTGAGGAATGACATCAGTGATAATGTTACAGACACATATGGTGTAAAATAAGATCAACAGTCTTCTAACACTTATTTTACATGGGAGCTTCACATAAATGCATGTGGCAAAAATTTTCAGAGTCAAACATTTGAAAATTAAAAGGACTTCACTTTAAATTAGTAATTTTAAAAAGTTGCAAGTAGTTTTCAAGTACTCTTGTCTTTGAGTCCCTTGGCCAATTTTTGTGTTTTGTAATAATATTTTCCCATTTTAAAAAATGTTTGCTTTCCCTGATACTCAGAGACCCAGGTAGATAGCTGAAATTGACAGACTAACTATCCAAAAGGAAACAATAAAATAGACTCTTCTTAAAATGCTTTCAATTGCACAAAGTAAATAAACTGAGAAATTGCTACAGTAATCTTAGCAGTTACTTGTAGCACTAGTTTAAAAAAAATCAACAATACAGATGTGTGTTTTTGAAATTGGCAGTCTCTGTCTATGTCTAGCTTGCATTCCAATTTCAATCACATTCTTATTTGGTGGATGCATCTGCCAGCAAAAACAGCCTTTCAGATTTCACTATGTATATATGTCCTAATTATATAAAAAGTGATATACCTTATTAATCAAGAATCATTGTGAACACTGATTCATTTAGTGTAAAACTTTACCAAAGTATTCTGTATTTTGCATGGTGTTCTCATCTTCTATGATAGAATTGAGTTCTTTTTCCTTTCCCTGCTGTGAAACTTCACACATTGGAGATCATATTATTTTTGTCTAGGTTTTTATGCCATGCCCATTATTGTGTTGAGCGTATACATTGCAGCTATAATTCTGCCAAGTAGGACTGGATGGAATCCTCTTTATAATCTGTCACCACAACTAATTGGCTAGAAAGGTCATTCCCTTGGGCTAAGTGTGTGCTGCTTTACATCACTCCCTGAGGAGCAAAAAAATGGGAATTGGGTCGGCACGACCATGTTATGTGACACACTCGACTAAATTACCGTACTAAGAGTGATGGGGGGGGGGGGGGGGGGGGGATATGTCATTCAGTCATTCAGTTTTTTGAAAAATTACCACAGACCTCAAAATTTTTACCACAGACACAAGTGTCCGTGTATGGACATGTTGCTGACCCCTGATGGGAATGGAAGCCGTGGACTCCTACCTGGCAGTGCCATTAGGATAGCTGAGTATCAAAGCATTTTGATATAATTTTGCAGGCTTCTTTAACAAGCATACCAGTGATGTTATGGAAAAGAAAATGTCTGACAAACTTGTGGAAAGACCAACTTTCTTTGAAATATTTAAGGCACGATGCAGTGAATCAGGTACAGCTATTATTTCATTTGATTAAAATAAAGTACTGAAAGCATATTGTAATCAGAGGAATTTTCAGGGTGCTGTATTCTGTAGGCATTTGCAATAAACTATGTCCCAGTGAAGAGTTGAGTTTAACTTGATTGTCTCCTTACATTCCTATGTTCTTTATCCACAAGATGTGGTTGTAATTTCCAAATGGTTTTAATAATGGCTCAAGACTCATAAATGCTCTAATATTTAAATATACTTAACATTATCAAGGCCTTAGTCTCTTTTATATGTCAATGTTAAAAATTATTTAACTTTAAAGTTGCCTCCAGCTCTAGGTTCAGAAGTGCTAATGGTCATGATTTTTCTTTTTCCAAATATACTGTATTTTGTAATTTATTCATGTTGAGAAGGACTTCTTATTTTTTAAACTTCTATATTGCTGTTTTTAGCAAAATGGGTCCAGTTTCCCTTCTAACTATAAAACAAACCTATGGTTTAACCACTGTTCTTGGAGTATATTTCAGTGTGGATTCTACTTTAGATTCACATCTGCCATGTTCATACAAACTCAGCATTTTTTTTAATAGCAGTATGTATTGATGCTGTGCATGTGCCTTGTACCATCTCATGCTTCCGTATGAGCGCACAAAGGGTGGAATGACTGCAACCTTCCCTCACTTCCCTTGTTTTCCCAATGTCAGTGAGATGGAACCTGGACAGTGTACACACTTTTTTTTAGCTTAAAACGCAACCCTTTCATGAAGAAATTGTTCACTCTCATTGTTTTCTTAATTAATTTTTTTGGACTGGGAGAGACCTCCTGTACAATTCTGTACAAGGGAGTGAAAAAATTTGTGCCAACCACCGGCATAGCAGACTCTAAATCCACCCGGTTTAAATCATGCTCATCGTGCGATAGTGTTATGTCCTTAATGACAAGCACAGTAGATGTCTCTTGCTTCCTCGGCAAGTACACATCCCTGACAAGTGCTCGATTTGCCTCTACTTCTTGTCCCGCACCCCAAAATGGAGAGAGATGCAGCTCAAATTACATCTCTTGGCGCAATCCATGAAAGTCGCATCTGGTTTGGGAGAAGAGACAGTCTCCAAGCTGGAGTAGAAGTTGGCATACCTCTGGATCCAGCAGGGAGAAGTTTAAAAGGGTGCCAAGAGCCCTGTTTCAATGGCCTCAGTGCAGAGTGCATTGGCACTGAGTCCAGAGCAACAAGACCTGTCAACCACACAGTCCGCTTCAGACATCAGGTGACATACTTGCATTGGGTGCAAGCACAGTTCAGAGTGCATAATGGGCTTATAACATAAGGAGGACTTGAAGCAATCCTCCAAAGCCAAGTTTTCCAAACTCTTTGACACCGAGGGATGGGAGCCAGGTTCTGGGGACAAAGAAGGTTTGGTAGACAGTGGTTCTAGCACCAATCTATGAGTCCTTTCCAGTACTGAGCTATGCCTTTGAGGCTCCACCTTTGCCCCTCATTCTGACACCGGAACAGGCTGTTGTGCCAGGGACCAGCCCTACATCCAAAGGCATTGCCATTCCCATAGATGTACTTCTTGTTGTATCTGAGCCACTCTTTCTCCCTGGCTTCAAGCAGGGAGCCCCCTCCTGTTAGACTGGAATGGTACCATAAGAGAAGCTGCAGTAATGCCCTGTACGAGGCACTGGTGCACAAATGACAGTGACTGAGCCAATCACAGTTGGGTCAATACCCATACAATATGCCACTGCGGCCTTACTGGCCCTGCTGGGGCCCAACTTCCCACAGGGCTCGAAGTAAAGTCCCATCATGTGTCAGGAAAGAGAAGAGGTCTCAGTCACCATCAGTCAAGCCCTCCCAACACCAGATCTGGAGGAACCCCTTTGTAAGGGAGGAGAGGAAGCTCAGGAAATACTCCCCAGCTAAGGAATCTTCATCTTCTCTGAATGGGGCTGTGTTCTTGGCCCCAACACTGGCTGTTGATAACTTTAAGGCCTCCCAAGACCTACTCTCAAGGATAACTGAAACCCTGGTTATTGAGTCAGCAGTGATCCAGGAGAACACTCACAAGCTGTTCAATATCCTCAGGGCCTACAAGAATTGCCCAACCAATTAATGAGGGCATATTGAATCCAGCAAAATATTGTGGCACACCACAGCTTTGTTTCCTTCTATTTCAAAGTGATTAGAAAGTGCTATCAGTCCCAGCTAAGGACTTCAAACATTTCTGTGTGCTTCTGACACCGGGGTCCCTTGTGATATCTGCAGTCCAAGAAAAGATCAGATCCACAAAGGGAACTACAAAAGATAAGGCCCTCAAGAAACTGGGCCTTTGCAGTAGAAAGCTTTACTTTTTATCCTCCCTCCAGTTTTGTATTGCAAACTACAGTTTGCGAAATACAATTTTCTGATGCAGAAGAGAGTGATCCCCTACTATCAAAGGTCCCAGGGGACTATAGGGAGTAGCTGAGACACACCATCAAGGAGGAAGATGGTACCAAAACAGCACTGCAAGTGGCAACAGACAAGTCTGATACAGCAACTTGATCCATGGCTAAGAAAGTCCTAGTGCATCAGATCTCCTAGTTATAGGCATCTGGGATTCTGAAATAAGTCCATAATAAGAGGATCTACCCTTTGCAGGCATGGAGATCTTCCATAAGCAGACAGACAATGCACTCCATTCCCTCAAGGATTCGAGTGCAATGCTGAGATCTTTAGGGATCTATACCTCAGTGCCATACCATAAGCTCTTTTGGTACCAGCTCCCGCAAAGACACAGAATGCTGTCTTACTCCTTCAGTCACCAACTGGAACACCCACCTGGAAAGTAGCCTTGTCACACCAGGAGGCACCTGTCGTTGTCCTCTGTCCCACACCAGGCTCCCACACCATCCTGATGTGTAGAAAGAAAAGTAAATATGGCAGGTGACCAGCTTGGCTTAACAGTGAAATCCTTGCTCGTCTTAAACACAAAAAAGCAGCTTACAAGAAGTGGAAGATTGGACAAATGACCAGGGAGGAGTATAAAAATATTGCTCAGGCATGCAGGAGTGAAATTAGGAAGACCAAATCACACTTGGAGTTGCAGCTAGCCGGAGATGTTACGAGTAACAAGAAGGGTTTCTTCAGGTATGTTAGCAACAAGAAGAAAGTCAAGGAAAGTGTGGGCCCCTTGCTGAATGTCACTAGGTTCCCTCCCTCAGAGGATGTGGAGAAAGCTAGTGTACTCAATGCTTTTTTTGCCTCTGTCTTCACAGACGAGATCAGCTCCCAGACGGCTGCACTCCGCAGCATGGTATGGGGAGGAGGTGACCAGCCCTCTGTGGAGAAAGAAGTAGTTCGGGACTATTTAGAAAAGCTGGACGAGCACAAGTCAATGGGGCCGGATGCATTGCATCCGAGGGTGCTAAAGGGGTTGGCTGATGTGATTGCAGAGCCATTGGCCATTATCTTTGAAAAATCATGGCAATCGGGGGCGGTCCCGGATGACTGGAAAAAAGCTAATGTAGTGCCCATCTTTGAAAAAGGGAAGAAGGAAGACCCAGGGAACTACAGGCCGGTCAGTCTCACCTCAGTCCGTGGAAAAATCATGAAACCGGGAATCAATTCTGAACCACTTAAAGAAGAGGAAAGTGATCAGGAACAGTCAGCATGGATTCACCAAGGGCAAGTCATGCCTGACTAACCTAATTGCTTTCTATGATGAGATAACTGGCTCTGTGGATGAGGGGAAAGCAGTGGATGTGCTATTTCTTGACTTTAGCAAAGCTTTTGATACAGTCTCGCACAGTGTTCTTGCCAGCAAGTTAAAGAAGTATGGGCTGGATGAATGGACTGTAAGGTGGATAGAAAACTGGCTAGATGGTCAGGCTCAATAGGTAGTGATCAATGGTCTAGTTGGCAGCCGGTATCAAGTGGAGTGCCCCAAGGATCGGTGCTGGTGCCAGTTTTGTTCAATATCTTCATTAACGATCTGGAGGATGGTGTGGACTGCACCCTTAGCAAGTTTGCAGATGACACTAAACTGGGAGGAGTGGTTGATACGCTGGAGGGTAGGTATAGGATACAGAGGGACCTAGACAAATTAGAGGATTGGGCCAAAAGAAATCTGATGAGGTTCAACAAGGACACGTGCAGAGTCCTGCACTTAGGACGGAAGAATCCCATGCACTGCTACAGACTAGGGACCGAATGGCTGGGCAGCAGTTCTGCAGAAAAGGACCTAGGGGTTACAGTGGACGAAAAGCTGAATATGAGTCAACAGTGTGTCCTTGTTGCCAAGAAGGCTAACGGCATTTTGGGTTGTATAAGTAGGGGCATTTCCAGCAGATCGAGGGACGTGATCATCCCTCTCTATTCGGCACTGGTGAGGCCTCATTTGGAGTACTGTGTCCAGTTTTGGGCCCCACACTACAAGAAGGATGTGGATAAATTGGAAAGAGTCCAGCGGAGGGCAACAAAAATGATTAGGGGGCTGGAGCACATGACTTATGAGGAGAGGCTGAGGGAACTGGGATTGTTTAGCCTGCAGAAGAGAAGAATGAGGGGGGATTTGATAGCTGCTTTGAAATTCCTGAAAGGGGGTTCCAAAGAGGATGGATCTAGACTGTTCTCAGTGGTAGAAGATGACAGAACAAGGAGTAATGGTCTCAAGTTGCAGAGGGGGAGGTTTAGGTTGGATATTAGGAAAAAAACATTCACTAGTAGGGTGGTGAAGAACTGGAATAGGTTACCTAGGGAGGTGGTGGAATCTTCTTCCTTAGAGGTTTTTAAGGTCAGGCTTGACAAAGCCCTGCCTGGGATGATTTAGTTGGGGTTGGTTCTGCTTTGAGCAGGGGGTTGGACTAGATGACCTCCTGAGGTCCCTTCCAACCCTGAAATTCTATGATTCTATGATAGGGGTATTGAGAGCCCCATCAAGGCCATTCCAAAGTTGGCCTGGGAAAATTGTCTTACTCTCTTCAATCAGGCATGGTCAAAGATTACAGCTGACAAATAAGTGCTGGACATTTTCACCCATGGCTACCTCATCCATTTGCTGTGCTTGACACCTAGCCATACCCTTCTTTATCCCTCTTCAGGAACCCTACTTATGAGAGCTTTCCACAAAAAGAAGTGGCCTTCATCTAGGAACCATAGAAGAGGTTCCCCAGGAATACAGGGGAAGAGGCTTCTACTCCTGGCATTCCCTTATTCTCTTTGTCCTATGCTAGACCTGAAGAGACTAAACAAATTCATATGCTGCCTCAGATTCAAGATGGTAATGCTTGCCTTCACCATTCCCTCACTTCAGACTTACAACTGGTTTGTGACTCTCACCTTTGCCATCCACTCAGCCCACAGGAATTACCTGAGATTTATGCTGATTCCTCTCCCTTCAGACATTACTGAATACAGTAAATTTCACCTGGCTACAATGGTACAGATTTGCCTTGCAGCATTATGCTATGTGCCCTCTTATATTTATGTGATGCTGGTTGCCAGATTCTCCGGAGACTGCTACAGTTCTGGCTCTGGTCAGTCTATTCCCCTGCAAAGTCACCAACAAAGAAGGTTCTAATACTTACTTGTGTCTTTGCGGTGCTGAACTGTTTGCTGCATCTTGACAATGCCCTAAAAGGGGTGTCATTTGTGGCCCCATTGCTATCCAGGGCATTAGTGACCGCTGCATCAGGGACAGGCTGGGGAGCCCACCTGGACCACTTACAGATGCAAGAGATATGGAACTGCTTATAAATACCTTAGAGCTTTAAGCTGGCAATTTACATGCCATAATCCTGGTAGTTCTGCACCTCGCAAGACTCAACAACTCATTGAACTTCCTGAGCAGTCCATCACCAACAACAAGAGGACACTGCAGAAATTGCTCTCCAAATTGATATTTCATCAGTAGGGGATGCTGCTGACAGACATGTTTGCCATCAAGGACAATACCAAGTGATTAAACCTCTGTTCCAGAGGTGGCATGACTCTTGGATCATTACCAGATTCCTTCCTTCTGCAGTGGAATCAAGTCCTTCTGTATGCTATCCCACCGATTCTGTTAATCCCCATGGTGATTGCCAAAGCTAGACGAGACCAGGCCATGCTCATTCTCATAGCTCCCTGCTGGCCGAGGTAGTTCTGGCTGACAGACCTGTTACAGACGTCAACGTGACCACCAGTCAGTCTCCCAGATTGCCCAGACCTGTCGTCAAAGATCAGGCTCAAGTACTCCACCCAGGTCACTACACCAGATGGCTTGGATGCTGGCTGATTGGGCATCACAGAAAGGAACTGCACCTTGCATGTTCGGGAAACATTGGCACAGAGCAGGAAGCTATCTACACCTTCAAATGGAAAAGGTTCTTAACATTGGCAGCCCGATGTGGCCAAGACTTGCTGCAGGCCCCAGTACTGAAGATTCTCGACTATTTCCTGCAGCTGAAATACTCTGGGTTTTCATTTAGCTACATCAAGATCTAGCTGGGAGCACTATCAGCGTGTCATCCGCTGATAGTTGTTCTTAGTCTTCTCTCATTTGATAGTATCAGAATTTCTTAAGAGTCTAATGCATGCTTAATCTTGGTTAGAGATTTAAAAATGTTATTAAAGGTAATGTTAAAAAAATTATATAATACATAGGTTGGGAAAAGAGTGTCTGTACATCTGGGTATAGTGCTTAGATCAGGGGTCTCAAACACGTGGCCCACGGAGTTATTTCCTGCGGCCTGCCATAGGCGCTGACTCCACTGGCAGCCAAGCTCCAAACATTACTGAGTGTTTATATTTTATTAAAACCCCTCTTTGCATTACATTTTTTAAAAAGTTAATACATTGACTTTTAATAGAATATTATATTACTCTTCATTTTTTTCATTTTTGACTATACTTTTGTATCATTGTATGAAAAGGTTTCAGTGATGCAACCCTCGGGCCAATTTGCTAGTTCTCATGTGGCCCTCGTGGTAATTTGAGTTTGAGATCCCTGGCTTAGATTATCCACAAATACAAAGTTAGTTTTTAAAAGTCATATGATGCATAGAGTACATAATCAGCAATAACCCAAATTTAGGTGAATAGATTTAACAATACAGTTTGGATATTAGAATCCAAATACTCGGGTACATTGCTTATGAAAAGTTGTACAGAGATTCGGTTGTGGAAAGCAAAGTATATCAATGAGTGGAGATTGTCCCTCAGTAATTGAGAATTAGGTTGATTGTCTATTTAGAAAATACAGTCCATGAAGAAAGTATCTACTTCATCATGGGACCTCAACATCCTCCTCCTAAAACTTATGGAACCTGCCCCTCCTACCGCCTTAGCACCTCTTGGAGTGCTCCATCCACTATCTTACTGTCAAAATTGCCTTTTTGTTGGTCATCACCTTGACCAGAAGAGTAAGTGAGCTTCAGGCACTCATGGCAGAACTCCCATATACTCAATGCCATAAAGACAAAGAAGTACTGAGACCTCATGCAAAATGCATTCCAAAGGTAACTTCTGAGTTCCACTTAAAATCAATTAACTTGCTTGTGGTCTTCCCAAAACCACATTCCACACCAGGGCAGAAGAAGCTACGCGCTATGTGATATTGATAGAAATCTTTTGACTGTCCCCACCTCTGTGGTCATAACTGGCTGCTCCAAGGACCACGCTATTTCATTGCAAAGATTGCCTAAATGGCTTATGCTTTTTATCTCACTGGGTTACCAGCTAGGCAATGTGCCTCTCACTGATTATTAAGGCTCACTTCACCAGACCACAAGCAACATACTCTACTTGCTCCTGAAATATACTGATACCTGAAATCTGAAAGGCAGCTATATGGCGCCACCCTTTCATATTTGTAAAGCATTATGCACTGGATTTAGCTAGTAGATCAGATGGCAAGTTTGGAAGAGCAGTACTCCTATCACTATTTGACTGATGCAGCTGTGATACTCCTACTATCTAGAGATGACACTGCTTGCCCTTCACCTATATTGGGATCCACACTGATGTACGCAAATAACAGTTGCTTTGCTCTACAGTAACTGTGGCTCTTCAAGGTGTTGACAGTGTGGATGCCACAACCTGCCCCCCTTCCTGTTTTCAGAGTCTCCGCTAACATGGACTCTGAGCTGTGAGGGAGCTAAGGGAAGGTTGTGACTCCTCTGCCCTTTATGCCTTCATAGGGCAGCACAAGGAGGCACAGCATACGTGTGCTGCCCTGGCTGACACTGCTGTTCAAAAAAATAAAAATAAAAATCTAAGCTCATGTACATGAGGCTTATGTGCACCACAATGGGATCCACACAGACTACAACATCTTGAAGAGCCACAGTTACTGAAGGGTAACTGTTCTTTTGGTAAAAAGCCACAGTAGTAGTTTTGTTAACATTCTTTGATTTTTGACAAAACTAATGTTTTGTCAACATCAAAATTGGAAGGAGTACTACAATATAAAAATATATGGTTAGAGGAGTGTTGTTGAGTTTTATAACAGGCTGGTTTAAATGTCCAGTATATCTCAGCTATTGTATAATGTCCTTCATGGAGCATTAAACTGATTTGAATTCAGACAACTATTTTACATAAAGTTAGGGCTCCTCAAATATATATAAGGCTAGGTTTAATTACATATAAAATAATGTGATATTTTTCTTTATAGACTTAGGGCCGATAAGTCTCAACTGGTTTGAGGAACTCAGCACAGAAGCTCCACCCTATGAATCTGAAACATCAGAGAAACTTGAATATGGAGCTGGCTGGCTTGATCAAAGTGCTACTAAAACTCCACGAGGGAAACCCTCTACATATAGCCAGTTGGCATCAACTCCAATAATTTTCAAAGAACAGAGTGCAACATTTCCACTTTTGTCTTCTCCAATAAAAGAACTGGGTCAGAAGAAAATAGAAGCAGGTGAGTACCTGGGTTTGTTTGAAGTAAAAGTGTGCTTATAGCTTCCCAGAGTCCCCTAAAAGAGAGATTTTATATTTCGTTGTTATAGCTTCCCATTAGTACTGCAATACTAATACTTCCCATTAGTACTGCAATAGATAATGCTATCACAGACATTAAATACGAAAAAGATATACAGTACTAGGCCCTCTAATTCACCCTGTATAAGTGCAGAATTGTTCATTACAATGAATACACTCTTGCAGTGAGCTCTGTATGGCTCCATGCACACAAAGCTCACTGCAGGATTGGGTGTGATATCTTTTCCAGTGCTTTAACCACTCTTTATATCAGCAGAATGTAAGCTTGGAGTTGTTAGTTGCTAAATCTAGGGAGAGCCTAGGAATGAATTTTGCTTACCCTATTTAAAAAAAAGTAAAACTAGTCTGTATTTAATGTGTAAACATTTTTAAAAGTTAGTTTGCTGGTTTGGGATAAATAGAAAATGGCTGTTGCCAATTTGAAGTCCAGTGCAGTCCTAGGAGCACTCACTGATCTTTCTAATCAAGACATGTAAGTTGTAAGGTATATAGATGTAAGTTTGTTGTTAAATTAATAAAATTGTAAGCTATGGACTGTAGCCATATTGGTGAATAAAATCTTCAATATGAAAAGAGAGAGTTCTCTCTCTTTTCAGGTAGCATTTCACTTAAGTCTGTACCTCGTTGTCTTCCTCAAAGTATATGCTAATTTTCACTCTAGTTTTAACATATCTAGGAGTTCTAGCATCTACGCCTCTTGGACCAGAATTAGATGAACTATAAAAATGTTTTCTGAATAGGTATTTCTGATGCATCCATTGCTACTATATCTGATTTGTACATTTTACTGTAAATTTGTGTCCTTCCTTTCAATATTGGCTTCTGCTGAAGCTGGATCTCTTGACATATATCAGAGGCATACCTAGATTCTACCATAAAGCCTTTAAAGATGTTCAGAAAGTCAGAATAGTGTTACACAAGATGTAAATCAGGGCAGTTTATGTCCCTCCCATTTTAAAAGGGTTATTTGAATTGTTTTATATTTCAGTGCTTTACAATACATTTGTGTAATGGTTCAATGATGTACCTTAGGGCTGGTCTACACTAACCCCATAATTCGAACTAAGATACGCAACTTCAGCTACGTGAATAACGTAGCTGAAGTCGAACTATCTTAGTTCGAATGAAAAAGCACTTACCCGGGGTCCACACGTGGCACGCAGGCTCCCCCGTCGACTCCGCCTACTCCGTTCGTCGAGCTGGATTACCAGCGTTGACGGCGGAGCACTTCCTGGTTCGATTTATCGCGTCTAGACAAGACGCGATAAATCGAACCCAGAACATCGATCCTGCGCCTCCGACCGGACGCGTAAGTATAGACGTACCCTTAGTATCATATGGCCAGATTGTGAACCCCTTACTCACACTGCTGAGCAGTTACTTATATAAGTAGTCTCATCAGAGTCAATGGGATAACTCATATGAGTAACTGCTCACCAGCTAAGAGGTTCACAGTTTAACCCATAGGGTTCCAATGGCCAGGGTGGAAATGTTCTTCTTCATTTACTAATTCTTAACTCTCAACTGTTCATGAGACACTTGTAATACAAATAGGTACTGTCTGGCACTGTACATACAACCAAAAATATTTCTTCTTTATGCTAGCTCATTCAATCCAATAAATTTATTTCTTGTGCAGACCTGGGAGAATGCTGGTACAATATATCTGTGAAGGAGCTTTATGGCCTCCTGCAAAAATAATTTCTCCTGTAGTAACAGGAAATGCAGTGACCCTTCACATTGACTGCTTTGCCTAGCTGACATAATCTATAGTGAAGATAAATACATAAATAAATTTAATAAATATTTTAAAAAAAGAATTAGGCTTATTAAATGAACTTAACTGAAATTTTGTCCATGTATTTGAAATATTCTTGGTATTGTCATTTTGACTAGAATTTGTGAATATATTCCAACTTGATCAAAAGGATCATTATTAGAAATGCAAGTAACATTGAGCAATGTTTCTTTTTAAAAACTAAGGCTTAGTTATGCACATTTTAAAAGGTAAGTTTATTTTTAAATTTCAGAATCAAAATAGTTATATATGCAGGACCTGGTTAACTGTTGTACTGTATATACTATACATTGCAGGCAAAGTCAGTTTGGTTAACAAAGAACATAGAACAAGTCCACATGTTATGAAGACAAAATTGGATCAAACAAATGAAATATTTTCAACTCTCAATACCTCCCTCAGTGTAAGGTATGTTATGGATGTTAACACTTTTTTAAAAATGAAATGTTCAGAAGTATTTAACTTAATATATTTTATAGGAAGGTTATATTTAAATTCAAATTATATTATAAAAACTTTTGGCTAGCACATGGATGGAAATGTTAGAGTTTCAGAACAGTGGATAATCTTGCATATTTTATACATAAGCACTAAAGTATATATACATAGCTGAGTGATTTGGAAATGGATGTGGTTTGAGCATTGGCCTGCTAAACCCAGGGTTGTGAGTTCAATCCTTGATGGGGCCATTTAGGGATCTGGGGCAAAAATTGGGGATTGGTCCTGCTTTGAGCAGGGGGTTGGACTAGATGACCTTCTAAGGTCCCTTCCAACCCTGATATTCTATGATTCTATGATTCTATACTTGGAATTTCCCCCTATTTTAGGTTTGTTGGACTCTTAAGAAACTTTATTAAAATACTCTATTTCCTTTTTATTTTTAAACTATAGCATAATGTGCATAGGCTGCTTTAGTTGACATCTCAACTTCACAAATTCTTAGCATTTGATACAATGACCATAAAATACTAACTGCAACATATTAACACAATGCACTATTCATAAAATTTGTTTAGTAAAGGAACAAGTTTATGACAAATGGTGCAAGTACCTGCAACATTTCAAATTCTAGATTTTTTTTTTTTTTCAGATAAATCGGGCCAAAGTATCTGAAACTGTAGAATACTTCCTTAGTGAAGTATGTTCATTTAAAATGACAATTGGACTATGAGCTTGTATGCCAGATTTTAATACAGTTCAATCAAAGCATTTATTAAACAGGTGGTATAAACCCATGGAAACTGGTACTGATCATGGAATAGCTTCATTGTTCCTTATTTTAATTATTACATGCAAAGTCACTGGATCTTAAATATTTCATGAGCTCTGTTTTGATGGCCCATATGGCTAAAGTAAAACTGCAAATATTTTTGTGTGTGAAGGCAATATAATAGAGTGTACAATAATGTCTATTAGGAAAGCTTACCATTTAACTTTGATAAATAACAATTTTTTTCTTTGATTTTGTTGTTTAGTCCAGCTGCTTTAAGGGATATTTACAGAACACCACAAAGAAATAATATTCCTGGTGAGTATCTGTGCTCCTTCTCTTACTAACAAAAATATTTATCTCTAAAGATCATTGGATGACTTAATTAAATGTGCTTTCTAATTTCTAAATTTTTTTCAGTGACATGTGGACACTTGTTTTGCACACCTAAACTTTTGGAGGTAAGCATTTTATTTCCAGGTTTAGAGTGATAGACTTTAAGGCCAGAAAGGGACCATTAGATCATCTAATCTGACCTTCTGTATATTACAGACCATTAAATTCCAGCAAGATGCCCTATGTTGATCCCAATGACTTTAGCTAGACTAAAAGAATCCAAACTGTTGTGTACCACAGGCAGAGAACGGAAAATACTGAGGTACAGGCAAGTCTCATCTTACGCGGGGGTTCTGTTCTGCGGTTAGCACGTAAAGTGAAAACCGCGTATAGTGAAACACTCCTTGAGTTAAATGGCCAGCGGAATCGCCCACACTACAAATGCAGTTTTAAAATAGTTATTTTTCTTTATTTTTCCTGTTTTTGCTGACCGCGCAAAGCTGAATTTACGCATGTTAAATGCGCCTAAGATGCGACTCGCCTGTACTATCAATGCCTGAACCTCTTTCAATGGCATTGAATTAATTAGGTGAGACATGCCAAGATGATCTTAGCAGGCGATCCATGCCCCATGCTTCAGAGGAAGATGAAAAAAACCTAAGGTCCCTGCTAATTCGAAGTGGGGGAAAATAATTTCTTGCCCAGAGCTGGCAAACGGTATGACCCTGAACATGTGAGCAAGATGCATGAGCCAGGCATCTAAGCAAGAGTGTTGTTTTAAAATATACTTTAAAAATGATTTGATGTATTTCTAGGTTAAGACACCAAAATGTATTTCTGAAGGCCTGGGAGCAGAAGTGGATCCAGATATGTCTTGGTCAAGTTCTTTAGCCACACCCCCTACGCTTAGTGCAACAGTGATAATAGGTAACACTAAAAATGTGTGGTATTTCAAGATTAACATATTTGGCTTAAATGTTCTTCTTATCCCAGGAACACGTGACTGAAGAGTGAACTGGATGTTTATATGATATTTATATGACAGCTTTGTCTTTACTATAAAGTGGTGTCCATAATTGAGCAGTAGCAGTTGGTTTTCAACAACATCGTCCTAAAAGGAAAACATGAACCTGAACTATGTTGTTGCTCTTTGAAAGTCTAGTTCCTTTATATCAGGGCTCAGGGCATATAATAATAGCATCCTACCTGACAGAATAACATAGCAACATTTATAGGAACAAAGATTAACATGTTACATTTATTGCCTGCATCTATACCACCTCAAGCTGTGATTTTTATAAGGTCAAGCTAAACTATGTCAGGCTGGGTTGGCACTTGGATGTAATATTTATAAGAGAAATAAGATTCAGTAGTAAGTGGTATTGGTGATTCAATAGGTTTAATTTGTCCCATAAATTCAGTATTGAAAAAATGTGCCCGCAATGTGTTGATGGGCACTGGGCTGCTGGGCACTCGGTCTTTCAGATTAAATACAAAACCAAACAGCTCAATGTTTGATCTCAGATGTGTTTGTATGTCATTGATGGATGAACTAATATACTTAGTTTGTATAATCAGTTTATAAAATACTCTGACATATCTGGATGAAGCGTACTATATAGCTATAAAATTATCATTAGTCCATCATCCTGTACGTGCAGCAAAAGTGCTCGTCCAGTGTTGCCTAACATCTTAATTATTATTGTATTTATGATGCTGTACAAACATTAGTAAATATTTTTTCTCTAATAGTTTGAATTTATTTGAATTAAAGTTCACTTTAGAATTATTGACAAGTCCAGTAAGTGGTGAAAGGATTAAAATACTGAAGTTCTGAATTTGTTTTAAGGAAGCAGTACATATAAGATTGTATGATAGAACATGCTGTAGATAGCTTATGTTCAATTTTTTATTGATGTCCCATTTTTAAAACATAAAATCTGCCTCCGTAGTTGTGATTTGATCTACTGCAATCTTTAGTTTTCTTTTTTTTACACTTCACTGATGGCATTGTGCCACCCATTTTTCTTTTCCATCCCTCATTCATTTACTTCCAACAGATGTCCTCCTTGTTTGGAGATGGGTAAGAATGACTTATTTTTTTCTAAAATGCAGAATTCAAGTCTTTCTCTAAGCTCAGGTGTTCTAAATAAAGTATGATATTTATACACAAATTATCTTCTGTATTTGTGTATTTTTTAACAAGATGAGGGTAAATTGGAGTAGTATTATAGGGAAGATTTTCGTTTATGTAAGTGGAAGACTAATAAATAGATCATTACTTTTCCTGTTACAGCTTTTCCAGTGACAACACTCCAATTCTTCATTGGTGTGCAATATCTGAAACAATCACGCTAAATTGTGGCAGCCTTTGTGATGTGGGTAGATGTCAACTCTGAAATTAGGTTGAGACCATCACATTTATTTCATTTGTGTCTGTTTCTAGAGGTGAAAGATTAGAATGTGTTATACAGATGGTCTTTCAACTTTTTCATAATTGTTTTGAAAATATTTTTTACAGCTGATTTTCATAGAGCCATTCAGAAGCCACATATACTGGTCAATTTAAGAATGATGCTTTAAGTGTTTAATGGCTTGGTTTCTACTACAGAAATAACAATGCAAAAGGAAAACAGGTTTATCAAGCAATAGCTTCTTGCTAGACATAAAAACAAATCGTTACTGCAATCCACCAGCCTCATTATTTTACTGTGATTATTACAAATATCCTGTGTATTCCAAATATACAGTGAAATCTTGACCCCCCCACTCTTGCCCATGTATGCCATCCATAGCGGTTGGAATCGGTGCAGAGGGTCTCTAAAAGCTCTTCATAATGCCTGAGGGGAGTTCCCCCAAGGGCAGAAACTATGTAAGACAGCAATAAGGCTGTTTTCAGAGGACCCCTTTGCATACCTCGGCAGTAGGGGCATGTTGGGAGCAGAGTCATAGTATGCAGCACTCTACTGATTCTGAGTTACTGTCACCTGCAGTGCAGTCCAAGGAGACTGCTGTAACTTAAACAGCCCCTCAGGACACTTAAAAGTACAGAACAGAATCTCACCCATAAGCTTTTAAAATGACTGGTCCACAGATTTGAACTGTTTAAGTACTAGACAGAAATAAATATTTTACACATTTCAGAGCATTTTATCACCCACATAAGTACAAGTGAATTTAATTATTTTTTAATTTCAGCTAGAGGAAATGATTCCATATCTGGAGCAAAGCAACATGATGAGAGAATTGCTATGGTGAGTAAATTTAAGCAGGAAATAGCCTACTGAATCTGTTTGTTTGTTTGTTTGTTTTATTTATTTATTTATAGCTATGTATTTATGTATAGCTGTGTATTTAATATTCCTTGAGCCAAAAAATGAAATATTTAATTTCCTTTTCTCTTCATTCTGGTATCTCCAGTATGGTTTAAAACAAGTTGCATTTTAAAACTTAGTGTTTGCAAAATGTTGTATGTAAAACTAAGCTATAATTTCATTTAATGTGTTTAGTATTTTCTGTGTTTTGAACTGACGCAAACTCCACTTGTTACTATACATAAACTATAATCACATTAGCATGATTAAAACTTGTAAAAATCATAAGTATTAGTAAATCCTAGTGAGCATTTAATATTATATAATTATTTGACCCTTGGGTTTACAGGTCTTGCACAACTTTTTCTCTAGTCATGGTAAAAGGCCTGAGAAGAATGATATAAATGTACTATCCATACCAGAGACAGTAAACTTAAATACAGAAATTGATGTCAAAGACAATGGTAAGCACTGATGCTTTAATATTGTTAGTTCCTTATTGGGTATACTGTTTCTTAGCCTCAAATATTAAGCTACCTTCACTAAAAGAAATATATGCAAGAAAAACCCTCAGGGTAGTTGACTGTTGATCAGAGATACAGAACTCATATACCTTAGAGAGAAGACTAACACATATCAGGAAATGCAACCATAAATGTTCAGAATTTTAGCTAGGATACAAAAGACTGTAGTAGCAGTTATTTTCCCATTCATACTGTATTAAAGTAAATATACAGTAACTCCTCACTTAAAGTCGTCCCGGTTAACATTGTTGTGTTGCTGATCAATTAGGGAACATGCTCGTTTAAAGTTGTGAAACGCTCCCTGTCATTTGCAGGCTATTAATTGCCGGCAGTTCAGCTGTCCCTTCCCCCACTGCCATGTGCTGCTCCCCGAGACTCCTGCCTTCTTGCTGTGTGGGGGGAGGGGAAGAAGGGGGGGCTAATGTCAGGGTGCCTGCTTGCTGTGTGGGGGGGAGGGGAAGAAGAGTGGGCTAATGTCCCCCTGCTTCTGCACCTTGCTTACCCCATCTTCCATAGAGCAGGGAGGACACACGAGGGAGGGAGCTGCTGCCTTAGGCAGAAGCTGCAGCTGCCGGGCTTGCTGATCTAATTAACAAGGCAGTGTACTTCTGACCACACTCTTGATACTTAAAGGAGAAATGCGCATCTCTATCTCTGAAACAAACACAGGTGTGTGTCTCTGTCTGTCTGCCCTCCCTCCTTTCCTGCTGCCTTGAAGAGTGTGAGAGTTAACCCTTGAGGGCTCAGCCAGCTGCTAGTTCCTTTAGTAGTAAGGCATTCCCTGGGAAATTCCCACCCTCTGACTCCTCCACCTCAACCAAGCTTCACAATCATCATCACTGTGTACCAGTATTCAATTGTTTATTTAAAACTTATTGTGGGTGTGGGTATGGTCGGTCTTGTCTGGCGAAAAAAAGTTCCCTGAAACCTAACCCCCTCATTTACATTAATTTTTATGGGGAAATTGGATTAGTTTAACATCATTTCGCTTAACGTCGCATTTTTCAGGAACATAACTACAACGTTAAGTGAGGCTTTGGGTAAAATTTTCAAAAGTGTCTAAAGGCTGGTCTACACTGGGGGGGGATCGATCTAAGATACGCAACTTCAGCTACGTGAATAACGTAGCTGAAGTCGAATATCTTAGATCGATTTTAAAAAGTACTTACCCCGGTCCACACGGCAGCAGGCAGGCTCCCCCGTCGACAGCGCTTCCTCCCCTCGCGGAGCTGGAGTTCCGGTGTCGACGGGGAGCGGCTCTGGGATCGATTTATCGTGTCTAGACGAGACGCGATAAATCGATCCCAGAACATCTATAGCTACCCGCTGAATCGGGCGGGTAGTGTAGACGTAGCCTAAGTCTCATTGACTTTCAATGAAATGGCTCCTAAGTGCCATTTTAAAAAGTAACTTAAGTACTTAGGAGCCTGTCTGAAAGTCAATAGGACTTAAGCTCCTTAGTCATTTGGAAATGTCTACATTCCACCCGGGAGCAACCCTCACAGGACCGGAAGACAGACTCATGCTAGCAGAGCTCAGGTTAGCGCACTAAATATAGAAGTGTTAATGTTTTGGTTCAGGTTGCATCTTGGGCTCACAAGACCACCCAACTGTCTGAGGCTTTCTTCAAGTGATGGTCCCTATTGTGGGTTACTCATGCGCACCAGGCGCCCAAAGTCAGAGAATTTTGAAAGTAATGTCTTTTGGTCTGCGCTTGCGCCCTGGCTCGCCTCATGCTTGTGACCGAGGCAATAAATGCCGGGGCAGACTGACTGCCTCTTTATATCTTTCTCACTGCCGCATGGTCTGGGTCAGAAGTTTAGTGTCCTAATCTCTGACCTTGTTCTAAATAAATAATTGTAAATAGTTCTATTAATTCTTAAATAATTTGTAAATTTGTAGTTTTACCAGTTTTAATAGTTTTAGTAGTTTTAGAATAGTGTATAAAGGCCTGAGGGAATAGTCTGATGCATAGGCGCTGACTCCATGGGTATTCCAGGGCTGGAGCATCCACGGGTGAAAAAAACAAAGTGGGTGCTCAGCCCCTCGGATCAGCTCCTCCCCCAGCTCCTTGCCTGCCAGTGGGCCCCGCCGATCAGCTACCCCTCCCACCCGCAGGTGATCAGCTGTTCAGGAGGCATAATCAGGCATGCAGGAGGCGCTGGGAGAGAGTGGGAGGAGCGAGGGCAGTCTGCACTCGGGGGAAAGGGGAGGAAGAGACTGCGGGGCTTAGGGGAAGGGGTGTAGTGGTGGTGGGGTCTGGGACAGGGTGGGGGTTGACCACTTCCCAGCAATTTAGAAAGATGGCACTCGTGGTCTGGTGTCCAAAACTCTAGAAGTAAAGATGAAAGTTATTGACTTAGAAGATTTGAGTCTAGAAACTGGCTTAGGGGAAACAAGTGAGAGAGAAAGAGACAGAGCTGCATTGCACTGCTGGAGCAGAGAGAGAGAGAGACATCTTAAATTGACATAGAAAGAAGGGGGCGTGGGTAAACCAGAAAACAAGATGGTAGCTTAATCCACCTGTTTACAATAAAGGGAGAATAAATTAAAGCAATTTAAGAAGATAAAAAGAACTTAGCAAACCTGAATCCACAGATCTGTGCCCTAAATATGCAAATCAGAAAAAGAAGGCTAAAGGGAGCAGGCAGATCCCAGTCCTAGAGAGCAGCCTCTGGAAGAGAAAATCCAGCAACAGAATCAACTGCCATTAGGCTGCAAAATATATTAAAATTACTCTTTAAGCTTGGAGATGTTGGTCTGGACCCTCATTATGCTGTAAAGGTACAGGGGATGAATGCAATGAGGGTTTTTTAATTTTTTAAAAAATTGTTTTATTGTGGCTGGGGGAGGAAGTATGGCACCAGCCATTTTGAGAGAATCACAACAAGCAAGGATAGAAGACAAGAAGATTTAGATTCTGGAAAAGGAAGGCAATCCTCCAATACAAAGATCTGTTCCACCCCTTCTCCCAAATGAAGACATGGCTGTGGAAGAGAGTAACTGCCCCTCCAGAAAACACACTATGGATGTGGGTGGAGAAGCAGCAGTTATTGAGTCTGACCTGAAGGCTTTACATGTAGAAATCAAATAGATGAATAAGGAGATGAGGGGGAAAGTCCAGGCTCGCTATAGATACAAAACATTAAATTAATGAGATTAATGGGAAAATATCAGATGTGGAAACAGGATTAAATGAGCAATCAGACATCATTTACTAATCTAGAGGAAAGAATCCAAATAATTGGAGAAAAAGAGGAGAAAAAGAAAAATATAGCTGGAGGACATGGAAATTAGAGAACGCAGGAATAACATAAAGATTTAAAGGTTTCAGTGTAGTAGCCGTGTTAGTCTGTGTCAGCAAAAAGAAAATAAGAAAGGAATACTTGTGGCACCTTTGAGACTAACAAATTTATTTCAGCATAAGCTTTCGTGGACTACAGTCTGCTTCGTCGGATGCATAGAATGGAACATACAGTGGGACGCTATTTATACTTTCAGAGAAACATGAAAAGGTGGAAGTAACCATACCATCTGTAAAAGGCTAATTAATTGAAAGGAACTGTTATCAGTACCTTGGCCAAACTGGACAGTCTCTATGCAAAAGAATAAATGGACACAAATCTGACATCAGGAATCGTCACATTCAAAAGCCAGTAGGTGAACACTTCAACCTCTCTAATCACTCAGTGACAGACTTAAAGGTGGCAATTTTTGCAACAGAAAAACTTCAAAAACAGACTCCAGCGAGAAGCTGCGGAACTTGAATTAATATGCAAACTAGATACCATTACCTTAGGTCTGAATATAGACTGTGAATGGCTCAGTCATTACGTTAATTTAATTTATTCTCTCCCCCCCTCTCCCCCCGTTAAATACCCTTAACACCTTTGTGTCAACTGTCTGTAATGGGCCATGTTGATTATCACTTCAAAAGTTTCTTTCCTACTGAGAACAGTTCCTTTCAATTAATTAGCCTTTTACAGATGGTATGGTTACTTCCACCTTTTCATGTTTCTCTGAATGTATAAATATCGTCCCACTGTATGTTCCATTCTGTGCATCCGACGAAGCGGACTGTAATCCACGAAAGCTTATGCTGAAATAAATTAGTTAGTCTCTAAGGTGCCACAAGTATTCCTTTCTTATTTTCATAAAGATTAAAGGTGTTCAAGAGGAGACTGAAGGGACAAATGTACTGGCCATGTTGGATGATATTTTCCATGACCCATTAAAATGTGGCAATAAAGATAGCATTCATAATGAGAGGGCTAACAGATCCCTTTTTCTCAGGCCCTCAGCAGGCCAGACCAAGAGAAATGATTATCTATTTATACTACTATCAAGACAAGGATAAAATACTGAAGGCAATGAGAGAGAGAGCTGAACCGCTGATGATTCTTAAGCAGCCCATACACATTTTCCCAGATCTGGCAACCTCAGCCCTTAGATAGTGAAAAGAACTATACCAGGTGACCACAGTTCTTAGAAAGAACAAAATAAGGTACAAATGGAGGTCCCCATTTAGACTGTCTTTTAAATAGAAGGACAGATATGTCTCTCTCAAATACAAAAGAAGAGAAATGGGTACTGTTGGACATGGGAATAGGTGAATCTGCTCAAGACAAATCTGAATAGGCTCAAAGGCATCAGTCCTACAGTTTACCAAGAAATAGCTCGTCAGCCTTGGAAGGCAGCCCACCTAGGAGAAGGAAAACTCTGATTTAAAACCTCCGCTGCCTTGTGGCAATACCCACTCATGGGAAAGGCTAAGGGAGTCAACCCTGAAACCAAATCCAGTGTCGGAGTCCTGATGGTGGTCTGACATTGTCCTCAACGTCATTCTGGCAACTCCTGCGACGCCACTGGTGCCAAGTTGTATCGACATTGTCTTTCCCTTGGATCCATCAGTTGCGTGGAGAGCGGGGTTCTGCTGCATGGGCAACAGCTGTTCCTCCATATCACCCTGCCCTGGCTTGCGCCCTGTAGAGGACACTCCAGCTTCGCCACATTCCCCATGGGCGCATATCCATCGTCTCTCGAGACTAACGGACGCCAACAACAACAACTGGGAATTAGTTAGATCAGAAAGAGCCAGAACAGCTCAGAAAGATGCAACATCAGGACTAAAGGACAGACATGAGGGCAGAAGAAACAGTCCAAATCCAGAAGAAAAAGATTAGTATCTTGGCTACAATGTTACAATAAATAATGGATATGATATCCATGTGGTTATAAAGATAAAGGAATATAGTTAAATGGAAGTTGAGCTGTACAGCATCCAGGATATTTTATGCTATGCGACTACCGAATACTAAACAGGCATAACACTTAATATTGTGATTTATACTATAAACAAAGTTAATACCGAAATAGCAAGAGACCCAGATCTCCCCTACTGAAGTAAGTTTGACTTTAGAGTTCTCACAAACATTTTAAAATTTTATATTAATTGGAAAAGGAACACCTATGGTGGAAAATGTTAAGAAAAAGTGAACTCAAAGATGGTATAACTTTTTCTCATAATGCCCAGTGTTATAAAGAAGTTTGATGGGATTAGATAAGGCTTGGTTCTTTAAAATATATATATAAAAAACCCACCCTCCAGCAGGAAGCTGACATGCCCATGGAGTAAGTAAGGAGAGCCCAGGCTCCCACAGCTAGAGGGGACAATGGGGGAATGCATAGGGAGGGATACAGGGGACATGGGATAAGAGAACAGAAACAGATGTTAAATGTAGTTATATGTTCTAATAGAAAAAATTATATTTAAAAACAATAGGTCTCGGAATTTAAAAATATATGGTAAATAAGACTTATGGTACAACAATATAGGTGTTAAAAGGAAACACAATATATGTGAGAGTTCTAAAATTACTGTATGATGGGAACTCTATCCAAAATGTCTTCTTTAAAGAAGTGGCACAAATGTACTGGAGATCTGGCATCTCACTGCTTTTAGCAATGGGTAATGTACTGAGCAAGATAAGACTTCATACACATGGGTGAGCTGATTGATTACATGACTGTTAATGTTAATGGGGTGAACAGTTCACCAAAAGGAAAAGGGCATTTTGCTCACTGAACTATGAGTTATGCTGAAACAGTAAAAAGGAAGTGTTTAGCAAGGAGTATTGCCACCCTCCTATTAAATTGCCCTGGAGAGACATATGCTGGCTGTATCCAAGTATTCAGGTATTTACCATGTTTCTTCAAGAGTGTTTCCTGTAAGTAGATAATCCATTTTACCAGGGATTGGCAACCTTTGGCACACAGCCCGCCAGGGTAAGCCCCCTGGCAGGCTGGGCTGGTTTGTTTACCTGCTGCGTCCACAGGTTCGGACAATCGCAGCTCCCGCTGGCCGCAGTTCGCCACTCCAGGCCAATGGGGGGCTGAGGAAAGAGGTGGTCCGGCCCGCCGGAGACTTACCTTGGCGGGCTGCGTGCCAAAGGTTGCTGAGCCCTGCTTTATACAGAAGACTGATACATTTTATTTAAGGGATCCTTGAAAGGTAAACTTCTCACTTTAGCCAATGTGTATGCTCCCAATCAAGGGCAAGCTGCAGCTGCTATTTTTGTTTGTTTGTTTAGTTATTTTTTAAGCACTTAGGAAATTTTAGGGAAGGAGATATTATTCTAGGAGGGGATTTTAACAAGGTGCTTAATCCCTGCAGGAGTTCATAAAGGAGAAAGCAGAAGTGCAGCAGCAACTGATATGGGGACTGGTGAGTCCCACAACCAAGAACAGCAGTAAGACAGGGGCTGAGCCTGTGTAAGATGGGTCCTGGAGATGACCCTGATGTGTTTTATCAACCTTAAAGAGAGTAGTAACGGGAGCCAGATGGGATAAAGGATCGTGGACCCGCCAAGTGGCACCCTACTTGTCCAGAGAAGCCCAGGCAGCCTATGTGGCCCTGAGCAAGGAGCAAGCCTGGGACTATGGTAGAGTAAAGGTGGCCATCCTGGACAGGGTTGGCCTTTCGGGGGGAAAATATAGACAACAATATTGGGCTACTAGAGGTGTGTGAACCTGGGCATGTGCGCAAAAATTAACAGATTGGGCAACCCATTGTCTATGACCAGACACCCAAGCGTGAGGGCAATAGTAGACATAATAATACTGGAGCAATTTCTCCAGTGCCTCCCTGAAAGCGCACATGTATGGGTCCAGAGGCTCCAGCGAACAACCCTGGAGGAAGTAGTAAAGCTGGCAGAGGAGTTTGTGGGTGCAGATTTTCCTAAGAAAGAATTCCAGATGTTTCAGGGACAGGACTCAGGGAAGAAGGGAGGCAGTTTGGCCACATCCTGGATGATTGAAAAGAAAAAGGAGGAGATGATGGGGATTTCTTTGGGGAACTAGGGAGTGGTTTGCTACCAGTGTGGGCAGCCAGGGCATATAAAGCTGGATAGCACAGTTATGAAATGTGGGTTTGCTGAGTTTTGTGGGTGGACTCAATCTACACAGGTAGAAAAAGAAAATGTCTAGCATCCCTGTAAAAGTGGGGAAGAGGCACCAGAGGGGACTGGTGAACACGGCCTCAGGATGCACACTGGTCCAGAGGGGTTTGGTGAAGTCTTGTTGGATACTACTGGGTGACAGCCTGAAACTAGAATGCATCCACTGTAAGAAGAGGCTCTGCCCAGTGCAGAAATATCCCTAGAGGTCAAGAAGCACTTTGAGTGGAAGCAGGTAGGGGTGGTAGATGGGCTGCCCCATCCAGTCATTATAGGGACAGACTAGAGCCTCTTCCCTTATAAGGAGAAAATGAGGGTCTAGAGTGCCCCACGGCAGGAAGCAAGACCAACAGGGAATGGGGCAAAGGAGTAGATGTAGGAAAACCAGAGAACCCTAGACATAAAGGTACAAGCCAGAAGGAAGACCAGACCACCCTCGAAACACAAGGGGCTAGGGAAAATAGTGCTCCTAGCTTCAGTTCCAGGCATCACCAGCACAGCAGGAGGAAGGATCCTGGGAAAGGTTTGTGGGTTTTGGAGAACCAGAGCCCCCAGGGGAGGAGGAAAGGGAGGCACAGTGACAGGCCCTGCCCAAACTGAAAGAGAAAGCAAAGGGAGTGGGGAAACAAGCTGTTCATGGTGTGTGAAAATGTGGGTGGAAACAAAATTATGAGGGTGACCCTCACCCACAAAGTGTGACTTCTAGGGGTGGAACGTGGACAACCGTGCTGGGGCAAGCATGAGCATGGGGAGCTCAGAGCCTCCTTTAAAGAAGGGAGGGTGCAGAGGAAAAGAGACCTGGCAAGGATGGGTGATGTGTGAGTGTGACAGTGCAAGGAGTGCATAGGTGAGCCTGCACTCTGATCATTTAGATGCTAGTTAGTGCCCCAGGAGAAGCTGATTGGGGGTAGTTATCTGAACGGACTGGGAGAGGTAAAAACTTAATTGGCTGCATCCGCCCCGGGCTGATAAAAGTGTGTGCCTTTTAGGAAGGAAGTGTGTACGGGGGAGAGAGGGGAACAGAGTTAGCTGCATCTAGTCATACAGAGGCCTCAGAGAGAGGAGATCTCTGTTCCCCTCAGGTCCTGCTGAGAGAGCCTAAAGCTCTGCAAATATTGTAAATAGGTGGGAGCATGGGGGACTGTGGTGATATTGGTGAAGGGGAATTGTAATAGTTTCACTGAATGCACACGTGGTGAGGTCCGTGCGTTTTCTTCAGGGAAGAGGATGGGGTGGAGGTGGGCCCCTGTTACAATTAGATTGAAAGATTGGAAATAAAAAGGGAGATTTAATAACTGGTCTCAATTTGATCTCTGCAACATTTGCTAATGTTTTCCATACTTTGTATGCTTCAAAACATCCAAATATTGAATGTATAAATAGATGTTTGAGAAGCGTGAAACTACCCAGAGGGTGATGTAGTTCTTGGTAGGCAAATTGCTGCAGAGGAAGCTAAAGTTGTAATTAAGAATTTAAAATCAAGGAAGGTCCTGATGGATTTTCTTAGGAGTATTATAAAGCTCTAAAGCGAATGGTGGTCCCAATTTTAACTGAATTATTTAATGGATCATTTCAGGAGAATGAGATTACAGATTTATGGAAAAATCAAAAATTGTGGTTATTACTAAAGAAGGAAAAGATCTTACCAACTGTGCACCATACAAACCTATTTTTTTAACTAATGTGAAAACCAAAAATTATGCCAAATAGATTGTCTGATGCTGTGTATAAGAAAGGTGACCATTTGTATCACTGTTCTTACCACTGTTGCACAATTTCCATAAATCTTATACAAAGTGTATCATGTAAGGTGTCAATAGAAAAGTTACAATCTATGAAATATTATTATCCTGGTTAAATTCATGTATCATTTTTGTATCTAAAGTTATGAATATTGGACATAGACTTGTATCTTATACATGTGTTGTATTCCTGGGTAAGATCCACCAGATAGCTGTCTGGCCTTAATGTAAATTCTGTTTATTGATGGCCCATCAAGGACACTTAGCTCTCACAATGGGCCATAGAAGAAACTCATTCTGCCCAGGTAGCTCTTACTGGGGACACCTCAGACTCCGAGGGGCCAGTGGCCACCCCCTGTGGTTCAGTAAACTATGTGAGCACATGTGATATGTTCATGTGGCCCTGGACCAGTGGCATAGCTAGGAATGTAAGTTTGGGTGGGCTGCAAATTATTATGGATGGGCAATATCCCACCCATACATTTCCTTACATACACGGCTTTGTTTTTGATTGGCCTCTTCGCTCTGCCAAATGATGCATCTCCCTGGCACCAGCAGCGCCTCCTGCAAGAGGCACCGACCCCAGCGGCAGCTGCAGGGATACAAGGGGGGCCCCTCAGCAGCCCCATCGCCTTGATGGGGGTCTGAGGACAGGGGGAAGATGACTGAGCCCGCTGGCCCGGTTTGTTGGGATTGTGGCTGGAGCCAGGCTGCTCCAGAGCACAAGCCCTCTTGGCTCTGCGCAACCCAGCCCAGGAGAGCTGCACTTTGCAGCTTTTTCTGCAGCCCCCCAGAGCAGAACCCCAGCAGCTGAGTAGCTCCCAACTTTCCTGCTGGGGAGGAGGGAGGCAATTCTTCTGCTGAAACTACACCTGGGTGCCGGAGAGAGCAAATAAACCCAGCTGGGAATGGGGAGGAGAGCTCACCTCCCAGGTGCCAACCCCTCTGCCTCGCGCAGCACCCAGGGGCAACCCAGAGACTACTCCTCTTCCCCCCCTCCCTCTGCCCCCCACACCAAGTCCAGCGATTATGAAAATGCCCGCAATGGGCAACAGGGCGTTGGTGGGAGGGTGGTTTCCTGCGGCGGGGGGTGGTTGTTGGGGAAACTTGGTTGAACTGTTAATTTTTCTTTTCCGCTGTGTCTTCCCCGGCCGGCTCTAATCCCCACTTTCTGCAGCACAGGGACAATCCATAGCCTGTGATTTTAAAAAAACCTCCTCCCCCCCCCAATAACAGAGCAAGAGACACACACAGCCCCTTTACCATGCTCAGAAATTTCCTCCGCCTGCAGCTCCTCATCCAACTTGAGATGCTGAGGCTTTGCTTGCTTTCAATGAGACATGCTGCTAACCGCGGCTTCTGGATGCTGCTTTTTGCAGAGGCATTTGCAGGAGGGGAAGGGGTAGCCAGAGGGAGGCAGCTGGAAGTAATTGATTGCAAAAAAAAAAGTCAAGTTGGTGGCAGTGGTGAAGGGGGAAACAAACTGAGCTTTGTTTGAGACAATAAAATTCCATGCACTTGGCAAAGGATATAAAAAGGTGCTTGAGACATCTTCATTTTGTCTTCATTTCCTGCTTCATTTCTCTGGAGTGGATTTCTAACAAGGAAGCTCTAAACAAGGACTGATGACCCCCAATCTTTTTGGATAATTCCAGAGAGGCTTTTGCAAGATCACAATTTATTCCATCACTGCTATGATCTTGAGCTATGAGCACTGAAAAATGACCTATATGTATTTGATCTATTAACCATTTATAACTCTTTTTTCCTTTTATTATTAAGCCTTTAGTTTTTAGTTACTCAAGGATTGGCATCAGCGTGATTGTTGCATAGAATCTGAGTTATATATTGACCTGGCTAAGAGGTTGATCTCTTGGGATTAGAAGGACCCTATATTATTTGATTAAATTGGTTTTCACTAACCACTCATCATAAAGTCCAGTGTCTGGGTTGTGAGCCAAGGGCTGGAATGCTTAAGGAGACTGTAGTTTTGCGTTCTTGTTAACCAGTACCAGTATGGTGACACAGAAGTTCACTTTGTTACTGGCTTGGTATAGTCTAATGATAGAATAAACCAGTTTGGGGTGAATCTGCCCTATTTGTTAGCAGTTTGTCCTGTATTTGGCATCCTCTGCTGTGATCCACTGAGACACGGTGACAGTGTCATGTTGCCCAGATATGTTCCCCTGACCAGTCTGGGATCGTTGCTAGCAGGCATCTATCCGATAATATCAGAGGAACTCTGAATTTGACCTAAAATATTAATTCTGGCAATTCTTCCTATGTGTTGCTTTCTTTGGATGCTGAGAGAGCCTTCAACAGGCTGGAGTGGGAGTACAGTACTTCAGACAGATTTTGATATGGTTTGGGTTTGGAAATCAGTTTTATAGGGGTATAAGACAGGGTTGCCCTGTGAGTTTGCTTTGGCAATGGAGCCATCTGCAATGGGTGTGAAACAGCCCTTTTGTGTAGGGCATTAAAATACCTTCAGGATTAGAACACAATATAGCTTTGTATGCTTGACAGCTTTGGAGGATCCAGAAGCTTTGCTAAAAATCATAGAACAACTAATTTTGAAATTTGGGCAGCAATCAGGTTTCAGAATAAACTAAAATCAATCTGAAATGTTAGGAATTAATATTCCTGAAAGGGTTGAAACAAACTGTTGTCAGTTACATAAATTAATATAGGTAAAGGAATCTTTAAAATATTTAGAAATAAATATTGTGGAGAAACTTAAAAATCTTTTTAAGGCAAATTATTCTCCAGTGAGGAATAAAATAATAAAAGACTTGGAGGAATAGAAAAAATATGAAATTTCTTGGTTAGGTAGAGTAGCCCCGGTAAAGATGATTGTCCTCCCAAAGTGGTTAGGTTTTTTTCAGTGCATCTCAGGTGGTGTCCCTGACATGACATTAAAACATAGCAATATGTGCTATTAAAATTTGTAAGGAAATATAAAAGACATAGGGTGAGTTCTAACGCTCCGTATAAGCCTAGAAAGTGGGGTGGACTAGTGTTCCTTAATTTGGCTGATTTTTTAAATTTATTTATTTTATTATGCATTACAATTAAAAAATGAGATCATTTGAGTTAACAATAGGCCATCGAAACACTGGGCAAAACTTGAACAAGATTCATGCTCAAATATAGCTATTCATAGTAATTGTTAGGTTAAAAAGAAATTTAGGTCACCTGAAAAGGCCCCAAAATACTCATTCATCCAGACCACCTTAGCAGCTTTGGACAATTTTTTTGAATTCCTGTTGCCGAGGCGCTCTCCCTTAGCAACTTTCATTAATAATAAGGAATTTATCCCTAGTCACAAATATTTCCTATTTGTAGTGTGTAAGTGCTGAGATTACTCAATTTGGATAGCTGTTTCTGGGTCCTGATATGAATCATGTCAAGAGATATGTAAATAATATAAAATCCAGATGTTAACCCAAATTACAAATCAGAGTTTTCAATGATTGGGAGAGCTATGGAGTACATACAGTTGACCAGCTGTTCACCAAAGTAACTTTTTAAAGAACTTTTTTAGAAATCAAAACCAATTTTAATTGCCTCACTCTCCTATGGTATCAGTACCTTCAGATATGTTTCGCATTCTGTTTCACAACTTTCTAGTAAAACCATTTTATGGAGAAAATTAACTTTAATAGAAATGATGGCTTCTGGTTGATTAGTTATATTTTTTTTGGGTTTCCTAGTTGATACAAGTCTTTGCAGGCAACTTTCCTAATATCCATATATGACACGATGGATACAGGATTTGGATAGACAGTTACCCCAGGGGAATGGGCTTTGATATGGAAAAGAGGACATGGAACCTCAGTGTGGAGTAATAAAAAAAAAAGACTTTAAGACACTTTCAGTGTTATTCAGGTTAAAATAAATAAATGTAAACTGAATAGAGATACATGTTGGAGAAATTGTGGTCAAAGAGGTAATTTAATGCACTTTTTGTATATATCTAGATGACTAGATACCACTTTTCGATGACATATCTAGTCATCAGAAAGTACTGGGATGTGAGTCATAATCAAATATTTCAAATTGTTGGATATTTATTGTAAAATGATCCCTTGTTAATTCTCTTGGGACCTCCTAATGGAAATGATGGTCAAAGAAATGAAAAATTAATCTAATCTGTGAGTAGCTGCTAGACTACTAATAATTCTGAAAGTGGAATGGTTAAAATATATAGGAGGTTGTTATGGAAAAATGCATCAGTTACCCAGCAAAATAAAGGACAGATATATACATAGATATTTGGTGAATATTTATTTGTATGTTCACCTGCAAAAACTAACATCGATCCAGTTTTTAATATTAATGTTTGATAGACGCACCTAGTTTGATAAAGTGAAAATACTGATTCTACTCATACTTATTTAATAAAAACCCCAGAAACAAATATGGTGAATGGAGTAAAGAAACTCACTCTTTAATATGGTAATGGTAATATCTGTGCCAATAGAGACAGTTAACTATATTATTTTGTAATCTTTCTCTAAACAAAAAGATAAGTGCATTGTTGTAAGGATTGTTTTTCTAATATTTATAGGGCAGTGATTTGTAACCTTTTAAAAACTTCCTAAAGAGTTATAAAAAGAAGAACCTGTGGTTGTCTTCCTAATCTCTTTTTTAATGCTATGATATTGTGCATTGAGAATGGTCATGATAGACTACATTTTTGCCATTAAATTATTGTTCCATTAACTGCAAACAGTAGACCCAAAGAAAGGGAAAAATGTAAAATGTTGAATTTAATTGTAGGTCCTTCATTGTCCCCTGCATGGTATAACTTACATAGGAGACAAATACAGAAATTTAACTTGTGGAGTTTTCTACTAATTTTTCTGTCTACGGGACATTCACACTTTTCCTGCCCCTGATAGAAGAAGCCTGGAGTTCCATCCTCCAAACTTGTTGGTCCACTGCAGTCAATAGGAGGCAAGAGATATCTGCACTGATGCTCCTTGTCTCCTCTCTCCTATCCATAGCAGCAAATGCTGGCCACTGGAGAACACTCCTGCTGTGGACACCCACTATATCTCCAAACTGATGCAAAGGGTCAGTATTGAGAGGGAAACAGCAGGAGTAAATACAGTCTGCAGACTACATGATAGAAATAGAGTAGTGTTTCTAAGCTGATATTTTCAATAATCCTGTTTTTTAACTATTTACAGGACTGGAGAAGATGTTAGATGGCTCATTTGGTGAGATGAATAGCTTGGAAGATAGATTTCACATTTCCATTAAGTCAGGTGGGAACAAAGTGGCACAAAATGCCCTGGAATATGGAGAGATGCACGAAATGACTATAGATATGCCAGATGCAGGGGAACATGTTCTTTCTGTATGTCATACTAGTGGCAAATGTCTACAAGAAGTGAAAACAACCAACTGGACTAAGAAAATACACTTTGATAAAATGACAACTGTTTTACTTCAAGAGACTAATGAAGTAATGGGGAATTTTAAAGATGCTTGCTTAAGGTGTGAAAGAGAATTGGATTCTCCTAGGTGTGAGCTGTTTACAACTAACATACCAAATAATAGAATACAGAAGCCCTCAGAGAATAGAAAATTTACAAGGGAGGATATGCCATCGTCTTTAACCTCTGAATGGTCTCAGCTGAACTTATCTGGTCTAGATGTAACACAACTGGAAAAAATATCCTTCCGGGATACTTGTTCACCATCCAGTTTCTGTAGCAAGAAAAGATCTGAAGGCAAATTAGCACTTGTGACTAAGGAACATGCTAACTTCAGTACTTTTGAAACATCTTTACTGAACACTTCAAGTCTAATAAAAGCAGAAAAGCTGTTGAATATCAATTGGTCAGAACACATAGAGAATGAAACACAAACTTATGAAAAGTACTCAACCTCTGAAACCTCTCTAATGCATTCTGTCTCTCTGAGTGTTCAGGATCCAACTTTAGTGAAAGGATGTGCAGCTGAAAAGGTTTCTGAAGTGAACTTTTTAGATTGTAGTTCCTCCTTAATGGAAAATACAAACTTTACAGAATACCCAGAAGTCCATAACAGTTGCTTTCATAAACATTTAAAGGAACATTCTAAATCTTCCATAACTGATGTTACCTCTCACCCTGTTATATGTAATGCTTCAACTCCAAATAATCCTGATGGCACAAAATGGTCAACAAACAATGAAAACACCCCCATGAGATCTGGTTTGAAAAGCACAAGTGTGCTATCCAGCTTGAAAAAGAGACCAAAAAGATTTATTTATACAATAAACAATGCTTCCCTGTATCAAGAGGAAAAAGTCCAGAAAGAAATAAAAGCAGGTTCCTCTACTCATTCTGCACCATCTCATTCAGAGTTTGAATCATGTACCTTTAAACGTCCTGATACAGCCGCCAATGATGATCAAGGTATGTCTTTTAATTATTTTCACTAGTTGAAGTTTTTTTAATTAAATGTACATCTTGCTTCCCCTTCACAATTCAGATGAACAAGTATCGTTCTGAAGGGAACTGTAATTCATAAGATTGGTAATGGGATCTGATGATAATAAATAGTGACAAAGATATTACCATTTGAAAACAGTCTGGTTAGCTTATGCGAAAAGTATTGGTCTCGGTCTAGTTTCTAGAAGAAAAGTTTCCACCTCAAATTAATTGTCAGAGCTGACAAAAAAAAATGTTTTTTTGCAGTGTCCTAAGAGGTGACTGAATGGGCATGGAGTATTGTAGAGATAGTGTCTCTAGGTCAGAGTTGATGAACATTAGTGGAACAATATGGGAACATTGTACTACTGTTGCATCCTTTACATATAGCTAGAGGGCTTGAATCTCCAGACCTTTCCATCTGGTACCTTTCAGGAGCACTAAAACACTTTTAAAAAATCTGCCGGGGTTAACGTAAGTTATAAACCTGTTGTGATGTACATAATTTATTTTCAAAAGCTGTGAATTTTTCCAAAATAATTAGCTCAGACTGGGGAGTTAGGGATCCCGCCTCATGTGATGCTCTCACCACAGAATCCATGTGCTGTGACTTCACAAGAGGAACACCTATTCCTTTATTTTAACAAAAGCATTACTTGTTTTGTGATCGCAACTCATGGTATTTTAACTAAAGGCTTGTGATTTCTGTTCATGGTGAAGTCAACTGTCAGACTATAATTAAAGCATATAAGGTCCTGATCCTGCAAACACACACTTGAAATCAATGGGACTACTCATGGTAATATAATTAAGCATGTGCACAGATATTTACAAAATTGGGGCCAAAGTTGTATTTAAGGGCTAAGTTAATTAACTTCAGTTTATTTGCATAAGTGAGAACTGCTTTGTGTCTTCTATTTATTGACATGTCTAACTATTTTACAATGTTTTTCGTTTCCTTATAGATCTTTTGGTTTCTTCTGCTGAGAGGAAGTATTTGCGGTCAGATACAGAGGAAAATTCCATGCTATTGAGCAAATATGCCACAAGAGCAGATAGAATAGATAACTCACCTAATAGTTCTTTCAATAACAGAATGATACATCAAGACTTTAAAGATGTATTAAAAAATAATAGCAGGGAACATCAGCCTGCTTCATCATTAGATTGCTCAGAAACGTCTAATACTCTGAAAGAATATGTAGTGGTTTCTTCAAACAGTAGAAATGTTTTGAGTGTAAAGCAGAAAGTTAAAGCTACAGCTTGCCTCCTAGCAACAAAGCATTCCGAAATGGACTTTGGTAGGATTAAACATGTGGTTCAATGCCCAAAGAAAGACGAGATGGGTATGCATAGGAATGTTAATCCAAATAATGACACTGTTATACTTCAGATCTTTAAGGATCAACCTGGAGAGCCGTCTAGTGATAATGAACAGTTGGTTGAAATGGAACAAGAGCCAGTATCTATGAAAAATTGTCACTTCAATGATACTTTGAGTGAAATTAACCTTGACATAAGTAAGACCAATAGTGTTTGTTGCAATAAAAACAGATCAGGAGATGAAAATGACGTTACAGGCCATTTGCCAATAGATGAATGTAAAGCTGTAACTCTGCCACCTTTGGCAATTCAGCCATATAAAAATTCTAGCACTATGTTAAACAGAAAGAGAAAAACAGGTACAGTTCCATTTTCAAAAGTTATAGCTGTTGATCAAGATACCGAGTCAACTGAAAAGGATGAAAATAAGCTTCAAACAGCTAACAAAAACACTGTAACTATAGAAAGTGGCAAAAAACTGTTTGATCACAAAGACTGTGGTTTGTTACAAGTAGTAATTTCTGAGAAATCTACCTTGCCAGAGCTTGCATTAAAAATGAGACCCGAACAAATAATCTCAGGCTTTGTTACACAAGAACCAGAGCCTAATGTGGAAGATAAATATTGCATAAAGAAGGTGATCAAACTTCCTTCCAAACATATTGCATCAGATAAAGATTTATATTCAAAAAAACCTTTATGTTTAGACATCAAGTCAAAAGAAAACCCAGAATACAAAGAGAAATGGTCAGGACATGCAAGTTTTAATGGCCATAGCTTAAATGAAAGCTTTGGTGGCTTCCAAACTGCTTCTAATAAGCAGATAAAACTCTCTGAAAATAGCATTACAAAAGGCAAAATGTTGTTCAAAGATATGGAAGCTGAGTGCCTTGAAGACTTTTCCAGAGAAGGGATCAAAAACATTTCAAATCAAATTACAAAGGAAAATGTTAAGATTTCTCCAGTTGTGGATAATAAATTGGATACTAACTATTACCATGGTTTTGTTTCACAGGCAAGTCTTGTTGAACCTAAGAATGCACAAGGTATCCTGCCTGAAAGCACTGATTCTTGTCTTCAAAACTTGCCTAGAAATCAACAACCTCAACTAAACCGAACTTTGACAGCAAGCCAAGAAGCTGAAATTACTGAACTTTCTAACATACTGGAAGAAACAAATAGTCAGTTTGAATTTACACAGTTTAGAAAGCAAAGTAATATGGTGCAAAATAATATCTCTGAACTGTCTGGATGTGTAGATACAAATGAAACAACTAACTTGAAGAATATTTCTGATATGTGGCAAGATGCTGATTTTGATGACTCTTTTGAAACTGAAGCCCAAAGAGTAAATGATAAATCTAGTAAGCACACCACCACAAATGAAGAGTCTACAATGATGGGTAATGTAAAAGAAGAGAGAGAGATTTTCCAGAAAAATAACTGTGAAGAGTTTACCTCTACTAACTTATGCAGAAATGCAAATAAGACACCTCTTGTCCCAAGTTTTTCAGTACCTACACAGGATAGTTTTTCTAATTTTGGAGGATTTAGTTCAGCTGGAGGCAAAAAAATAAATATTTCTAATGAGGTTTTGATGAGAGCTGCAAAATTGTTCAGTAACCTGGATGAGGATGGTGAGATGTTTAAACCCACTGAGATGAATCCCAGAAGTGGTTATTCTAATAGACACATGACTTCTAGAAGGAATGTTTCCCTATGTTTGACAGAAAACGACAGCTATTGTGGAGAAAGTTTAAAAGATGCAAATGTTGAATACCAAAATACACTGAAAAATAATGAAGAAAATATTAATACATTTATGCAAATACATAAAGAAAATCAGGGGGAAAGTACAAAAAAAATTGGTGAAAATGATTGTATTTCTAGTAGTACAAAAATTAATAATTTAAAAGTTATTAAATATTCTAGATATAAGATGGAAAATGGTCTGCCATCTAGTGAAAACCACAATCAGACTCTGAACATCTCAACAACAAAAAATGAGAGTGACACTCAGTCTCAGTATAGTTTACAAGAAGGTTTGTCAGACCTAACATGTTTGAGCGAAGTGTCCAAAACTGAAGAAATATTAACTTTAAATATTTCAGATGAAACAGAACTGGATCCTAATAAAAATGAACAAAAGGTAAAAAATCTAGATGATTTTCAAAATGCATCCCGCAGTAATATATCAGTATCCCAAGCACCATTGGATAAACTCCATTTGTTTGAAACATGCACAGAAAAAGAGCTGGATAATATTTCATCGAATTCCAATAGGCAAATGAGAAATAGTATAAACAAGCAAGGAATAGGTGCTACTTGTATAAAAAAACACATTAATGTAAACCAAAACAAATCCAAAATAGGCTCTGACCATCAACAAATCTCCATCCAACAAGACACAGATTTTGAAATCAAAAATATAAAACAGAACAATATGACAAGTTTCCATACTGCTAGTGGCAAGAGGGTTATAATTACTGATGAATCTTTGACAAAAGCAAAACAGATTTTTGCAGAAGAAAATATTTTAGTCGAAAATAAGCATAATATTGGTAAATTTGAGGACTCTGAGATTCAGGCTTTAAAAATAAATAAATATAACAAAGACTTTATCAAAGATTGTGAGTTATTTGCAGAAATCACTCCCAAATATTATCAAGAAATGCTTAACCTTACAGGTAAGCTTGTTTCTAAAGAACTTGATAATCCACCTAAAAAGATATTAGATGATAGTCTAATTAAACAACCTGTGGATGTTGAAACTGTGAAAAAACTTTCAGTAGAAGTACATTTATCTGCTAATTTGGACAAAGAACCTGAAGAACATTCAGAAACTTCATTTTCAAAAAAGCCTGTTTGTGTGGCCATTGGAAAGTCAGATTTAGGATTTTATACTGGAAATGGCATAAAACATTCTCTAAGTGAGGCATCTTTATTTGAGGCAAGAAAGCTGTTTGCACAGGGACATCTGGAAAATTCACCAAGAAAAAATGATGGCTCAAAAAGTACATTAATTGTTTCTGCTATTGACCAGATTACTACAGATACTACAAAAGAAGTATCAGATATTCTTGCAGAACATCCCATCTACATAAACATGAAAAATATTTTAACTGTAAAGGGTGATAAAATAAAAAATGATTCCCTTTACTTAACTCACAGGGAAGAATGTTGCTCTTTTCATTTAAAATACGATAGTAAAGGGTCTGACTTTCAACATTCAAATGATTCAAGCCATGATGTGAACTGCTTCCCAGAAAATATGGAGCGTGTTTCTCAAGATCAGCCAGTAGTAAGTCTCGCTGCAGACAAAAACAACTTACTTAGTTCTGAAGAAACTTTTCAAAATGAGAGTTATGTGAATCAAAACTGTGATTTAAAATTTCTGGATGCCAAGAATGCTTTGAAAATCTCAGCCACTGGAGTGGCAGACTCTAATTCAACGTTTTCTAAGGATGGACTAGTTGCATTCAGTACAGCAAGAGGTAAAACAGTCACTGTTTCCTATGATGCACTAAAGAGAGTCCGACAGATGTTTCCAGAAAACTGTGATAAATCTAGGAAACAGAACACTGAGACTAAATCAGAAACTAATCAAAATGAAATTGCAGCAAATTCCTCTGAGACCTTGGACAGTGCTAAGTGCCCTACTTCTGTTAACTCTTCAAATATAGACAAGAGTGAGACCTATAATTCAGCTACATGCCATTTTCCCAATGCAAATGAGAACAACTATGAAGATGGAGAAGTACTACAGCACAATAGAAAGAAATCTGCAGATATTGGGTCTGAGCCAAGTCCTCAGACGTCATGTTTTCAGGTGAATGACCCATTTTCTGGCCTATGTAAATCTCCTAATAAACTAAATCATCATCAGTCAGACTTTTCTACAAGTAATTATGGTTTTTTTAGCACAGCAAGTGGTAAACCTGTACAGTTATCAGAAGATTCATTAAAGAAAGCTAGAAGTCTCTTTTCAGAAATTGAAAATAATAATTTGTCAGATCAACCATGTGCATCAGAGCTGAAATGTGATTATGATGCATCTTCAGTTGGAACAGGAAGTATTTCAGCACTTAGGAAATCTGAGGTAGCAATATCACAAGAAAAAAGATTTCCAAACCCTGGACTGATTTCAAATGCTACTTTTGGATTCAGCACAGCAAGTGGAAAGCACGTGTTAGTTTCTGAAAATGCTTTTCTGAAAGTGAAGCAGGTGTTCAATGACACTGCCAACAGCAAATACTGCTTTGCAGATCAACTTAGTTCAAGACAAGATCCTGTTACTGCCCTAAAATCTTCTGTTAATTATGTTGGTGCAGCCAAAGCAGTAGATGAAGCCTCTTTAAAACCCGAAATCCAGGATACTCATAATGAAGAACTTGACTTAACAAACAGCTGTCCTCTTGAAATGAAACCTTTACGAAACATTTACAATATTAAAATACCCGTGTGTGCACCTCACAGTGAGACGGATAAGCACCTAACTCTGTTAAACAGTTTTACACTTTCAAAGGAGACTCAGCTTTTTGAAAAAGAGCATCACGGTCTAAGTAGGATGGAAATGGAAGCTGAAACAGTTTCATGCAATGCTCCAACTAAAACAAAGCTGGATGTTTATCATCTTACATGCTCCCAAAGTTCAGAAAAATACTTGGAAACAGAAGCAGTAGAAAGTGCCAAAGCTTTTATAGAAGATGATAAACTCACTAATTCTGGAGTAGAAAATAATACCAAAAAATCCCTCTCTTTTTGTAGAAAGATTGATACAAACTGTCCATTAAATATGAGAATTGGGAAAAGACGCATGGAAGAAAAAACCTCACTTGGTAGGTGTCTTTTTTTTTTTTTTTTTTTAATTCCAGTACGTGTATTTAATGTTGTATTTCTAAATAGTTTAGAGCACTTTGCAATATAACTTGTTTAAGCTGGTTTTAAGTAATCTAAGGCTTGAACCTGCTCTCCTTGATTTCAATGTCAAAACTCTCCATGACATTGGTGATAACTTATCTGTTGATTTCAGATGGAGCACAAGCAGGACTCTTGTTATGGAGCACAAACCATACTTTAATAATTAGCATAATTCTAAAGCTGCAGGGTTTTTTTTGCTAATATTTATGAAAGCTACAGCTGTCACCTGAAAGCTATGGCAGACTCTCACTTTTCACCATAGGGGGCCAGAACGGTAGCCCCTTCCTCCTGGGAGCAGGCAAGTGCTAATTGTATCTCTCTCTGCAAATCTAATTAGCTGTGTCTAAAGGGTATTCAACCCCCGAAAAGGACAGGTAGTGTTTCTGCCTTCATTATTTAGTATCTCATCAGTGGAGAATAGCTTTCAGTTGTGGCAGGATTTCATAGGGATTCCACTGGTGGGAAGCGTTCCCTACGTAGATGTCTGAATTAGGACATCTCTACCTGCCTAAGGGCTTGTCTACACTGGCAACTTTCTCGTTCAGGGGTGTGAAAACACACACCCCTGAGCGCAGCAAGTTTTAGCGCTGTAAAGCACCAGTGTAAACGGCACCAGCGCTGGGAGCCGTGCCTCCTCGTGGAGGTGGTTTTTTTAGAGTGCTGGGAGAGCTCTCTCCCAGCACTCTGCCGTGACTACACAAGCCACGTTAAAGCGCTGCCACTAGTGTAGACTAGCCCTTAGTCACACCCTCTCCAAAGCTACTTTTAGAGTTTCCTGTGGATTTCTTGCTATCCTGGCTGTGCAAGGGAGGTTGCAGGCACCTTGTGTAATACAGACCACTTTCTGGCATACTAATCCCCTGCCTCCCTCTTCTGAGCGAGGACTTGCTCCAAGGTCTGTAGTAGCTTATGCTCCCCCATAGATGTTACCATGGGGTGAATCAGGCATATTGTCTACGAAGAAGTCTCCAACAAAGTATCTATTGTTGGAGTTTTAGAAGCACTCCTAACAATGCTGCATAATAGAGCCAGACAGGAAAAAAGTTTGCACATTAAATCATCAGGATCCATCACTTCTGGAAAAGGTTTTAACAATGATTTGACAAGAATGTTTTGATAGTATTTAGTGTAGTTCTGAGAAGGGCTATTACCCCCTAAACAGACAACCCCAAAGCTGATAAAACAGGCTAATCTTTCCACATACACAAGCTATTTCCCTACATTAGTACAGTGTGTAGGTTGCACTGACATCACTAGCCCTGTAGGAAAGCTGCTTTATAGATCTGCAAAAGCAAAGGTAAATAAAAGCTTTTTATTTAAATGTCTTTTAATTAAGTGTTTGGATACTCAGCAGTTTCTTATAAAATTGACCTTGGCTTTTGGTTGGGAGAGTTTAAGAAAACATTTCTCTTCACCTTGTGAATTGCTAATACTATGGTAATAAGGATATATAATCGTGCCTAAGATAATAGTGTCAGTCAGACTTGGAATATTCTCCTGTAAAGATTTTTGAAAAAATTTCTTTCTCTTTACTTTATATTCAAACTTAAACTTATTTATCATGTTCAGTTTTGGCAGTGATTTTTTTCCAAAATGTATTTCAGATAATCAAGGTATTTGAAACAGGCATGATATATGTGTATAACGGAACCCTAGACAAATTGCATTCTGCTATTTTACATCCTTCTCTTTGCTTTGATTACTAAACCGAAGAAGCCAAATTGTGGGAAAAGACGTCTGTACTAAATGGAAAAGACATTTTAATTCAGAAAGTGTGGTCTGTAAAGTTTTTAATTTCAGTTTGACACAACGCTTTGAATGCTAAATTTAGAAATTCAGCTACTATGTTATAGTGGGAGAGATACTGAACTTAAGAGAATTCTTTTTTAAAATTGGTGTACGGAATTTATTTTTCAGGAGAACCTCCAATTAAAAGACAACTATTACCTGAATTTGACAGAACAGAGAATCCCCACAAATCTTTGAAAGCTTCAAAAAGCACTCCAGATGGTAATTTTATTTTTCTTGTTTATATACGATATAGTAAATTGTCATCAAGTGCCATTTATAGTTCTTCTTTTTTGAATAAACCAACACAAAAAAGTTAATGAATTAAGATTGCTTAAGCGCTTTTCCCATCAACATACTCTTGAAAAATCAAGAAAATCACCATTTAAGCAATATTAACATATGTGCTAACCTGAAATCAGATGCCTTACCACACAGCTGTAATACTGAAGTATATTCACAGCTCACCTCTATAAAAAAAAAACAACAACCTCTATTACTTCCAACATATAATCATCCACAGTGCATGCATCCAGTAATCATAAACTTACTTAGGGCTAGTCTACACTTACCGGCTGGATCGGAGGCGTCGGATCGATCTTCTGGGTTCGATTTATCGCGTCTTGTCTAGACGTGATAAATTGAACCAGGAAGTGCTCCCCCGTCGACGTTGGTAATCCAGCTCGACGCGAGGAGTAAGCGCTGTCGACGGGGGAGCCTGCGCACCGCGTGTGGACCACAGGTAAGTTCGAACTAAGAGACTTCAACATAACGTAGCTGAAGTTGCGTATCTTAGTTCGACAGGGGGGGTTAGTGTAGACCAGCCCTTAGACTCTCAAACTGCAACCTCAGTAAGATGAGGATACCTTACCAATACATGCATTTTTATGTAAAATTTTACATTATTTCTACATAAAAATTTGGAGGTCTAAACATATTATCACCTAAGAGTCTTTGAGGAACATAGCTGCAGAGAGATGCTCTTTTAGATACCTTGAGACATTTTTATGGAGACTCTTGAAGACTTGAATTGACCAAAAGACAAAAAATAATTACTGTGAGCTGTGTTCACACGTGTCTAAAGTACTGAGATGTGAAATTTCTAAGCTGTCTACTACTGACCTATCTGAAATATAGCAGGGCTTAACATTTCTGGTCAGAAAGAATGCCTGTGGACCAGGGGGTTTCTAGCAGCAGGTAGGTGAAGAGACACAGGCTATGTCTACATTACCACGGTAAGTCGACCTACGCAACACAACTCCAGCTACGTGAATAGTTACCGCAGGGTCTACACCGCAGGGGGTCGATGGGAGAAAAATCTCCCGTCGACTTACCTTACTCTTCTCGTGGGGGGAAGAGTATAGTGGTCAACTGGAGGGCGATCTGCAGTCGATTTGGCGGGTCTTTACTAGACCCGCTAAATCGACAGCCGGTGGATCGATCTCAGAGCGTCAGTCCTGGTTGTAGTATAGTGTAGGTCCTGTGCCAAAGGAGGCTTTTCCGCTGGTTTCTAGCGGTGCTGTTAGGCAGGCAAGGGAGTTCTAATAACAAGAACTGCTCTCACAATAATAGTAGCTGTGCAGGTTTTGGATCTGGGAAGCATATCTGAGCTCCCTTGTCAGCACAGCAAAACTTACTTTTCACTCACTAGGAGACCTAAATATTGGTCTCTTAAAAACAAAGAGGATTTTATATTAAATCAGTTCATTTCCTTAAATAAAAAAGGAAAAAAACCTGTTTATTGACTCTGTAGACTTGTGTATATTATTTTTATATATCTATATTTATATATAGATATACACACACACACAGAAAATCTTTAATATGTTCCAGAAACATCACATGTGCCATTGAAACATACTATGTTTTAATTATTTTTTAGGCACAATGAAAGACAGAAGAAAGTTTATGTACCATATTCCTTTAAAACCTGAAACTTGTGTTCCTTTCAGGTAAGGAAAAAATATGTAGTATAATTTAAGATTTATTTCTAAAGAATTGCTTAACAGAATATGGGGTGAATAAAATCAATCCACAAGAACATAATCTTACTATAGCAATTTGGTAAACAATTTTCTAAAAACAATGCTAATCAATTTTAATTCAAATTATACTGAAACATCATCTAAATGTTTGCCTTAATATAAAAACGCTGCAATATTCCATGGGAATTCTATATCTGCGTTCAGATTTTATTTTTCCATAGATGTAAAATGTTGTATTAGGTAACCTGATTTCTTTGAAGTAGTAAAGCATTAGCTTGTTCTAAGAATTATTTTATGTGAAAATAATTGAAAGTTGTTTACTAACTGGGAGGCTATTAGAGTAAAGAAAGAAAATGATATAGAATGACAAACTTTGTTAGGTTTTGTATGAAAATTTACTGATAGCCAAGCTCAATTATATGTTGTTCAATATTTTCCTTTATACAGTGCTACTGAAGAACGACAAGAAGTCAAGAATCCTAATCTTACTATACCAGACCAGGGTTTTAAAGGATTTAAATCTAAATCTGACATTTTTCAGCATCATGTGTTAAGACAGTCTTTAAGTGGTACATCAGGTTTTTTTACTCCATTTAATAAGATTTCTGCTGAAGAAAGTGAGAAAAGAAAAAATCTGCCTGTATTGAGCAAAACTGCCAAAACTTTTGTGCCACCTTTCAAAGTTAAGACAAATGTTTCCACAAATGAGCAGCATGGCAGCAAAAGACTTGACTCATTGATTAACAAGAATATGAATAGAGATAACGAACTAAAAGGTGTCACAATTCAACCAAAGACTGGAGAGACTGAAGATTATCAGTCAGAGGAGAAAGATTGCACCAACCAAGTTACAGCATGTAATTTAGGAGATAATGGAGATGGTGAGTCGGGTATTTTCAGGTGAATGTTTTTGAACATTTATCTGTTGTGAGCAGTAATTGTTTGAATATAACCTTGAAGCTTTTTGCATATTATTGGGAGTTTATTGCTTTTATTTTTAAATCTATACGTAGGAGCGTTAGGAAATAGAAATTTAAAAGTAAAAACCTTTTTTCAATATTTGATTGATTTGGTCTGTGATATTCATAATGCTGCATTTTCAGTTATAAATGAAAGTTTTGAAAGTCAGTCAAGGACTTGCTATACCTTTGGACACAGCAGTTCTTGGAAAATAAGTGGTGTGACAGCTATTTGAATTTCATTTAAAGCTTATGCTCCAATACGTCTGTTAGTCTATAAGGTGCCACAGGACCCTTTGTCGCTTCTGCAGATCCAGACTAACACGGCTACCCCTCTGATACCATTTAACATTTAGTTATATATTTTTGTTTAACATACAACATTCTAGGTAATGTATAGAATGGTCACTTGTAGTATGATTTATTTATACATACATACATACGTACATTTATTTTGTTTGCTAATGTTTTTAAAATTTAGGTCCAATCCTGCCAAACACTCATTGCCTGCATTTCCCAAGAGGCATAAGGGAATTAGGTACTCAGCTTTCAGGGGGAGTTGGGCTTACCTCTTTTAGGCTTTTTTGAAAATCCCAGTCAGCATGTGTAACTTCACTTATGCGAGTAGTCCAAATTTCTTCAATGGGACTAATTATGTGCATAAATTTATATACATCTATAAGTGTTTGCAGAGTCAGGCCCATTGTTTACAAGGAAACGGTCACTTATTTTTAAAATCTCAAGATTATAGATTCAGAAATGATTGACTACTTTCTATTTATTTAATGTTTTCAACAAAAAACAAACTTAGATGCTAGAATAAGAGTGTTTAACTTTGTTTGTAATGCAACTCATTGAACTAAATATTTTAAAATGTTTTCAGTGAATGATGCTTCTTAAATAGTTTTGATTCTGTATGTTTGCTCTATTGCAAATTCTAAAAATCATTATGCTAGCTAAAAAAATCATGCTTGTTACCCACTTGCTTTTATTGAATTGAGTTCGTATCCTAAATTAACACACAATTGAAACAGGATTTGATGTGTGGTGTATTTTTTCCTAGCAGATTTGATAGAAATGATTGCAAACCTTCACTGTGCCAGAAATCTGCAAGAGATGAGAATTAGGAAGAAAAAAAGGCAAAATATTCGCCCGCAGCCAGGCAGTCTTTATCTCATGAAAACATCTGCAGCAAAAAGGATCTCTCTGAAAGCTGCTGTAGAAGAAAAATCTCCTAGTACTTATTCCATTGAACAGGTGGATCTTTATTGTATTCTTCACAAGGTTTAGCTAATTTTGAATATGTGAATACTTATCTCCTTGGATTTTATATCCAAATATTACAGCAGTACATTCACTAAGGTTGTAATCTCAGTTAAAAAAATTAACTAGTACATGCAGTCATTTTAGTTTTAAGAAACTTTTGCATCTCTGTGGCCCATCAAAAATTATATTACAAAATAAGAGTAGAGCAAATTACAAAGGTGAAGTGAGGGGCTGTAAATCCCCCAGTGAGATGGCTCTTAACCCACAATAGTTAATCCTAAAATGAAATTTCAGCCTTTTATATAACGTGTTCTGATTTCTGCTGAGATCCTACTAGTGATTTTTCCTCTTTTCTGCTACCTTGGAGCCAAGTTGGTATCAGAAGCCTCTCGTTCCCAGCAGAGCAAAGGAGCAGAATCTTTCAGTCATCCCACTGTTCTTATTGGCTGTGGTGTTTGGTTTTGTTTTTTGTAATTCATGTGTGTGACATCATTCCTATAACACCTGAGATGACTTTCTCATAGCTCACAGTGTGTGTAACATATTTGGCTTTACTAGATAATTGCTAGCTTTAGAAATTATTAACAGAAAAGCCTGGTAATAGCTAATAGGTGACATGTATGGTCTCTTAGGCATGAATGTAGCAAATTGGGTTCAGATTTTATTCCACCTCCTTATTCCACCTTTTTTTTCTAGCTAAAGTGACACACTTGCCATTATAATAGAGCAAAATAATCTTTTAAATTATCTTTTGGGTCTTGCTTAGGCAATTGGTTTTGTTTGAAATATTTTACTCTTTGGTATTTATATTCATCTTCTTTGTAAACTTAGGACAAAAGGGCCCAATTCAGCAATACAAAAATATCTATGTAAAATCTTTTGCTGCTGACTGAGGATCTCACTGTTTATGCAAATTTTGTTGAGAAATGTTTGATAAGTGAAAATTTTAGATTAATAGATTATAAAGACAGAAGGGACCATGGTGAAAATCTAGTTTGACTTCCTGTATAATATATGCCCTAAAGCTTCCCTGAATTAATTCCTGTTTGACCCAGAGCATATCTTTTAGAAAAACTTCCAAGCTTTCTTTTAAAATTTACAATGATGGAGATTCTACCTCAATCTTTGGTAACATTGTTTCAATGGTTAATTACCCTAACTGATAAATGTGCATCTTATTTCTAATTTGAATTTGTCTAGCTTCAACTTCCAATTAATATTGTTAGGAGTTCCTCCTCTCTGGATTACATATTAGTTTTCCCTGGCAGATGAGAACTGCACACATTTTAAGGAGATGTTTTACAATAATGTATTTAACAAGAAAATTTTCTGGTTGCTGAAATGTTTGTTCTATTGGATAGTTTTTCTTACTTTGCTGTCTCTCACCTGATCATTTACAGCTGCACATGTATGGTGTTTCGAAGCACTGCATAAAAGTTAACAGCATAAATGCAGAATCTTTCCAGTTTCTCATCCAGGATTTTTTCAGTAAGGAGTATTTACTGGCTGGACATGGAATACAGCTTGCTGATGGAGGATGGCTTATACCTACTGATGGGGGAAAGGCGGGGAAAGAAGAATTTTACAGGTTTGATTATGAGTCTGAAGACAAAATTATTCCTATATTACTACATAATACCCTATGACAGGGGTTCCCAAACTTGGTTTGTGGCTTGTTCAGGGTAAGTCTCTGGCGGGCCGCGAGACACTTTGTTTACCTGAGTGTCCACAAGTATGGCCGTTCGCAGCTCCCAGTGGCCACAGTTCACCGGTCCCAGCCAAAGCCTGCTGAATCTTTTGATTAATATCTTCTGACATTTTTCAGATGAGGGGAGAGGGAAGGTTTTTGTTGTTTGTTTTTTGCATGATGGGTGAGAGAACTGGCAAATCCTCCAGTTCAATTATCACTCTATCGTCCCTTGCAAAGGGAAGTTGGATTTATAGAGTGAGATCCTGACTCCACGAAGGTCAATGGTAAAACTCCTGTTGATTTCAGTGGGTCTGGTTTTCAGTCATACCTTTTTGGCAGCTTTTTGAAGTTATAAGAAAGGCCTGAAGGATTTTTCCTTTCTACATTAGAAATTCAGGGCTTGTCCACTTTGGAAGCCTCTGGATAATTGCTGTATTGGCAAGATTATGATATGGAGATGACCCCTCTCAGCTAGTTTGGTTTCATTTTCTCATTTTTATTCGGATTAAAAAGTAGTGAGTTTTTTGTTAACACCTATCTTATTAAAACACTTGGTTGACAAGTTCTCTTAAGGATTTAACAACCCTGTTCTTCAGATGAAGGACTAAAAGCCCTTGATCCTCAACTGTTCAAGGAGTCTTCCAAACAAACAAACAAAAATGGGGAGACAAGACATTCCTAAAATTACTAAGGAAAACAACTAGCAGAAAAAAATTCTAACTTTCTTATTTGAAAAGTGTGAGCTTAATTTGACTTATATTTATAGACCACTTGTTTATGACAAGTAGACTATTAAATACACCTTACTCCTTTTTTCTTATCTAGTTTCATACCTATATTTTCAGGATACAAAGATATTTGTACTAACCATACACAATAACATTCCAGATATTAGTAGACTGTAAAGTAAGTTTAGACAGTAAAGATATGAACTGTGTTTTCTACTCCCAGCACACAATTAATATGTAACATTCCTTAACAGAACATACAACTTCTAATAGAAAGTAAATTTCCACAAAAAAATCTTAGCATGAGTACAAGGCATTCTGGGAATCCAGTTCATAGTTATACAACTTAGCCTAAATACAAAACATTTTGTAAATATACATATTGGCTAAGAAGGTATAAGAAACAAAAAGGAGGCAAACGTAACTCTTTCCTCCACACTCCCCATCCCTAGCCATTTGCAGCCCCGTCTAAAGATCAATTAAAAGCAAAATATACACACGCAGTGTAACTCTACTGTGCACTTTTATAAATCAATTATATTTTACCTTGCTACTGTACTGGCCATTTTGCAAATTAGTTACAACCCAAAATACATCATATGAAGCAAAACACTGCACTTTTGGTTTTGATTATTTTAGAAAGATTTTTAAAATATATTATTTTCTTGTCATTTTTCATATTTTCTGATTTAATGCCCATTCCTGATTTCCTCAATAAATAGGATATATTAAAATATGTATTTTATCAGTAATTTTTCAGCACATGCACCCTTAGATGTATTCCTATATCAAGTACCAAAGTACTAATATAACAGATCAAAATATTATTGAAAATACATATTTGAAAAACTTAAAATGGAGTTGAGTTTAATATTATAAAAATTTGTATGCAGGGCACTCTGTGATACACCTGGTGTGGATCCAAAGCTAATTACTGAAGTCTGGGTCTACAACCACTATAGATGGATTGTATGGAAATTGGCAGCTATGGAAATCTCTTTTCCACAGGAGTTTGCTAATAGGTGTTTGACACCAGAAAGAGTGCTACTTCAGTTAAAATACAGGTAAGTGTACATATTTAAGATTTTTGCTGCACTATAAGTTTTGTGAATTTTGAACACATCAATTTTATGTTTATGAATCTTGTGTTATTTAACTTCATCCCTTTGATACTTAAAATACATCACAAATATTTGCAAAAATATATAGAAGTTCCAGTTTCTGCCAGAGTGGCTTGGTCATATAGATTGGTTTGTTGTAGTTAAGTACTGTTTAATTTAAAAGAAAATATTTTAGTGTATATTTTCAAGTGTATTGTGAATGCATTGTTCCTTTATTTTATTTTTTTTGTAGATATGATTTGGAAATTGATAAAAGTCAGCGATCAGCTATCAAAAAGATAGTGGAGAGAGATGATACAGCTGCAAAAACACTCATACTGTGTGTTTCTAAAATCATATCATTAAATGAAAACATGTCTGATATCTGTAGTAGTAAAAACATTGTGGAAAGCAAAAAAAAAGCAGCAGTGATTGAAGTTACAGATGGGTGGTATGGGGTTAGGGCTCTCTTGGATCCTCCTCTCCAAGTACTGTTACATGGAAGAAGGCTGACTGTTGGTCAGAAGATCATGGTACATGGAGCAGAACTTGTGGGCTGTCAAGATGCGTGCACACCATTGGAAACTCCAGACTCTCTTATGTTAAAGGTGACATTAAGTATTACTTTAATGTGATTAGATGTGCATTTTGAGGGTGGTGGTAGTTAGCTTGGCAGTGCCATAGGTGCAAATGGTGCTTTACAGACAGATAATATATTTTTTATCTGTCACAAAGAGTTTGCAGTCTGGATTTGATGGGGCATGACATGACAGAGGGGTAGAGGATATTATACAAGAGAGGTAGGAAATGAAGAAAAGTTTTTATACAGAAAAGTTGTATCAAGTTACTACATGTCGACATTGTGTTTTTTAAATGCTTTAAAAAATAATTTGGTACTAAATTGCACAAGTATGTGAGATATTGTTTGGGCGGGGATGAAAAAAAGTAGGCTTTGGGGAAGGATTTTGAAGGAGAGAAGAGAATTTGGTACACAAGTTGTTTCTGGGGTATGAGATGTGCAAAATATTTTTATTTGAGAAGCTCTCTATTCTGGTTAGGTCTCATGGACACTCACTATTCACTAAAATACATTAGGCCGTCAGTTTGCATATCTCTCTATTCAGATGTGGTTCACACTATGAAAAAGTTGGAAAACCCCTAATATGTTCAGTTTCACAAATAAGAACATCTTAGATCTAGAGTTTTCCCTCTAAATTCAATTACTTTCTGATCTTTTTGGTCTGTTTGTGGCATTTTTACTTAAAAACACTTAATTTACTCAGATTTCAGCTAACAGTACTCGACGTGCTCGGTGGCATGCCAAATTAGGATTTCATCAGGATCCCAGACCTTTTCCTTTGCCCTTGTCATCACTTTTCAGTGAAGGTGGTTCTGTTGGGTGTATTGATATAGTTATTCAAAGAGCTTATCCTATTCAGGTACAGTATGAATACTTTTGGGCTAAAAAGTTTAATAAGATAATGTATCATTTGTGAAATACTACTGGAATAAATTCTCGTTTCATTATGTCTGCCCTTGACTTAACACTTCAAGAGGAGTGTATACCTCAGTGTACCAACTATTTCAATGTATGCCCATTATCCACTCATCTGCTTTACTTTTGGCTCCTCAGAGCCTGGAGTAACAGCGAGTTTCAGAACTTTGTAATTTTTAAAGTGGGAGACATGTTTGAGAGCAAGCTAAGAAAAATGTTGATGAACAACCGTTCAGTTCAAAGCAGAACAAACCAGACCAGTTGGGTTCAGTTTGTAGCATACAGCACCACTGCATAGAAGTTAAAAATTAAGGAGCATTGTTAGGATTGCTGCTTGTCTTGCCTGAGTTGGTTGCATCACTATATGACCTATTATCGTTTTATTTTTAAATTTCAGTGAAAATAATTTGTGAATGTATATAAAATAGAACAGAGTCATTTTAACCACCACCAGAAATTCAGATGGAATTTTTTAATATTCAGATTCACGCTTCCTTCTGCAGGCCAGCATCTTCCACAATACTAAGAATGGGCTGATCCCTCCCCTCTCCTCTCAATAATTTTGTAGCACAGCCTGTGCTGGCCACTCCCCCTTCTCCAGCTTGATGGCAGAACTTCAACTTCTTCAGCAGGAGCTAGTGGCAGTTTGCATTGCTCCTGACCATTTTCTTTGCAAGCTTTATTTTTATACATTTTTTGGATAGTAGCAAGCAACTTTTACCCCTTCTTCCTCCTTTTCATCTTCTAGATTGGGTATTTAGCAGTGTGGTGGTTTCAACCACCTGGATCTACTGCTGCAGCACTTCCTTGCCTCTGCTCCTGCCTCAGACATGGCTGAATTTTACCATGAACACAGAGCTAAACATGGTGGTATCATATGTGAAGCAGCTTTTACAGGTTTATCAGAAGGCAAATTATGCCATGTCTGTTCTCATCCAGCCAACCCTCACACTGCCAGTGCACTGGGCTGAAAGTCAGACCAACATGTTGGGATACCCCTCCCCTGAGGATTGGCAACTCCAGCGGAGAATAATTTGATGTTTCTGATCATCTCAAGGAGAGAGTGTAAGGATGAGACCAGTGCCATCCAGGCAGCTCAGGGAGGTAAATTTCACAAAAGACCCAGCTCAGAAGGAAAATACTCCTTAAGGGACACCATGTCTATTATTTTCCCCAAGATACTGAAATGGATTCTCAGTTCCCTGGGGGAAATAAAGCAGGTCTTCTACACAGCTCCTCTTCTCCCCTGCATGAATCAGTGGATTCTCACAGGTAGTGGGATGCTGTGACCGATATGAGACATTGAAAGCATGGAAACTTCAAAAGACTGACGTAGACAAATTGGAGGATCGGGCCAAAAGAAATCTGATGAGGTTCAACAAGGACAAGTGCAGAGTCCTGCACTTAGGATGGAAGAATCCCATGCACTGCTACAGGCTGGGGACTGACTGGCTAAGCGGCTGTTCTGCAGAAAAGGACCTGGGGATTACAGTGGACGTGAAGCTGGATATGAGTCAACAGTGTGCCCTTGTTGCCAAGAAGGCTAATGGCATATTGGGCTGTATTAGTAGGAGCATTGCCCACAGATTGAGGGAAGTAATTATTCCCCTCTATTCGGAACTCGTGAGGCCACTTCTGGAGGATTGCGTCCAGTTTGGGGCCCCCCACTACAGAAAGAATGTGGACAAATTAGAGAGAGTCCAACAGAGGGCAACGGAAATGAGTAGGGGGCTGGGACACATGACTTACAAGGAGAGGCTGAGGGAACTGGGCTTATTTAGTCTGCAGAAGAGAAGAGTGAGGGGGGGATTTGATAGCAGCCTTCAACTACCTGAAGGGGAGTTCCAAAGAGGATGGAGCTTGGCTGTTCTCAGTGGTGGCAGATGACAGAATAAGAAGCCATGGTCTCAAGTTGCAGTGGAGGAGGTCTAGGTTGGATATTAGGAAACACTATTTCACTAGGAGGGTGATGAAGCACTGGAATGGGTTACCTAGGGAGGTGGTGGAATCTCCATCCTTAGAGGTTTTTAAGGCCCAACTTGACAAAACCCTGGCTGGGATGATTTAGTTGGGGTTAGTCCTGCTTTGAGCAGGGGATTGGACTAGATGACCTCTTACAACCTGAGGCCTCTTACAACCCTAATCTTCTATGATTCTATGACTGCAATACTGAGATGTGCAAGACACTATGGGCACGTGGAATATTCACAGACTTTTGCACCTATATGTATTCCTGTGAGCTATGGATTGTATTCTGACTCCATGGGAGAAGGGTTACAGATCTTCCTCCAGGAACTACAATTCACTGGGGATTAATTACTGCAAATCCCTGGAAAGGCGCACAACTCCAGAGAAGTAACACCAACTGGAGGAATAGAACCTATTGGTTCAGATCAGCTTCAAGAAGCCCAGCAGCCAAAAAAACAAGCTTTATACCAAAAGGAGCATCCTGTACTGACTCAGTCCTTCTCTTGATCTACAAACTGACATAATACTTTAAACAAGAGTGAAAAATCCTGCTTAAAGGGTTTGAAGGATTTTGAAAACCTGCTAGGGTCTCCATGTGGAAAGTGGATAACAGACAGTAAGCTTATCACGTGTGTAGGCAGTTTATTTTATTATCTGTTCCCTCTATAATGCTTTTGTCTTCTATAAATGTACTGTGTGTCCTGAAGGCTGTCTGGTCACTGGTAAATGCTATAATAGCCCTTCGGAGAGAGCAGAATTGCAAGTGCTCAACTAAAGTCAGACTGTTGGGATAAGCACAGTGAATTGTAAGGGGACTGTAACTGTAACACTCCGGACTGGAGGGAAAAGGAACATTAAATCCTGCCTATAGAGAGATGGTGGCTAGAAGCCTGAGACCTTAAAGAGGTGCCCTTGAGACCACAAAAGGAACAGAAATGCAATTAACCCAGGAACTGTGGCAAAAGGAGACCTTGTTGAGGATGATACAGAGGTAGGACTTGAGAGGCCTCAAGGTTGTCGATTGAAAAGGGCCACAAGAGAGACTCCTGGATAGTGGTCAAACAAATGTTTAAAAGGAAAGAGAAAAATTACAAGAAATCTAAGACCTCTGACTCAAGCTTCACCACATGTACTCAAGATGGGAGAGCTTTCTGATTCAGGCTCTGAGCAGAACATGGAAAAAAATGCGTGGAAAGGTTGCATCTGGCATCCAGATCCAACCAGAGCAGGTACCTGATGGGAAGCCCAAAGGCAAGTACCTGCCAGGCAAGTTTCTGCCTGAAAAAGCAATCCCATTGTATTCTTCTTTTGAAGATATGATCAGGGATAAATGGGATACCCCTTAGAAGCATAAGCATATCAGCAAACATGCACTTAGATACTACAAGATGCAAGAGCCAAAAAATGCCATCACATCAAAGGTAGATGCTACAATGGCATTAGCAAAAAATATGATAATACTCACCAAATGGGATTCCCAAAGATACAACTGATAGTAAGATGGAAATCACCCTCAAAGGGATTTTGAGTCTTCCTCGATTGCCCTCAGTGTCCTTGGCCACTGCCTCTTTTGCAAGAGCCACTCCCATGTCCTAGTTGGATGACCCAAATGCCCTGGACAACTAGGACCAATCTTACTTCATCTACCATTAAGAAAATAGCCCTAGCAACAGCCTTTGTGGCAGATACCTCAGTGGATGGTATGAGATTCTCAGCCAGGGCCATCACATCCAGTTAACAGCCCGGTACCAAATGTGGTTGTGCCCATGGATGGCAGATACTCACTACAAACAAATGCTGTGCTCATCCAGATTCATAGGCACTTCCCTATTTGGAGAGAAAGTGGGTGACATAGTGGTGGACAGTGCATCTAAACAAAGCAGTTCCTCCTGTGCCCACATGATATCTTGAGAAAGGACTACAAGCCTAGTGTCAAAGGCTTCAAGGATCCAAGCTATCCTGGCCAGTTATGCATGTAGAGCAATACAAGGCATCAGATTAATGTTTACAGGATCTATCACAACATCCTGGGCCGAAAAAGCTTATGGTTCCACTGAGGAAATCTGCAGAGAAGCAACAAGGTTCTCTATTAACAACTTTTGTTCGGTTCTATAAGGCAGAATTTCTGTCCTTTGCAGGGGTCCTCTTTGGAAGGGAAGGTGCTGCATGTAGTGATCCAGAAATGGTTCCCATTTTGCCATTTAATTTCAGGGGGAGACTTCCCTGTCTCAGTCTTTCTATATCCCTTCCTACTTATGTGCATCACTTGCTACTTTCCATGTATCTCAGAAATGTGGGAGACAGTTGGCTGCAAAATGGAGAGTTTCTTATCCAATAATTTTCTTTCTGTTTAGCAGCATCTCCCACAATTCTACTCTTCCTGTATGGCTTATTAGCCAATGGACAAATTTAATTTTTATATCTCTAGTTTGTGAACCAAGTAATGTAGTGTATGTAGTTTCCTGGTTGACTGAAATTGTTATTAATATTCCAAGAGTTGTTACACAGTTTTGGAATGAATAGTCTGGCGGCAAGCCAGAGAAAGGGATGTGGTTAGCACAGGCTGTGCTACAGTGTTTTAATCACCACTGGAACTGCAGAGAAGAGGGGAACCATTCATATAGCTCAGAATTGTGGGAAGCGTTGCTAGCAGAAAGAACATACTCAGCTAAGAAATTTCCTATTATCATTTCTTTTTGTTTTGCTAGGCACTTCTGTTGTCATGGTTCCTTTCAGAGGTCCAGTTTCTTCAAACTAGGGTGACCAGATGTCCCGGTTTTATAGAGACAGTCCTCATATTTGGGGATTTTTCCTATATAGGCACCTATCATCCCCCCCCCCCCCCCCCCCCCCCCAATCCCATCCTGATTTTTCACACTTGCTATCTGGTCACCCTACTTCAGTCCTTCATGAGCAAAAATGTGTACTATTGCTTTCAGTCTTTGACTCCTCCTTCACTTTTAAACTGCAACAGAAATAGAGCGATTGTTTTTTGTAGCTGTCATCTCAACTAACCTACAGCCCTGAATTTTGAATTTTTAGTAAGCAGATAAAAATACAAAAATAAAAAATTATTTATAGCTTGTATATATTCCCAGATACCATATACTTCATGGGAGCTCCAATTCAAGACTATACTAAAACACAATAAGGTGGAGATTAAAATAGAAAAATGGGAGACGATGTATATGAGGAGAAAGGAGGGTCAACCAAAGCCGAAGGGAGTTGTGGGGGATGTGGCAGCTAGATAGAATGGAGGTCTGGCATTCCTTGAGCAGTCTGTTATTTGTATTCAAACATATCTAAAGAAAGAGGGTCCAAATAGCTTCAATTTCATATAACTGATTCCTAGGGCAGTAAGCTATTCTCTTTTTGGCTGCTAATTCGGACAGATCTGAATACCACTGCTGTATTTTGGGCATAAGCCTACTCTTCCATTTTTGTAAAATCATGCACTTGGTAATCATTGCAGCCCTCAAGTTTTTGTGGTAGAGTTAAACCCAGTTTAGCAGGTGTAATGTCAGATTTTAACCTACATTGAAAATATTGCAATAGAGGCAAAGGATAAGAGAGTTTTTCAAAACTGAAATGAAAATTTATGAGCCCAGGCAAAAAATCTAGTGTTTTGCACTTTATTGATAATAGTGAAAAAGCCTCAAAAAATTGGCCTTATTGGGGGGAGAATAGAATTTTAAAAGACTGGGTTAGGGCATATTTAAATAAATAAATAAAAGCCTTAATTTTATATGTGAATTCTTATTCCAGTGGGTGGAAAAGATACCAACTGGATCGTATGTGTTTCGTAATGGTCGAGCTGAAGAAAGGGAAGCTGCAAAGCATGCAAAGAATCGACAAAAACACCTGGAAGCTCTGTTTTCACAAATCCAAGTGGAATTTGAACAGCATGAAGGTAAAACTGTTTGTTTCAAAGTATGCAGTGTAGTTGTAGCTATGTTTGTCCCAGGATATTAGAGAGACAAGGTGGGTGAGGTATTATCTTTTATGGGACCAATTTCTGTTGGTGAGAGAGAGAGAGACAAGCTTTTCAGTTCATACAGAACTCTTCTTCAGGTCTTCTGTTTCACTGTCTCGAAAGTATTCTCATTGTTACAGGAATGTGTCGTGTGAACCTGCAGATCTTGTTTATAGAGGATTCTCCTGTAAATGCTGAAAAAGGAGTTTTCCTGAAGTACTTTGGGAGATACTACTAAGATTTTCTGCTAAGTCTGAATGCAGTAGTTTTGATTTTTTATTGTTATTTCTGAGATGTTTATGGCAACTCTGATGGGCTGCTACTCCCCTTCACGTGTAAATAATCACCAGAAATACTAAGGTAGAACCTCAGAGTTATGAACAACCTCCATTCCCGAGGTGTTCATAACTCTGAAATGTTCATAACGCTGAACAAAACATTATGGTTGTTTCTTCAAAAGTTTACATCTGAACATTGATTTAATAGAGCTTTGAAATATTGCTATACAGAAGAAAAATGCTGCTTTCCCTTTTTTTTTTTTTCAGTAGATTACATTTAACACAGTACTGTGCTGTATTTGTGGGGTTTTTTTTAATGTGTCTGTGTCTCGTCTGCTGCCGCCGCCGCCTGATTACATACTTCCGGTTCCAAATGAAATGTGTGGTTGACTGGTCAGTTCGTAACTCTGGTGTTCATAATTCAGAGGTTCTACTGTAACTTGTTAACAGATTTTTGTACATAATTTAGGACTTGTTCCTGTGAGGTGTAGACTTGGAATACACAAATACAAATATAGAGTCACTGATAGTTGAGTGAGGTTGTTGTCGCAATTTCTGGTGAACTGCACCTCTGAATTCTTCTGGTCTCAGGCCTCTAGCTATCACCAAGTTCATAGATTCTAAGGCCAGAAGAGACCATTGTGATCATCTAGGGGACTGTCTGTGACTCCATGGTGAGACTGCTACAGTGATCCAGGAGTTCACATTTGTTACTAGCTTGGTGAAATCTAATTATAGAACATACCACCAGTTTGGGGTGTCTGCCCTGTTTTTGATAGTCTTCCTTGAGGTATCCACTCAAGGTCGTGAGCCCCTCCTGACGGCATGACATGATAAATAGTGAAGAGGACAGATCACTGATACAGAACAACCTGGATTGCTTGGTAAACTGGGCACAAACAAAAAATGTGTGTTTTAATATGGCCAAATGAAGTTATAGATCTAGGAACATACGCCATATTTACAGGATGAGGGATTCTATCCTGGGAAGCCGTTAACTCTGAAAAAGGTGGTAATCAGCTGAACATGAGCTCCCAGTGAGACACTGAGGCCAATGAGGCTAATTAGGTCCTTCTGTGAATCACCAAGAGCTCTCAAGTAGGAGTGCAGAGTTTGTATACCTCTCTGTTTGGCACTTGTGCAACTGCTGCTGGACTGCTGTGTCCAGTTCTGGTGTCAATAATTCAAGAAGAATGTTGAAAAACTGGAAAGGATTCAGAAAAGAGCCACGAGAATAATTAAAGCATGCCACATAGTGATAAACTCCAGGAGCTCACCCCTTAACTTATATCTTGTTAAGTTAAATCATAGATTCATAGGACTGAAAGGGACCTCGAGAGGTCATCCAGTCTCCTGCACTCATGGCAGGGATGGTCTAGATCAGTGGTTTTCAAACTTTTTTTCTGACGACCCAGTTGAAGAAAATTGTTGATGCCCATGTCCCAACGGAGCTGGGGATGAGGGGTTTGGGGTAGTGGAGGGGCAGAGGGTGGGGGTGAGGGCTTTGGGGTGGGGCCGGGAATGAGGGGTTCAGGGTGTAGGAGGGGGCTCTGGGCTGGGGCAGGGGGTTGGGCTGTGGGAGGGGGGGTCAGGGCTCTGGGAGCAGGCTCTGGGGTGGGGCTGAGGATGAGATATTTGGGGTGCAGGAGGGAGCTATGGGTTGGGGGGCTCAGGGCTGGGGCAGGGAGTTGGGGTACGGGAGGGGGCCAGAGCTCTAGGCTGGGGGTGCAGGCTCTGGAGTGGGGCTGGGAATGAGGGGTTCAGGGTGTAGGAGGGGGCTCTGGGCTGGGGCAGGGGGTTGGGCTGTGGGAGGGGGGGTCAGGGCTCTGGGAGCAGGCTCTGGGGTGGGGCTGAGGATGAGATATTTGGGGTGCAGGAGGGAGCTATGGGTTGGGGGGCTCAGGGCTGGGGCAGGGAGTTGGGGTGCGGGAGGGGGTCAGAGCTCTAGGCTGGGGGTGCAGGCTCTGGAGTGGGGCTGGGGATGAGGGGTTTGGGGTGCAGGAGGGGGCTATGGGTTGGGGGGCTCGGGGCTGGGGCAGGGAGTTGGGGTACGGGAGGGGGCCAGAGCTCTAGGCTGGGGGTGCAGGCTCTGGAGTGGGGCTGGGGATGAGGGGTTTGGGGTGTAGGAGGGGGTTCCAGGTTTTGGGGAGGCTCATGGCTGGGGCAGGGGATTGGGGTGTGGGTTTGGGGCACGGGCTTACCTCAGGCGGCTCCCGGTCAGCAGCACAGCAGGAGTGCTAAGGCAGGCTTCCTGCCTGTCCTGGCACCATGGAGTGCACTGCGCCCCGGAAATGGCCACAGCAGGTCCAGCTCCTAGGCGGAGGCGCACAAGCGGCTCTCGCCCACAGGCCCCTCTGCCCCCCAGACCCTGTTGGCTGGGAACCGGCCAATGGGAGTGTGGAGCCAGTGCTTGGCCGCCCCCCCCCGCCGCACCCCCCGCCGCCGCCTAGGAGATGGGCCTACTGCTGGCCGCTTCCAGGGCGCAGCACGGTGTCATAACAGGTAGGAACTAGCTTGCCTTAGTTGGGCAGCACCATCGACAAGACTTTTAACAGCCCAGTTGGCGATGCTGACCAGAGCTGCCTCAACTGACTGCCTTACATTCCGCAACCCATACTGGGTCACGACCCACAGTTTGAAAACCACTGGTCTAGATCAGGGGTTCTCAACCTTTTCCTCTCTGAGGCCCCACCAACATGCTGTAAAAACTCCACAGCCCACCTCTGCCACACCAACTGTTCTTCTGCATATAAAAGCCAGGGCCAGCATTAGGGAGTAGCAAGCAGGGCAGTTACCTGGGGTCCCACGCACTGTTCCCTCTAAGCTGTGCGTGTGTGCGCGCGCACACAGATCTTTAATCCTGCGCACACGTCGAAACACAGCGTGCACAGAAAATGAAATACATCAGAGCCAGGCTGAAATATCATTCATGGGCGACTTTTGACATTGTTCGCCCGCCATCTATCAACACAGCCAGATTCTACTAGCTGGCAAGGGGGGGGAAAGGGAATGGAGGGCAATGAATCGTACCCCTCCCCGCTAGCATTTTGAATGTGGAATGTTGATCACGTCAGGACCCACACATCTCCTTGTATAAGCATTTTACTTGCTTGGGCGCATTTGTCTCATGGCGCACAAATTTGAACTCTGATTCAAAAATTTGCACAGAAGAAATTGTTTGCGCACATGGCCTGTCAAAAATTAGAGGGAACATTGGTCCCACGCCACATGGGGCCCCACGAAGCTAATTGTTCAGGCTTTAGCTTCAGCCCTGGGCTTCAGCCCCATGGAAATCATGCAAATCTGGGCCCCAGCAAATCTAATGCCGGTCCTACTTGGCGGCCCTCCTGAAACCTGCTCGCCGCCCCCCAGGAGACCCCAAGCCCTTTGTTGAGAACAACTGGTCTAGTCTGACCTCCTGCATAATACAGGCCATAGAACTTAGACTCATAGACTCATAGACTTTTAGGTCAGAAGGGACCATTATGATCATCTAGTCTGACCTCCTGCACAATGCAGGCCACAGAATCTCACCCACCCACTCCTGGAATAATCCTCTCACCTATGTCTCAGCTATTGAAGTCCTCAAATCATGGTTTAAAGACTTCAAGATGCAGAGAATCCTCCGGTAAGTGACCCGTGCCCCATGCTGCAGAGGAAGGCAAAAAAACCTCCAGGGCCTCTGCCAATCTACCCTGGAGGAAAATTCCTTCCTGACCCCAAATATGGCGATCAGCTGAACCCCGAGCATGTGGGCAAGACTCACCAGCCAGACACCCAGGAAAAAGTTCTCTGTAGTAACTTCTAACATCCCATCATTGACCATTGGTCCTATTTACCACTGATGGCAATTAATTGACCTTTGACTAAGATCATGTTATCCCATCAAACCATCCCCTCCATAAACGTATCTAGCTTAATCTTGAAGCCAGTTAGGTCTTTTGCCCCCACTGCTTCCCTTGGAAGGCTGTTCCAGAACTTCACTCCTCTGATGGTTAGAAACCTTCGTCTAATTTCCAGTCTAAACTTCCTGATGGCCAGTTTATATCCATTTGTTCTTGTGTCCACATTAGTACTGAGCTGAAATAATTCCTCTCCCTCCCTGGTATTTATCCCTCTGATATATTTAAAGAGAGCAATCATATCTCCCCTCAGCCTTCTTTTGGTTAAGGTAAACAAACCAAGCTCCTTGAGTCTCCTTTCATACGACAGGTTTTCCATTCCTCGGATCATCCTAGTGGCCCTTCTTTGTACCTGTTCCAGTTTGAATTCATCCTTCTTAAACATGGGAGACCAGAACTGCACACAGTATTCCAAATGAGGTCTTACCAGTGCCTTGTATAACGGTACTAACACCTCCTTATCTCTACTAGAAATACCTCGCCTAATGCATCCCAAGACCGCATTAGCGTTTTTCACGGCCACATCACATTGGCGACTCATAGTCATCCTGTGATCAACCAGGACTCCGAGGTCCTTCTCCTCTTCCGTTACTTCCAACTGATGCGTCCCCAGCTTAAAACTAAAATTCTTGTTATTAATCCCTAAATGCATAACCTTACACTTCTCACTATTAAATTTCATCCTATTACTATTACTCCAGTTTACAAGGTCATCCAGATCTTCCTGTAGGATATCCCGATCCTTTTCTGAATTGGCAATACCTCCCAACTTTGTGTCATCTGCAAACTTTATTAGCACACTCCCACTCTTGGTGCCGAGGTCAGTAATAAAAAGATTAAATAAAATTGGTCCCAAAACTGAACCTTGAGGAACTCCACTAGTAACCTCCCTCCAACCTGACAGTTCACCTTTCAGTATGACCCGCTGTAGTCTCCCCTTTAACCAGTTCCTTATCCACCTCTCAATTTTCATATTGATTCCCATCTTTTCCAATTTAACCGATAATTCCTCATGTGGTACTGTATCAAATGTCTTACTGAAATCGAGGTAGATTAGATCCACTGCGTTTCCTTTATCTAAAAAATCTGTTACTTTCTCAAAGAAGGAGATCAAGTTGGTTTGGCACGATCTACCTTTTGTAAAACCATGTTGTAATTTGTCCCAATTGCCATTGACCTCAAGGTCCTTAACTACTTTCTCCTTCAAAATTTTTTCCAAGACCTTGCATACTACAGATGTCAAACTAACAGGCCTGTAGTTACCCGGGTCACTTTTTTTCCCTTTCTTAAAAATAGGAACTATATTAGCTATTCTCCAGTCAAACGGTACAACCCCTGAGTTTAGAGATTCATTAAAATTTTTTGCTAATGGGCTTGCAATTTCATGTGCCAGTTCCTTTAATATTCTTGGATGAAGATTATCTGGGCCGCCTGATTTACTCTCATTAAGCTGTTCAAGTTTGGCTTCTACCTCGGATATGGTAATATCTACCCCCACATCCTTATTCCCATTTGTCATGCTGCCACTATTCCTAATCTCCTCATTAGCCTCATTAAAGACTGAGGCAAAGTATTTGTTTAGATATTGAGCCATGCCTAGATTATCCTTAACCTCCACTCCATCCTCAGTGTTTAGCGGTCCCACTTCTTCTTTCTTTGTTTTCTTCCTATTTATATGGCTATAAAACTTTTTACTATTGGTTTTAATTCCCTTTGCAAGGTCCAATTCTACATGCCTTTTAGCCTGTCTCACTTTATCCCTACATGCTCTGACCTCAATAAGGTAGGTTTCTTTGCTGATCCCTCCCATCTTCCACTCCTTGTACGCTTTCTGTTTTTTCTTAATCACCTCTCTCAGATGCTTGCTCATCCAGCTTGGTCTAAAACCCCTGCCTATGAATTGTTTCCCCTTTCTTGGGATACAGGCTTCTGATAGCTTCTGCAACTTTAACTTGAAATAATCCCAGGCCTCCTCCGCCTTTAGGTCCATAAATTCTTTAGTCCAATCCACTTCCCTAACTAATTTCCTTAATTTATTAAAGTTAGCCCTTTTGAAATCAAAAACCCTAGTCTCAGATTTATTTTTGTTTATCCTTCCATTTAGTTTGAACTGAATTAGCTCATGATCACTCGAGCCAAGGTTGTCCCCTACAACTATTTCTTCAATGAGGTCCTCACTACTCACCAAAACCAAATCTAAAATGGCATCCCCCCTTGTTGGTTCAGCAACTACCTGATGAAGGAATTCATCAGCTATCATATCTAGGAAAATCTGAGCCCTATTATTATTACTAGCACTTGTTCTCCAATCTATATCTGGGAAGTTGAAGTCTCCCATGATCACACAGTTCCCATTAGTATTTACTTCCTTAAAAACATTAAAGAGGTCTCTATCCCTATCCAAATTAGATCCCGGTGGTCTATAGCACACCCCAAGCACTATCCCAGGGGAGGCTCTAGTAGTTTTCTTCCCCAATGTGATTTTTGCCCAGACAGACTCTGTCTTATCCATTCCATCACTTTTTATTTCTTTACAGTCTACCTCATCATTGATATACAATGCTACTCCCCCACCTTTACCTTTATTTCTATCTTTCCTAAACAGCACATACCCTTCAATACCTGTACTCCAGTCATGACTACTATTCCACCATGTTTCGGTTATTCCTATGATATCTGGTTTCACTTCCTGGACCAGTAGCTCTAATTCCTCCATTTTGTTACCTAGGCTCCTCGCATTGGTGTACAAACATCTTAATTTTTGCTGTTTGGCCTCACTCACATTCCTTACCCAATTTGGTATGGACATTGTACTGCCAGTATGACCTATTTGACTAGTATCCACTCTGCCCTTCCTCCTTATGTCCATTCTCCTACCCCCGGCTATATCCTCTCTTACTTGGTTGTCTTCCCTCTCAATGTTAAAATCCAGCGTGGAGATTACCTGGACATCTCCCAACCGTCTCCCCCAAATTCCTAGTTTAAAGCTCTCTTGATCAGTTGTGCCAGCCTCCATCCTAGAAGTCTATTTCCTTCCCTACTCAGGTGAAGTCCATCCCGAGAGAACAGTCCTCTGTCCATGAATGCCTCCCAGTGGCCATACATCCCAAAGCCCTCCTTGTAGCACCAATCCCTGAGCCATCTGTTGATCATCATAATCCTGTCACACCTTTGTTGCCCTTTCCCAGATAGTTCCTATTTGAACTATAGCATATCTCTTAGAAAAACATCCAGTCATGATTTTAAAATTGCCAGTGATGGCCCACCACAACCTCTGGTAAGGTGTTCCAATGGTTAATTACCCTCACTGCTACAAGTTTATGCCTTATTTCCTGAATTTGTCTAGCTTCAACTTCCAGCCATTGGATTTTGTTAAACTTTTGTCTGTAAGATTCAAGAGCCCTCTACTATCAGATATCTGTTCCCCCTGTAAGTACTTATAACCTGTGATTAAGTCACCTCTCTTAACTTATACCTTGTTAAATTAAATCATAGAGCCATAGGACTGGAAGGGACCTCAAGAGGTCATCTAGTCCAGTCCCCTACACTCATGAAAGAACTAAGTATCATCTAGACCAGGGGTTCTCACAACAAATGTTTTGGTGGCCTCAAAGTGCAGCCATGAACTCCTGTTGGTGGCTGTGCTGACATTTTTTCCTAAAATATTTACCGTATATATACTCGTTCATTAGCCCATTCATTTATAAGCCGACCCCCCAACATGGATAGGTAAAAATAGCAAAAACTGTATGACCCTTTCATAAGCCGACCCTGTATTTCAGGGTTTGGCAAACTTTGGCTCCCGGCCCGTCAGGGTAAGCCACTGGCGGGTAGGGATGTTTTGTTTATTTGAAGCGTCTGCAGGCACAGAGCCTTTCAGGTCCCAGTGGCCACAGTTTGCCGTTCCCAGCCAATGGGAGTTGCGGGAAGTGGCGCCACTTCCTGCAGCTCCCATTGGCTGGGAACGGCAAACCGCAGCCACAGGTAAACAAAATGACAATGTATTAATTATTCAATTCAGTAATTCCATAGAGTTTTAAATCATCAAATTTTGGTATATACCCATTTATAAGCTGACCCCTGCTCTTTGATGCTTCACTTTTTTACCAAAAATATTCGGCTTATAAACATACACATGTTGAAATCATTGTAATTTATTGAATATTTTTGCAGACTCAATAATAAAAATAATGTACAGTTGTTTCTCTTCTTTACAGGACCTTAACAGAATAGAAACACAGATAAGGTGCTTTGCAGGTTCTTGCCTTTTTTGTTGTTTCTTTTGCTTTTTTTGCTTGCTTTTGTTAAAATACTTGCTAGCTGGTAAGTCTGCTGCTGTCAAAAGTGATATTAACAAACATACAAATATCACTTTCCACAGCAGCAGATTTACTCAGTTCTGGCAAGCCTGTGAACAAATTAAGCCTTGGATAGGGAGGTCAGTAGGGAAGATGTGGGGGACAAAGGGGAATGCATGGCAGGCTGGTGGGGGTCAGGGGCGATGAGGGGGTGAGCCTTGCAGTCGGGGGTTGGAACCTCGTGACCAGAGCCTGCTTCCTGCTACCCCAGGACTGGAGCGCGAACCTACATCCTCAGGAAAGTGGGGTACTCACTAGCTTCCTGCTCCTCTAGCATTTGTATCTCCAGAGAGGGGCAGGGTCCAACCCCTGTTGTTGGCCCTTGGGGAAGGACCACTGCTTTCTCCCCTCCCCGCATTACTGCCCAGGAGGCTGTGGCTGCAAGAAAAGCCCCTGGTGGCTGCACGCGACCACAGTGGCCACATTTGAGAAACGTTGCCTTAGACTCTCCAGTCTATCTTGCCACCCGGCAAACTAGATTTAGTGATAAATGATTACTTATACCAAAAATCACACAATATTCAGGTTGCTTCCAGTCCCAAGAGACCAGTTACTTACCCCAGATCAATTTGTATCATAGATCTCACACCAAAGACAACGCCTGCAGCCAATCCTGTAATAAATTAACTTAAAGGTTTATTAGCTAGAAAAAAGAAATAAGAGAATAATTTCCAGGCTAAAGTAAGCAAGCATAAACACAAATGAGTTGCCATCTATGATTTTTAAAGATACTACGTCTTTGTCAATTCAAGATGGCTTTCAGGGTGGACCCAGGGGGTAACTCTTGGGGGGTCTCTGCCTCTCAGTTTATAATCATAGAATCTCAGGGTTGGAAGGGACCTCAGGAGGTCATCTAGTCCAACCCCCTGCTCAAAGCAGGACCAACCCCAACTAGATCATCCCAGCCAGGGCTTTGTCAAGCCTGACCTTAAAAACCTCTAAGGAAGGAGATTCCACCACCTCCCTAGGTAACCCATTCCAGTGCTTCACCACCCTACTAGTGAAAAAGGTTTTCCTAATATCCAACCTAAACCTCCCCCTCTGCAACTTGAGACCATTACTCCTTGTTCTGTCATCTTCTACCACTGAGAACAGTCTAGATCCATCCTCTTTGGAACCCCCTTTTAGGTAGTTGAAAGCAGCTATCAAATCCCCCCTCACTCTTCTCTTCTGCAGGCTAAACAATCCAAGTTCCCTCAGCCTCTCCTCATAAGTCATGTGCTCCAGCCCCCTAATCATTTTTGTTGCCCTCCGTTGGACTCTTTCCAATTTATCCACATCCTTTTTGTAGTGTGGGGCCCAAAACTGGACACAGTACTCCAAATGAGGCCTCACCAGTGCCGAATAGAGGGGAATAATCACGTCCCTCGATCTGCTGGAAATGCCCCTACTTATACAGACCAAAATGCCGTTAGCCTTCTTGGCAACAAGGGCACACTGTTGACTCATATTCAGCTTTTCGTCCACTGTAACCCCTAGGTCCTTTTCTGCAGAACTGCTGCCCAGCCATTCGGTCCCTAGTCTGTAGCAGTGCATGGGATTCTTCCGTCCTAAGTGCAGGACTCTGCACTTGTCCTTGTTGAACCTCATCAGATTTCTTTTGGCCCAATCCTCTAATTTGTCTAGGTCCCTCTGTATCCTATCCCTACCCTCCAGCGTATCAACCACTCCTCCCAGTTTAGTGTCATCTGCAAACTTGCTAAGGGTGCAGTCCACACCATCCTCCAGATCGTTGATGAAGATATTGAACAAAACCGGCCCCAGCACCGACCCTTGGGGCACTCCACTTGATACCGGCTGCCAACTAGACATGGAGCCATTGATCACTACCCGTTGAGCACGACCATCCAGCCAGTTTTCTATCCACCTTACCGTCCATTCATCCAGCCCATACTTCTTTAACTTGCTGGCAAGAACACTGTGCGAGACTGTATCAAAAGCTTTGCTAAAGTCAAGAAATAGCACATCCACTGCTTTCCCCTCATCCACAGAGCCAGTTATCTCATCATAGAAGGCAATTAGGTTAGTCAGGCATGACTTGCCCTTGGTGAATCCATGCTGACTGTTCCTGATCACTTTCCCCTCCTTTAAGTGGTTCAGAATTGATTCCTTGAGGACCTGTTCCATGATTTTTCCAGGGATTGAGGTGAGACTGACTGGCCTGTAGTTCCCCGGATCTTCCTTCTTCCCTTTTTTAAAGATGGGCACTACATTAGCTTTTTTCCAGTCATCCGGGACCTCCCCCGATTGCCATGATTTGTCAAAGATAATGGCCAATGGCTCTGCAATCACATCGGCCAACTCCTTTAGCACCCTCGGATGCAGTGCATCCGGCCCCATGGACTTGTGTTCGTCCAGCTTTTCTAAATAGTCCCGAACTACTTCTTTCTCCACAGAGGGCTGGTCACCTCCTCCCCATACCGTGCTGCGGAGTGCAGCCGTCTGGGAGCTGCCCTTGTCTGTGAAGACAGAGGCAAAAAAAGCATTGAGTACACTAGCTTTCTCCACATCCTCTGTCACAAGGTTCCCTCCCTCATTCAGCAAGGGGCCCACACGTTCCTTGACTTTCTTCTTGTTGCTCACATACCTGAAGAAACCCTTCTTGTTACTCCTAACATCTGCAGCTAGCTGCAACTCCAAGTGTGATTTGGCCTTCCTAATTTCACTCCTGCATGCCTGAACAATATTTTTATACTCCTCCCTGGTCATTTGTCCAATCTTCCACTTCTTGTAAGCTGCTTTTTTGTGTTTAAGACGAGCAAGGATTTGACTGTTAAGCCAAGCTGGTCGCCTGCCATATTTACTTTTCTTTCTACACATTGGGATGGTTTGTTCCTGCAACCTCAATAAGGTTTCTTTAAAATACAGCCAGCTTTCCTCGACTCCTTTCCCCCTCATGTTATTCTCCCAGGGGACCTTGCCCATCAGTTCCCTGAGGGAGTCAAAGTCTGCTTTTCTGAAGTCCAGGCTCTGTATTCTACTGCTCTCCTTTCTTCCTTGTGTCAGGATCCTGAACTCGACCATCTCATGGTCACTGCCTCCCAGGTTCCCATCCACTATTGCTTCCTCTACTATTTCTTCCCTGTTTGTGAGCAGCAGGTCAAGAAGAGCTTTTCCCCTAGTTGGTTCCTCCAGCACTTGCACCAGGAAATTGTCCCCTACACATTCCAAAAACTTCCTGGATTGTCTGTGGATTGCTGTATTGCTCTCCCAGCAGATGTCGGGGTGATTAAAGTCACCCATGAGAACCAGGGCCTGTGATCTAGTAACTTCTGTTAGTTGCTGGAAGAAAGCCTCATTCCCCTGGTCTGGTGGTCTGTAGCAGACTCCCACCACGACATTACCCTTGTTGCTCACACTTCTCAATTTAATCCAGAGACTCTCAGGTTTTTCTGCAGTTTCATACTGGAGCTCTGAGCAGTCATACTGCTCTCTTACATACAACGCAACTCCCCCACCTTTTCTGCCCTGCCTATCCTTCCTGAACAGTTTATATCCATCCATGACAGTACTCTGGCCCTATCAGAGTTCAAACAGCAGAGAGATGTAACATCTTTCTGTGTCTGTGTTTCATTTCTGTCGTTCATCCTCCAAGTCCATAGACTAGCTTCCTTGCATGTGGTATGCGAGAGGGCCATTAATCAATCCTTTGTATTGCGATGTTCTTATCTGATTTTTATTGTCCTTCTGGATGGTGGCAGGAAACACTCTTCCCATCTGAGTTCACAAGTTTAGAGCAAATATTTTCAATTATAAAGCAAAACTTACATATTTCCTTATAGCATGGAATACAGACATTACAAAATAAGATTAATGCATATAGCAATTTACCAGCATTCTATAGAATCTAAACACATTCTTATAAGACTAATACCTGTTTTGAGCAACACTAACACATAAGTGAACTGCTCTGGTCTCCAGCTATGAGTTTGTCATTTCTTAACTAATGCCTGCAGCCTTGGTACCTGGCCTGCCAGTGTCACATACCACACCCCAATCATTGTGTCATCTGCAAATTTTGTTGGTGATGATTTTATGTTTTCTTCCACGTCACTGATAAAAATGTAAAATAGCATAGGGTCAAGAACTGATCTCTGTCGGACCCCACTAGAAACACATTCACTTGATGATTCCCTGTTTACATTGCATTTTGAGACCTGTCGATTAACTAGTTTTTAATCCAATGAATGTGTGCCATGTTCATTTTATGTCATTCTATTTTTTTAATCATCGTACAGTACCAAGTCCCGTGCCTTACAAAAGTCTAAGTATATTACATCTACACTATTACCTTTATCAGCAAAACTTGTAATATTGTTAAAAAAACAAAAACAAACTTCGTTTTACAGGGTCTGGTTTTTTTCCATAAATCATGTTGATTAACATAAAGAATTAAAGGAGGACAAAATAGTTCATTATTTGAGTCCTGTATCATGTGCTGTATTATTTGCCAAGGATCAGTGTCAGGTCGACTGGCCTACAATTACACAGGATGTCCTGTTAATCCGTTTTAAATATTAACACACATTAGCTTTCTCCCTGTCCTCTGGAACGTCTCCAAAGTTCCAAGATTTATTGAAAAGCAACATTAATGGTCCAATGAGCTCCTCGGCCAGCTCTTTTAAAACTCTTGCATGCAAGTTATATGGACCTGCTGATTTAAAAATTCCTAACTGTAGTAACTCCTATTTAACATTCTCCTAAATTACTATTGGAATGAAAAGTGTTTCATCACATGATATTACTTATATAATCTGATTTTCCTAAGTAGAGAAAATAAATATTTTCTCTTTTCTGCATTAATATTGACAATTCTACCATTTTTATCTAGTAAAGGTCCAGTTCCATTGTTAAGGGTTTTTTTATTCCTAAAACATTATCTTCATTGTCTTTAATGCTGTTGGCCATAGAGTTCTCCATGTGTCCTTTTGCGTCCTTTATCAATTTTCTACAATTCATAACTTCTGATTTATATTCATTACTCTCAACTTGCCCTTTCTTCCATTTGTTATATATGTTTATGAGATCAAGACATGGGGTGGAATCAAGTGATTCTTCCACTCTCTTTTACCTGGCCCTGGGGAATAATCCCCTGCTAACTACCTATGATTGCCTCAGCAAATCTGATTTGAGATCAGACACTCTGCCCTCTGAGAGCAATGACAGTGGTAATGAAAGACCAGTTATCCTTCTTTAAGCAAAATATACTTTAAAAATAATAAACTAGCCTTTATGAATGCCTGCTTTTCCCTAAAACTTACCATTTCCTGAGTCTGGGAAGGTCCAGCTCCTTCAGACGCCTCCATCGAGCCTGACAGCATGTCTTCCTTTCAGCGCTCACTGACAATTGATCCCCTTTTCTACTTTTGAGAAGCTCTTTTTAATTGTTTTTCCTTTTCATCTCTAGTTTCTGGTCTGGCAAAACAGCTGTGTCACTTTGGCCTGGAGCCTGGAAGTATGCTATTGTCTTATAATTGCCACCCCAAGTGTTTGGCAAGAGTTTGCTTCTCTCAGGAGACATGTTGCCTTCCTATTTGTTCTTCCTGTGACCCCTTCTTACGCTATATAGCAATACATTTGTACAGGAAGGTCTTATAACCCAATATACAACAACTTCCCTTCACTGACCAGGTCCCATATAGCATCCATAAAATTGTTACATCTCATTATTCTTAGAATATTGCTTAGCAGTTCCTATAGTAATCATAATATTATTGCGTATCAGTTCCTTTTCCCTCACACTCATTACCCTGCACAAAGAGATTGTGACTTGTCTTGAATCAACACACTGACATAGATTTACATGCCATTACAATATAAAAGTAAAGTAATTCAGCCACCTAATTGCAAATAATATTTTATCCCTCTTATATGACAGATGACTTTCCTTTTTAATAGATATTTTCTATTTCTGTCTCCAGTGATTCTATAGTGAGCTTATATCACATTCTACTATTTGAAATCCAAATGAATAGTAGACTTTCTGCCACTTGTATTCTAAAAAAAGTGAATTCTTGTATAGAGACTCAGCCTGATATTTTCATTCAGAGACTCTTTCACCACTCTAACTAGCTTTCTATATCACATTTTTAATTTTTTTTTTTAAGATTGTAGCAGTTGGATATAACATTAACATTTTTTTAAACAGACAAACCTCAAAGAAGAGCACTGAGATCGCGCGCACTCACCAGACAGCAGATTCATTCTTTGCAAGATGGTGCAGAGCTTTATGAAGCAATTCAGAATGCATCTGATCCTGGTTGTATGGAGGTAATTATTAATTGTGAATATTACCCTCAAATACATGTGGAATCTCCATTGTTTTTATTCAATAGTAGTTTCTGCTGGATTCAAGGACATATGACCTTAAATTACTGTTGCCTCTTGCCTTCTTGTGAGATGTTCTGCAGTGTGCTGACCATTAAATAAGAATTCAGATTAAAATCATTTTAAAAGATTGCATGAAGGATTCAAATGTTGTTGCATTTTTTCGTTCACTAGTATTGGTCTGTTAGAACTGTCACAGTTCTGGAATTACCTACAGCTCTGCTACCTTTGTGGTCTCTTCAAGGGCATCTCTTTAGGTCTTAGAAAGGTGATAGCTAGTGGCCTAAGGACAGGAACCAATGTTCCTTTTCCTTCCAGACCAGAGTATTAGGGTTGCAGCCCCCTGGCAATTCACTGTGCTTATCCCAGCAGGTCTGACTTTTAGTCCAGCACCTGCAGTCCTGCTCTCTACCAGGAGCTGTGACAGCATTTACCAATGACCAGCCAGCTTTTACAAAGCCCAGTATATTTATTTTGAACAAAAGCATTATAGAGGGAACATGTAATAAAACAATAAATAGTCTACGTGCATGCTAAGTTTATCAGATGTCAACCATCCCATGTGGCAACCCCAGTGTGTTTCCAAGTCCTTCAAACCCTTCCAGCAGGGTTTTGCCCTTGGTTACAGTCTCATGTAAAGTTGTGGATTAAGTGAGGGATCTCTGAGTCAATTCAGGCTGACATTTTATTACAATTTGGGGGCTTGTTCCTGAGTGCTCATGAAACAGGTATAACTAGTAAATGCACTTTTCCTAGGGGGAAAAGCTTTAAAGATTGAGTATCTACATAATTGGCACTGGGACTCTGCATTAATCTACACATACAGGGAACCAGGAACATAAAGATACACACACACACACACACACACAACTTATTAATACAAAAGTCTATGAATATTATGTACCCTAGCATTTGGCATATCTCAATATAATAGTCTTTGAAGTTTTCCATGTTTCCAAGGTGTCACATCTCATTTAAAGGGGTGAGTAACAATACAAGAGGAGGTGGGGGAACTGAGTCACACATTCTTTCATAAAAATAAATCAAAAGTTTCCCAGTTCTCCACAAAAACAAACATATTAATAAAAATAAATATAAAAGATGTTTATTGTATTTAATAAACATTCTACTAGTGGATTTATAAAGCGTGAAAAGATGTACTCTAGAGTAGAGCTGAACAGAAGTGTTTTGAGTAAACAGTTTAATCAGAAAATGCCAGTTTGTCAAACTCAAAATTTCTTGTGACAATGAGTCCGGTTCAGCTAACTTTCACTCAGTCACAGGCACATTTCCAGAGGTACCCTGGCTGCTTGGGTTCTAATGGAACCCAACTAGGTGCCCCATGCAGTCCGCTTTCAGGCCAGGGACCCCAGGTTTTTAGGGTCCCCAGCTTCCAACATTTCTGCTTCAGAGTTAGGAGCCTGGTAGCCTTGCAGGTCCTGTGAGCCCTGGCTCAAGTTGTGGTTCTGAGTTGAGGCTCTCAGCTGTGTAGTCTGTTCATATTTTGGCCTTACTGTTCAGTGGTGGGAAGCAGTGAAACTGATATGAATTATATCAAGTTCACTGACAGCTGTTGGGGATTGGGGAGCATGATTTGTTTCAAAAACACTGTGTTTCAGTGTTTTCCAAACACAATTTTTTTGAATCCGCCAGTTTCATGAGAAAATTTGTAATATTTGGTTTCAGTTTGAATGAATCTGGATGTTTTTCTACATTTTCAAATATATCAGTTCAGTTACAACACAGAATACAAAGTGTACAGTGCTCACTTTATATTATTTTTTATTACAAATATTTGCACTGTAAAAATGATAAACAAAAGAAATTGTATTTTCCAATTCACCCCATACAAGTATCTTTAACATGAAAGTGCAACTTACAAATGTAGGGGTTTTCTTGTTAAATCACTGCACTCAAAACTAAAGCCATGTAAAACTTTAGAGCCTACAAGCCTACTCAGTCCTACTTCTTGTTCAGCCAACCGTTAAGAGAAACAAGTTTGTTTACATTTATGGGAGATAATACTGCCCACTTCTTAATTGCAATGTCACCTGAAAGTGAGAATAGGCGTCCGCATGGTTGTAGCTGGTGTCGCAAAATATTTACGTGACAGATGCACTAAAGATTCATATGCCTCTTCATGCTTCAGCCATCGTTCCAGAGGACATGCTTTCATGCTGATGAGGCTTGTTAAAAAATGTGTTAATTAAATTTGTGACTGAACTCCCTTGGGGGAGAATTGTGTCTCCTCTGTTTGTTTTGCCCGCATTCTGCCATATATTTCATGTTATAGCAGTCTATACCAGATGATGACCCAGCACATGTTGTTCATTTTACGAATACTTTCACTGCAAATATGACAAAATGCAAAGAAGACACCAATGTGAAATTTCTAAAGATAGCTATAGCACTCAACCCAAGATTTGAGAATCTGAAGTGCCTTCCAAAATCTGAGAGGGATGAGGTGTGGAGCATGCTTTCAGAAGTCTTAAAAGAGCAACACTCCAATGCGGAAACTACAGAACCCAAACCACCAAAAAAGAAAATCAACCTTCTGCTGGTGGCATCTGACTCAGATGACGAAAATGAATATGCGCCTGCCCGTACTGCTTTGGATCATTATCGAGCAGAACCCGTCATCAGCATGGACACACGTCCTCTGGAATGGTGATTGAAGCACCAAGGGACATACGAATCTTTAGAGCATCTGGCATGTAAATATCTTGCGACGCCGGCTACAACAGTGCCATGCAAATGCCTGTTCTCACTTTCACTTCTGACATTGTAAACTTTCAAGTGACATTGTAAACAAGAAGCAGGCAGCATTATCTTCTGCAAATGTAAACAAACTTGTTTGAGCGATTGGCTGAACCAGAATTAGGACTGATTGGACTTGTAGGCTCTAAAGTTTTCCATTGTTTTATTTTTGACTGCAGTTTTTTGTACATAATTCTACATTTGTAAGTTCAACTTTCATGATAAAGAGATTGCACTGCACTACTTGTATTGGGTGAATTGAAAAATACTATTTCTTTTGATTTTTACGGTGCAAATACTTGTAATAAAAAAATATAAAGTGAGCACTGTACACTTTGTATTCTGTGTTGTAATTGAAATAAATATATTTGAAAATGTAGAAAGCATCCAAAAATATTTAAATAAATGGTACTCTATTATTAACAGTGCGATTAATTGTGATTAATTTTTTTAATCACGCGATTAATCACAATTGATTTTAACTGCTTGACAGCCCTAATTATTATTAGTATTTAAATAAATTTTCTACTTGAGTAAATATTTACCAAATATTTGTGGTGCAGTGACAATCGGTGCTTCTCGCCACGCTTGTGTTTCCCTCCCCCATGTAATTATAACAAGACCTCTATAAGAACCTGGTACCTACAAAAATCACTAAAGTAACTGAGTAGCAGTTGGAGAGAGATTCAACCAACAAATCTATACTTTCAATTCAGCCAACTCAGCAAACAATGTAATTAAAGTTAATGTTTGTAGTTTTATGCCCTTGTCCTGTTTTATGTTTGTGCAAAAGAAATTGATCCAGGTTTGCTTTCTAATAACAAAAACAAACCCATGATGTGACCCTCAAAATGTATGTACTTTTCACCTAAGTGATTGCCGTCTTTGCCCCCAATCTTCCTCTTTTTCCAGCTCCAGCCTGTGTTTGTCATTTCTCCCAATCTTAATTCAAGCACAGACACTTAGCAACATGCTAAGTAGTGAGTAGTCCCATTGTGTCTATTATAAAGCAGAGCACATGCCTAAGCATTTGCAGGATCAGTGCTTTTGACTGTAATAAGATCATAGAGTCTGTGACTTTGACTTTGTCCATGTTTTGTAAAATTTGTGTATTTATGGTGCTGTATAATGCTTATTATTTGCATTCCAGTAATACCTAGAGGGCCTAACCAAGACTGGGACCCCTTTGTGTTATAATATATGATAATACTTCTGAAATCCTGTTGTTAGCTTAATTAAATGAAAATTAAGCTTGTATATTTAGAGAAGACTTTCTCAAAATCTATGACAGACTTTTTTACTGATAGACACATGAAGCTGAGTGGGTTTGCCCTTTGTGGTTACAGGGCTATCTTAGTGAAGAGCAGTTAAAAGCCTTGCATACTCACAGACAGATGTTGAATGATAAGAAGCAAGCTCAGATAGAAGCAGAATTCAAGAAGGCTATAGAGTCTGCTGATCGGGAGGAACATGGTTGCTCCAAAAGGGATGTGTCTACTGTATGGAAGTTACGTGTTGTGGATTACAGAAAACAAGAAAAAGATAAAGGTTAGTACTGAAAAATGTAAACAACTTCAATTTTCACCATAATAGGCCAATTTAAGCATTTAGGATAGGGTGGAGATTAAAGATTAATAATCAAGGCATGATCCAACACCTAAACAAATACCTTGCCTTAGTTTTTAATAAGAGTAATGAAGAGTTTAGGTAGTGGCAGGGTGGCTAATGGGAATGAGGATATGGAAGTAGAAATTACCACATCAGAGGTGGAAGTCAAATTTAGCATCTTAATGGGACTAAATGAGGGGGCCCAGATAATCTCCATCTAAGAATATTAAACGGACTGGCACATGAAATTACAATCCCAATAATAAGGATTTTTAGTGAATCTGTAAACTTAGAGGTCGTACCCAATGACTGGAGAATTTTTAACGTAGTACCTATTTTTAAGATAGCAACAACAGCAAAAGTGATCCAGGAAACTACAGTCCTGTTAGTTTGACCTCAATTATATGCAAGGTCTTGGAACAAATTGTGAAAGAGAAAGTAGTTAAGGCCATAGAGGTAAGCAGTAATTGGGATAAAATATAGCAGGGTTTTACAAAAGTTATTTGTGCCAGACCAACCTGAATCCCCTTCTTTAAGGAAATAACTGATTTTTTTTAGCCAAAGAAATGCAGCAGATCTAATTTACCTGGATTTCAGTAAGGTATTTGATACAGTTTCACATGGGAAATTATTAGTTAAATTGGAGAAGGTGGAGATTAATATGAGAATGGAAGGGTGGATAAGAAACTGTTTAAAGGGGAGATTGCAACAAGTCCCACTGAAAGGTGAACTGTCAGTCTGGAGGGAAGTTATTAGCAGTCCCGATCTCAGGGATCGGTCTTGGGACCAGTCTTATTTAACATTTTTATTGACAACCTTGGTGACTGCTAGCAGGAAATATCTCCAACAGCCAGTGAAACTACATGAGGAGGGCTCTGAGTTATTACAGAGAATTCTTTCTTGGGTGTCTTGCTGGTGGATGTTGCCCACATGCTCAGGGTCCAACCAATCACCATATTTGGGGCCAGGAAGGATTTTTTTCCCTGGATCAGATCAGCAGAGAGATTGGGCGTTTTCTGCCTTCCTCTGCAGCATGGGATATGTGTCACTTGCAGGTTTAAACTAGTGTAAAATGGTGGATTCTCTGTAACTTGAAGTCTATAAATCATGATTTGAGGACTTCAGTAACTCAGCCATAGGTTCGGGGTCTATTACAGTAGTGGGTGGGCGAGGTCCTGCAATGTGCAGGACGTTAGACTAGATCAGGGGTCTCAAACACGCGACCCACGGGCCACATGCGGCCCGCGGAGTTATTTCCTGCGGCCCGCCATAGTGCCGACTCCACTTGCAGCCAAGCTCCAAACATTACTGAGTGTTTATATTTTATTAAAACCCCTCTTTGTGTTACCGTTTTAAAAAAGTTAATACATTGACTTTTAATAGAATACTATATTACTCTTCATTTTTTTCATTTTTGACTATACTTTTGTATCATTGTATGAAAAGGTTTCAGTGATGCGGCCCTCGGGCCAATTTACTAGTTCTCATGTGGCCCTTGTGGTGATTTGAGTTTGAGATCCCTGGACTAGATTATCATGATGGCCCCTTCTGACCTTAAAATCTGAGTCTATAAGTTCAACAGAGTTACACCAACGATGTCTTAAGTTGAATTTTTTTGAGGCCTCCATGTTACTGCATACTAATATGTTTTCTAATCTTACATTTTAGCCATTATATTGAATATATGGCGTCCATTATTGGATGTATGTTCCCTGTTAAAAGAAGGTGGTCGGTACAGAATATACCAGCTAGTAGCTTCGCAATCCAAAGGCAAATCAGACACTGTTAATGTACAGTTAACAGCCACAAACAAAACTCAGTACCTGCAACTACAGGTAAAAACTTTTAACTGTAAATATATGTATTAGACTAACAGCATAAGCAATTTATATAAGTTTTATGGCATAAATATTTAAAATTCTATTTCTTCAGGCATCGCAAGAGATGCTGTTACAGGTTTATATTCCAAGGAAGACTCTGCAGTTCAGCATGTTGTTGGATCCATCTTTTCGACCAGCCTGTGCTGAAGTGGATTTAGTGGGATTTATAGTTTCTGTTAGCAAGAGAACAGGTATATTGTCCATTATGTCCAAGTTTTTTTCATGTTTAAACAGATCATACTAAAAAAAATACCTTACAAATTTCCAACCTGATCTTGGTGTTGTACCTGCATGTTTATAATTGTCTAATGTTTAGGTTAGACAGGCCAAACCATAGAATCGTAGAAATATAGGGCTGGAAGGGACCTTGAGAGGTCATCAAGTTCAGCCACCTCTGCTGAGGGAGGACCAAGTAAACTTAGACTATTCCTGACTAGTGTTTGTCTGACCTCTTCTTAAAGGTCTCCAATTATGAGGATTCCATAAAATCCCTTGGAAGCCTATTCCCTTCCCCTTATAGGCTATGCCTACTCTAAGAAGTAAGGGTGTGATTCCCCTGCTCATGTTCACATAGTCTTGGTCTACACTGGGGGCGGGCGGGGGGGGCGGGATTGATCTAAGTTACGTACTTAGAAGTCGACATACTTAGACCTACTCACCGCGGTGTCTTAGCTGCGGTGAGTCGACTGCTGCTGCTCCCCCGTCGACTCCGGCTGTGCCTCTTGCGGCGGTGGAGTACAGGAGTCGACGGGACAGCGCTCGGGGGGTCGATTTATCGCAGGGGTCGGCAGCCTTTCAGAAGTGGTGTGCCGAGTCTTCATTTATTCACTCTAATTTAAGGTTTCACGTCCCTGTAATACATTTTAACGTTTTTAGAAGATCTCTTTCTATAAGTCTTTAATATATAATTAAACTATTGTTGTATGTAAAGTAAATAAGGTTTTTAAAATGTTTAAGAAGCTTCACTTAAAATTAAATTAAAATGGAAAACCCCGACCAGTGGCCAAGAGCCAAGTAGTGTGAGTGCCACTGAAAATCAGCTTGCGTGCCGCCTTGGCACCCGTGCCATAGGTTGCCTACCCCTGATTTATTGTGTCTACACTAGACGTGATAAATCAACCCCCGCTGAATCAATTGCTGCCCACCGATCCAGGGGGTAGTATAGACAAACCCATAGTGATGCTAGCTCCTGTCAAGCTAGCGTGAGTATAAATAGCAGTGTAGCCATGCTAGCACAGGTAACAATAGCAGAGCTTAGCTGTGCCATGTATAAACCCCTCTGAAACTACTGGGTCGCACTCAGAGGCTTGCTATGTGAAAGGGGTCACCAGTAAAAAAGTTTGAGAGCCACTGATATAGTCATAGTTAGAAAGTTTTTATTTATATCTAACCTATGTGTCCCTTTCTGCAGATTTAAACCCATTATTTCTTGTCCTACCTTCAGTGGACATGCAGGACAATTGGTCATGTCCTCTTTGTAATAGCCCTTAATGTATTTGAAGACTGTTGTCAGATTTCCTCTTCTCCTCCTCCCACATCTTCTTTTCTCAAGATTAAACAGGCCCAGATTAACCTTTCCTCATAGGTCAGGTTTTCTAAATCTTTGTTGTTGTTTTTTGCTCTTCTTTGGACTCTCTAATTTGCCCACATCTTTCGTAAAGCGTGGTGCCCAAAACTGGACGCAATTACTCCAGCTGAGGTCTTACCAATGCTGAGTAAAGCAGGACAGTTATCTTTTGTGTCTTACATACGGCTCTCCTGTTAATACATATATTAGCCTTTGTCACCACTGAATCACATTGTTGCCTCATATTCCATTTGTGATCCACTGTAACTCCCACATCCTTTTCAGCCTTATGCCACCTAGCCATTTATTTCCCATTGTGTAGTTGTGCATTTGATTTTTCCTTCTTCAATGAAGTACTTGTCTTTACTGAATTTCATTTTGTTGATTTCAAATCAGTTCTCTAATCTTTCAAGGTTATTTTGAATTCCAATCCTGTTCTCCAAAGTGCTTGCAACCCCTCTCAGCTTGGCATCATCTGCAGATTTTATAAGCATACTCTCCACTCCATTATCCAAGTCATTAATGAAAATATTGAATAGTACTGACCGCTCTATGACCCCACTAGATAAGTCCTCCCAGTTTGGCAATGAATCATTGATAGCTACTCTTTTGAGTATGGTCTTTAAACCACTTGTGCAACCACCTTACAGTAATTTCATCTAGACCATAGTTCCCTAGTTTGCTTTTGAGAATGTCAGGTGGGACTGTCAAAAGCCTTACTAAAATCAAGCTATATCAGGTCTACAGCTTTCTCCCTATCCACTATGCCAGTAACCCTGTCAAATAAAGAAATTAAGTTGGGTTGGTATGATTTGTTCTTGTTGTTCCTTATAACCCTGTTATCATCTAAGTCCTTTACAAATTGATTGTGTAATAATTTGTTCCAGTATCTTTTCCAGTATCCAAGTTAGGCTGACTGGTCTATAATTCTCCAGATTCTCTTCCCCCCCCCCCCTTTTTTAAAGATGGGTGCTATGTTTGCCCTTCTCCGTTCCTCTGGGACTTCATCCGTCCTCCATGAGTTCTCAAAGATAATTGCTAATGATTGCTTCAGCTAGTTCCTTAAGTACCTTAGGATGAATTTCATCAGGCACTGGCAACTTGAATACATCTAACTTATCTAAATATTCTTCTTTGAGTACTTGCTCATGTCATTCTAGGTGTGTGCGCGCCCACATGCATGGTCATCAGAGATTTTTGCCTTAGCGGTATCATTAGGGTTAGCTGTGGCACCCCCTTGAGTGTCACACTCATGCGTCGGTATAGCAGGCACCACGAACCCTACACTTCTCAGTTCCTTCTTACTGCCCGGGGCGGTTAGTCGGAGTGCCTTTCCTTGCATAGTAAGGGCTAGTGATTTCATCTCTTCTGAATTCAAGCCTTAGGGACTTGTAAATAGTTGTTTATAGTAGCTAATGTTAAGTAGTTGTTACGTGTAGTTAGAAGTTAGAGTCCCAGCGGGGACGTCGCCCCGGGAGGGGCGTGCCCTGGTCTCTGAGGTTTAAGCCCTGCGCGGATTGTAACAGGCCTATGCCTGTAAGTGACCCTCACAGCAGCTGGCTCAAGTGCTTGGGGGAATCACATGTGAAGAACAAGTGTCATATTTCTAAACATTTTTGACCCAGGACTCAGAGTGTGGGATATTCATTTGAGGGCTCTCTTCATAGAGGCTGCCCTCCGTCCGGCTTACAAGCCATCCTGCCAAGACTCAACTCCTAGTACGTTGGCCTCGGTGTGCAGCACACCCCCAGCACCAGGCTCCCCCCAGCACCACTCCCCGTTGCCAGTGCCCAGAAAGAAAACTAAGAAGCATGGTTCTCCGACACTGGGCAAGAAAGGCCATGGGGCATCGGGAAAAGGACCAAGTTCGGGCCACCTGGGAACTCGGGAGCCATGTGGACGTGCCTCCCTGGTCAGGGCCCTTAGCCCCTTAAAGGATCCACCACTGACTCCCAGGAGTGGTAGGGACCCAAACTTACGGTGACATCAACTCCTTCCCAAGCTCCCCTGGCACCAAGAGAGCAGAGGCCTCGGCCCGCGCCGCAGGCACCACAGGAAGCGGCAAAGGCTCTCTACGAGGGCAAGCTACCAAGAGGCAGTGGAGCACTGCCGATTCCCCAAGCCAAGGCAGTGCTCTCCGTCTCAGCGGCACAGCTCTCCGGCATTGCAGCCCAGATCCTCTGGGGCTCGCCCTCGGTCACTGGCACAGCGTTCGTGGTCCTTGCCATCTCGACGCAGATCATCTAGGGGGTGGCGCTGGTCTCTGTACTACCAGCACCATTCATCCTCTTGGCGCAGATCTCCGTCTCTTACCCTGTGGGAATCCTTCCCATCTCAATACTGCTACCCCCAGCACTAGTCCCCCCAACACTGGCACCGCTCCTCCCACTCCAAGCACCGGTCTCGGGTGGCAACAGTCAGCAGGCAGACACAGGTGTCAACGGCCCCACCATGGTCACCGGGAGGGAATTCCTCCAGCATGGAAGGGCAGTTTAGTCCCTCACCGAGACTCCACCAGCTCAATTGGACACCTGAGGCCGCATTGACGTTTACGGCGGCGCCTTGGCAGCATGGTCAGTGGCCTGCCCAGTGGCCTTATTGGAGTGTGTGGGGCATGCTGCTGATGACGATGCCCCCTTTGCACCACTCATCTGCTGCCACCTCAGAGCAACAGTTGACTGCACCGGCAGCACCGGGCTTGGTGCATGAAACACGCTTGGAGGTTGTGGTAGAGGAGACAGTGCCCACACCAAACCCCCTACTTCCATGGGGGATGATGCCCCGGGGCCTCCCCTGATGATATAGTCGTCATCCAAGATTTACGGCCTGCTGACATGACTGCTTTTAGCAATAAGCAATAGTGGTTTCAGGCACTTTACTGGTTTGCCAAAATCTCCCCATACACCCTACAGATACTGTTAAGGGAAAAACTTCCGGCACCAGTGCATGTGGCGAGCACACACACCTAATATGGAAAGGACATGAGCAACATCTCGAAGAACACCAGTTACGGACAAGATAACTGTCTTTTCTCCTTCCTTGCTAAGTAGAGGACCTACCCTTTCTTTCATCTTACTCCTAATGTATTTATAGAACCTCTTCTTACTGTCTTTTAGGTCCTGTGCTTGGTGTTACTCATTTTGTGCCTTAGCCTTTCTGATTTTGTCCCTATATGCTTGTGCTATCCTTTTGTTCTATCTCCTTAGCAATTCATGCACATTTCCATTTTTGGTAGGATTCCTTTTTGATTTTTCAGGTCATTAAAGAGCTCCTGATGGAGTGATATTGGCCTCTTACTGTTTTTTCTCTTTCCTTTGCATTGGATTTGTTTACATTGTGCCAGCTCTCCTGGACTCCTTTATCCTTTGGATTTTTTCCCCATGGGACATTACATACTAGTTTTCTGAGTTTGTTAGTCTCCTTTATTGAAGTCCATTGTCCTTATTCTGCTGCCCTAATTCCTTCCTTTCCTTAGACACATGAAAGCTATCATTTCATGATCACTTTCATCCAAATTACCTTCCATCTTCAGATTTGCCACCAATTTCTCTCTGTTGGTAAGAATCAAATCTAAAATGGCTGTCCCCCTGGTTACTGCCTCAACTTTCTGAAAGAAAAAGTTATCCCAAATACATTCCAATAACTTACTGGAAATGTTGTGTTTTGCCATATTACATTTTCCAACAGATGTCTGGGAGTTAAAGTCCCCCATTTCTACCAGGTCTTGTGTTTTGGATATTTATGTTGTTTGCTCTAGAAATGCTCATCCACCTCCTCCTCCTCCTGATTTGTATCTATAGTAGAGCCCACTATGATAAATCTAATGATATGGACCTTTCACCATAGTATCTGAGGGCTGTCTGAGACTTTAGAAATAGTAACAACAATCTTCCTTCATTCCCTGCCATTTAGGAAAAATATCTTGATTCATTATTTGTTGGGGAAGAACTTAGTGGAAATTAGTTTTGTTTTTAAGTTTGGTCGTTCTCATCTATTGCAGGAGTGATTTCCTGTGTCTAGGTTCAATCCCTGTGAAATTTCTGTCTCCTATACTCATGAGTTCCCCTCTTGATCAGCAGTTGCAGACAGACCGGTGATCTTATTGGTAACTAGGGAAAATCCTAGAGAGGATTTTGAATATCAAAATAAAGACCTGGAACTGGACTCTATTCAGTAGTGAACTAGTGCAAAGAATGAATTGCATACCAGACTAATGTACTCAGGGCAACCTTTCTTGCTAAGCAGATGAGCAGCTATGTTTTCTACCAGTTAGACCTTTTTTAAGGTGTCTGGCTTCATTCCTAGATATAAGCAGTAGTAAACAAATATGGAGGTCACCAATATTTGGTCTTTGTGGCAGTTCTGTTCCCAGTAGGATGCAGCACAATCTTCTGGGAAGTTTCAGATAGAAATGGGCATTTATTTTTTGTTGTTGGTATGGTTATTTAGGCCTCTGGTAGCACTGAATCCATCAGGGGATCCCCAGACTACAGACCAACTTTTAGTCTAAGGTCAGATGCCCTTGATAGTGGGGAGTTATAGCTGAGGTAAGTTCTTTGAAGCATTTCTCTCTCCCTCCCAACATGACTTCGGTCTTACCTTGGTTCAGTCAAGTGTTGATTACAACTAGGCATTGAGAAATCTGGGAAATAGAGCTGGCTTATATTTGACAAAGGAAATGTCGATCTGGTGGTTGATGATGTACTAGTACTGCCTGCATCTTAGCCTGTGGTGTTTCACCAGCTCTCTCCAGAACTTCATGTAGATGTTGACTAGTAAGAAGGAGAAGACTGAGTCTTATGAGACTCTACAGGTAAGGGCTCCAGAAGTGGAGGAACAATTGCCCATAATCCTCTTGGTTTGGACATAGAGGAAAGAGATTTCAATATCTTGTGATTAACGCTATCAAACGCTGCAGATGTGCACAGTAGGATGAGTATGGCTTTATTTTACTTGTCAGTGGACAGATAATCTACCAGAACAAGCAATGTTTCGATACCATGCCCTGACCTGAAGTTGACCTGTTAAGTCTTCCCTCTCCAGTTTCTTCGAGACTATTGTGCTGCCAAACCTCTTTTCCTTTTACTGCTTTATCACCAGTCCTGCTGCTGCTTTCTTCCTTTTCTCTTGGAAACAGTAAAAGCTGTAAGGTTGTCTTCAGAGGTTGCTTGTAATGTTGTCATCTTCAACTCTCATCTCTGAAGCCCTGAATTGTTCTGCTATACTTGATGTGTTTTCTTTCACATAGAAATTAATTAGACAGCTCCCAAGGGATCTTCATCAGAAGTTGTTTGTGAAGTATTCTGCTTGCAGATTGTAAAGTATTTTATTCATTTTTGAATAGGGGTGTCTCACTGTTCTTTTACTTTCATCTCCTGGTTTAGTCGTCTACTACTTTGCAGGCATAATTTTTGTTTCTACCCAAAATTATACTTGTAACTTTTAAAAAAATATTGATCATTTATAAGTATCCTTCAGATTTTTGCAGTAACATGGTACAAGGACTTACAATGTTTTGGGTTGGTTTTTTAAAATGACCTAAGGCACTTTACCCCACTAGACAGCATAGACATTTTAAATATTAGTTTGAGTCCCAGATACATTTGACTTGACAGGTATTAAGGGCAAAATTCTGCTCTGTTATGCCAGTGTAAATATAGAGTACAGCAACTCTACTGAAGTCAGTGGAATTATACCAGATGAACACTAGTGTAATTAAGAACAGAACCTGACCCTAAGTAAATAAAAATAATTTTTCAAGTTAAAGGCTTCCTTTCTTTGGACGTTGGAAAAACAACCCCAAAGTAATAATAGAGCAGGGTTTTTTTCTATGAAAATCTCTGTCCAAACTGCATGTATCATTTCAATTTAATTAAAACTTTTTAGGTTTCACTACTCTGGTATATTTGTCAGATGAAGATCATAATCTAGTGGCCATCAAGATCTGGACAGACCTTAAACAACTTGCTATTGAAGACATAATTAACCCTTTTACATTGATTTCTGCAAGCAATCTTCAGTGGCGATCTGAATTCAAATCAGAAATTCCCACATTATTTGCTGGAGACCTTTCCATATTCTCGGCAAATCCAAAGGATCGCTATCTTCAAGAGAGATTTAATAAACTGAAGAACACAACAGAGGTAAAGTGGTGGATTTTTTAATACAATAGTTATTAGTACAGTATAGTTTTTTCAGTATAGAGTCCATTAACACAGGTAATACTCTGACCAACCTATGATAACACTGATAATATTCAATTTGATTGATGGGATTTTTGCAGGGGGATTGGGTTTTTTTCTTCTGGAGGAGTCTCCATATCACTCATGGAATTTCTTCATTTTTCTTGGCTTTTCACCACTATCCTCAAGGGCACTGTCAGTGTCATCATCCTCTGCCCAAGAAAAGCAGAATAGTTTTCTATATGGACCCTGTCATTGCCACTTTAAATGGCTGAAGTTAAAGATGTGAGAAGTACACTGCTTTGTACAGTTGAGCCCATTTGTTAACAACAGTTTGCTATCACAATATTTTTGCAATTACTGCAGTTTTCCAACTGAACTCTGTCAAGTGGAATATGAAATCAACAAAGCATGCAGTTTCTCCCGTTTATTTAGTTTACTTTCAAATTTATACGAACAATTAGAATTACTTTTCAAGTAGTAAAACTTAATGCTATGTCATTGCTCTACAAAGTTGTTGTTTCATATAGCTAGTATATATCGAAAATAATATAAATATTTGAAAAATCATGGATAGTACCTGAAATAATTTGCATTAACTGCAGTTTGGCACAGGATGCCAGAAATTTGTAATTCACATTGAATAGGAAATCATTTCATGTCAGTTGATACTAAACAAGCACATTTATTTTGTTTTAGATTATTAGGCACAGAGGGGGGAAAAGGTTTTTTTTTTTCCCCATTAACAGTAACTAAGTAGGATTAACAGTATTTTACATTGTTCTCTAAGAGCTGCAGTAAACTTTTTTTAAAATTCACAACTTGAATTAGTAATATTTAAATCACTTACTAGCCAGAAGATCAGCATGGTAATGTTCATAAAGCTCATCTTAGCATTATTGTTTCAGTAATAAACATAATCTCAGATGTTAGATTTGATACACATTTTAAAAACCACCCAACCTCCTTACATTTTTCTCTCTTCTGTCTTGTAGAATGTAAATTGCTTTTGCAATGATGCAGAACGCAAACTGATACATTTGCTTCAAATAAATGACCCACAACCATATAACTTACCTAAAGAGTGTGGCTTAGATCACCTTTCTCCTTCCTGGAAATCAGGACTTGATGCAGGAAATAAATGTCTGGTAAGTTTACTGAAGTGTAAGATCAGTGTTTCCTTAGACCTCTCTTAGCTGTTTTAACCACTATATGCAAACTAGTCCAGGGGTGGTACTTCTCTAGAACTGATCACAATCTCAAGGACTGAAATAATTACTTCCCACTGTTTTTAATTCCTGGAGTGCTGTGGTAACCATCCTCCAGGGAGTAGAGTACAATCCCTAGCCCAAAATGTTCCATATAACATTCATAAAGTCAAATAAAGTGGTCTCAAGATATGCCTTAGTTCATCACATCTGTAACACTTCCTATCTAACTTATCCGAAACAAACTAAAGATCAGCTCCCAGCTTTCAGTTCAAGAGCAGCATACCCTGTTTTCCTTTTCTGTATCCCTACTTCCCTACCTCTTATTTTTTTCAACCTCTTGTCATTTAGCATATATTAGGTCAGCCTGTCTTTTCATAGCTTGTCAGGCATTTTATGAAATGCCTGATGGAAGAGGTTTCCCATATGGGAAGTTTAGAGTTGAGATACAGCGCCAAACTGTTCTCTGCCTTAATATGTATTGTGACAAAGTTCCTCATCTGCCTTGGGGGGTCCTGCGCTTATTGACAGATTTGCTCACCTCAGAGATTCATAGCAGCCCTCAATTTGGCCACTTTTGCTGGTGGCTCAAACCTGGTGTTCACTCAGTTAACCTCATCACTGGCCAGCCTGGGGAGAGGGAGGAGAACAATCCCCGCAGTCTCTACTGATCCACCTAGTGGGTCGGGGGACAGGCCAGGGACCTTCCCCTCTGGTGGGACCCACAGTCCAGGTCAACTCCTCTTGTATCCAATAGGGAGTTGGGAGGATGGGGGGAACCCGGGCCCGCCCTCTACTCCGGGTTCCAGCCCAGGGCCCTGTAGATCACAGCTGCCTACAGTGTTTCCTGTAACAGCTGCGTGACAGCTACAACTCCCTGGGCTACTTCCCCATGGCCTCCTCCCAACAGCTTCTTTATCCTCACCACAGGACCTTCCTCCTGATGTCTGATAACGCTTGTACTTCTCAGTCCTCCGGCAGTACGCCTTCTCACTCTCAGCTCCTTGCACGCCTCTTGCTCCCAGCTCCTCGTACGCACCTCACTAACTGAAGTGAGGTCCTTTTTAAACCAGGTGCCCTGATTGGCCTGCCTGTCCTAATTGATTCTAGTAGCTTCTTAATTGGCTCCAGGTGTCCTAATTAGCCTGCCTGCCGTAATTGGTTCCAGCAACTTCCTGATTGTTCTGGAACAGTCCATTATCTTACTCAGGGAAGAGGGACCTGCTTAATCTGGGGCTAACGTATCTATCTTCTATCACTCTCCTGTAGCCCTCTGGCCTGACCCTGTCACATAATGTACACAGGGACCCTCCTGGAGTCGTACAACCTTTTTCTACTAACTTCAGCTTGAGATTGATAGCCACTACCAGAAGATCGGCTAATGTGCTCAGACATAAATGGTGGCACAGTATTGTTTGTCCAATTTTCTATTGTATGTGGAAATAGGAAATAAAATAAAATAAGGTGTTTGACTCAACATTAAAACTTTTTCCTTTTTTTAACTAGATTTCCTCTCCTAATAGTGAAATAAAGTATCAGAGGTCTTTGCCAGCCAGGAAGCGTGACCTGAAACCTGTTCCACAAGGCTCAGCACAAATGACCCCACATACTTGTTATAATGAAGAACCCCCCAAAAATTGCAAAAAAAGAAAATCTCTGGACCTGCTCAGTCAAATACCTTCCCCTCCTCCAGTGACACCAATCAGTTCATTTGTTTCTCCATCTTTGAAAAAGGCCTTTCAGCCACCACGAAGCTCTGGTGTCCAGTATAACAAATCACTGAAGAGAACAAATCATAACTCTGGGCATATCAACTCCTTTAAAAGGACAAATGAAACTGCCCCTCTTCCGGAGAATGACTTGGTTGCTGATGAAGAACTTGCAATGATAAACACACAAGTGCTGTTGTATAATTTGCCAGAAGCAAAGAAGATAGATTGTGTGGATGAATCCACCAGTGCAATATCCAATGATCCATCAAATTGCCTTTTATTCAAAAATAATTCTCCTAAGTCTGCTGCAGAAACAAAAACTTCACAAAACAATACTGAAGGAGCTGAGGCTCCTGGGAAAGACACACGGGAAACTGAGGGCTCATTAGCAATCCAAAAGACGCTACAAAGGCTAAGAAAACGAAAATGCTACTAAATGCATATGTACAGTACTGTATATATTTCATATTTAAATGATTTTTTTTACTCTGCACATTGTAAACATTTATACAGTACCTAATTGTATTTAATAATGCACATCTGTGTTGCAAAAACAAAGGTTTAATAAATAGCATTTACTCTACGGAATAGAAAACCTTAGAGTTGAACAAGAATTGTGCAATCTTTTATCCATTAAGATCTCCTTCATACCAGTATATTACAGCAGCACTGCTCACAATGGTGTAGTTAAAGGTCTGCCAACATTTAGTCGTGAACCCGTATTTTGAACCTGATGTCAGTGCCGTGGCAAGGCGAGTGAGGCACTTGCCTCGGGCGCACATACCTGAGGGATGCAGAAAACTCCGTCTTTGGTGGCGAAGGGCGGCTCCAGGCCTGGGCAGCGGTGGCCTGTCATGCCACTAATATTTTCTCTTTGTTTCTTCCTCTTTGTCTGTTCTTCCTGGGCGGGGGGTGGCCTGCTGGTCGCTTTGAGGGCGGCAGTCAGGCAGCGTTCAGCGGCATGCCTGCGGGTGATCTGCCGGTCCCACGGCTTCAGCGGCAATTCATGCCAAAGGTGTGGGACCGGCGGATCACCCGCAGAAATGCCACCAAACGCTGCCTGACTGTCATGCTTGGGGCGGCAAAAAACATAGAGCCACCTCTGTTGCCTCAGGCGCCAAAATCCCTAGTAATGGCTCTGCCTGATGTATTGATAAAGTAGAATAGAATATTTGTTTTAAATTAAACTGTTGGCTTTTCTCGTTTTCTTGGATTATCAGGGAAGTCATTAGAATGTATTTACAGTATTTAGCTGCTGACTCTAGAATCCCAGAGTTTTCTTGGTAGTATATCGATTACTAGTAGTTATTGGATGAAGAGATCACCTAGAACTGTAACATCATGAAAGGGGCTCACATCATCTTCATTTATTTATAACACATAAACAATCAAATTCACTTGCCTGGAACATATCCTTCAACTCCAGTGTTGAATACATATTTTTACTGACCACTTTTATTTTAGTTCCGGTTGTACATACCAAGTGAGGTTTGTCAGAGCTGGATTTCCCCATGACAAATCACAAAGATTCACTAGAGGGAGAAGCCGCCTCCCTGGTTAGGGCTACTTGTCTGACTGCAGCTTTTCCTCCTTCCTCCCACCATGTCCTATTGGCAAGAAGGGGTAAGGATTGTCTGAAAAATTAAGCTAGCAGCTCTGGCAAACCTCCTGCAGAGACCTGCTATGATTAACATTAGCAAGTTGGACTGGGACTCCTGTTGTCGTGCTTAAAGGAGGACTATAGGGAACATGGTGGGGTGTAAAAGGACTCGCCACTGACTCACTAATACTGCTGTTGCACACCTTTTCCCAGGTTCCTGTCCTTAGTGAGTATCTGGCTCCCTACTTCCCAATTATTTATAAGTGGTAGAGTGGAGATACTCTCTAGCATAATGTACGAGGTTTGTCACAGCACAAATCTGCTTCTCCCCACCCCACAGAAACACCATTTTCCCCATAAAACATCTGCTCTTCTTCAGTGACCACTATGGAAAGCCCAACTCCCCAACACAAACATTGCTGCTGCTTCCTCCATGCCACCTACCTACCCTCTGCACCCTTCCATGTCTACTTGCACAAACACTACAAACACTGCTGCTTCTCCCTCTATGCTGTTCACCATCCCCTCTGCCCTCCCATGTCCACAATCGTTCTATGCCATGCCTCTTCTGTTCCAATCTAATTCCTCAACTCCTGCTGTCCTCCCCACTTCCTCCAGATCTGTGAACCAAAATAACTCAGTACTGCTCCCTGCCCAACACTCCCCATTCCTCTACTTTTAAAAGATTTCTCAAGGTGTTCCGATATGAAGGTAATAGCCATGCTAAGCACAGCTTCTATGTTTATTCATCACTAATGCGTTAATGCTTGTACCTGTGAAATTCAGAGGTGGTCCAATGCTGCTGGAAGCTCCAGGACTAAGCCCTACATTTCAGCTCAGACTACCAGATCTGCCTCTAGCTGCACAAGTTGGTGGTTGTTTCTCCTGACCATTTTGATTTATAATTTGAATTTGTATTTGTTTTTGTGCAGTAGCAATTTACAATCTTTCTTCCTTCTCCTCCCCTGAATTAGGTATTTGACAGCATGGTTGTTTCAACCACCCAGATCCACCACTGTTGCACCTCCCTTCTGAAATTCCTGTACAGCAGAGCTGTCCTGCAAATACCGGGCTAAATCTAAGCAGCATTCTCAATGTGGGGCAGCCTTTTCAGGCTCTACAGTGGGTGAATTATGCTCTGCCTGTTCACAGCCAGCCAATGCTCTCACTGCCAGAACATAGGGCTCAGAGTTGGATCAGCACTTCCTCCCCTGACAAGCTGCAACTCCAGTAAGGACCTTCTGAGCATTTTGAGGAGAGAATTTAAGGAGGATGCCATCTGGCCAGCGGATCAGAGGGGAAAAATTCCTGAAGGACTCCAAAGCTGCCTCCTCTCTTCAAGATACCAAAGTGTGTATGTGTGGGGGGAGGAGGAGGGAGGCGTTCTCAGCTCCATGGGGAAAGAACCAGGGCTTGTATGCAGCTCCCATTATGAACAGGGGGATTCTTATGAAGCGTGGGGCTACATCTTCCAAACTCCAGAGACTCGGTCCCAAAAAAGGCAAAAGCAATCATCCCCTTAATAATAGCAATTTGTAGTGATAATGCAGCAAGATGTCAAAATCCTGCCCCAGTTGGCATGCTAAGCAGTTAGGAAAGTATTTATGGAGAAGGAATCAAGACTCTCTACAAGGACCCTAGTGGTATAATGGGGGGAAGTGTATGAGCTTCACGTAATAAAGATTTCAAAGTAGCTTTCCATTCCTCTGTAGTACTGTTCTAGGGTAGGAAGGTGCTACTGGGTTTGACCTCAAATAATTGTTTAAATGAGAAAGCTCTGGCTTTATATGGAGTAACGCTTTTATTTCTACCTATTGTTCTACTATAATAATGCTTAAAACTCTGTTCCTTCTTCCCCACCCTCCCTCCTCTATGATTCACTGCTTGCTACCAGCCATTAGTGATGAATGAGAAGAGAAGCTGTGCTGCAGAACCAGAAAGTTACTACCTGATGGTTTTCTTTCTGCTAGCAGCTCCTCTCCTCATACTATCCACCCTGATAAACAACTGGAATAGAATCTCTTCGTCTTAAGGTTCTCTTTGCCTTAAGGTTTGCCTTAATGTTCATTGATATATCAAGTCTGTTGTCTTAATGCTAATAATCGGTTCCTGGAATATTTCTACAGCTTTGGAAGAACTCTCCTGGTGACGGGAGCTCAGGAGCAGGACTTAATCCTGGAGCTTCCATCAACAACATTGTGTCAATTCCACAGGTGTGGCACATTGACTCATTAGAGCTGAATGAGGAGAGAAGCTGCTAGCTAGCAGAAAGAAAATGATCAGATAATACATTCCACATTCCTAATAAAGCAATCACTAGAAATCAGGCACATCACCAGCTAAGCCAACGTGCTCATTCACACCATAATGATACACTTAAGAGTTCTTTGACATTCTGTGTGCTCAAAGCACTATAGAGACATTATCTAGTGAATGCTCACAACTCCCATATGAGTTACGTGGGTAAACATCTCCATTTTTATAGATGGGTAAACTGAGACACAGAAATGATGTGGTTCGACAAAGGCTTCCTCAGCTCACATGCCTTAATACCCAAACTTGATAATACACAAACCATTCACATTTATTCTTTTTATTTTTTTGGTGGTGGTCATGCATGTTTTTAAGGTAGATTACTTTCTCACACTTAAAAAGAAAAAAAAGTCCCATTTTATCTTTTTATTTGACATGGTTTAGAAAGAGAAAACTTCCATACATTCAAGTACTTACAAAGTTTTTTAGATTTCTTCTGCTTGTCTGACTATCTTTTGACTAACTTTCTGTTTTTGAAATATCAGGACAAAATTCTCCCTCTTCACCCAAACGTCCCTGAGTCTTAGCACATGAGGCCTCCTAAATGACTTGAAAAACAATGCATTTTAATGTGTGTGTGTGTCAGGGGGTTGGGGTTTTTTTTGGGGGGGGGGGGGGGGGGTTGGCTTTTTTTATAAATCTGCAAACATTGTGTGTATTTTAATCCTCTTCTGTTCACAATCTATTTTAATTATAAAGCTAGAGTTGCAACTCCTGATTACCTGACAGGGAAGCCATCCCTCTGCTTGGCCAACAGTTTGCACAGTGAAAAGCAATATAACTTGAAAGCCAACCATGACATCAACAACATTTTGTTTTTCCTGCTTACATTTTTTCCCCCGTTGTAAATAAGCCCACTATTCTCAGGTTACTTTAATGTTTTTGTGACCCCTTTTCAAAGATCAAGGAAGAGTAATTTCATGTCTACAGACAGTACAACACATAAATAGAGAATGTTCATTTCCAGTTAGATTACCAGAGAAATCAAGTTTTATACAATAACAAGACTAAAGAGATGTGCCACAAAGCCGGAACCAGAGTGTAGTACAATACCCAAGCACCAAGAAAAAGCCTGATATCTGTACACAAATTCTTATAGGTAATAGTATACAAAGAGTGTCATGTTCCTCATGGATACTGTATGATACACAACATCAAATGCCTGATAACTCCATAACTAGTGCAGTGTATGTGAACTGTCCATCTTGGAATGATAAGGAACAAAAAGATTTCATAGGGTCTAATATGACAAGGCTAAAACCGTGAGGCCCAAAGCTAACCACTCAGTTTCAAACTTCTATGCCTAAAACTATGTTCCTAAATCCATATTTAGGTGTCTAACTTTAGACAACCAAATTGAAAAACAGGGCCCTACAGCCTAACTTTCAGAGGCAAGTCTCCACATTGCCCATTTAATTGTTGTTAGTTTTATATTACAGTAGCGCCTATGGGCCCCAATAAAGGATCAGGGCCCATTGTGCTAAGAGCTGTACCAATAAACAATAGATTGCCCTTGCTCGAGCTAGCTCACAGTTTAGGATATTGACTAGATCAGCGGTTCTCAGACGGGTCCGCAGACCTCTGGGGCTCTGCAAGGATACGCCAGGAGGTCCTCAAGTCATGTCCAGGGCCGCTGGCCCCATTCATCAACTCCTCCCCGTCCCAGTGCCTCCTGCATGCCGCAGAACAGCTGTTCCGTGTCATGGGCAGGAGATGCTGGGAGGGAGGGGGAAGAGCAGGGAGGGGGCAGAAAGAGGAGGGGCAGGGGTGGGAAGAGGTGTGGCCTTGGGGCAAGGGGTGGAGTGGAAGCGGAGCCTAACACCCCCGTGGAAAATTAGAAGCTGGCTTGGGGGGTCTGCAAAAAAATTTAAATAAAAATGGGGATCCTCAGATTGCTAAAGTTTGAGAACCACTGGACTAGTTGCAACAGGGATGAAACATAAAAATTGAGCTAGACGAGGACAAGATAGTAATATTAGCTGCTCTGAAAATCAGGCCGTGCGTCTTCAAACTATCTAGGTGTCATATTAGATAATGTCAACCTGCCTTGAATTATCTTAGTGCTGTGATAAAATGACTTTTAAAAAACCCACACAATGTGCAAAGGAATAACTACAAACATTTTTGGTCGTTTCTCAAAGTAAGGTTGCAAGACAATTGACTAGTAAATTGTTCTAGTTCTCTTGTGGTTTTATGATGTCCCCGATATGGAATTATAGCATTTAGGTCTTTGCTATTTTTTCTATTATTTTATTTTAAAATGTTTTATGATGCCATTAATTCACATTGCACTTCAAAATATGTTCCCTGTCCTAAAGAGCTTACAGTATAAGAGAAGACAAATACAGAGCAACAGTTCAGGAAAAGGGTAGAAAGGGGGTGATTATTAATGAAGGGAAGGGAAAAGGGATTGCTAAAAAATGGTTTGAATGAGGAGAGAAGTGGTGGTTGGCAGATGAGGATGGAAAAAGTAGGTGCAGAGGGGCAGCATGAGAGACAGCCTGAAACAGTTTGGGGAAAGTGGGGAGCAAAGTGAAAGGATTGAGAAGAGCATGAGTAATGAAAGCAGTGATGCAGGTAGAAAGAAGGGTATGTAGAATCTTGTAAGGTGAATATCCTGTAAGAAGACAGGAAACCAATGGAAGAATTGAAAGTTTACATTGGTCAAGCTGAGGTGAGAAGAAGTGAGAAGCACTGAGGCCAGACAGGAGAAAGTAGGGAAGCTAAAAAAGATTACAAGTGTCCTGGCAACAGGGACCATGAAGAAAGGGTGGATTTTGGAACTATTAAGGAGAAAGACGTGATTGGCGTTAGTAAGAGACTGTATATGAGGGGAGAAGGAGAGAGAATGGGCCTGGAAGACATGAAGATATAATATTTACACTGCACCATAAATGTTCATGACAGTTTGCAGGCAAGAGACAGACCACGTCCCTACCCTGCAAAATTTATAATTGAAGGTTAAGACATGATTGAACAAGGAAAACTGGCAAACACTGGGGTGTATTGGGACATGGATGACATGTACAGTTTATATTGGTTTTAGTGGTCTCAGAAATGGTCTCAGATTGTGTAATTGACAAAACATTACAGTGATATTTTAAGACTTGTAAATTAACAGAAATAACTCCTGATTTAGAGATTTAGTAGAAAAATACAAAAATTGAGAGTAAAAGGTTAATTTTTTTTAGCCTTTTATACCCTAATGAAATATTAAAATACATTCTGGAATCCACCTCTATTAAATGATCTTTCATTTGTGTAGCGGATGTGTGTTCTTCTGTTTGGGAATGTTGGACACATATTGGAATAAGCCCCAGTGTTGTGAGCGACATTTGGTCCACTGGAATTTCTGTCATCTCTGCTTGGTTTTTCAGAGTGAAGCACGATATGAAAGGAAATGTCATGCTCATACTGGTCTTTCATGCGCTGTATCTTTTCTCTCGGGACACCATGACTGTTTCTTCTATAGAATTAAAATTAACAGAAAAATGTAAGTATTTAGCTCTCTATGTGTATCAGATGGATTTTCTTACATTTGCAAACCTTCCTGCTGTGTTTAGTAATGCACTAATTCTTTTCCCCCTGGGTCAGACTATAACATTTTTCTTACATCTCAGCTAACCTAGTTTTCAAAGCTATTTTGGCCACTTCACTGCAAAATGTAACCCAAATATTTTTATGGGCAGCCAGAATGTAATTTTAGGTGAATCCCTTGGAACAAGGGCAAATCCACTGAACCTGCTGTGAAGAACATGGGTGATATCTTTATTATTTTTATGAATATTATATGTAGCGTTTTTTATTACTATCATGATGTCTGCTACATGGGTGCAGAGAGTCAACTCAGTCCTGGGAGAGTTCAGATCTGCAGAAAGGCAGACAGTGGCATTAAGATTGCCCACTCATTGATACTGAACCATACAACACAGGTGTCAAGATCTGCTATTGTTCAAGTCCAAGTGGAGCACTCTGCATAGGCCAGACTCAGGGTCCTACCAGCACAATGGAGACTACCAAAGACTTGGTAAGGCCTCTGATCTGCTGTAACAAACATTGAGGAGTGGAGAATGGAAACCCCCAAGGGAAGAACCAAAAGAGACAAAGGTGCTAGAATCTGCTGTCAAAAAGGGATACTCTAGCAAGGGGAGTCCAGAGCAAAACCAGAAGGGAAGGCTTGACAGGCGGAGAGGGGGTGCAAAAGGACCCTGGATCTTCTGAAGAATATTAAGATCCAAAGGACTTTCAGAGTGGTGAGGAAACCGAGGCAGGGTCTTGCATGTGATTCTTTCTCCATGTATATCTCTTGTGCTTTGTCTGAGTTTGCAAAGTCTGTGTGTCCCTTGCTTTAACTATCATGTAGCCCTCAAAGAGCTATGTGGTAAACCATGTGGGTAGAACCCTAGAGAGTGTGCATGAGCTACTGAGTTAGGCTTGGGTCTGCATTGGTCTTGGGGGGCTTAGGGGCAACTGGGCTGAAGGGCTCCACATCCCAAGAAGGGGAGCCAGCATTGGAGTTTGTACCCCAGGAGTGTACTTGAAAGGCTAGTCTTAGCCAGTTTCTGGAAAACTTCTCACTCATTAGACTTAAACATATGTGAGATCCAAGGTTTGGATCTAATACAGCAGCCTAGTGACCATCCACAAAGAGATGGTGATTAGATAGGGCCGTAACACCTGCCTTCGAAGGTAACCCATTGTATCTTGAGACCCCAACTCTTAGTATCAAGGTTAAGGGATAGGGGAGCATTTCAAAATCGGGACACTTTTACAGTGTATACTGACTGAATAGTTCATTGATATCCACCCTCAGTCTTCATCTGAATCACTTTCCAATGTGTTGCCTTAAATTGTGTTTGGTAAATTTGGTTTAGATATCCACTTGCCTGCACATCTGGATGAAATTTTGACATTCACCCCACTGATTAATAGATTAAAATACAAATCAATAGGTAGCGGACCCTAAAATTAATACTATGGTCAGATGTTGACTGCGTGTGTTCATTCAGTGTGCTGTCCCAGCTCTCCGGAGACAGAGGAGACAGCGGACCTCAATTAAACTGCCTAATAAATCCACAGACTCAGTTTTTAGCAAAGGCACCTGGCCAGGTTTATTGTTGACAAAACATGGTAATAGCACCTGGCAGACTCTATGAGGGTACTAAGACATGTATGCTTGTCACAATGGACGCAACTCAATCAATGGCGGGACTTTCCACTGCTCCCTAGGCTGGCCAAAGACACTCCCTCTGAGATACATCTTTATACACCAATACAAACAAGTTAAGTTTTGCTCCTGACGTATTAGGGTGCTAACCGTTGCCTTGTACATGTTGGTTTGATTAAAACATGTTTGTTTATTATGCTGTTATCCTGACCTTATCTTTAGGGTGGGTCAGTGTGTTCCTGTTATCTTTGGGGAATGTGCTGGTATCGAGGTGTTCTGGTACCACTCTCTGGAATGTGCTTGCGTGAGTGCTCTGTGCCCAGCACCTTTTAGGAATATGTGTTTCTGCAATATCAGCCCTGTGCTTGCCAAATTCTGTGAGCAGGGCCTTCCTCTTGCTCACAACCTAACTTTGCCTCATATCAGCAAAGTTTTAACCTCTACTTTAGTTCAGGCCTCATACCAGGCCTCTGATACAAGACCTTATGTTTCAGGTCCTCTTCTTACTACAAATACATAATAATAATCCTTAAAACCTTTTTCTGATGTGATGCCTACAAATCACCAACCATCTGGGGCACTGGTTAGGTAACCAAGACTTTCATTGTGCGGCTAAACTGCTCATTTTGTTACCTCATCCCCATCCCCAACCCACTTGTCTCTTTTGCCCACCTTTCCATCCTGTCTGACACCTAGACTGTGAGCTTTCTGGGTAGGGACCATCATCTTTGGTATTTGTCTGTGCAGCACAAAATGGGGAAACTCACTGATCTTTGACTGGGGTACACAGACACTACCATCACACAAATAAAGAATCATCATCATAATCAGCTAAAAGCAACATGGATAAGGCAAACAATGCCATATTTTTGAGACCAACAATATTTTGTCCCTTTTATAGATGTCAGTCAAGATCTGAAGAAGGATCTTTCAGGGACTGATTTATTGCATATTAATGTAGCATCCACTCCTCCCCAGCCTATATTAAAGAAATATTATGGTTATATTTTAAGTGCATAAGTCACAAAATGTAGGTATTATATTTATTCATTTATTTGTATTATTGTAGTGCGTAGGTGCCCAAGTCATGGACCAGGATCTTATTGTACTAGGTGCGGAACAAAAACATGATCCCTGCCCCTAAGGATCTTACAATCTAAGGAGCAGCTTACAATCTAAATAGACCCCTTCCTATTGATTCATATCCTTCAGCATGACTAGAGTTGTTGGGTGTTAATTTAGTCCACATTGAGAGCTCAGTAACAAAACTATTCCTCAACCGTCTTCCACTAGTCATTTACTAGACTATTCCTAGTCAATGGTCAAGGAAGAAGGAGCATCTTACAGTCTTGTTCTTTTTTTCTAGCACAAATGTGGTAGTAATTGAGATGCAAGCTGATGAATTAAGGAAAAAAGATGTACCTTGCTAACTCTCGAACATTGAATTTCCAGTGTGTGTCAGGTTCTTGGAATATAACTTCATAGTTAGTCTCACGTGCCTGATTTGAAAAAGTGCACACATTTTAAAGCAGTTACCATGTAGATCTTTAACATCTCTTGAAGATTTATGCTAGCACTTAACATTCACTATGTGCCTAGTCACCTACCCCAGGAATTCTCAAACTTAGAGGGTGGACCACATTCTTCTCATTCCTAATCACACAAATCGTCTTTCCCATTCACAGTTACATAACGTGTCTGTGGCAACTACAGCAATTGCTTAGATGGAAAAGTGAGATTAGAAAAGAAGTATTTAAAATATTTGTACCTTTTTTAAAAGAATCCAATTTAGTAGCTGGAAAGGAGGGGGAGAGCCAGCACCACCTGACCAGCCACAAATTCACAGTTTGGGAACCTCTGATCTAGATTGCTGTTACTATGCATTCATCCACAAGTGGTCACAACCTTGATTTTCATTGGAAAAAATTACACCCAAGCACTAGTTTAGTAGCAGCTGAGTGAACACAGAGCCACCACCATTATTTCCTGCATCTTGGAGGTCTCAGCCTTTTAAACTCTGACAATATCGCACTCTAAGGTGGCTGCACTCGAGCATAACTGAAACATTAGCACTAACTAGCCTCACTATCATACTAGGAAGACTGCCAAGGAAGCTCCATCTCTGCCAACCATTAAAGGCTGATACAAATGCAGCCTGTAGACTCTTTGTGTGATCTCCACACAGCAAGCTGTAAACCAAGGCCATAAATCAGGACTTTATATGTTTTTCAGATAAACAATATGGAAACTGTTAAATCTAGACTACTATGGGGGGAAAGGAAATTACAGGTTGATCTCTTGGTAATTATCGGGTAAGTTTAACAACAGACAATATTGTCACGTGATTTTTGCTTTTACTGAACTAGAGTTTATTAGCATGTAAGCAGGCAAACCTCTTCACCCACGTCTGCAAGGACTCAACTGTTGATAAATATAACTGAAGATCAAAATAAAAATTGAAATACTAATTTTTTAATATTTTCCTATTTTTTTCAATCAGTCCACTTCTTAAATTTCATAGCTAAGCATTTATAATGATAGTCGATCAGAGTGAGTTTTCCCTACCATAATCACATAGGGCTTCATTTCCCAAGCGTGGATGTTGGTATTATCAATAATAACCGGGGATTTCCCATTCTTCATTGCTTTATGTGCTGTAACATAACATTAAATAAAGCTCAAAAACACCAGACAACTGATGGATCCAGACTGAAGACATTCTCTATTTGAGAGGTTCTCAAAACTAATTGGACCGTGACCCCTTCTGACAACAAAAATTACTACACGACCCCAGGAGGAGGTGACCAAAGCCTGAGTCTTGCCGCCCCAGTGGGGGAAGAGGACATAACCAAAGTCCCAGGGCTTCAGCCCCGGGCAGGGGGCCGGTAACCTAAGCTGTGCTGCCCAGGGCTGAAGCCTGGCCCCGCCACCCAGGGCTGAAGCCCTCTGGCTGTGGCTTCAACTCGGGCCCCAGCAAGTCTAATGCCAGGCCTGGTGACCCCATTAAAACGGGGTCATGACCCACTTTGGGGTCCCGACCCACAGTTTGAGAACCGCTGCTCTATTTGTACAGCTCCCAGCAAAGTGAGGTCCCATTCCTGAGTTGGACTTTGAGGGCCCATCACCATAGGCCCCAATTCTCTGGGTGCTGCGGGCCTGGAGCACCCACCCACCGGCAGCCAAGCTCCCCCTGCCCCCACCCCCTTCACGCCTCCTCCTCCCCCGAGCATGCCACATCCCTGCTCCTCCCCCTCCCACTGCTTCCCACCCGCCACCTAACAGCTGTTTGGTGGCGCTTAGGACTTTCCAGGTGGGAGGGGGAGGAGTGGGGACGTGGCGCACTCGGGGGAGGAGGCAGTAAAGAGGCGGGGCAAGGGCAGAGACTTGGGGGAAAGGGGTGGAATTGGGGCGAGGTGAGGTTGGGGCCATGGAGAATCAGCGCCTATTCCCATCACAATGAAAATAAATAATAATGGACTGTAATCAGCTAACGCTTTTAAAATTGCTAGAAGATGTTAAGTAGCCACTGGATGTGCTCAGCAGTAAAACTTGAATTAAAAATAATATATTCTAAATATTGATATTTAATTTTAGAACATACTTGGATTTATATAAGCAGTAGCAATGTAAATGAAGTATTTATAAAGGGTGATTGCTAGCAGATATAAATACACTTTGGTACAATATATACTCCTGGCAGAATTCTGCCCGCGCACAGAAAAATGCAAAAGAAATCTGCGGCGGGACACGCGCCTCTTCCTCAGCAGGCCAGGCAGCGCATCTGTTCCAGCCTGCCTGGAGAAGCTCAGAGAGGCAAATCACTGAAGGGGGAAGGGAGCTGGGTGTGCGTGCCTGCATGGGAGACATTGATCACTGTCAGGGGGTGGGGCTAGGCGTGCATGCCTGCCAACAAGCGAGAGAGACTGGCATGGAGGGGTAGGGCTTGTTATTATGCAGGAGGAAGGCTCTGTCCCAGAGGCAGAAATGTAGTAGCCTGCCTGCTACTTAACTGATCTCATTCTCTGAGGCAGAAATGTAGCAGCCTGTCAAGTAACATTGTTAATGTTCCTATTGTTAGTTAACTGTTCTCATTCTGTCAGTCAGTTCCCCCAGGAGCATAAAATCTGTAAACAATTTTAAGGCTGCTACGTTGCCAGAGTGATGTAAAGCCTTATAAATGACAGTAAGAGAATCAGCTAGGAAGATCTATGTGCTTTTTCACTTTTTTTTCCTGTGCCAAAGTGGCACAGTGGAGTTAGTTTACAGCTCAAGATTTATTTTACTTACCCATTAAAAAAAGAAGACGACTTTGAGGGCAAATAAAACATTTATCAAGCAGTCAATAAAATATCAGGACAATCGGAACCAAGCACTTCCCAAAGTACCCAGCCATGTCCAGGACAATGATTAGCAAAACTGTATGACTTTCATGTGTGAAAGTCTGAGCTATTTAAAATTACATGCTACTTTTTTTTTCCTGGTTGGCGTAATGTAATTTAAATGAAAATCCAGGATTATAACTGGAATGCAGGGTATTAGTTACAAGTGTTTGTAACTTAACTTTCATGTGTTTAGGAAATGCTGAATAGTTATTGTGACTTTTTTCTGCATTGTAGTTTAAATAAATTACCAAAACAATTGAAACTGTTGTGATTATATTGCATTATTTTGACAAATAAGACATGCAGACTTTTGCACTTTTTGGTGCAGAATTTTTAATTTTTTGGCACAGAATCCCCCAGGAGTAAATATAATGTTGTAATGTTGATAGCCACAAGTTCACACTCATCAGTCTCTTTAAAAGACTGTCACAATTTTCTCCCTAACATGTTACTGTTCCCAAGTCTAGTAAATATCTTTCTAATAAACTCTGCAAACCACCTCTTTGACACAACAAATAGCTAGTGTAAAAGCCACAAATCAGTCACTGTAGATGGTTAAGCTGCTATATTTTGAACAATGTCAGCTGGAGTTTGTACACCACATGTCGAGATCTAAATTTCGCAACATCTGCACTTCTATAGTGAGTGTGTACTGCTTAAAAAGTTTTTTTTTTAAATTAGCTGTGAATTTATCACAGTTCGTTCATGTAATACTGAATTTATTTCTTTAACATCCTAGAAAACAAAGTTGGAGACTGTAAATCCTATGGTTTTTGAGAAGACTGACAAGCCATGGACTTCAATGGAAGATCAACTTTAAACTTGCTATCGCTCATCCTAGGGTGTCGCTATAATGTAAGGATACTAAGTTGAAATGCTATGGTTTTGAAGGCTGTATAAGTACCTAGACAGACTGATATGAGCGAATCTATTAAGACTGAAGAAACTAGGAATGGTTTCAATCACCTCTCTTTTGGTTCCATAAGTGTGCTTCTTCTAGACAATCGTGACTGAACACATAGGTGCCATCTTCCATGAAGAAAAAGTCATCAGTGCTAAGAATCACAGCACCAGGAAATTCACGTTTCAGTTGTCTGAAAAATGGTGAGAGAAGGATTAGTGCACATCAATCTATTCCTTTACTATATAACTTCCAACTAAAAATGTGCATGACTGACTGTGAATTGCATAATGCAAGCAGATGCCAATTCAAAGAAAACTAAAAATTATTTCCTCAATCTCTTGGAAGATAGGCAGAAAGGAATGGAGTTGAAGGACATGTTTTTGATCCCTTCCTTTAATCTATAAGAGAGCTCAACAATGAGTGCCCAACGTGTGAGTCTAAGCCATTAATCATGTTGACAAATCCAGTTGTCTTTCTGAGTTAGCCGAAGGAGGAATACTTGTAAATTTCCAAAAAGCTATCAATAACCTCAAGCTAATCTATCTTTTTGGAGGAAACAAAGAGATTCTGATCATGTGAATTTTTCCTTTAAAGAAGGAAAAACTCTTTGTACATAAAGAAACATCAGTTTTTCAAAGACTGTTGGGAAAAACAGGTGGAATGGATAAGGGGCATGGTTTGGTGCCAAGTAAGGAAGATGTGATTTTCATCTCTGTTCTACCACTTTTCATATTTGTTCTTCTATCCTAGCTCTTCATTTTTTGCTTTTTTAGCTACATGGCACACACATCTGCTTTGTCATATTTGCAAATAAATGTTAGCATGATTAATCAACATTTTTCCTGCTCGTTTAATGTAATACAAAGAGAGTTTTATCACAACAACTTTTTGTCTACCACTGACTTTTTGTTGATTTACTTAGGTTTGTAGTGAATATGTTTAAATCTGCTGAATTGATGCTAAAGCCCCTTAACATAAAACAGGTCCACTATGGGCAGAGGCACAGTTCTTCCCTACATGCTTCATGGTTGATGCACCTGCAGGAGTGACCGATAGTCAGTTTCCATGACCCTTCAGTCTGGAGATTATCAGTGAGAATTTGGAAGGTGAGTTGTTTGTGGTATGGACACTTATGTTTTTGCCTAGGTATGAGAAGACCAACCTTTCAAATATCCCATTAATCAGCAGTGGGAAGTAAGGATGTTCCTTTCCTATTTACTCAAATTTGAATCACAGCCCTACCCATACTTCCCTCTCAGCATCCATCTGGGGATGGGGTTTTCCCATCCACAAAAGAGGATACTGGGCCTTCCCAGAAACCTGATGGATCCCAGGGAGGCTTGGGCCACCTGTACAGAGGCCCTGTACCACCACACAGTTTCTGGCCCCCAGTGACCCCTTCCCAGCTCTCGATCAATCCGATTCTCTAAGAACTCTGCTGCTCAGGGATGAGGCAGCTAAGCCTCGGCCTCCCTTCTGCATGGAAGGGGTCCATAATCTATCTGCTATGCTTAGACTCAGACTGCTGAAGAACTGCTATAAGCAATGCTTAAAGTGTGCCTGGTCGAAAGGGGACACTGACCCCACAAATAACATTTTGACAACTGCAGCTGGATTGTTGAGGGGGTGCACTTCCGATCAGCCTGGGGGAAATTCCCTTCTGATTGGCTGCTTTTCCCACTGCCCTGCCCTCCTGGGTGTCAGCAGACAATCAGGGCTGTTGCAGGAAGCAGGCTGAGCTCCCTCTCCTCAGCTACCCAACAATAATCTCTCAGGAGGAAAGGAGTGATCTGAATAGCCCACCAGCTTAGTGCAGCTACGCCCCATCCTCTTCCCCACCTTCCTGTGACCAACTGGCCAGTTCCTCTGCTTCTCCCCCCCCCCCCGCTCTCTGGAACACCCCTCCTGGGAAAGGGGAGAAGGGGACCTTGCTGCAGCCTCTCAGGCCTGGGAAAGTGGGAAGTGAAGAACAACTGGAACTGTAGGAAGAACTAAGGCGGGGGGGGTGGGGTTAGGAAGACATATGTGGGGGCAGAGTTAATGAAGGGTCAGGCAGATGTGATAGCAATTTGATTTCTGTAGCTAGATCCCCTCCTATCCCCCCTCACTTTTTTCAGACCATTTTAAGAACTGATACTGGACAACAGGAGGAGTGAGTGGAAGGCAAGACATAACTGCCGTTAATCAGTAACAACAGATATGTGAATAGGTTGTTCAATTTCATCTTTTTTGCTGTGATTTTTTCTACTCATACATGTTATTTTTATTTGGATTAGAAATAATTTCAAATTGGCCAGCCACTCTAAATATAGAATAGGGGTACTGAGGGAAGCTCCAGTATTTGTTTTTCTTTTGTTTCAGTTCATGTGCGCAGACCCATGGGTAAGGGAAGCATTAACAGCTCTGACTATGCTGTGTCCCAAGATCAAATTACATGGTGGTTATATTACATGGTTGGTGTATTGACTCTTGTGGTGAGATAGTGTCACTTTGTATAGTCAGATACAGGGCATGTCTAGAAAAGTAATGTCTTGTGCATTAGCCAAGCAAACATTCAGTTTATTTCTTTTTGGCGTCTTGCCTCTTTCAGTTCTTGTGCTCCAGAGAGAGAGTGTGTGTGTGTAGCTCTCCCTCCTCTCACATTTGAAGCTCTCTTACCCACTATTCTTTTGTTTGATGTTGTCCTCACTTTTATTTTTTTCTACAAATAGTCTAATGTCCTCTGCACTAAACGTTTTATTTTTCCAACCCTTTTGACCTTTTTCAGAGACTATTTAAAGTCCTGCTACCATTTTTACTTTACTGCTTTGAGTGTTGAGCCCCATTTTTTTTCTCCTTTTGATTTTACCTGAGCATTGCTACTTGGTATGTTTTTATCCCATGTTCCTGCGCTACTTCTTTTTTTCTCATATTTATTTTCCACTCAGTTCTCTCCTCCAACTAATTATTATTATTTTGTTATTGAAAACTTTTTAATTGCAACATCATTGTTAAGTATTTTAAGGTAACTATTTCGTTTGTAGCCCCGCACAGTGCAAAAGACAACACTTGGCTATATGCATTCTTGAAAAGGACATTACATTTCTTTACTGAATAATTTCACGGTAGATCTTTCATCTTCTAAAGCACTGTTTCCCAGTGGTGGGGGAGAGAGGAGGGATCAGGTAAGTTAGGAGGTATAGGGTGGAACAAAAGATAACATGGGTGGGAAAGTTGCAGGTGAAATCTCCACCTTCCTCTTGCATTGCTGTGTTTCCAGATAAAATGTCAGGGTGTGCACTGAAAGCCACCCACCTTCCCTCCCTGTACCCACTGTGGCCTCCCACATAGCTGACAGGGGCAGCAGCTCTTATATAGAAGACTTCAGGGTCAGGCAGCTGCCCATCAGCCCAAGTTCTTTTCTCCACTCCTTTAGCACTCAAGTCAGCCTTGGGTGCCATCAGTGGATATCATGCACCCCAGACATCATGGATTCTTCTGGTGAATGGGGATGGGAAAGGGTCAAAACTACCACAGAAATGGTGGAAGAGAGGAGTAAAGCCAGGTAACAGAACAAGGAAAAAGAAAGAACAAAAGGTAAAAGACAATGAGGAGAAAAGAGAAGAGACAGAAAAGCAGACTGACAGGAGAGAGAAAAAAGATAGATGGCAGCAACAGTGTCAGGATATGGTTATGAAGAGTAGGGGTGATCCATTTCAAGAGTGCAGGGTGTTCTCAAAAAAGGGTTAAATTACCAGATCCATAATTCTTAAGCTGCAAAACTGTTTCTCAATGTGCTATCTAGTTGAGCAAGAGCAGGGAAGGAACTGCTTTGGGTTATCTACAAATAAACAGAGAGGCAGACGAACAAAGATTAATTCTGTCATCTCTGTTTGCTGTCTGTCTGCGTACTTGTTTACCTTAATCTGCTTGCTGTTAGAAGTTCCTAACTTGTAAATTATATTGTATATTGCTTTAGACTGTGTAATTATTCTACATAAACTCATATCAGTAGGATTCAGCTGTTGAGTTTGCTCCTTTTTTCCATTGTGGCTTTTATCTGCCAGTTAAATGAGTGCTATTTTATGGTAGCTACTGCCACATACAGCTGTGACTCAGTAGTTACTAGCTGATGGCCAGAACTAGCCTCCGTATTATAAAAATTCCATAGACTGCACCATCCAAAAGCTGGATCTGCAGTGGAGAATTCAGCTGTTTGTAATTGACTATTTGTATTAGAACCTGCCAATATATCAATCCACACTGTCTTGCTTTTGTCCATACTGGCATTGTTTCAACTGTTTAATTTGCATTGCCTTTGGGTACCTATCCTCCAGTTCCTGGCATAGCTACCAGAAGCAGGAAGACCCAGAAAGACCATCAGTCCCCTATGGGGCAGTAGTGGGAGGCCTATCTGAAGCACCTTCATGCTGTCCACATTGGCACTAAATTGGTTTAGATCTGCTGAAAGCTATTCTAATCTAAATAGTTCTTAAAAGTGCAAGAAAACAAGTTGGAACTTGTGTGAGCTTGAGATGTATTGCAAGTGTTTTAACGGGTTAGACCTGTTAAAATGGTACATTCCTCTAGTGTACTCTGTGCTTTCATCTCTTGTTTTTAATTTGCCTTTTGTAGACAGTCCTGTGACTGTTGTGACTAATACATCCAGTACCTTTCATTTCTGCTTTCTATATTACTAAGGGTAGGTCTACACTACCCACCCGATTCGGTGGGTAAAGATCGATCTTCTGGGATCGATTTATCACGTCTCATCTAGACGCGATAAATCGATTCAAGAAGCGCTCCCCGTCGACTCCGGAACTCCTGCTCGGCGAGAGGAGGAAGCACTGTTGACGGGGGAGCGAGCCTGCGCCGAGTGGACCCGAAGTAAGTAAAATTTATTTTGATCTAGGAAACGTCGACTTCAGCTATGCTATTCTCGTAGCTGAAGTTGCGTATCCTAGATCGATCCCCCGCCCCAGTGTAGACCAGCCCTAAGTGAAGTTATTAAAAGCATTCAGGATTTACGATCTTTTACTTTGAGTTCAATGTAACCTCTATTTCCTATAAAACTCCAATGCAGGACCAATATTTGAAATTATTTCAGTTGTTCTGAATAACACTGAGGTTTTGTAGATACTCCCAAAATCTTCCAATATGAGTTCCTAAAGTTTGGCACCTAAATCCACATTTAAGCACCTAAAGCAGTGGCCTTAGGTTGAGAAAAGGATAGAAAATAAGACACAAAATATCATACTGCCTATATCCATGGTATGCCCACATCTTGAATACCGTCTGGTTGCCCCATTTCAAAAAAGATATATTGGAATTGGAAAGGTTCAGAAAAGGGTAACAAAAATTATTAGGGGTATGTAATGGCTTCCGCATGAGGAGGGATTAATAAAACTGGGACTTTTCAGCTTGTAAAAGAAACGACTAAGGGAGCATATGATTGAGTTCTATAAAATCATGCTTGGTGTGGAGAAAGTAAATAAGGACGCTGGGAATGGGCGACAGGGGATGGATCACTTGATGACTACCTGTTCTGTTCATTCCCACTGGGGCACCTAGAATTGGCCACTGTTGGAAACTAGGATACTGGGCTAGATGGACCTTTAGTCTGACAGAGTGAGTGAGTGTGTGTGTGTGTGTGTGTGTGAGTAACAGCAGGGAGGGGGATAAAAACAGCACGTCCCCCTCCCAGTGGGGGGGTGAAAGCTGCACAGACTCCAGAGTTGCTCCTGTTCTGCTGTCTCCGGCTGTCTTGGGCTGGCAGCCTCAGCGTCTTGCTGTAAGTGAGTGCCCCGCGGGCGGGGCAGGAGCAGGCAGCTCAGATGTGCCTATCTTTAAGATGCAATACAGGCACAGTACAGTACTTTTGGTTTTTTTAAATTTCTGCTGCTGCCTGATTGGTTACTTCCGGTTTCACATGGTGTCCAGTTGACCAGTCAGCCCGTAACTATAGTGTTTGTCTCTTTGAGGCTCTAATGCACAGATTGGCAACCTTTGGCACGCGGCCCATCAGGGAAGTCCACTGGCGGGCTGGTTTGTTTACCTGCAGCGTCTGCAGGTTCAGCCGATTGCAGCTCCCACTGGCCACGGTTTGCCGTTCCAGGCCAATGGGGGATGCAGGAAGCGGCGGCCAGCACATCCCTCGGCCCACAGCCCCCATTGGCCTGGAACGGTGAACCATGGCCCGTGGGAGCTGCGATCGGCCGAACCTGCGGACATTGCAGGTAAACAAACTGTCCCTGCCCGCCAGTGGATTTCCCTGATGGGTCACATGCCAAAAGTTGCCGATCCCTGCTCTACTGTATTGTCTCCAATTTACAGATGGAGAAACTGAGCCATAGAGTTTAAGTAACTCACCCAAGATCACAGACCAAGTCAACTGCTGAGATAGAAGAGTAGCCCAAGAATCTTGGCTCGTGGTCCTATACTTGCTACTACACCACACTGCAAAAGTCATACAGCTACATAATCTATGCCTTCCAGCCTCTGAAAAGAAGTCATGTTCACATAACAGCTTTAAAGCACAGATGTCTAAATAAAATATTCTTAGAACTTTTGAAAACAGTTACTTTTTCTTGCTTCAGACCTGATTCTGCCCTTGTTCTGTGCAAAGAACTCCAACTGTTTGGAAGTTTCACACTCAGTATTGGCAAACTACAGCCCCTTCTTAGCAAAATAAGCCTGAGAACCAAATTAAACAACCACCATCACAATGTCCCTGAGATCTTGGAGCAAGATCTTGAGTTCTGTCCAGAAGTTACATTCTGCATGAATGTGCCTATATCAGGCCTGCACAACATGCGGCCCGCGTGGGCTCACTGTGCGGACCACAGGGGGTGAGTAGGCAAGCGGCGGGGTGGGGCAAGCCAACAGCCGGCCGGTGGGCAGAGTGGTGAAGAGGCCAGTGGCAGGCTGGGGAGTGAGGGTGAGCCAGCGGCAGGGGGCGGGGGTAGCGGCAGAAGGTAAGAGGCCAGCAGCGGGCAGGCAGGTGAGCTGGCGGCAGCGGGGCTGAGGAGGCGAGCGGGTGGTGGGGATGAGTAGGCAAGCTGAGCGGGCGAGAAGTGGCAGGGGTGCAGGTGAGGAAGCAAGTGGGCGGCAGGGGGTGAGTAGGTAAGCCAGGGGGAAGGGGAGGGGGATGACGAGCTGAGCGGGCAGTGGCAGTGAGGCTTTATACTGGGGTGGGGGTGAGTCGGTGGCTGGATGGGGGCAAATCTCCCAGCTTCAAAATCTGGGACTGTGTCCGTTGATCCTTTTTGCTGCTTGTCTCCGGGCTGGGGGTTGTCCCAATGCTGCAAAGAGGGTGTTCCCAAAGGAAGGTGCTTGCTTCTAACCCCCGAGGCCGTCAGTATGTCTGCTCTTCTCTAGTCAGCCCACTTGACATTTATCTGGCTCCCATCCCCTCTCCAAGGGTTGCAGCTGTCTGGAGGTGCCTGCCTTCCACGCCTTCCTCATCCACACCTCATTCATTCAACAGGGAAATTGATTACAAAGTGGGGGGCAAGATCTTATTCTACTTCTAGCAACAAGACATTTTTCTTTTACCTTAATTATACTACCTTAGAGGCCCGCTATAACATATTACCAAGGTTCAATACAAAGTCTCATAAAATTTATACAAAAATGCATAATATAGAGATTTATCTACAACTGCATTGATTGACTGCTGTGTGCAGTAATATAGTGACCCCTAGGGAGGTGAAGAGGTGTGATGGTGGGGCCAAGCGGGGAGGGGGCGGGTCCTATTTTACTGCTGTGATCTGGTCACCCTATGCGTGCCGTTTCTTTCCCCTTCTACAGGCTTTCACACCCCAGCGCTGGGGAAGGAGGGGTTGTTTCTATGGGGCGGACAGCGCTGGGCGGGAGGGTGTTTCGGCGGGGCTGAGGCACAAATAGATTTTGGTTTCAGCCCTCAGCTGTTTTCTTTGGAGTAATATGGCCCTCGCCGCTTTACGAGTTGTGCAGGCCTGGCCTATATGTTTACTGATCATTTAGGTTGCAGGTAAGTTTAACTCCAACTGCTGCAAAATGAAAAAATATGGTGGGTGTATGTATTTAAAAAGGAACACTTACTTTCTGCCATCATATTGTCACCGTGGCAATGAAACAGGTATTTCTGTATGTTGATAAACTTAAACTGACCTTGTGTCTTAACTCTGCTGTTGCAAAACACTGTCTTGCCCTCTGTCTCAATCTTAGCCTCCGAATCATGACCTTTACTGTAAAAAAAATAGTTTACATAGAGTAAACATTGCCCCTTCTTTCTTTGATTGTCAGAGGAAGAGGAGTTATCTTGAGAGGAATAATATTGTCCCCTCAGAATTGTTACTTCAAAGTTCCTTGAGCAAGAAAACAGATAAGCATCTTTTAGTAAAATTTACAATTTGAGAAAATAAGCCGCTTAATCAGGACAAGTTAATTGTTGTGCCTTATCTCACTCCAGACACAGATCATATACATTCACATATTTCACATGGTGGCTTTGATATTCATCCTCATAGCTATCTAGACTGTATCTGCAGGGTGTTTGTAAACTCAAAACTAGCACTACCAGTTTCACCCCATTGGAAGCTGTTAGGCCTAAATACCAATCTATTTGTGCTTCAAAAACAAAATGATATGACACAATGTACATTACAAATTATGAATCATTAGCACATTTAATATTTTCTGGTTTTAGAAGCATATATGTAAATACCTATTGCCAACAGCATAAGCTTACATTGATTGAAAGAAGATGTTTACATTTGGCTTTGTAAAGTAACCAAACAGAAATATTGTAAGTAATAGGTTCTCATGTTTTCTGTAAATTCTTTTACTGTTGATGTAAAAGGCTAATTGTCAAAAATTTTCTCTTTTGACCTTTATTATTTAACGTGAACACAGTACTACTAAAAATCACTCGTGTCAGTCTACCCATATTAAGTACATGTTGATTTTTGACTGAAGTAAAGTTATATCACTGTCAATAGTGTCACCATAAATACTATCTTGAACAACACATTTTATCAAAATCTATACCAGGCATTGAAAATGGGAAATGTTGTTACTAATACAAATTTAGTAGTAGATTTTGAGCAGAATTGTAAAAAGAAAAACCCACGTATTAGTTAGATTAGTACACACAAAACCATATAGAAAAAGAAAAGACAGAAAACATAGCTGGTAGCAAGATCAAAGGATGTTTGTAACTGAACCTTATCAGCTCTGTTTTCTATTATTAAACAATGTCATTAGACTTTGAGTATTAAAATGTGATAGGAAATATTTGTCTAACTGCTAATTTTGTCTAACTGCTAATATGAATTCACATGGGTTGGGCCTTTGATTGCCTAACAACATACACTCTATTGTCTTAGTGTGATTATTATATAACTTTTATTGACAATAAATTGTTTAAATATTTTGTATCTTGCTAAGCAATAATTTTGTCACTAGAATGGACAGAATAAGGCTGTTTTAGGGAAACAGTATTTCCTCTATTTGTAATGAAATTCTCATCATTCATATATCTTGGATATCTAGCTTTACAAGCCAGCACATAAACCATGCTATCTTTCTCCTTCCCCTCTCCTGTTCTGCTTGAACTCGAACACCAACTTTCCAATGGGCTTTAACTATAAGAGGCAATTATTTGCTGCTTAGAAAGCTGAATTGGGGGTATTTCTTGAGATTATTTAAAATATTCTGTATGAGCGCCTCACTCCTGCTCAAGCCACTTTATGCTTCTCTGGCTCTTTTCCCTAGCATAAAGGGGACTGAAAAGCCTGTATTTGGCTGAGGAGGAGGATTTCCCCGAGCGCAGGTGCAGTGGAAGAGAGCACACAGCACTGCAAATTCCAGGCACTGCTGTGGCTTGTAGGGCAGCCTGGGTAGGTTGTTGTAACGTAGACAGCCCCAGCGTTGTCCACTTATGCTGGAGACCTCTCCACCCTCCAGAATACCTCAAGACTGGGAGGGGGCAAAGGTAGCGTAAAGCCACCAGATACCCTCCCCACACTTAGAGCTGTAAGTTCTCATCCTCTGTGTATTGGTTTACTCGCTTCCGGGTAGGAACTGTATCTCTACTTCTAATAAGAGTAGTAGTAATAATAATATAGCAATAAAAAATTAGTATGTAGAAAAAAAATCTGAACAGTACAGGCACTGTAGAAAGGAGACGTCCCAGATGACTTCTCTGATAAAAGAACTGCAAACTATTGTAAGTGTATATAATGTATGAGAACATAGTCCATGATGGCATATGTTGTTTAAGGGTTTCTAGGAAAGTCTATGCCCATGGAAGGTCCACTTTAAAAAAAAATTGAAATATAATGTATCAAGGAAAGAAAACCAATACAAAAAGAATACCAACATCTGGTTCTGTTGGTATCTGATTTTTCAACAGCCATTGATGACGCTGATACAAGGTATTGTGGGATCTTGTGGAATGGACAAACAAATCTCCAGTAGCTTTGTTCCTTCTTCTTGGAGAGATCCCACAAGGTCACGCTGGCCAACTGTTGTCCATGCCAAAGGCACTCACACGTGATCTGCAGGGTTCTGTCTTGTCATCTCTCCTGTCCATTGTTTATATGAAATAACTAGATGAGTTGGGAAGCATTGTAATCGTGTTAATTATGTATTATTTTTCAGGTTCACACATCATTCTACATTCTTGGTGTTTTACAATAATAAGGATAAAATGAAAGTCCTTTTTTGCTGAGAGCACTGCATAGTAACTCTTCAAGGCTTCCATATAATCATTTCAGACTTAACTATATGCCTGTTTCTGTCCATGAAAACAAGTAGTTAATTTTCAACTTCATTTTGAGTGGGTGTTGAAATGCAAGTAAGCAGCTGGGGAGAGCCTGCAGGTTCATGGATAACATTGCTGGGGAAATAATCAGAGCTTTCAGGTGTTTTTAATAACAGAATTTGAAAGACATTGAGTCCTAGAAAGCATACTGAAATGGATATTCTTATCATTCAGATTGGGAAAGGCACCATAGGTTACCCATATCCAACAACTGGTACAGTTCCAGGATTTTTGTTGCCTATTTAATGGCTTAGGGTTCTGATGCATCTAACACTTGTGCCACACACCCATTCTGTTCACTCCTCACAAAGCAAGGGATCACTGGAACATCTAGAAGGGCATTCAGTATGGTGTACACTCAAGGATCATTCATATTTAGAACACATGCACTTTCACAGAAAGTACCTTTTTACTTGTAATACTGATTGCAAGACTGTTATTGCCCAGAGAAGACTTTGGTGAGCTGACACGGGAGAATACCAGTCTCCTTCCCTATGGTGGTGTAGAGTCAGAGTAATTATAGTGCCCCACTGCATTGTGTATCATGTTCTCTGCCTCAGTAAGGAGTGGTTTACTGGGATTAGAACCAACTCTCTAATCAGTAGCAATAGGTCAGAATTTAGGGAGGGTGGGTATACAGGAGTTCATATTAAGGAGAATGATGTGCAGATTACACATTATTCATAGTCAAAATTAAATTCCTACAATATGTTAATGAGCTACAGGATCTATTATCCTTAGCCCATAAACTTCTGGATATCTGGATATGAATTCAAGATCCTACTAACCTTACAAAAGGGTTGGAGTGGAAACTAAAATAAGGGAAGGAATTTGACAAAAGGGTTAGAAATAAGTATCGAGAGAAAAAGAAATACAAACTATATGGAACAGTACTTTCTTTGGGAATGCCAGTATCATTAGTCCCAGCATTTCTTAGAGCCCTCTATCAGTAGGACCACTCACTGCATGTCTTAGGAGGGATACAGAAATGACCCTCTTAAAAGTAGGGAAAAAAAGAGACTGGAATTATTGGCTGAAAAGTTCTATATTGGCCTATTAACTTAAGGGGAGACTTTGAATGGTCTGCTATGATTGTTGGATCAGGTCCTAGTGTTTGTGCAGCGATGCCAAATAGATGACACTATTGTGTTTTGTGCATCATGGTAATACAGTAATGGGTGTAGATGTAAATGGTGTACAGGAGAGATACTTTAAGAATCAGTGCATATACTGAATCCTGTGTCCTTCCTACATATATAACCTGAAAGTAACCTGGTGACGCCAATTGAAATGAAGGCCTTGATACCACAAAGTTGGGATGAATTGCAGTTGTTAGTGATAAGATGCAAGATTCATGGAGTTTCTCAAAATTGTAACCATAAATCAGGGAAGTTACTCACGCTGCCTGCTAGAGTTACTAGAGTTACCCCTGCAGTGAAGATAAGCCCTCTGTTGCTTTTTGGACCTAAAGATGATGCAGATGCAATGTTATGGACACCTGGGAGCCAGTACCTCACGTCCATTCAACCACAACTTCTGATTGCTTACTAATTTGCACTGATAGGCTCAGAAGGATTGTAACCATGAGTGTGGAGTGGTGTGAAAAATGTATTTATATTGCAAAGTCCCCCTAGTGGATTTAATGGAGGCTATGGCACGTCTCCCTTGTCATGGTAAAAGCGCTCTTAAGAGTAGGGGTTAGGGTTTATTTACTTTTTTTTTAGGGCTGTGGCCCTTTTTGAGGGAATGTGAAGAGTTAGGCTGGGGTTATGGAGTGGAAAGCTCCTACAATGTTAGGCCTTGCATGACTAATGCTCAAAAAAGACTTTGGTGAGCTGGCACAGGAGAATACGTCTCCTTCCCTATGGTGTTGTAGAGTCAGAGCAATTGAAGTGCCCCACGGCCTTGTATATCACTTTCTCTGCCTCAGTAAGGAGTGATTTACTTGGATTAGAGCCAACTCTCTAATCAGTAATTGTCTCATTGTCTTTTGTACCCACCCCATCCAGCCCATCTATATCCATCTGTCTCTTGTCTTACACTAAGGCCTTGTCTACACATAAACCACTGCAGCTGAGGTGCTGTAGTGCTTCAGTGAAGATGCTCCCTACGCCAATGGAAGGGCTCCTCCTGACAGTGAAGATAATCTACCTCCCCAAGAGGCAGCATCTAAGTCGAGGAGAGAATTCTCCCATCAACCTAGTACTGTCTACACCAAAGGTGAGGTTGGTTTAACTGTGTCGCTCAGGGGTGTGGATTTTTCACACATATGCGTGTTAATTTTCTAGTGAAGATCAGTCCTTAGATTGCTAGGTCTGTGGGACAGAAACTGTTTTTCTGTTCTATCTGTGCAACACCTGGAACAGTGGGGTTCCCAGTCCATGGCTATGATTCCTAAGCACTACGAGTTAGATTTACAAAGGGATTTAGGTGCCTACCTGTCACTTTAAGTGCTTAAATCCAAAACATAGATCCTCAAAAGCCCTGCCCAGTGGCCACCTAACTGGGGGTGCCTAAATTTCTGCTAGTGGACATGTACAATGCTGCTTCAGTCTTGAGGCCCAGGGCCTAGCTGGATCCGCAAATTATCTTTCCCCCACCTATCTCACCTCTGGTGCCCAATCTGGGAGATGTTGTCAGAGCATGCCTACTAAGTCAGGGCCAGCACAACCCACAGGTGGTGGTACCACCCTAGTTTATACTCCAATAGCCATGGGGTTAGTGCATTCACCTATGTTGGAGACCCAGGTTCAAATGCCCACTCTGCCTGATGTGTCATGTGTCCCGTATCCCAAGTGAGTTCCCTAATCATTGGGCTATAGAATCAATCTCTTACCCACTGAATCAAAGTGGAACAACTTCAACAGGAGAGTGGGAAATAGCCACCCTAGAGTACCTATTGCCAAGTGGTGAGGGCACTCACCTAGGCGGGAGACCTGGCTTCAAGTCCCTGCTCTATATCTCTCTGTGTGGATTTGAACCCTGGTCTCCCACATCCTGAGCAAGTGCTGCACTACTTCCTCCTCACCTTTTTTTTTTTTTTGAGAAAGTCCTGACCTGGTTTAGGTGCCTAACTGCTGAAGAGGGATCAGAGCTGTGAATCCCAAGCAGAGGGTGGTGCCTCTCACTAGACATTTATCTGTGAGCGGCATGAACACCCCCTCTCCTCAGCTCTTCCTATTGTCCAGCTTAGGTGACTCCCCATTCAGCCTGTTGGCTTATGTGAATCCTATTCTTAGGTGTCTTGTCCTCCCCCAGACATTGCATAGGGAGCCTGGGCACCTGAGAGTTGTGGATGCCAGTTAGGCATTGCACTGCTGAATCTAAGTCCCCTTGGTAGCTCTAGGCGTATGGTAACACAAATTATAAATATAATAAGCAGAGAGTAAGTGATTTAATGAATTCACACAAGAAGTCTATTGCAGAGCCAGAAAAGAACCCAGAGCACATGAGTTCCAGTCTAGTGCCTTAAGCACAAAGCCATCCTTCCTCTGCTATACTTTGTGGATGCAACATATTTACCCGTGCCGTTAGATCAGGGGTCGGCAACCTTTCAGAAGCGGTGGGCCGAGTCTTCATTTATTCACGCAAATTTAAGGTTTCGTGTCCCATAATACATGTTAATGTTTTTAGAAGGTCTCTTTCTGTAAGTCTTTAATATATAACTAAACTATGGTTGTATGTAAAGTAAATAGGGTTTTTAAAATGTTTAAGAAGTTTAACTTAAAATTACATTAAAATGCAGCACCCCCCAGACTGGCCAGGACCCAGGTAGTGTGAGTGCTACTGAAAATCAGCTTGCATGCAGCCTTTGGCACCCGTGCAATAGGTTGCCTACCCCTGCGTTAGATTATTAGCCCTTCTTAAGAACACCATTCAGTTTGGCACTGACTTTTCTCTGAACAGCAGCATATAGATGTGTTACAGTGCTATAGATGTGATTAGAAGTAATTATTTCTAAGGATAGATTGATAAACTCAAATCAGTTCTGAAGAAAAAGCAGACTGATTGTTGAATGTTGTGCTTGTTTAAGGTTTTTGCAAGCTACTTTTCCCATGGGGCTGAAACCTAACTTTTCACCACTGTGAATCCATTTTCCTCCCTTCCCTGAATCAACTTCTCGTTACTCCTCCCTCCTAATAGGGCCTGATTAAGGTGCACAATTGACTTAGGCTTTGGCTACACTTGCACCTGTAGAGCGGTTTGAGTTAAACCAGCCTTTGGAGAGCACACTAGGGAAAGCGCTGCAGTCTGTCCACACTGACAGTTGCAAGCGCACTGGTGTGGCCACATTTGCAGCGGCAGTGGGAGCGGTGAATTATGGGCAGCTATCCCAGCGTTCAAGTGACTGCAACGTGCTTTTCAAATAAGGGGGGTGGGGTGGAGTGGAGTGTGTTGTGTGTATGAGGGGGAGGGAGAGAGAGTAGGCTTTTGGAATGCTGACAGTGTTTTAGCACGCTATAGCCCTCGACCCCCACCTCTCACTCACTCACAGCAAACATTTACTGATGCAGGTAAGCAGCCAGGAGAAGATAAACGGAGCTTTGAAACTGCACTTCGGCATTCCTCAGTCGATTTCACAACAAAGAGAAGAGAGGCTTAAGCTTAATGAAATTATAGGACAGCTTCCGGAGGTCAATCAGTGCGTAATAACCTCGTTTACACTGGCCCTGGGACGGCTCAGCCAAGACGAAACAGCCGTTATCCCTCTCGGGAAGGTGGAGTACCAGGAGCGCTCTAACCAGGGAGTTAAAGAGCGCTACGTGCCTTGCCAGTGTGGACGGGGAGTAAGGTAGAGCGCTCTAGGAGGCTTTATTGCGGTATAAAGTGTAAGTGTAGCCAAGCCCTTAGCCACAACATACATAAAATTAATCATAGCTGCATGCAACAGTCATTGTGAAACCAGTAACATTGGTGACTTTGCTCTCCTATGCCAGTTGTTTTCCTCAGGTCACAAATAAACTTGTGTACACATTTAACTTGCCTGTTAACTGACATCATGCAGAAACAGCAGAATGGGAGAGATTGTTTCATATTCACAGAATATAGATGTGCCCCTAGACTCAACTCCCATTAGAAGACGATGCGTGATGTAGCACATTAACCTCTAACAGTGCGATGAGGGTTTTATCAGATTTGCACTTTGGCACAGATCCTTCAGAGAAAAAAGGATTCTACTTTAGGCAGTGCTATAAATCATGGGAAAGCTGGGTTTATTCCAGACTCTGCCACAGCCTTCCTTTGGGGCGTAGGACTGTTAATCTCCCAATTCCCCATGCATAAAATGAGATAATACTTCCCTACCTCATAAGTGTACCGTGAGGCTAAAGTCTTTGGGTGAGATCCTCAAGCCCATTCCAGTCCCTTTAGGCTGAATAAAAGGACCAGAGCAGCATAAAGGGGCCCTAAAAGTCCCAGTTCCAGCTGAGATTTCCTTCAGTACAGCCAGGACAGTAGACAGCTGTTGAGTCCTGGTGCAGGAAGCATACTGGGAGCAGAAGGGATATGTGAAGAGTGAGGCCATAACACTGCAGCCTACAGGGCCACTGAGGGGAGGCTGCCATAATTTAGAGGCCCCCCAGGACTGTGTATGGTATGCTGGGGGCCTCTCCACCTTCTGGATCAGGCTCCCCACCCCCCGCACTTCACTGCCTAAAAGATGCAGCACAGAATCTTGCCCATGGTATATGTAAGGTGCTTGGTTACGGTGCTGTGTAATTCAAAGTTTTTTTCTTCACTGAGGGCTGACTGCATGGGAAATTAAGCCTAATTAATTAACCATATGAATTTAACACATTAATCCTCGTGTAGATAAACTCATTTGGAAGTAAAGTGGCCTTAGTTTGCTTTAGCTTTGAGTTAAACTAAAGGAAAGATTTTTGTTTTGTTTAGTAGTGATGAGCTAGGAGAATATGTCTCAAAGGCTAAGCACCAGCTAGGAAAAACGAGAGGTGGAGGTGCACACCAGGAGGAAGAAAAGGTACCGCAGAGCTGAGAATTGGTCTGTGTATGTAAAGGGGCTAGGAAGTGTTGACGGGCACAGTGTACAAATCCAAAGAATACACTGAAAGAAGAAAAGTCACAGCGTCTATGTGGTCCACTCACTGCTTACTGTACATTACTGTTCAGTTCAACTTTATTAACAAAAAGGACACAACAGCGACAAGTCAGTTTCTACATGATCTTTCCTTCCGCAAAGGGGGGGGGCAGGTTTGCCCCCCCCCCCGCCCATTGAAGTCAGTGCTGCCACCTTGTTCACGTTACACCAACGCCACCCGGCAGCGTGCCAGACACGTGACTGCTGTGCCGCTGGCCCCGATGACAGGAACCCGGCACGTCACAGAAAAGGGGGGGCGGGGTCACAGCTGAGGGCGCTACCGCCGCCGCCGCCCGGATGGGGGAGACGCTTCAGGTCCGCAAAGGCCCCGCTCCCCGACGAGCCGCGCGCTCCCCGCGGCTGGGCCGCGCTCCCGTCCCAAGCCTGGGCCCCGTCCGCCAGCGCCTCTGGCGCCCGGACAGGGACTCCTCGGCCGGGGTGGCTGCAAGGCGGGCGCTTGGCCCCGCCACACCCAGGCCAGGCTCCGGCCCGGCGCCTGCCGCGGCAGCCCCGCAGGGGTGGGGCGGCCGGAGCGCCCCTTGTCCCAGCGGGGCCACGACACCCCGGCGCCCCCCGTTACCTGGCCCGCGTGCTTTTCCCGGAGCCGGGCAGGCCGCGCAGCAGGTAGAGGCGTTTGCTGAAGCGGCGCCTGCGGGGCTGCGCCCGGGCCGGGGGCTGCAGCCTCAGGGCCCCGAAGGCGCGGACCAGGCTCTCGTCCATGGGCGCAGGGCGGGCAGCTGCCAGCCGCAAACAGCGGCCCGTCAGCAGCTGCGGCTGGGCTGACACTGAGCATGCGCGCTAACGGCCCAACCGGGCATGGCCACGTGCTCCGGGGCGGGGCCCAGCTCAGGGAGGAGCGGGGCTTGAGGCCGTGCGCGAGGCGCTGCCCGCCGCGGGGGCGGAGGGAACCGTTACTCCAGGTGCACTGAGACGGGGGGGCCCGCTCATAGCACCGGGTTCCCCCCAGGGCTGTGCCCGGCAAGGCACCGTGCCGGAGCCCAGTGTCGGCCCTGGACCGGAGCTGCTGTAGTGAGTAGCTAAAGGAGCAGCGGCGATTCTGTGACCTCTGGTTCAGCCCCCCCCAAACCAAGTGCAACGGTCAGTGTTTGACAAGCGATTCTTAGCAGTTTCTAAAGCCTCGTGGCGGTTGAGAGGGTTGGCGGGCGGCTGGCCGCTCGCCCCAACGGGGCGGCCTTTCCCTTGCCAGTCTTCGCCACAAGCTTACTTTGGGGGCTCATATGATGTCAGGCTGACTGATTTCCAGGGCTGATGGCAAAACTTTGGGTTCCTTTAGTCCACCAAAGGGGAATCCGCCTTTGTCAACGGTTATTTTGCCTCTATCCAGCACCTTTGTCCTTGTGCAATTCCCCACTTGTGTGTAGCACAAGGTTCACTACAGGCCACATTTTTAAACGTTGAAAGCATCTAGCTGCTTTTGAAAAGCCCACTAGTTGCCTAAACGTGTTTAAAAATTTGGCCCTAAGGAGCGCTATACTCTTGTGTATTAAATTCTCAAACGTAAATGTCTACTGTACTTTTTACTCAACATAGGTACACTACTGCAAAATAGATTAGCAAGTGTGAAAAATCAGGAAGAGGGCAGGGGGTAATAGGCACCTATATAAGACAAAGCTCAGAATAGCGGGACTGTCCCTATAAAATCAGGACATCTGGTCACCCTAATTGGCAACCATCAGTATTAAAAAATCATGAATTATGCACTCAGAAGTCATGAAATTAAAATAAATACATACATGCATTTTGGGTTCTTTTAATTTGCCTTTTTTGTTGCTCAGGCTTTAGGGTGCATAGCTTCATACTTCTTTTGTTACCTCTCCTAAAAAAAGCCATAGACCTATGTTTACTTTTGAGGGGTTTAAGCATAGGTGCCGACTTTTGTCTGCGCTGGTGGGTGCTCGCACCTCCGCCCCACCCCAACTCCACCCCGGCCCCGCCCCTTCCCCCAAATCCCCGCCCCCTCCCCCAGGGAAAAAATGGTGGGTGCTGAGCCTGCCGCCCTCCCCCCCGCCCACCCCACCCACTTGTGCCCAGCTCACCTTCCATTAGCAGGGCCCAGCCAGTAAAACGCTGCCTGGCAGGAAGAGACACGCAGGGGGCGGGATCGCAGCCGCTTTCGCACAGCAGCAGCCCAGCCTTACCCCTCTCTTCGGGGGCGGAGTGTAACGCCCAGCAAACCAGCACCACTTGCTGCACACCCAGCCCAGCAGAGCCATAACTAGGAATTCTTCTTCGAGTGCTTGCTCATATGTATTCCAGTTAGGTGTGCGCGCGCGGCGTGCACGATCGTCGGAAGATTTTTACCCTAGCAACACTCGGTGGGCCGGCTGGCGCCCCCTGGAGTGGCGCCGTTAGGTGCCCCGATATATACTGCAGCCGGCCCATCGCCCCCTCAGTTCCTTCTTACCGCCCGTGTCGGTCGTTGGAACAGTGGAGAGCAGCTCGCTGACCTCCACAGCCCTAGCTTTACAAGTGCCTCGGGGAGTCCCATCTTCCGGACAAGTGCCGTATTTGTAAGTCCTTCAAGCCGCGGACCAAAAAGGAGCGGGACTTTCGTTTGAAGCAGCTCCTGTTAGAGGCGTCTCTTAGCCCGATGTCGGCGCCGCATCGTACCACGGCACCGGCCCCGGCGGCCTCAACGTCTGCGGCACCGGAGCGTCCAACCTCCGGTAAAGAACCCAGGCACCGTCCCTCGCTACCCGGGACTTCACAGAGCCGCTCTCTGTCCCCGAGAGCCAAGAAGTCGGGTGGACCGACTAAGGCGCCGCTGCATGCGCAGCCAGCTCCAGGCCAGCCTAGGTCTGTCGAGGCGCCCGCACCGCCAACTCCGGTACCGGAAGGACCGCTGAGTTCGGTGCCAGTGGTCTCCGTGCCACTTACTCCGGCCCTCCCTAGGCCGTTGAGTCCGGCGCCGCCGTCAACACCGGCGCCAGCCCTGCCAACTCCGGCACCCGAGAGGCCGTTGAGTGCAGGTCAGCCTCTGCAGGCTCCGGTACCGACGACTCCGGTCCCGCGAGGGCCGTTGAGCTCGGTAACCGCCAGCTCCCCGGCACGCTCCGTGGTTGAGCTCCCGCTGCCGTCCACGCCGGACACCTTCGCAGCGGCGCGGGACCTGATCCAGATGACCGCTCCGGTACCGACCCCGTCTACGGTACCGCCGGTGCGGATCATCACATCACGCGGCAAACCGGCCATCTTCCACCCGGTGCCGCAGGAGGAGACCAGCCAGCAGCAGCCACGTGCGTCTCCAAGGTACCGCTCGCAGTCCCGGCACCGATCACGATCCCGGCGCCGTTCCTACTCGCGGTACCGCTCCAGGTCTCCATCTGCATGGAGGTATCCTGACTCTCGGCGCCGCTCCCGGTCCCGCGGCCGGTCGACGCGCAGATCGCCGAGACGCTCCAGGTCCCGATCTGTGTCACGGTACCGAGATCATCGCAGGTACCGGTCCAGGTCCCGCCCTCGATCCGGCTCTCGACGCCGCTCCCCATCCCGGCGCCGATCCGACTCTCGACGCCGATCCGGCTCCCGGCACCGGACACCATCCCGGTACCGATCCGGCTCACGGCACCGGACGCCATCCCGGCACCGATCAGGCTCCCGGTACCGGATACCATCCCGGCACCGGACCCCACCGAGGAGGCAGACCCTGGCCACGCAGACGTCACTGCATGGCTACTCTGCCCCGCCCTGGCCTTCGCGCTCTGGATCCCGCTCTTCCAGAGCTGGTAGCGACCTCTACGCGGAGGACCGCACCATCAGCGACCAGGGTCACCTGCCAGAGACCGGGCAGGTTCAGGAGCGGTGGCCATTTTGGACCCCCATGGCATACTATGAAGCCCAGAGGGTACCAGTAAGAGCTCCTACCTCTACCACGTTGGAGCGTCGAGCGCCAGAGGCTACAGTCTCCCGCCCTCCAGAGGCTACAGTCTCCAGGCCTCCGCCAGAGGTAGAGCAGCCTGAAGCGGAGCCCCCACCCCTGGGCCCCGAAGAGGTACCCGTCGAGGACCCGCTCGCCCAAGGCCTGTCCTCTTCCTCCTCCCCTGATGAGGCAGTGGCTGGAGCATCATCATCCGGTCCACCTCCCATCGATCTAAGGGACCACCAAGCCCTGCTCCGCAGGTTGGCCCTGAATATGGACCTCCAAATCGAAGAGGTCCCTGAACTGGAGGACCCCGTGGTGGACATCCTGACGACTGATGCCCCCACTAGGGTTGCCTTACCTTTTGTGCGGACTATCCTTGCCAACGCCACATCCATCTGGCAGACACCAGCCTCAATACCCCCCACTGCCAGGGGGGTAGAGAGAAAGTACATGGCCCCCCCGAGGGATTTTCAATATCTGTATACGCACCCCCCTCCGTGTTCGTTGGTAGTCCAGTCCGTCAACGAGAGGGAGAGGAACGGCCAACAGGCCCCGGCGCCGAAATCAAAGGACGCCAAGCGCCTAGACTTGTTTGGCCGCAAGATCTACTCAGGAGGGGGCCTACAGCTTCGTGCGGCGAACCAACAGGCACTCCTGAGCCGCTATGCTTTCAACACCTGGGTCACGATGGACAAGTTTAAAGAGCTTATACCTCCAGAGTCCAGACAGGAGTATAAAGCCTTCGTGGAGGAGGGCAAAAAACTGGCCAGGACGTCGCTGCGGGCCTCCTTGGACATCGCCGACTCCGCTGCCAGAACCATCGCCTCCGGAGTCGCCATGCGGCGCATCTCCTGGCTGCAATCTTCCACCCTCCCAGCAGAGGTCCAGCACACTATCCAGGACCTACCCTTTGACGGGCAGGGCCTGTTTTCAGAGAAGACAGACCCTAAGCTGCAGACCTTAAAGGACGGTCGTACTATCATTCGCACGCTGGGAATGCATACCCCCGCGACGCAGCGTAGGCCCTTCAGGCCGTTCGTGAGACGCACCTACTTCCCCCCCCCGCCACGTCAAGACTATTACAGAAGGCCGCGTGGTCGAGGGGGTAGGAGACAGCAACCTGGCCGGCAGACCGGCCAGAGGCAGGGCCCCCACAAGCCATCATCGGGGCCCAAACAAAATTTTTGAAGGGGCGCTCGAGGCCGGAGTACCAGTCCATTCCGATCCCGCACTCCTGTTTATGAACCGCCTCTCCCCCTTCTCCCCGGCGTGGTCGAATATCACCACGGACCGCTGGGTTTTATGGCACACATACCTATACAAGACATTTGTAGGGCCGCGACATGGTCGTCAGTACACACTTTTGCCTCGCACTATGCCATAGTGCAACATTCTAGAGACGACGCCGCTTTTGGTTCGGCGGTCCTAAACTCTGCTGTATCACAATCCGACCCCGCCTCCTAGGAATGGCTTGGGAGTCACCTAACTGGAATACATATGAGCAAGCACTCGAAGAAGAAAACACGGTTACTCACCGTAGTAAATAGTGTTCTTCGAGATGTGTTGCTCATATGTATTCCAAACCCGCCCCCCTTCCCCACTGTCGGAGTAGCCGGCAAGAAGGAACTGAGGGGGCGATGGGCCGGCTGCAGTATATATCGGGGCACCTAACGGCGCCACTCCAGGGGGCGCCAGCCGGCCCACCGAGTGTTGCTAGGGTAAAAATCTTCCGACGATCGTGCACGCCGCGCGCGCACACCTAACTGGAATACATATGAGCAACACATCTCGAAGAACACTATTTACTACGGTGAGTAACCGTGTTTTTCTGCGCCCTAGGCAGGGGCGCAGAAATTCTTAGGGGCTCTTACCCGCTGCCGAATTGCCGCCGAAGCCGCAGCACCGGCGGACCTCCCGCAGGCAAGCGGAAGCGGCTTCGGCGGAGGCTATTTTTAGCAGCCGCCGAAGCCGCTTCCGCTTACCTGCGGGTGGTCCGCCGGTGTGCGTGCAGGAGGCCCCCTTCCGCCGAATTGCCGCCGAAGCCACGGCAGCAGCGGACCTCCCGCAGGTAAGCGGAAGCGGCTTCGGCGGCAGGGCGGAAGTGCTGCCGAAGCTGCTTCCGCTTACCTGCGGGAGGTCCGCCGCTGCCATGGCTTCGGCAGCAATTCGGCCGAGGGGGGCCTCCTGCACGCACACCGGCAGACCACCCGCAGTGCAAATATTTGTAATAAAAATAATAATATAAAGTGAGCACTGTACACTTTGTATTCTGTGTTGTAATTGAAATCAATATATTTGAAAAAGTAGAAAAGCATCCAAAAATATTTAATAAATTTAAATTGGTATTCTATTGTTTAACAGTACAGTACGATTAATCACGATTAATTTTTTTTGAGTTAATCACGTGGGTTAACTGCAATTAATTGACAGCCCTAATTTAAAGTTAAAAGTAGGTGATCTTGCTCCTTTTTGCTGCCCTGTGCTGGTCAGGATGTCTTTCATGAGCAGGAGAATTAAGGCCTAATATAGTACCATGATAAATCCTGCTGTGCACACAGAGGGTATTGGCCTAGCTGTACAGGGCAATACATATAAAGTGGTGGCACTCTTGTCCCATTAGAATTAACCAAATGATCCATGTTTTTGGTGCTTTAAATATAGAGAGTCCTCTTTGATCTCAGCATCTCCCTGCTCAATAATCACACACGATATAAACCTTATCTTGTACTAAGTATGTGTTCCCAGAAAAATGTAACTTACAAATACAGCAGTTGTTGTGTTTACACCTTTCTTACATTATGATGGTAATAGGAATGAGTTTATTATTGCAATATCCACAAACATGTGAGTACACAGTATGAGAGGCTACAACAAAAATATTTTCAGACCACTTAAAATATTGTGGTGGTGTGTCTCAGCACATATGCAGAGTGCAGGGCCCATTACATAGGGTTGCCAACTTTCTGATTGCAGAAAACTTAACACCCTGGTCCCGCCTATGCTCACTCCATCCCCCCTCCCTCCATCGCTCGCTCTCCCCTATCCTCGCTCACTCCCTCATTTTCACAGGGCAGGAGCAGGGGGTGGGGTGGGGTGTGAGGGCTCTGGCTGGGAGTGCAGGCTCTGGGGTGGGGCCAGGGATGAGGGTTTTGGGGTACAGGAGGGGACTCTGGGCTGGGGGGCAGAGCTGAGGGGTTTGGCGTGTTTGAGGGGGCTCCGGGCTGGGGCAGGGGTTTGGGGTGCACGGGGGAGGGCTTCGACTGAGGTGTGGGCTCTGGGGTGGGGCATGCAGGAGAGGGCTCTTGGCTGGGGCCAAGGGATTCAGAGTGCAACTGGGGGCTCAGGTCTGGGATAGAGGGTTGGGACGGGGAGGGAGTGCAGGCTCTGGGAGGGAGTTTGGGTGCGAGAGGAGGCTCAGGGCTGGGGCAGGGGGTTGGGGTGAGGGTGTGGGGTGGGCTCCAGGTGGCATTTACCTGAGGTGGCTCCCAGATGTGGCGACATATCCTATGGCTCCTAGGTGCAGGGGCTGCCAGGGAGGGTCTGCGTGCTGCCCTCGCAGCTCCTGTTGGCCGTGGTTACCGACCAATGGGAGTTGCGGAGAAGGGGCTTGGGGCATGGGCAGCACACGGATACTCTGTGGCAGCTGCTGCACCTAGGAGCCAGAGGACATCACCGCTTCCACGTGCATAGTCTTGGGGAGCAGGGGAGCCTGCCTTAGCCCCACTGCACCGTCAACCAGACTTTTAATGGCCTGGTTAGCGGTGCTGACTGGAACCGCCAGGGTCCCTTTTCAACCAGGCGTTCTGGTCAAAAACCAGACACCTGGCAACCCTACCATTACCTGACCCAGAAACATCCCAAAATCCAAAGTACTAGATATGTTCTGTATTTGTTTCCAAAGCTGTAAAGCATGTTTTCATTGTAGGCAAGCCACTTGACAGGTCACTCTGTTTATTCACCTTACAGCTGAGCTAATCAGACCTCAAGAAGGGGAAATGTTATCAACATAGCTGCTGAAGATAGCTCTGTGACATCAATGCAAGACTATGCACGTCTGCTGAGAGGTGGTTTTGCTGACAACACTGAGAAATGTTTTGAAGAGGAGGAGGATGCTGACATTCTTATGAAGATCTGAAGAAGCCAGGCATATGTGCTACATATTATAGCCACATTATAAAATCAGAGAATTATAGAAATGTAGGGCTAGAAGGGACCTGAAGAAGTCATTGACTCCAGCCCCCTGCACTGAGGCAGGACCAAGTACAGGCGAGTCTCATCTTACGTTGGGGTTACATTCCGCAGTCAGCGCGTAAAGCGAAAACTGCATATAGTCAAATGCTCGAGTTGAATGGCGGGCGAAATCGCCCGCACTACAGATAGTTTTTAAATTGTTATTTTTCTTTTTTTGCTGACCGCGCAAAGCTGAATTCACGCATGTTAAATGCGCGTAAAATGGGATGCACCTTTAAACCTAGACCATCCCTGACAAATGTTTGTTCAACCTGTTCTTAGAAACTTCCAATGATGGAGGTTCGACAACCTCCTTAGAAGCCTATTCCAGATTTTAACTACTCTTATAGTTAGTTTTTCCTAATATCTACCCTAAATCTCTTTTACTGCAGATTAAGCCCATTAGTTTTTGTCCTACCTTCCATGGACATGCAGAACAATTGTTCACAGTCCTCTTTGCAACAGCCCTTAACATATTTGAAGACTGTTAACAGGTCCCCCTCAGTCTCCTTTTCTCAAAACTAAACATTCCCACTTTCCTCCTAGATCAGTTTCTTTTATCATTTTTGTTCCTCTCCTCTAGATTCTCTCCAGTTTGTCCACATGTTTCCTAAAGTGTGGTGTCCAATTCTGGACACAGAACTCCAGTTTAGGCCTCACTAATGCCGAGTACAGTGAGACAATTACCTTCTGTGTCCTACGTACAACACCCTTGTTGATACATCCCAGAATATTAGCCTTTTTCACAGCTGCAACATACTGTTGACTCATTCAATCTAAGATTAACTATAATCCTACATCTATTTCAGCAGTACTAACACCTAGCCAGTTATGCTCCATTTTTTTAGTTGTGCATTTGATTTTTCCTTCTTAAGTGAAGTACTTTGCACATGTCTTTACGGAATTTCATCTTCTTGATTTCAAACCAATTCTCTAATTTGTCAAGGTCGTTTTGAATTCTAATCCTGTCCTCCAAAGTGCTTGCAACCCCTCCCATCTTGGTGTCAGCCACAAATTTTATAAGCATATGCTCCACTCTGCTATCCAAGTCATTAATAAAAATATTGACTAGTACTGGATCCAGGACTGAGCTCTGTGGGACCCTACTGGCTCCACCCTCCCAGTTTGACAGTAAACAATTGATAACTATTCTTTGAGTACAGTCTTTCAACCACTTGTGCACCCACCTTACAGTAATTTCATTTAGACAGTATTTCACTAGTTTGCTTATGAGAATCTCACACGGACCTGTGACAGAAGCTGCAGATATATAATGTCTACTTCTTCCCCCCATTCAACAAGTCAGTAACCCTGGCAAAGAAGGAAATTATAATGGTTGGCATGATTTGTTCTTGACAAATCCTTGCTGGCTATTTCTTATAATTTTATTATCCTCTAGATGCTTACAAATTGATTTTTAAATTTAATTTTTAAACTGACAGTATTCCTTTAAGAGTCAAACATCAAAACCTTTTCTTTTTAATAAAAAAAAGAAGATACTGAGAGATTTTGACATTTCTTTTTTATTTCAGGTGTTCTGGAAGTTCAATACTCAGTTAACAATATTAGATTTCATGGACAGTAAATGTACTCAGATTCCTATTCTTTGTCAAATAAACATAAATAGGAAAAAAAATCTCATTTCTGTTAAATGTTTGGGTGAATCTTTCTTTAAATTTAATGTGACCTGTTCTAATGTCACTAGTATTTTATGCAAAATTATGCTACACTAATGTTGCAACCAATGTGAAATACCAACCCCCTTATTATTTTATATAGTGTTCATGTTGGCAGAAGTACAGTACATTTTCTCCCAAGGGAAAACAATATTAAGCAAAATTGAAGTACCAGTTTTGCCAATGGTGCAGTAATAATTTTAGAAATACTGATGTGCTAGAGCTGCTTATTCAATTTTGTTTATTGGTTTTACATTGGCGCCTGGGGGTAAATTGCAGGTAGTTTAGATCACAAAGCAGCAATCCTTTAGCAGGCGTTCTGGTCAGGAGCTGATACATAATAAAATACTGGCGAGGGGGAAAAGGGGGAAGGACAGAAGATGAGAGATGCCCAAGTCAGAGAAACTGTATTAAATTGTTTTTTTAATCTGAAGCATGTGTGTATGTGAGTGTGGGAGGAGGATTGTGGTAATTTAATCCAGATTGTTTGTTTGACAAACATATGCAATCTAAGCTTTCTAATGTGATAGCCTCACCTCTCTTCGACCCCCTGGTCTTTTATTTTTTCCACTTTACCTGCCATGTGTCAAGGTAATTTTTGTCCTCTATTCATTCCCACACATCAGAGAGAAGCTTTCATCCACTCCTGTGACAGGGCCCCCTGTGATTGACAAAAGTTGTGCTAGGGGTAAGTAGAATTTTCTCTCTTCCCTTCTGTTTTCCTTATGTGTAACTATTTTGCAGGGCCATCTATGTCATAAACTATCAATTTGTCCTTTCACCTTCCCCCCCACTCCCTTTTCTATTGTTAGTCTTCACCTTTACTGCTTTTAAATTCCTCCTCTCCTCCTGTGTGTTATTACTCCTTTTCATAACCAAACCCACTCCCTCTTCATACTTTATCCCCTCTTTCCACTCCCCTCCCTGTTACATATGTCCTCTTGCTTTCCCCCTCCCTCTCTAGTTCACCACACCACATTCATTCCCTTTTGGGCTCCTCACCCCTCCCACACTTGTTCTGACACCATTTATGTATGAGTGCTGGTCATTCAGTGCTACTTGACCACTCTCCTCCTGCAGCACCTCTGAGACATGCTCCACTCACCACCTCTGCCTCTGAGACACCAAGTAATTAAGCGCCAGTTTAAGGAATGGCATGATTGTGAGCTGTGCACCACAAAACTACTGGCAGGAGAGCAATTTGATGCTTCCCCATGGAAGTCCTAAAGCACTGCTAAGCCACACTGTTCCTATACCCTCCAAAGAACAGACACATTTATGAAACCCAGTAATGCCTCAAAGAAAACTGAAATTCTATTTTAAAAGCATTGTTAATCTGCTTTTGTTGCTCATTCCCCACATGAAATCAATCTTCTGTTAGTGCTATTATGATAATTTCCACAGCAACAAATAGAGATGCTACTAACAAAACTATGGCTTCAGGTGGGGAATAAGCAGCAGCTAATTAATTCTGAAGGAAAAACCCAGCAATTAAAACTAGGGAAGTAAAACACAAAAATGTGTTATACCAGGAAAATAATTATTTTTAATTAGGTTATTTTCAAAGTTTTCCACGAGTCATCATGAGGTTCTTTAGACAACAGAGGCAAAAGGAGCATCATTGATGGTAATATAAATAACTAAATATCAATGTTCGTAAAGGCCCCAATCAAAAGCCAATTGAAGTTAAGGGGACTGTCTCCATTGAGTTCAATGGGATTTAGATCAGCCCCAATAACAAAAAATCAAAGATGACTTCTACTTATTTCTATAGTCAGAAATAAGTCTATATCAATGTAGTCTAAGGGAGATAGCAAGCATGGGTTCAAGACAAAGTAAATATGAATAAGAAAAAGGTTAAGTATTTGTGGAACAAGGAATAGGAAGGAGAGACTGATGAAGACTTGCTCCATTTAGTATCATGAGGAGGCAAGGGATGAAAACAATTAGTAACAGGAATAGGAGAAAACAGAAGTAGGCAGAAGTAGCAAGGATAAATCATCTAACTTGCCACAAACACAAGACTTATAAAGGGACACCAGCAGTGAAGTTAGATATCCCGCTCTGCAAACGCATTGTTACCATCAAGCCATTATCTTTTAATGCCTGTAGCAAATATTTCTGCATTCCAATAGTGAATTAGATCCAGGAGTTTGAAGCTCATAGTTTATGTAGACAACAGACTCCTCCTCTTCCTTTGGTTTGTAAACACAGAAATCAGTCAATGTGGAAATCTTTTTGCTATTTTTGCTTCAGACTAAACATTGGCCAAAACAATCTCCTTTATGTTCAGTTTCTCTGTGCAATAGAAGGATGAGTAACAAAAGCATGGATATCAAGTGACTTCTGAAAGTGGCCGTTTGACAATCAAAAATTATTACAATTTTTTTATTTCAAAACCAGAATGGGTGGCAATGTGGATATAAAGCCTAAGGATTATTGAGGGTCATGGATTCAGCACCAAATTCTACACTGAATACTTCTTCCAGGTTATTCCTTACATTTATAACACTTGATTGTAAACTGAGGTCCTTCCATGATGGTGCCAAGATTGACACATTTCTGTAATATAAAAGAAGAGAGTCTGCTGAAGCATCATAATAACCAGTCAATGCAGATTTTAAAAATACTAACTGTTGTAAACATTGTTTCAATATTACCACATCCTACCCTATGACTAAAAGAAAGTATTAAAGGATCATTTTTCACCTCCAGTTCCTAATAAAGGGATCTATTTCCTTCTCAGTTTTAGCAGTTTGATTTTCATTCCTTCTTTTGAAGGAGGTACAAAGAGGGATTTTGAAGGCTTAGAAAAGAAATGAAGTGTAGAGTAGAAAAGGTGAAAAGATTGAAAAGAATATAGAGGAAGGGAAGATAGGAAGACAATGTCCAAGATGGAGAAAGGGAAGGAGCTTGACATCATGAAGAATCAAAAACAAGAAAAGGAATAAAGAATAACAATACTTACAATGAACTTAAAATTGCACCAATATTACTTCAATCATACATAGGCCTCAGAAACTGATTTAAAGTTCTTTTTCTCTGTTAAATTTATATGGAACCTGATTGTCATCTATAAAAAATCTGAGGAATTCTGTGGAAGATATCAGCACAATTTGATCTACAATTTCTTAAGCTCTTCTAAGTAGATACAAGCCTGTATTCTATCTAACTCTTGTGTCTCCTATCAATTATTCCCTCTCTTTTTTAAGTCAAATGTGAGGCTGGGCTTTATTGGCAAACATTATACATGGGAGTTCTCTCTCTACATTTGTCCAATCTCTGCGTATATTTAAACAAATAATTTTATTTTAACAAAGGGAGTAGTATTCTCCTTCATTTGAGCTTCAGTTCTAGCATAAAATGTCTAATAGTCTAAAGATCTATTTTGTTTTGTGTAGAGGTTTTGCATTTAATGATGAAAAGAGACTGTTTATAGATAGTTCTCTGTGCTCATAAAGGCACTGACTATACACGTATCTATGGTATTAGCATACCTTTCTCTGCAGACTGTTACAGTTTTATCTGACTATGCATTCTTAAAAGCAGATCTTTCACACTATTGAGTTCAAAATGGCAGAATGAAAAAAAAAAAAACAATCACCACCAACTCAAATGTTATTAGATTCCTTCGTTCACCATTTGATGACATGATCATGTGTTGGATTTGTCACTATCTATATTTATCTATGGATAATTTTAAAAACCCCAAAGAGGTTGATTTAACACTGTTTACTCCATTCTGAGTAAATCTGAAGGTACTTCAACTAAGAACTTACATCCATACTGAACATCCATCCACATACAGTCTGATAGGTAGGATGTACAGTATTGCAAGAGAGGCATTGAATTGTAAAAAAATAACCACCTTAGGTGTTGCCTACACTTACATTTTATAGCGCTCTAACTTGCTGGCTCAGGGGTGTGAAAAATCACCCCCCCTGAGCGCAGCAAGTCTGAGCGCTTTAAAGCGGTAGCGTGGACAGGCTCCGAGCGCTGGGAGCCGTGCTCTCAGCGCTCGGAGGTAATCTCCTCGTGGAGGTGGATTACCAGGAGCACTGGGAGAGCGCTCTCCCAGCGCTCGCACGCGATCACACTCACGCTTCAAATCGCTGCTGCGGGAGCATTCCCGCGGCAGCACTTTAAAAATTCAAGTGTAGCCAAGCCCAAAGTTACATTTGGAATATCACACCCCAAATTTACTCTGTCATTATAATGACATTCATTACATTTTAGGACTTCATTTTTTTCTCCCCACGCTCATAATGTTCACACATACCTTCATAAACACAGACATACTTGTACATACACAAAATACAGAAATAAGGTTCATTCTGTATTACTTAGAAATATAGTAACATAAACAAGTTTAATGGTTAAGATATCAGCCAGTGTCCTGTCCTACAAAACATGAGTTTGAGAAATATCATCTAGGAAAATATCAAATCATTACTTGGAATAGTTAGAATTAAAAGGATTGGGGAAATGAAGCTCCTAATCTCTGGATCACGAGACACAGTATGTGTTGTCTGTTAGCACCAGTTAATCGTAGGTAGAGGTGGTTGGGATTTTTTTGACAAAACAATTTTCATCAGAAAATATGTTGAAATGTATGAGTTTCAATTAAACTTTTATCAGGAAGGTTTCTCAGGTCCAGGATGGAATTTCTGGTCAAAAGGAGAAAGTGAGAATCCCTACCCAAAATAGCCAATAGGCTAGTGGTTAAGGCATTCACCTGAAATGTGGGAGATCCTCTGCTCTGCCTGGAAAGAACTTTAACCTGGGTCTCCCATATTGCAGGTGAGTGCCTACCCACAGGCTATAGCTATTCTGAGATGGGTCTCTCTCAGTCTCTCCTGTTGGAGCTGTTCCACTTTGTATAAATAATTAAATATTTACTTATAGTAAAGTCATAGGTGCTTACAGACAGGATGAGCTGTTAGTATTTTTCAGATCATTTTATTAAAAATGAATGCAATAATCTTTGTTTTTCAGCTGTTTAGACCAGCATTATCCATAAGAATGATAGTTTTATAAAATGTTACCTTTATCTTCATGTTGACTTTTTCCGTTTAAGATGACATTCAAGATTGGTTGATATACAAGTGCTTGTTGTCTGGATAAGTCACGGAATTCTCTTCTACTAAATCTTGATATAGGTTTGTGTCCAGAAGTGTTTCATAAGATTCTTGACTCTTTTGGCAATCTTTATTTGTATCCTCCACAGTGTTGGCACCAACTAAAAAAACATGATTGTAATTTGCCAGATGACACCCAAAGTATAATTTATATACTTTGTCATTTGTATTTATGACAAGATTATTTACAGAACAAGATTATGGCCCTAGAAAACTACAAATGTTACCAATTTTACACACAAAATATTTAATCTATTTTGTTGGATTTTTCAGCTATGCCCTGACAATTACACACATTCCCTACAGGTCTGAATCTCTCTTGGCTCTCCAGCAAATTAACTTCCAAGCCAAGAGCTACAGGGTATGTCTATACTGCAATTAAACACCCGTGGCTGGCACGTGTCAGCTGAATTGGGTGCAAAGAGCTCGGGCTAAGGGGCTCTTTAACTGAGGTGTATACCTTTGGCCTCAGGCTGGAATTCAAGCTCTGGGACCCCACGAGGAGAGAAGATCGCAGAGCCTGATCCCAAACTTCTACACTGCAATTAAATAGCCCCTTATACCGAGCCCTATAAGCCCAAAATCAGCTGACACAGGCCAGATTCAGGTGTTTAATTGCAGTGTAGACATACCCTCAGTTTCTCTTTTCCCACTGGATCTGTCCCCAACTTCAGACACTAAGTTATCTGTCATTCTGCAGGGAATAATTATATCATGCATTTCCAACAATTTTAAAAGGCCTTATGCCAACTTGTGCAATTATATTAAACACCTTAAGCTGTTTCCTAGATGTGAATATTCTCCTATGGTATAGTATTTTAGAACACATACATACAGTATATGAAGTAGTGTGCATTACCAGACTCTGCTGCAGCAGATACCTTTAGAGAAAGGCTGCCAGCAGAGACCTTATGGGCTAGAGAGAGAGGATATATGCAATTGGTGATTACAGAGAGAGGCTGCTGGAAGCCAGCTCTCCCACTGAAGACAGCAGAATTGTGGGATGGATGCTTTTGATGTTTCCAGTGCCCAAAGTAGTAGGACATTGAGTAGAAGCTAGTGGTGACCCACCCATCCTAAGAAATGAAAATCAGATTGTGAGGCAACTGGAAACATGCTCCTGCCATCTGAACACTACAGGATTCCTTCACCTAACACAGCCCTTAATGTTTCTCATCAAGCCTCACTTTCCTCTGCTGCCTAGGAGCCTGATCCATTGAGGTGCTGATAACCTTCAATACCCACTGAACTCAATGAGGGTTGATGACCCTAAACACTTCACAGATAAAATCTAAGACAACATGTTTTTCACTTTGTAGCCCGATCTATAGATTATAAATTAATTATATTGATTACTTAAGAATTCCCAGTTATCATTTTGAGGGTTGACAGGTTCTTGTCCCAAGATCAGGCCCAGTATTATTAAAATTACTATATAGTTGGGAACCCCAACGTGCACTCACACTATTAGAACTCTTCTATATTTCCAAATAGTTTATTAATACATTTAGCAAAGTCACAAACACTCTAACTCAGTAAGGCAGATAGAGAGACTACAGAATGTACATCTGAGCATCCATATACTCACACCATCCCTTGCAGGACAACCTGAAGTGTTAGCCATTATCTTCCTCATTACCATCAACTTCCTCCTCACCACCAATGGCCATCATTCTGGTCCCTTCCAAGGGCTACATCTCTCTCTCTCTCCTACTGCCCATAGACTGGCATGCAACTTCTATAATACGTTAAGCTGATGCCACTATATCTAATGCATAGTCAGTAGGGGTTTTTCCCCTTTTCCTTATGTGTATTTCCTCATCCTACTAATGTTGAGGTGTCCTCTTTCTATAGGTTAGTATATTAATACATATAACTACAATTTCAACTCATGATCATATCCGCCATCGCTTACTTAAGATTTGGGGTTATTATTTCCATGTTCCTTGTGGTAGCACTTACTGGAACATTCTACTTCCTACCATTGCTATCCTTAGTTCCTATAATCTAAAGGTAACTGTTGATCTATGCCAAGAGTTACGGCCTACTTAACCACACTTATGCTAGTTTATGCTTCAGCTAATGTCTTACAGGACATAGGATACTGTAGGCTTCTTGCATTTCGGCTGAATATAATGAAAGCAGCTAAATATAATTAAGGCAGGGCAGTGAATACAGTAAATGCAAGCCTATGCACTACAACTTTAAGCTTCATCTGAATTGGATTCAAGTAAACTCAAAGTAAAATTATTCAATTAATTTAATAAGAAAAACTGTTAAGGTGCAGAATTTCAAATCACAAGTCAGGAAATTCAAAATTGTGTCCCACAGCAGCTGTAACACTGCCACATTGTATGTATACTGTATATGGAAGTACACACTTAATACCATACACTACAGTACAAAATCCTGCACTTGCACAAGAAGTAGTTACAGATACTATGGGCACAGTAACTTTCAACTAACTTACTTCTACATTAACTGATTGTTGCACTGAATAAATAACGTTTACATTCTTTTTGTTCACAAAAATATGCTTACCAGCCAAGGAATTCCCATTCTGTAATCCATTCTTTTTCTGTTTCCTCTAAAAACAAATAAAATAAGCAATAATAAAGGAGAGAAGAAGAAAAAATATATATATGATGGTCTGGGGGCTTGGGTAATCAGTGTACAGAACAGATTCCATATTACATTACATAAGTTTTTAATCTGTATTTACAAGGCTTTTGTCCTTTTCATCACACTATCCTGTATTATCTCCTAAAAATTGCCACCATAAAACAACAGCCCTAGTAATAGGCTATCCTTTCATTGAGAAGTGACAAATGAAAATTTTTTATATTTCTTAACCTATTTCAGAAATATGATTCAGTCCAACTATTGACTAAACTACTCTGTATAAACAGTATATAAATATGTAATATTGAAATACGAAACTATGCTTACATTCACACCTTTAGAATATCTACCTACAGCTTTGCATTGTCCTACTTTGTCAATAATGGGGTATTTCCTAACATGTGAAATTATACTGTACCCTCGACCAGTAGAGAACACCTGCATGTTCAAATATGTATATGTATATAGTGGGACAAATATTCTAAGAGGGCCAAACCCAGCCTCTGTTTTGCATGCATATTATTGAATCACACATATGTGAAGGCACATGTGACATAGACTATCACTTGTGCATGCAAGTGATGGGATTTGCATATGTAAATTCTATCAACTGTAAGTGCCAGTGACAATGTTCAAAGTATGGATATAGATATCCATGCCTGCAGAGGCTACTTTCAGAAAGTTTGGAAGCAGTATATAAATATACGTATATGTACAGGGCCCCATCCTAAAAATCATCTTCACCCAAACTCCTGTTTAAATGAGAGGGGTTCTAAGTATGCACGGAGATCTGACACAGCCCTAGGCAATTTGCTCCTCTAAGGAAATGTCAATGTGTGCACTACTTTCCCCTACCCATCCAGCTATTCTATCCCATTTTACAATTATTTAAACTAACACTGGCATTACACTTTTAAAAAATGTACTGTGTTCCCTGTCCATTCTCGTTTCCTTTCCCTACTTTTTCCTTTCCATTGCCTATCTATCTTGGCATAACTTTTCTTTTTTCTTCTGTTTTTCCCTTAAGTTTATTTTTAGAGTAAAATTTTTCTGATTTCTCGTCTCCCTTTATTCATTCCTCCACCATTCACAGACATACATTATACATTATCCCATCAATCAAATTCTCCCTTATATACCCTCCAAGCACATACGTTTTATTAAAGCTAATGTTAAAAAAAAGTATATAATACATAGGTTGAGAAAAGAGTGTCTGTACATCTGGGTATAGTTCTTAGATTATCCACAAAGTTTGTTTTTAAAGTCATAAGATACATATATACATAAGCGACAGTTCTGTAGCACCTTATAAACTAACAGATATATTGGAGCATAAGCTTTCGTGGGTGAAGACACACTTCGTCAGATGCATGTGGTGGAAATTTCCAGAGGCAGGTATAAATATGCAGGCCAGAATCAGGTTTGAGATAACAAGGTTAATGCAATCAGCCCAAGAAAGAAACCAACAGAACACCACTGGCCATCACCTACAGTCCCCTGCTAAAACCCCTCCAAAGAATCATCAGTGATCTTCAACCCATCCTGGACAACAATCCCTCACTTTCACAGGCCTTGGGAGGTAGGCCAGTCCTCACCCACAGACAACCATAGAATCATAGAATATCAGGGTTGGAAGGGACCTTAGGAGGTCATCTAGTCCAACCCCCTGCTCAAAGCAGGGCCAATCCCAAATTTTTGCCCCAGATCCCTAAATGGCCCCCTCAAGGATTGAACTCACAATCCTGGGTTTAGCAGGCCAGTGCTCAAACCACTGAGCTATCCCTCCCCCAGATCAAATGCCCAACCCACCAACCTGAAGCATAGTCTCACCAGCAACTATACACTGCACCATAATAACTCCAACTCAGGAACCAATCCATGCAACAAACTTCGATGCCAACTCTGCCCACATATCTACACTAGCAACACCATCACAGGTCCTAACCAGATCAGCCACACCATCACTGGTTCATTCACCTGTACGTCTACCAAGGTAATATACGCCATCATGTGCCAACAATGCCCCTCTGCTATATACATCAGCCAAACTGGACAGTCCCCACGTAAAAGGATAAATGGACACAAATCAGATGTTAGGAATGGCAGTATACAAAAACCTGTGGGAGAACACTTCAATCTCCCTGGACACACAATAGTAGATTTAAAGGTAGCCATCCTGCAGCAAAAAAACTTCAAGACCAGACTTCAAAGAGAAATTGCTGAGCTACAGTTTATTTGCAAATTTGACACCATCAGCTCAGGATTAAACAAAGACTGTGAATGGCTAGCCAACTACAAAAGCAGTTTCTCCTCTCTTGGTGTTCACACCTCCAGATCAGCTGCTAGCAGTGGACCTCATCCTCCCTGATTGCATTAACCTTGTTATCTCAAACCTGATTCTGGCCTGCATATTTATACCTGCCTCTGGAAATTTCCACCACATGCGTCTGACGAAGTGGGTCTTCGCCCATGAAAGCTTATGCTCCAATATATCTGTTGTCTATAAGGTGCTACAGGACTCTTTGTCGCTCTTGCAGATCCATACTGACACGATCTGTACTACCCCTCTGATATACACACAAGATACATATAATTGCCAACATCAGACATACAAGCTAGATCTAGGTTCACTTGGTTCTGCCTCCTTGAGGTCCCTTCCAGCCTATGTTTCTATGATTCTAAGCTCATTCACCTCCTCTCCTCAACATACTTAGGATGATTTCTTATCTGTCCCCACAAGGGAGAAAGGTTTGGAGAAAGGCTCTTTTTCTCTTCACCGACAGAGGGGAGTGGCACTGAGCTGGGTCTCTGAATAGAGTGCACTGACAGAGTGTAAAACGATTACAGTTTCTGACCAGACAAAGTAAGCTAAGTCCCAGTCAGCCACTCAGCACATACTCTATGAGCATTTTTGTTAGAAGTAATGGGTAAGGAACTGCAGATACCAGGGGGCGGAGTCTGCTTAGAGGGCATTAGAGGAACAGAAGGAGGAAAAGAAAGGTGGAGGACAGTATCTGCGGGGTAAAAAGAAGGACCCTGAGCAATAGGGAGAGGTTTTATTTCTGTTGACTGGTTCATATGTTTTTCTGCTGCTCTGTCCACCTAAACCCTCAACCCTGCTATAGTTAGAGCTCTCCCTTGCACAGGGCTTGCAAGACACGATCTATATAATGCCTCTTCCTTCACTGTTTGTATTCACTTATATAAAACATGGATCTTCCAGCAAGAAATACTTTCTCCACATGAACTGAATGCAGAAGCACAATGATGGGGGAGAGAGGGGGGAGCGGCAGGAGGGGCATAGATGCTAACACAAATTCACAGTCTCCCCATGTCTCTCCAGGGGGAGGGGAGGGTAGGGACATGGGGTGGCAGCTTCTCCTGTGGCTCTGGCTCCCGGCACTCCCTCGACCCAGCTCCCTGCTTCCCAGAACCCTAGGATGTCATCTCCTCACACTGCCTCTTCCACCTCTTCCACTGATGGTCTCATTCTGGAAGAAGAGATGGTGGCTCGGTGAGGACGTGGCAGGTGACCTGGGCCCACTTATTCAGAAAATTCTGGTTGCACCCTAAAGTAAACAGTGCCTCTTTACTCCTAAAATACAGGAAAGCCTTGCAGAGGACTAAAACTCATACCTCCACAGATGTCTTCCATAGTAAATGGATCTGCTTTGATGTTTTCCAATCAAGAGGAACTATGTAATCATCCGGCAATAAAGATTCTGAAAAAGAACAAGACATTTTCATAGTGACTATTAATACCTCGTAACATAAAGCAGTGATCCATCAGAATAGTATCATGGCATTATTTTGTGTCAGGTTTCATGCATATCTGAAGGAGATACTGCCAGCTCAAACAAAGCCCAGAATTTGGGTTTTATACAAATAAGCTTCTACAGAGCCTAAGACCAATAAAAACAATTTTTCTATATTTTTGTTTAATGCCAATGTAAAGATATTTTTTAAACCAAAGATTTTCCTGCAGTATTTACACGCCCAAAATTGTAGCTTTGTCCAAGTGCATGGGAACCAGAAAGAGAAATTTACTAAGAAAATCACTAAAAACAAAAGTGAAACTTCATTCTCTACACTGAATAAAATGCAAAAAGTAAACAAACATCTTAAATGAAAAGTAAATTTAGTTTTTAAAATGTTATCAGTTTTAACAATTTATAAGAGGAGGATATTTTAACATAGTATATGGAAATTGTTCTATAAATGTCATATTTTTAACCTGATAGAGTTCCTCAATGATTAAAGTTGAAAAGAAATGCTTTGTAGAAAAACAGTGTAAAACGTTTATGGAATATATGTTCTGTTATATGTGTTAACTGTAAATAAGTGAAAATTGGTTAACTAAAAAGCTATTTACCTTCACCCACAAATTAATTGTAGTTGCCTTAACAGTACACAGCAGTACATAACAGTTTAGGACAGGCAATGAGGAAAAATATGTATGACTGAAATTGCAGCAGACATTTAAAAAGAAATAATATTGATACTCAAATCCAGGAAAGTGGAATTAACACCTATAATTCTGAGAAAAATGCTATGGGTTCTTTAATGATCACAAGTGGCCAGTGCCTCAGGCTATGGCTACACTACAGCTTAAGTCGACATAAGTTATGTCACTCACAGGTGTGAATTAGCCACCCTCCTGAGCAACGTAACTTATGCCGACTTAAGCACCAGTGTGGATAGCACTATGTCGGCAGAAGAGCTTCTTCCACCAACATAGCTACTGCCACTCGTGGGGTTGGGGCGCTGGAATAGGAGGGCCCAGAGGGTCATGGCCCTCCCACTTCTTGAAAGAGGATGGGCCTGGTCTGTCCACTTTTTGCCACAGGCTCCACCCTTGCCCCTCCTCTTCAACCAGAGGCCCCGGCCAGACTGGCAGCTGGAGCCTGGCTGGGGACCCCGGGTAGCAGGGGGCGCTATACCACAGACCCTCCAGCAGTCCGGGGTCAGGTGGCCGAAAGTAGCCTCCATCCCGTGTCCCCCTCCCCCCTCCAGGTCCCCTGCCCACGGCAGATAGAGGATGCATGGCTCTTACCATGGCCGGGCTGTGGCTCTGAGGCCCCATCCCCTGGCCAGAGCCATGTCAGGGTAAGAGCTGCGTGGGGAGCTGTGGGGAGCCACAGTCCTCCTGCCCTGGGCGGGGGTCTGCAGGCTGTCGAGAGGTAGATGGAGGGCCTGCGGCTCCTGGCCTGCTCCGCCCTCTCCAGCTTCCGGCTTGTCCGGGGGCGGGGCCTTGGGCAGAAGGGGCAGGTCCACAGAGGGGCAGGGCACCCCCCCCCCACACACACTTTTCGGAAGGCTCCGCCGCCCCTGTCATCGGGTTAGAACAGTTACACAGATAACTTATAGTGGCGCAGCTGCACTGGTGCAGTTGTTAATGTTTTCATTAAGAAGAGACTACAGTTACAGAGTTAGAAGCTTCACAAGTACCTTGCTAAACAGGGGCCTAAAAGTGACACCAATCCTGTGAAGATTTATAGAGCCCTGCAACTCTGTGAATATCTGCTTTATGTCAGTGGACCATTTTTGCTGATTGCAAATTGGATGAGAATACAAATTTTGAATCTGTGCAGGGCTCTAAAGATTTATGCACAATCCAATATATACACATGAATAGTCCCATTGTACAATTAACCATGTGCCTAACTCTGAAGAATTAGGGCTTAAGCAGTTCAATCTTTTGTGATCTTTCTGAAAAGGTTTACACTACATGACTTAGTATACATTAAATGACACTAAAATATGAAAATTCAAACTGTTTGTTCATTTACCTTCTAACCATGACATCTGAACGTATGGATTTCATGATTAAAAGAATATGTTCAGTACTAGAAAAATATACTTTATGGTTTTTAATTTCAATTTCAAATTAAATTTGATTAGGGGTAAAATTTTCATACTGCTGAAGTGACTTAAGAGAGTATGTCTGTTTGAAAGTCAGTGGGATTAAGCCTCCAAAACGCCTATGGCACCTTTGAAAATGTAATGTAGGTGATTTTGAAAATTTTACCCTATAAACTTTAAATTATTAGTAAGGGATACTACTGTATTACAAAAGGTGAAACAAACATTTACCAGCAAAGAAATACAAATCCAAACAACACATGTTTTCATGCAGTTTCCTAAATGACAGGTTAAAAATTAACTCAGTATGATGTATTTGTGCAGCTGAAATTGCAACACAGCTACAAGGACATCATTCCTTGGATTTAAAGTTAGTAAATACTCAGCATTACTCAAGATCATGCAAAGAGGGTAAACTGCTAAGAAAAGAAAACAATGATCATTGCATAATAATCTACAGAGCTGAAAAGCAAAATCTTGGTGCAAAGTACTATTTGCAAGACACTAAGTGACTGCCATCAAAAGTATCTATATTGGCAAGCAGTGATCAGCTACAGTATATTATCACATTTGTGTAATTGCTAGTTGCAATAAGAAACTGAGACATATAATTAAGCACTATTAAAAATAAATAAATAAATAAATAAAAAATAATAATAATAATAATATTACCCAGTGGAAATCCAGGAGAACCAAAAAGGTCTACAAGTTGAAATGCAAATCCCAGTGATAAGGGAAGACCCAAAAAATTGGATTTAGTATTTAAAGTATCTTGATTAGCTTCAATTTGTGAGGAATGTGATGGCTTACTTTCATCTGCTTTGTGCATATCTTCACCACAGCTTTCAAATACATTAGGGTATGTAGGACAGTCAGGTGTTACTTTAACAGAACACAAAATATCTGGTTGACTATTTGTAAGCTCTGAAGAGAACTGTTCTCTCTCACCCTCTTTTTTATCAAGTATTTTTTCTTGTTTAAAAGTTGTAATTTGTTCCTTACTTGTTGAAGAAACTATACAAAAACTAGAGGGAAACTTCTGAGCTGGAGAAGAAACAGCTTTCTTTGAAAGACACAGAGATTGTCCCAACTGACTATTATGTAAAAGAGATCCCACACCATGGTTAAGTGAAGGATCTGTCACATCATTATTAGAAGGTGGTAGATGTTCTTGAAATTCAAGGTTTTGTTCATTCTTCTTTCCATTGTCCTTATTTGAAATTCTCTCTTGTTTTGTTTTCAAAACATTTTCTGATAGGTTATCATCCATTAATAGAACATCCTTCCATCCCTCCTTTGTACTAACAGCAATCTGCCTTGGTAGATGGAAGTTTGGTGCCAAGTTGAAAATCCTTTTGCATCTTCCTTTTTTCTTTGATGGAACTGGTGTACCTACATTGTTTGGAACATTTACTTCAGTTAAGCAGTTTGTGACAGTGACTCCTGACTCTATAAATGAAATATTACATACTTTGTCAATCAATGATGATTGTAGACCACTGCCACAGTCATGTGTTACACTGCCACTCTCTTCATTTAATGTTTGCAGACTGGTTTCTTTTTCTAATTCTTCATTAGATTCATGAGTTTGTTCTACTGTGCTGTCAGAATAGGTCTGTTTGGGCCACCTCACTCTTTTTGGTCTTTGCTCACAGATGAATTTATGGGCACCCTCAGGCCAAGAACAAGAACCCCGCCTATCAGAGCCATGCTGCAATTGTATATCAGTTAAATCAATTGAAAAAAAAGCCCAAGGATTTTTCTCATTCCTTTTTGATGTCTGTCTGTCTTTCATGGTTTTATCAGTCAAGACAACACAAATTTCAGATGTTTTCAAATCATGCTGAAGAGACAGGGTTTCTTTTTTTCCATTACTTACATTTAACAATTTACTTTCTAGGTCAGGTTCACATGCAATTTGATCTGATGTAAGTTCCTCTTGATTGTTTAACATCATAGCACTATTTTCTTTACTGTTATATTCTGTGTCTAGAACAGAACTGTGATAATTTGTATCTAAGGAATTGCTCTCATTTTCCATAAGGTTTGTATTTTGGTTATGATCAACCACCTGATCAAGTGTGTGTTCAAATTCAATTGAGTTTTTCTTAGGAGCAGATGTCAAATTTATTAGAAATGGACTGTCATCTTCTGTAAACAAGTCACTTTTCACTGGACTAGCTAATGTTGCTGAAGTCTCAGACACAGCAATAGGTAGACTTCCTGTTTGATGCTTTGTAGACTTTGGGCTTTCATTATAGTCACCATTGGAACGATCTTCACAACCTTCGTCTCCTGGATCTCCATTACATGTAAATACTGATTTTCTTTTTTCTTCTTCTGAATCTTCCTCTTCACTCTCTGATGTTTCCTGGTCATCTGGAATTAGATGACAAGGGGCTCCATCTGATTTTTTCTCTGTGATTTTAACGTGATCATGCTTAATTTTTCTGTTTCTTTTTCGCTTTTTCCTCTGTTTAGCTTTGCTCAGTCTGTGCCCAGGTTTCTTCTTAATGTCTGTTTCCCTAAATGTAGAATAAAAAACTAAATATGAAAGAAAATCCATAGCAGTAATAACCCACTCATAATACTCAGCTTTAGGAAAAATATTTATTTAACTATTTGGTAATCAAGTTTTGATCCCTTCACTACTGAATTTTTTTTTTAAATCCTGATACCTCTTCATTTAAAAAGTACCATTTCTGTATATTTCAAAAACATGATATAAATGTATCTTACCATTCACAAAGCATCTTTAAACTGTTTAACATACACACATTGAATTTTAGTTTGAATCTCATTTCAAAAACTTCCATCTTAAAACAAAGCAGTAGGTAAAGCAGCATGTTCAGGCATCTTTCAAAATTATGAATGATTGATCCCCACTAGTCATTCAGCATCTAGGGTTTGCCCATGTTCTGTAATTTTGTGAAGTTCCACCTTGTGCAATATTCAGAATGGTGGGAAATGAGTGGAGAGTAACATGATCTGTTTTCCTTCTGTTAGAATATCCCACTGATCTCAGTGTTTTCTTCTATTGGGCAAAATAGATTAGATGGACTCAATAATTCAGAAGATACTAACTACAAAAAATCCTGATTGACATACAAGTTTACTAATTACCACCATTCCCTCAGACCTACTGCTCAAAGTACTGTGTTTAGCATGTGTACACATACAGTTTATCAGACGAATATAGTACCTCTAATTAGTTACTATTTAATTTGGAACAAAGTGGTACCTCATGACTGTTGGAAGGGATGACATATTTAGGTCTTCCGGAAGCCTGCTGTGGATTTTAAGAGTCTGTTCTGTTAATGTTCAATAGTGTAAACATAAGTAGAACTGTATGTGTAAGAAATTGCAGAGTAATCATGTTTCTGAGAACAAGAAAAGATAAACTAACTAAAAAGCTAGAAAAGACCAGTTTGAACTAATACTAAACCTGTACTGATGGGGAAGGAGAGTTAACATGGAAATGAGTGTGTGTATATGTGTGTGTGTGTGTGTGTGTGTGTGTGTGTGTAAGAAAAGATAACAAATAAGTTTGTGTAACAAAGGGAGATTGAAGCTGTAGAGTCTGGTGCTGGAGGTGACTGTGATGAGATTGTTCTAATGAGCTTCCTACTTATAAGTAACTGATCACTACTTGCTGAGTGTTTTGCCTTAATAAATATTTGTTAGATCCATCTGTTGCATAAGTGAACCTCAATCCAATGATTTAAGTCTACTAGAGACAAATTAATTTAGTAGTAGGCAATTATGTAAAATTACTTATGAATCTCAGATCTATAAATCTGAATTGTTGAGGTGCACTTCTCATCAAGATGAACAGGCAGCAGTACAAATAAAAATGGCAACTAAACTTTTTGGCATCACACTTCCCAATTACAGGTTTCTAACCAAACGAAACCCTAAATAAAGAAAATAAAGATAACTAGGGAAACTTATTACAGGTATTTAATATATTCTATAGATATACGTTTATTTATAGAGCAAAACAATGAAGGGAAGGTAATTCCAAATAAACGAATCTAAGAGGTTAATGACCTATATAGGTAAAATAGGTTTATTTTCGTACCTTCATATACACCAGAACAGACTGATACAATCTGAGAAGAGATTCTATAGAAATAAAAAACAAGGCAAAAGTTGATACTACCATATCCATAGAGATTTGTTTCCTCCCTATAATACCCAGTAAATGAGTGCAAGAATGACTAACCTGTCATCTTACAAATGTCATTTTCCATTTCTTTACTGGAAAAGTATTGTTACTTATCTTGTATAGTAACTGGAATTCTTCAAGATGTTTGGTCCCTATGTGAATTCCACTTGAGATGTGCATGCATTCCATGTGTCTGAGCCCAGAAGATTTTTGTCAGCAGTGTCCATTGGTCCATGCCTGCACCCTTCGCCTCCTTGTGTTCTGAACTGAGGGTATCAGTGGCACTGTGCACTGACCACTTCTCCAGTTCTTTCTCTATAGTGAATTACCAGAAGGATCCACAGCAGAGGAGGAGGAGGGTGGGTAGTGGAATATACACATAGGGACTACACATCTCAAAGAACTCCAGTAACTGCATAAGTAGGGTGACCAGATGCGAGGACCCGAAAATCGGAACTTGTCGGGGAGAACCCCTCCCACCATACTTGCTGAGCAAAAAAACCAGGAGAACGGAAGAAGCGCGGATATTGGGACAAATGGCGTCTCGACCATGCATCGGTCGGGACGTGGGACAAAAGAAGAAAAATCGGGACAGTCCGTCTGGTCACCCTAAAGATAAGTAACCATACTTTCTTCGAGTGACAGTCCCTATGTTTATTCCACTTGAGATGGCTTACTAGCAGTATTCATTGAGAAGGGTGTGTATGAGGAACCTTGCTCTACCACAGATTGGAAGACTGCTCTGCCAAAGGCTGCATCTGCTGTAGAGGCTTGTACCAGTGTGTAATGTCTCAAAGTGAAACTACTGACATAGCCTGGGTTCTGGTCGAGTGGGCCCTCACACTTGTGCGGGAGAGGGCGCAGTTAGTTCATCGCAAAGCAAGATTCAGCCTGAAATCCATTAGCAAAGTCTCTGTGAGGAGACTGCCTCCCCACTTGTGTATTCGGCAAAGGAGACAAACAGTTTAGGGGATTCTCTGAAGGGTTTTGTCCTTTGCACGTGTAATGTCAAGACTCAATAGATATCCAGAGAGTGTAGCTGCTTATGCTGTCTGGTGGCATGTGGCTTCACATAGAAGACAGGTGAGTGGATGACCTTGTTCAGATGGAATTCTGAGATTACTCTGGGGAGGAATTTAGGATATAACCTCAAGGAAACCTTGTCCTTCTGGAAGACCATATAGGGCAGGTACACCATAAGGACCCACTGCTCACCTACTCTTCTGGCTGAGGTAATTGCACCCAGAAAGGTAATCTTTGTATCTAGATGGAACATTCATTAATGCTATTAGGGCTAGACTGTGATCCCATACTGGGGTAGGTTTCAGTACCAGAAGAAAATTTCTGACAAGTCCCTTCAGAAATTGTTTTGTAGGAGGATGGGCAAAGACCAAATGTCTGTCCACTGGACGGTGAAAGGCACAAGTTACTCTCAAGTGCACTTGCAAGGAGACAATAGATAGTCTCAATGTTTTTAGAGAGAGGAACGAGTCCAGAATAGTTGGGATCTCAGTATCCTCTGACGGTCTGGCACAAGGTAGAAAATCTTTTTCATTTAGCTGTATAGCATTTTCTAATGGAGTCTTTTCGGCTATAGCTAAGAATGGCTTGTACTATCTCTAAGCATGATCATTCTATGTTTGTCATCCATCATAATAACCTGTTAAAGGGAGAGATGCTGAGCTGGAGTGGAGGATCTTGCCTTTGTCCTGGCTCAAAAGGTCTGGGAAGAGCTGAATGCAGAGGAACAAGTGTGAGGCCACCTGGAGAAGGCTGGTGAATGAGAACTGTCTCAACCACTGAGGAAAAACTAAGATCACCAATGCTTTGTCCTGTATGATTTTACTCAGGATTCAAAGTAAGAGAGGTATGAGTGGGCATGCATACATCAGTGTTTCTGGCCATTGTATTAGAAACATGTCCCCTCTGGAGTTGAGGCTCCTAGTCACTCTGGAGCAGTATGCTAGGTTTTTCTTGTTTTCTTGGGATGAAAAGAGATCCCACAATGGGAATCCCCACTATTGGAATACACTCTGTACACTGGGATATAGAATCTCTGTATGTGTGGATGTGGTAGGGGAACACAAAAATCCCATCAAAAAGATTTCTTGGTGGGAGGCTGGGGCTAGAAGGATAATGAAGAAGGAACATTCTGTTCACTATACTGCATTCTTTGTGTTTTCTATGAGGCTTGAAAGCTCTTTGATGGTAGAATGATTGAGGAGATGGTTATTGCCTGTAAGACTGAGCCTTAGGATATATCCTCCTTGGTGCTGGAGTGCAGATACTCCGAGAACAAAAAGAGTTGCTCTTGAGTCTTTGAGGGTATGTAACATTTCCTCTGTTTTCTCACTGAATAGGTTATTTCCCATGAAAGGCAGATCCTCTGTAGTGGACTGAACTTTTGAAAATCTGGAGGATTGGTGTCACAAAGTCCGTCTCATAACTATGGATGTTGCCATTGAGCAGGGACGCTGTACCTGCTGCGTCCCTCGAAGACTGGAAGGGCCAATCTAGCTAGCAATTTACCTTCATCAATGATTTCTTGGAACTGAAATTATCATTTTGAGGTAGTTTGTTAGTGAATTCAGAGAGCTTATTGTAATTAATAAAATCATACTTACTAATCATACTTCACTATGTAGAACTACAAACTTACTGATGTGAAATTCATTCTTCCAAACAGAGCTACACATTTGGTCTTCTTGTTTGTGGGTGTAGATCCAGGTTGGCTGTTGCTTGTTCCTTCTGGTGACTGCCTGCACCACTAAAGCATTTGGAGCACTGTGTGAAAGTAACTTTTCTGCCCCCTTTAATGATACTAAGTATTTCTTCTCCATTCCTTTGGGAGTGGGAGTGCAAGTAGCTGGAATATACCAGACTATTTTGGACAGTTCTAAAATAGCCTCATTAACAGGCAGTGCCACTATACTGGGACTAGCGCTCTGCAGGATATCCAGTATCTTATGGGAGGTGTAATATACTTCCTCCAGCAGGATCTGGTGTGTGTCTGCAAGTCTCTTCAGGAGGTCCTGGAATTGCCTGTAGTTATCAGGTGGTGACGGCGAGGCTGCTGTGACTGTCTCACCTGGTGAGGATATTGATAATTCTTCAGCAACAGGTGGTTCCACCTGTTCAGGTTGCTCTTCTTCCTCAGTGTCCTTGAGCAGGTTAAGGCTTTTCCCCAGATGGGGAAGCCTGTCTCAACTCCCGTGAAACCTTGCCTATTTGGGATGCCTCATATATGGATTCCAGGGACCCCAATAAGGCCAATGTGAGGGATTATAGGTAAGGATACAATTTAATTACAGAAGTCATGGATTCCATGATTTTAACGAACCTCCATGACTTCTTTGGTTTCAGCCAGTGACGGGGGCTGGAGCTGTCAGTCCCCTCCCCCACCCCATGGGACTCAGGCTTTAGTCCCCCTGGGTAGTCTTTCCCCCCACCCCAGCCAAAATTAGTTTTAGTAAAAATCACCAACAGGTTTTTTGCCTGCAACTTGTCCATGACTTTTACTAAAAATAATCAGGATAAAATCTTAACCTTAATCATAGGGGTAACAGGGTGGTCCCCATGAAGGAGGACACCATTGGTTCCGAGTTGGGTATTCCTTCCTGTGAGATTGGGAAGGTGCCCTGGAGATCTTGGAGCCTCTATCAGGGCTCACTTCCCACCTTGATAAGGGTGGTGAAGCTCTGCCACTCATTTCAGGCTCATTGGAGGAGAATGAGGTCTCTGTGACAATAGGAGGTGTGGTCGGTACCTATGGTCTCATTATGATTTAGCTGGTCGACAATACTGGAAAGTGGCAAAGTGTTGGTGTAGGGACCTGCTTGGTTAGGACTGGATCTGAAAGTATGGGTGATTCTGGGTCTGCACAGATCATAAAGTCCTCCAGTATAGTGTATCTAGTGGCAGTCCAGCTGCTGGACAGTGGATCAGGCTCCTGTACCTTAGTGGTGCCAGCTTCAAATGGACAGCAGTTTTTGGTACCAACGATTTCTTTTCTCTGCGCATCAGTACCATCAGTGTAGGAGGCATCCACTGTCTTCTTTCCCTCATCAGTACTGAGGATGTTTCCAGCCCTGCAGCTGTCAACAGCTTTGGGGCACTCTTGGTTTTTCGTGCTGAGGAACCAATACCGTGGTCCTTGTAAGCTTCACACCACACCCATAGGTGCAAAGTGACACCTGACTTAAAGGGTGTCTGAGAGAAAGTCCTCTTTTGGATGAGGTCTTGGAGGGAGATTTCTCACTTTTCTTGTGAGAGTGTTTGCTTTTACCCTCTGATGTCTCTGTTTGGAAGAGTCTAACTCCACCTCAAACAGCCTCAGAGCCAGAGATCACCATGCTCAAGGAGGAGTGTCTCAGTGCCTCTCTCCGATGTACAGGAGCGTCTGATGGTCCAGAACTGGATGAGGTTTCATGGAATGATCCATCAGGAATCTTGTAAGCCTGAACTCACAGGGTTGATTAGTTTGGTGAAGAGAGGACCAACAGACACTGTACTGAGGATATGAGCTTTCCCAAGGCAATAGAGGCATGTATTAAAGCCGTCACTGACTGGGAATGCCGGGGGACAGGCCACACAGATCTTGAACCCTGGGGTCTTGGGCATCCTAGGCACCTGCATAGGGGGGTATCAGGGCGAGGGTGCCCCTTGTATTCCTGAACTACTGAAATGACACTATCTAAACTGGTAAAACTATTAACAGTATTTATGGTGTTTTTTTTAAACACGAATGCTACTTAGAGCTACCGACACTAGAGAAGTCCATCTCAGGCCACAGGTGGTAGAAAGGAACTGGAGAGCCCATTGGTCTAGACCACCCTTTATACCCTCACTTCAGAGGATAAGGAGCAGAAGGGCACTGGTGCAGACCACCTGACACTGCTAACAAAAATCTTGTGGTCTCAGATGCAGGGAGTGCATGCACACCTTGAGTGGAATACACACTGGGACTATCAATCAAAGAAGAGGCACCTTGACTCTCAGTGGACATGGTAGGTAGGTCTCAGTCTTCTAGTTGGTCTCAGACAAATTCACCAAGCTATAGTGGATTTGAAAGTGTTGATTCCCTTTTATATTACAGTTTTTTTTTAAAAAGGCATCAATTAATCTGGTACCTAAGCTGTGAATATACTTGAGACCCTCCACTAGCAGAAACATGCCGAATTCTTTCAGGATTAATTGAGGCGTCTTCTGTGATAAAGAAGCACCAAAAGGTGCTCTTTGTTGGATATAGAATGGGACAAAAACATGCATTTTTAATTCCAAATAAACCTTGAGATAAACAGAAAAAGGAAGTAGGAAATGGTCCTCAACACAAGACTTTCCTTATATAAAACAAAAACTATAATACAAGACAATTTGCCAGCTTGTCACTCTGTGGTCACCAATGTGTGCGCGCACACTAGAAAAAGTGTTACAGAGCCCACAACAACAGGGCAGCTGTACCTGTGCTAAGTTACTAGAATAATACTAGTAAAAATGCCTGAGGCTGTTCTACATTAGCACTTATCTGATTACTACCATCACTGCAGCCTTACCAACGCTGGCAATTGCATTAAAATGAATGCTATTTTTTGTAATGTACAACATGCCTAAAAGAACACTTAATGCTCAAGAACATGAGTGGCCAAAGACAACAGTTTAATTAAACATATTAAGGCTCCAAGGTGGAACAACTGTTCAAAAGGGAACTCACGCTAAATGTAACCAGTCACTTTTGATAACGTAATGGTGCACAGGTGAGCTTGACCCTCAGGGCTTGTCTACATTACCGGCTGGATTGACGGGCAGTGATCGATCCAACGGGGGTCGATTTATCGTGTCTAGTCTAGATGCGATAAATTGACCACTGAGGGCTCTCCCGTCGACTCTGGGACTCCACCGGAGTGAGAGGTGCAGGCGGAGTTGACGGGGTCAGCCGTCGACTCACCACAGTGAAGACACAGCGGTGAGTAAATCTAAGTACATTATTCACGTAGCTGAAGTTGCGCAACGTAGATCGATCCCCCCAGTGTAGACCAGGCCTCAGTCTCTGAAGATGTGCAATCTCACAGATCAATGAGTATTTGAGAGGACATAAGCAGTTAAATGTATCCCTCTCATTAAAGAATTCAAAACAGAATGAAGGAACCATATTGACAAATCAGAGCCAAAGTGTCCAGGGCAAGAACGAGGATGTGTTGGGGTCTTCTGCCTGATGTTCCATTTTTCTAAATAATTTTGGGGCATGAATGACATGACATAAAATTCTGGAACCATGGCAATAGGGGAAAAAAGTGACCATGAAAATCACCATGTTATCTGACAACAGCTGCAGAAGTGGACAGCTCAGTTTTGCTGCAAGAAGCAAAAAGGGTCTTGGGAGTTCTTGCTGGCGTCTGTGAGATCAAACATGCTTGGCTGCAGAGTTAGCTTCCCCTGAACTGACAGCCAGCTGAGGAATTCTACTAAGAGATTCGTCTTCCTTAATAGATGGCAGGCTCTTAAGGCGAGGGGATGCATCCACTTAGGTAAAAGGAAACTGACTCTCCTCCTCCAACCCATCATTTCCTATTTCTTGAAGTACATTGTTACAGAAGTATCCTCAAAGTTCAGGATATGGTTCTACTTTTCCAAAGTGTCAAAAAGCTTTCCTGGTAACAATAAACCCGAACACAATAAATGGAGAGACAATTTTTTGAGAGCGACCACCTATCCCATGCCACCCCATTTACATAGCTCAGCATTTATATTATGCACACTGTTGTAGTAGCTGAGGCTATAGCTACACTACAGAGCTTACAGCGGCGCAGCTGTACCAATGCAGCTATACCACTGTAGTGCTACTAGTGCAGATACTCTAAGCTAACGGGAGATAGCTCTCCCCTCAACTTAATTACTCCAGCCATGCGAGCAGCAGTAGCTGTAATAGTGGGAGAAGCTCTCCCACTGACATAGCACTGTCCACCCAGGCACTTAGGTTGGTGTAACTTACATTGCTCAAGGAAGTGGCTTATTTATACTCTTGAGTGACATAATTTATACCAACGTAAGCTATAGTGGGTACACAGCCTGAGTGTCTGCATCCAAGTACTCCCTACTAAAAATATGACATCTTTTAGGTCCAACTATGAATGAAATTTACAATAAATTAAAGACACAGGATGTTGGAATGAATTTTAGAGATGAGTGGGTCATATTTAACACTTTGACAACACTCTGATATAAAAATTATCCATCTTGCTTTAGTAGTTGGGTAGAAAGTTTGATATATACAGAGACAAACATTTTCTAGAGTAAGTATGTAGGAAAAACAGAATCAATCCCTTTAACCCTGATACAGAGCTGACTAATTCTTCCTCTTCAGATATTCAAAATTCTCAAAAGCAAATTACGGAAATGTGGCCTGGAGGAAATAACTATAAGGTGAGTGCAGAACTGGTTGAAAGACCATACTCAAAGAGTTGTTATCAGTGGTTCACTGTCACTGTTCACTGTCAAATAGGAAGGGTATATCTACCAGAGTCCCACAAGGGTCAGCCTGGGTCTGGTACTATTCGATATTTTCATGAATGACTTGGATAATAGAGTGGAAAGAATGCTTATAAAATTTGTGGATTACGCCAAATTGGAAAGGGTTGCAATCACTTTGGGGACAGTACTAGAACTGAAAAATCAGAGCCGTAACTAGATATTTTTGCACCCGAAGCAAGAAGGACCCTCGCCGCCAAAGTGCCGCTGTCTTTTGGACTGCCGCCGAAAAGCCGCCAGCTTGGGGAGTTTTCTGCGCCCCTCAGCTTCCGCGCCCGAGGCAAGTGCCTCACTTGCTTCGCCCTTGTTCTGGCACTGCTGAAAATGACTTCAACAAATTAGAGAATTGGTCTGAAATCAACAAGATGTAGTTCAAATGAAGAGTTTACAGAGGAAGAGAAGTGAAGGCAGCTATAAAAAATAATATATATTGTGACAAAGTTCCTCCTCTACCTCGGTGGGTCCTGCACTTATTGGCGGATTCTGCTTGCCTCAGAGATCTTCCCCTCTAGTAGAATCCACAGTCCAGGTTAACTCCTGTGTCTGATCAGGAGTTGGGAGTTTTGGGGGGAACCCGGGCCCGGCCTCTACTCCGGGTTCCAGCCCATGGCCCTGTGGATTGCAGCTGTTTAGAGTGCCTCCTGGAACAACTGCACGACAGCTACAATTCCCTGGGCTACTTCCCCATGGACTCCTCCCAACACCTTCTTTATCCTCACCACAGGATCTTCCAGCAGTACGCCCTCTTACTCTCAGCTCCTAGTGCCTCTTGCTCCCAGCTCCTCACACGCAACCTCCTTCCACAGCTCCTGACATGCACCCCTCACTGACTCACTGGGAGGCTTTTAACTAGTTTCAGCCAGCCCCTGATTGGCTGCAGGTGTCTCAATTAATCTCCCTGCCTTCTGGAAAGTTCTTAATTGGCCCCAGGTGTCTTGATTAACCTGGAGCAACTGCCATAAGGTATCAGGGATTTGTTTAGCCTGGGGCTAACATACTGGTTCCTTACCGCTTTCCTATAGCCCTCTGGCCTTGCCCCGTCACATATCCCCCACCTCTGCTCAACACCATAGAGTTGGGCAACTTGGGACGCCAGGCAGTGTGCTCTTGACAGACCATCAGCATTGCCATGGTGGCATCCAGCCCTGTGCCGTATGCAGAACTAGGGATAAGAACCACCTGGTGACCCTTGCATTCTTTTCCCTATTCCGCTGCATCCACTGGAGGGGTGCATGGTCCGTCACAAGAGTAAATCGCCTGCCCAAGAGGTAATAACGTAGGGTCTCCATAGCCCATTTGACAGCAAGGCATTCTCTCTCAACTACTGCGTATTTCTGTTCTCTTGGGAGAAGCTTTCTGCTTAGGCAGAGGATTGGGTGTTCCTCTTCTCCCATTTGCGACAGAACCGCCCCCAACCTCACCTCAGAAGCGTCTGTTTGTAAAATAAATTCCTTGTTAAAGTCCGGGGCTATGAGTACAGGGTCATTACAAAGGGCCGTCCGAAGGTCTGTGAACGCTCCCTCTGCTGCGTCGGTCCACTTCACCATGTCTGGACCTCGGGCTTTCACCAGGTCTGTTAGGGGACTTGCCCTAGCAGCGAAGTGAGGAATAAAACGTCGGTAGCAGCCTACCACACCTAGGAATGCGCGGACCTGCTTCTTTGGGGTCGGCCGGGGCCAGTTTTGAATCGCCTGTAGCTTATTCATTTGGGGCTTTACTATGCCCCTTCCTACAATATATCCCAGGTACCTAGCCTCTGCTAGCCCTGTGGCACATTTAGCGGGATTAGCAGTGAGGCCAGCCCACCTTAAGGTGCGCAGTACTGCCTCAACTTTCTCCAAGTGGGTTCCCCAGTCTGGCGTATGGATGACGACATCATCTAGGTATGCGGCTGCATAACTAGTATGGGGGCGCAGCAGCTTATCCATGAGGCACTGGAATGTGGCCGGGGCCCCATGTAGCCCAAAAGGAAGGACAGTGTACTGGAATAGCCCATCCGGAGTGGAGAACGCTGTCTTTTCTTTAGCTTCTTTGGTCAGGGGAATCTGCCAGTATCCTTTTGTCAGATCCAGTGTAGTCAAGAATCGAGCACTACCCAGTTGGTCCACCAGTTCGTCAATGCGTGGTATGGGGTATGCATCGAACTGGGATACTTCATTCAGTCGGCGAAAGTCATTACAGAATCTCGTGGTACCATCAGGTTTAGGCACTAGAACGATTGGACTGGACCACTGACTGTAAGATTCTTCAATCACCCCTAATTCTAACATTTTCTTCACTTCGGCCTTGATTTCTTCTCTTTTGGCTGCTGGGATTCGGTAGGGTCTCAATGTTACCTTGGCTCCGGGGATCGTGTGGATATGGTGATAGGTCTCAGTCGTCCGCCCCGGTTTTGTAGAGAACACATCTCGGTTGCGATTAATCATGTCAGTTGCCTCAATCTTTTGGATCGGGGTCAAGTCAGTTGATAGCCTTACTTGCTCGTGTAAGTTATCCTCCTGGGGAAGGGTCTCCTGGGTGACTAAGCATGCCTCTCAATCGTGCCAAGGTTTTAGAAGATTGATGTGGTAGATTTGCTCTCATTTCCTGCGGCCTGGCTGCCGCACCTTATAGTTCACCTCTCCCACGGCTTCGATCACTTCGTAGGGTCCCTGCCACTGGGCCAACAGCTTACTTTCTGCTGTGGGCACCAGGACCATCACTCGATCCCCTGGTTGGAACCGTCAAAGCTTTGCTTAGTGGTTATAATGGGTTCGTTGGGTCTCCTGTGCTTTCTCCAAGTGTTCTCGTACAATAGGTGTAACTCGGGCTATCCAATCCCTCATCGGTAGTACATGCTCAACTATGTTCCTTCCTAGATTTGGCTCCTCTTCCCACGCTTCTCTTGCTATATCCAATATGCCCCGGGGGTGGCGCCCGTATAATAGTTCGAACGGAGAGAAACCTGTGGAGGCTTGCGGAACCTCCTGGATGGCGAACATGAGGTAAGGTAATAGGGTATCCCAATCTTTCCCATCCCGGCTCACCACTTTCCTGATAATGGCCTTGAGGGTCCTATTGAACCTTTCCACAAGGCCATCTGTTTGCAGGTGGTATACAGAGGTCCGTAGGGCTTGTACATGGAGTAATGAACAGAGATCTTTCATCAACTTGGACACGAAAGGTGTTCCTTGATCAGTCAATATCTCCTTGGGTAGCCCAACTCGGGCAAAGCTCTGTACTAACTCCTTAGCTATGGTTTTGGAAACTGTGTTGCGTAGGGGAATGGCTTCCAGGTACCGGGTTGCATAGTCCAGTACAACAAGCACATGTTGGTGGCCCCAAGCTGTCTTCTCAAGGGGCCCTATCAGATCCATGGCTATGCGTTCAAAAGGAACCTCTATTATTGGAAGAGGTATCAAAGGAGCCCGTAAGTGCGGGCGCGGACTATGTAGCTGACACTCCGGACAAGAGGTGCAGTATCGTCAGACATCTTCATGTACTCCTGGCCAGAAGAACCTCCGCAGGATCCGTGCCTGGGTTTTCTCTACCCCTAGGTATCCTCCAAATAGGTGACTGTGGGCGAGGCTCAATATGGCTTTTTGATGTTTTCGTGGCACCAGAAGTTGTTGTATCTCTTGCTCCTGCATTTGCACCACACGGTACAGGAGATCTTTCTTTACTATAAAGTAAGGTCCTGGACCCCGGACCTTCCCATCCACAGGTACTCCATCTATCTCAGCCACCTCTTTCCTGGCGTTAGCATATCTAGGGTCCTCTGCCTGGTCCCGCCCAAAAGTCTCTCTCCCAAGACTAACCCGCCTGAGCTCCCAGGGGCCAGCCTCTGTTGCTTCCAACGGCTCACTTTCTGTGGTGGTAGTATCTCTGGCTGCTCGTGTCTGTCTGCCTACTAGGACAATCTTCTGGCCCTGGGTCAGGATCTGGGTTCCCAAGGCTTTTGCAGCCTTCCTCTCCCTTTTTGTCTTCCGGGTCTTTTGGGGGACTGAGAACAGATCCTGAGAAATCTCAGCGAACATCGGGGGTTGACATTCCCCCGGTGACAAGTCGCTGCCCTCAGGGTCCTCACCTACCTCCAAGCTCTCCGGGGGGAGTAAATTATCAAACCCTGGATAGTCCCTCCCAATGACTACAGGATACGGGAGTTTAGGAACTACACCCACTGTCACCTCAATGGGGTTCCCCTGAACCTCTATCTCCACCTGGATGGTGGGGTAATGGCTTACGGCCCCATGCACACACATCACCGCTACGCGTTTGGCTTGTAGCAGCTGTCTGCTTTTTACTAGCTTACCCGATATTAGGGTGATTGCACTCCTGGAGTCCACAAGCGCTATAGTCTCTACCCCATTTATCTTCACCGGTCTAGTGTAGTTATGCGGGGCTAATGCGACGCCCGCAAGGTGGATAAGGGAGCATGGGACCTCCCAATCCCCCAAGTTACATTGCATAGGCTCCTTGGTGCTGGGACACTGTGCTGTTATGTGTCCCCACTCACCACATGCATAACGTCTATATGGAACCCTAGGCGTTCCCCGGTCTCTTGGTTTGGGAAGTCTAACATCATAATCTTCTTCCCCCTCAGTGCGCCGAATCTTTATGGCCTCTGGTGGGCCTTCAGCCCCTCTCTTTTTCCACCTGGGCCCTCCTGGTGGCCCAGTCACTCGAAATCTGGGGCTTGGTGCTGCTAGTTTAACCCTGGGTTCCGCTTCCTTAACTGGTCGGGTCAGTTCCCTCACCGTCCTTCGCCTCTCTACCATTGCCACAATCTCGTCATAGGTGGAGGGTTCGTTCTGGCTTACCCATGTGCGAAGGTCTGACGGTAGTCCCCTCATGTATCGGTCGATGACCAGAACCTCTAGTATCTCTTCTGGACTCCGGGACTCAGTGCAAGATGGATGAGGTCATACAACTGGGATTGCGGGGTTTTGTCTTCCTGGTACCTCCACTCATGAGCCCGCTGGGTCCGCACTGCGGTTGTTACCCCAGATCTGGCCAGGATCTCTGCTTTCAGCTGGGGGTAGTCTGCTGCAGCCTCTTCAGGCAGATCATAGTAGGCCTTCTGGGCCTCCCCACACAGGAATGGGGCGAGGATGCCAGACCACTGATCTCGAGGCCAGGCCTCCCGTAGGGCTGTCCTCTCAAAGGCCAGGAGATATGCCTCTATGTCATCCTTCCCTGTCATTTTCTGCAGGCAATTGCTGGCCCGTATGTGCCGCGTCCCATCATGGCCATGGATCATCTCTGTAAGGGCCTTTACTTGGTTTACCAGTTCCCGCAACATAGTACAGTCTTGAGCAGCCTGGTCCATCAACAGGCGATTGGTCTCCTGCTGCAGCCATACTGCCTCCTGTTGGGCAGCTGCCTGGACACGGGTAGCCTCCTGCTGGGCAGCCGTGGCTTGTATTAGTGCCCGTACTACCTCTTCCATTGCGGTGAAAAAAAACATAAAAATAAACCCGCTCCCTTTTTTTTTTTTAAAACACCTTCCTTCTTCCGCCGCGCTGTGCACACCAAATCCCACCCCTGACACCAGTTGTGACAAAGTTCCTCCTCTACCTCGGTGGGTCCTGCACTTATTGGCGGATTCTGCTTGCCTCAGAGATCTTCCCCTCTAGTAGAATCCACAGTCCAGGTTAACTCCTCCTGTGTCTGATCAGGAGTTGGGAGTTTTGGGGGGAACCCGGGCCCGGCCTCTACTCCGGGTTCCAGCCCATGGCCCTGTGGATTGCAGCTGTTTAGAGTGCCTCCTGGAACAACTGCACGACAGCTACAATTCCCTGGGCTACTTCCCCATGGACTCCTCCCAACACCTTCTTTATCCTCACCACAGAATCTTCCAGCAGTACGCCCTCTTACTCTCAGCTCCTAGTGCCTCTTCCTCCCAGCTCCTCACACGCACCCTCCTTCCACAGCTCCTGACATGCACCCCTCACTGACTCACTGGGAGGCTTTTAACTAGTTTCAGCCAGCCCCTGGTTGGCTGCAGGTGTCTCAATTAATCTCCCTGCCTTCTGGAAAGTTCTTAATTGGCCCCAGGTGCCTTGATTAACCTGGAGGAACTGCCATAAGGTATCAGGGATTTGTTTAGCCTGGGGCTAACATACTGGTTCCTTACCACTTTCCTATAGCCCTCTGGCCTTGCCCCGTCACAATATCAAATGGAAGAAAGAGAAATTAGATAGTAATGAATATAAATCAGAAGTTAGGAACTGTATAAAATTGATAGGGGAAGCAAAGGGACACTAGGAGAAATTTATGTTTAGAGTTCAGGACAATAAGGAGTTTTTTTTTAATCTATTCGGAATAAAAAGAATCCTGACAATGGTATTGGTCTATTACTAGATGGAAATGGTAGTATTATCAATAATAATAAAGAAAAGGCAGAAGTGTTCAATAAATATTTCTGTTCTCTATTGGGGCGGGGGAGTTGAAAGATATAGTCTAATCATTCCTCTAGTATCTCTGGATGATGATAAACTGAAGCTGTTAATGTTGGATATTTTAAAATGAGCAGGTCCACATAACGTCCATCTAAGAGTTTTAAAAGAACTGGCTAAGGGACTTATTGAAAATCAGATTAATGATCCAGTAAGTCTTGAAGCAATGGGAAACTTGCAGAAGACAGCTAGTGTTGTCAGAATTTTTTAAAAGGGTATACGGATGACCTGAATAATTATAGGCCTATCACTTGACATCGATCCCAGGCAAGATAATGGAGTGGCTGACATGGGACTTGATTAATAATTATATTACCCTCCTTTAATTCTTTAATTCAAATCCGCATGGTTTTACAGAAAATAGAAACTGTCAAACTAAACTATTTTTTAATTAGATTAAAAGTTTGGTTGAAACATTAAATAGTATTGACATAATATATTTAGACTTCTATAAGACGTTTAACTTGGTACCGCATGACATTTTGAGGAAAAAACTAGAACAACATAGAATTAACATGGCACACATTAAATGGTTTAAAAACTGGCTAACTGATAAGTTTCAAAATGTAATTGTAAATGGGAAATCATCATCAAGTGGGTGTGTTTCTAGTGGGGTCCCACAGTGACCAGTTCTTGGCCCTATGCTATCTAATATTTTTATCACTGATAAAGTTTGCAGATGACACAAAAATTGGGGGAGTGGTAAATAATGAAGAGGACAAGTCACTGATGATCTGGATCATTTGGTAAACTGGGCACAAACAATGTGTGTTTTAATATGACTAAATGTAAGCCACACACTTTCTGGGTGTGGTGTTCTGTCCCATCAAGTGGCGGAGGGCGGGAAGGAAGGAAGGAAGAGAGAGAGAGAGATTGAGATTGATGAGTCTGCTCTACAGCCTTAGCTAGCAGCCAGTTGGCTTTTAGCTCATGTGATAGCAGCTCATGCACTAAGCTCCAGAAGTCCCAGGTTCGATCCTGTCCTCCGATGACCGAGATCTGTCGGCGTTACATATACATCTAGAAACAAAGAATGTAGGCCATATTTACAGGATAGGGGACTCTATGCTGGGAAGCAGGATGCTGTGTCTAGTTCTGGTGCCCACAATTCAAGAAAGATGTTGATAAATTGGAGAGGGTGGAAGAGTCACAGGAATCATTAAAGAGCTGGAAAACATGACTTGTAGTGATAAGATAACAGGATTGAGCTCTTTTAGTCTAACAAAGGGAAGGTTAAGGGGTGACTTGATTACAATCTTTAAGTATCTACATAGGAACAAATGTTTAATAGTTTGCTCTTCAACCTAACAGAGAAAGGTATAACATGATCCAATCTGTGGAAGTTGAAGCTAGACAAAATCAAACTGGGAATAAAGTGTAATTTTTTTAACAGTGAGAGTAATTAACTACTGGAACAATTTACCAATGGTCATGGCAGATTTCTCCATCACTGACAATTTTAAAATCAAGATTGGATGCTTTTCTAAAATATATGCTCTAGGACTTATTTTGGGGAAGTTTTATGGCCTGTGTTATACAGCAGAGCAGACTAGATGATCACAGTGGTCCCTTCAGGTCCTTAGAATATGAATCTATGAAAGTACTTCACTTCGGATGGAAAAATCAAATGCACAACTACAAAATGGGCAAACAACAGGTTAAGTGGCAATACTGCTCAAAGGGATCTGGGGGTTATAATGGATCACAAATCAAATGCAAGTCAAAAATGAGATGCAGCTGAGAATAAAGCTAATATTCAGGAGTGTATTAACAGCAGTGTAGTATGTAAGACACAGGAGGTAATTATCCTACTCTACTCAGCACTGGTGAGGCCTCAGCTGGAGTACTGCGTCCAGGAGAAAGGTGGATAAATGGAAGTGAGTCCAGAGCAGAGCAACAAAAAATGATAAAAGGTTTTGAAAACATGACCTATGAGGAAAAGTTAAAAAAACTGGCCATAGACTAAAAGAGCTCAATCTTGAAAAAAGACTAAAGGGAGACCTAATAATAGTCTTCAAATATGTTAATGGCTGTTATAAAGAGGATGGTGATCAATTGTTCTCCATGTCCACTGAAGCTATAAGAAGTAATGGGCTTAATCTAAAGCAAGGGAGAGTAAGTAAAATAGTAGGAACTATTAGGAACAATAGTAGGAACTAATAGTAGGAAAATAGTAGGAACTATTCTTATAGTTAGAGACTACAGAATAGTTATAAGAATAGTTCTAACTATAAGAATAGTTAAATACTGAATTAGGCTTCCAAGGGAGGTTGTGGAATTCTCAACACTGGAAGTTTTTAAGAACACGTTGGACAAACATCTGTCAGGGATGGTTGGTATACTTGGTCCTGCCACAGCACAGGGGATTGGATTTGATGACCTCTCAAGATCCCTTCCATCCCTACATTTCTATGATTCTATATAGAAGATTTACAGGGATGCTAGAAGACTTCTCTAGAACTGATGCAAACTTCTTCCTTAAAGGTCTCTTGCAATGAGACAAAGACAGGGATGTCCCAACTTCAGAAAAGGAGCTGCCCTGTGTATCTGCAGTAATGGGTTCCTTGCTATTACAAAATAGCAAAGTATTATGCTACTACAGTACAAAAGTGCTTGAACAACTATAAAGATCTGAGAGACATACTGCCGGTGTTAGCAGGAATAGGTATAATTGAAATCCAGAGGCAAAAGTATGGAGTCATCATTTACTTCTCTTATGGTTGCTGGATTAGCCTTATCCCTTCTTACCATTCTCCTCTCCCAGATCTGACTTTGCAGCCCAAGTGAAGGGAATATTACAAGTTTTGATTAAAGCAGGTTCTCTGTACCTTCCCCATGGGCTTAAAAATTTTGACAAAAAGTGGAGGACTCACTCACTTCCTCCTGATATACTGGGCCATTTCTCTCAATCCATTCCACATGCGAGCCCAGCTCTCTTGGGGCCTACAATGAAGGGTGGTTTCCTAAAGTATTGCAGAGGTTTACAAAAGCGTGAGGAAAAACTCATAAGACTAACACAGCTAACACAGCTTACAGTGTAGTAGCCGTTAGTCTCCCCCCCGCCCCAATCATTTTGAAACAGGTAGTAGAAAAACATCCTGCGAGGATTCAACTTGCAGTGCAAGAAGAGCAGGAGTACATGACTTATGAGGAAAGGTCATCACCTTTGAGGGAAGGTTAAAAAAACTGTGCATGTTTAGCCTTGAGAAAAGAAGAGTGAGGGGGGGGACCGGCCAACAGGCTTCAAATATGTTAAGGGATGTTATAAAAAGGTCTGTGATCAATTGTTCTCCATACCCACTGAAGGTAGGACAAGAAATAATAGGCTTAATCTGTAGCAAGGGAGATTTAGGTAAGATATTAGAAAAAACTTTCTAACTATAAGGACCATGGGCGGACGGTGACACAGCCATTGGGGGAGGCTAAACCCCACCCCCTCCCCTTCTGCCCTCCCTTTCCCACAGGAGTCCAGAACACGCCCACCACAGCCCTGGGCCCCAGCGCTGGATGGACGGGGGTCGAGGCACCAGCCCCGGTGCACCGGGTGGTGTGCCCGCAGCGCCGCCAGCCCTAGTGTGCACTGGGCGGCCAGCCCCAGAGCGCCGGGTGGCGCGGCTGCAGTGCCCCCTGGCCCAGTGCGCCGGCCAGCGCAGCTGCAACACACCCTGGTGCACTGGGCAGCCAGTACCAGAGCGTCGAACGGCATGGTCCAAATGCTGGGCGGGCAGTGTGACCCCAGCACCAGCTGCCCTGAGTCCCTGCAAGAGACAGGCCAGGCAGCCTGGGCCAGGGCAGAGTGCTGGGGGGAACCTGGCCCTGGGGGTGGAGCGTGGGTGGGGTCACGCTAGGCTGTTTGGGGAAGCATAGCCTCCCCCAGCCTATGATACTCATCACCCATGATAGGAATAATTAATTACTGGAATAGGCTTCCAAGGGAGGTTGTGGAATCCCCATCACTGGAGGTTTTTAATAACAGGTTGAGCAAACACCTGTCAGGGTCTGTTTACTTGGTCCTGCCTCAGATCAGGGGGCTAGACTTGATGACTTCTTGATATCCCTTACAGCCCTACATTTCTATGATTCTATATCTATTAACTGTATTTTCACTAAGTTGGAGCAACTACTGGCACCAGAGACTGTGGAAACAGGAATCTGAAGGATCTAGTGGAACCAATAGCTATTATTTCATTGAAATTGCTGCCTGTCAAACTCAGTAAGAAGTGCAACCCATCAATCTGGACTGATGGATTTAGCAAAGAGTGAAATATATCATTCCACGTTCATAAGGCCATGTCAATGACTTTGGGTTTGGAAGAAGAGAAGTATTCGTAGGACGAGACGCATTCAGCCAGTTTAGCAAAAAAACTCTGGGTGGAAAAAAAAAAAGCAATGGTGCTACATTCTATATCAAACATCTGACCTCATTCTTCACCTCTCCTTTGCCCAGACAGATGCACTTCATGCAATAGAGTCTATCCTAAGTCTGGTTGATAAGGCATGTGTTTGTCAATGTTTCATTGTGCTAGCAGCACTAGGAATGATATTTTTGCCTGGTGTGTATTCTATACCATGTATTAAGATTTTAGAATTTAATAAAAACCAAAGAAAAAGAGTAGAAATATTTGCTTCTTTCATTCTCTTTTTGATCACTCCTAAATCTATGGTGGAGAGTTTTCTGTATCATAAAACCACACACATAATAAGGTACATTGAAACACTGAAGAAATTTGAGAACCAGCATGGAGATAGTTGTTTACAAAGTGGAGCTTTTTAATAGGGCTGTGTAAAAAAACAAAACAAATCCCCAAAGAATATCAAGAAAATAAACCAAGTTGTTGTTTCAATTTTGTTATTTAAATATTGCTGTACAGTAAGTATAAAAAAACAGTGTTTCTTCATAAGTAACCCTGAAAGGTGACACCTTGTCTTTAAGATATAAGAGTCTTATTGCTTATTTGCTGATATTTTGCATCCTTTTGTTCTACCACTGATAAAGAAGCATGAAATATCACTGAAGTGGCTTTAGAGCAGTTACTCTGATACTTATGATTTTATGGTATGCGCTAATGCCCAAAATAATTAATGAAGTCCAGCTTGATTGACAATCTATGCTCAAAATAGGCTGTCCACTGGAACAGCAAATACGCTTCTGACTGAAGTACAGTACACAGAGCAAAATTATGCCAGACCTCTCTGAAATATGCCAGATTCAAAACAGTCAGTTTAACCAAAGACAGCTTTGCAATTTTAGAAGCCTCAAGTTTACCACACCCCAAAAGCTAACATTGCTTGATTATAATATCTGAGAATGGCTGTACTTGTTCCTGAAATAGAATGTAAATGAATTGATAAATTAAAGATAACTCTGTGCCCATGAATATGGCACAATACTAGGATATATGCTATTTAGAGAAATTACTTTATTGTCACTTGACTCAAATAAGAGCAGTATTTATATAAAAAGATATTTACTTGAATAATCCTCCCTTTTATTATTCCAAATGTATGTCTGAACAAAACATGTTCTCCCTCACAATTTAACTTTGCTTCAGCATCACAATATTTCTGCTGTACGATTTAACTCTAGAATCAAAGAAAGGAATTAAATTAGGATTTACTTTCTTAAAGCCTAATGAAGCAAAAATACCTTTGGTGATTAAGAAAAAGACAGTTACCTTTTCCGTAACTGGTGTTCTTCGAGATGTGTTGCTCATGTCCACTCCATATTAGGTGTGTGTGCTCACCACATGCACCGGTGCCAAGTTTTTCCCTCCACAGTATCTGTAGGGGACAGGCTCAGGCACCCTCTGGAGTGGCACCCGCATGGCATGGTATAAGGGGTGCCGCCAGCTCCCAACACCCTCAGTTTCTTCTTGCCGAAAACTCCAACTGTGGGGAAGGAGAGCGGGTTGTGGAATGGACACGAGCAACACATCTCAAAGAACACCAGTTACGGAAAAAGGTAGCTGTCTTTTCTTCTTTGAGTGCTTGCTCATGTCCATTCCATATTAGGTGACTCCCAAGCAGTACCCCTGGAAGCGGGTAGGAGTTCACAGATCTGTAGATTGCAACACAGCTCTGCCAAACCCAGCGTCGTCTCTGGCCTGCTGAGTGATGGCATAATGAGTGGTAAACGTGTGGACAGAGGACTACGTTGTGGCTCTACAGATGTCCTGGATAGGGATGTGCGCCAGGAAGGCCGCCGAAGACGCCTGCGCTCTCGAGTGGGCTCTGAAAATCGGCAGCAGCAGAACCCCCGCCAAGTCATAACAGGTTTTTATGTTCAAGGTAATCCAATTGGAAATCCTCTGCGAGGACACTGGGTGACCCTTCATCTGATCCGCTGTAGCAACGAAGAGTTGAGACAATTTTCAAAAAGGCTTGGTATGTTCTAAGTAGAAAGCCAAGGCCCTCCGGACATCCAGGGCATGAAGATGCCTCTCCTCACTGGTCTTGTGTGGTTTGGGACAGAACACCAGGAGGAAGACGTCCTGGTTTATATGGAAGGTGGAGACCACCTTTGGTAAGAAGGCCGGGTGGAGCCGCAACTGAACGTTATCTTTGTAGAAGACCGTGTACAGAGGTTCTGAGATCAAGGCTTTAATTTCAGACACCTGTCTTGCTGACGTCACCACCACCAGGAACGCAACCTTCCATGACAAGATGGGAAAGGGAGCAGGAACCCAGCGGCTCAAAGGGCGGGCCGGTGAGCCTAGAGAGGACCAAGTTAAGATCCCACTGCGGGACAGGAGTCCGCACCTGCAGGAAGAGTCTCCCGAGCCCTCTCAAGAATCTGACCATCATATCATGAGAAAACACCGTCTGTCCTTGGATCAGCAGGTGAAAAGCAGAGATGGCTGCTAGATGCACTCTAATGGAAGAGTGTGCCAGGCCCTGGTTCCTCAAATGGAGCAGGTAGTCCAGGACAGTCTGTATGGAGGAACATGAGGGACAGATGCCACGTTCGGACACCCAGCAGGAAAACCTGGTCCACTTGGCCAGGTAAGTCAGTCTGTTGGAGGGCTTCCTACTCCCCAAGAGGACCTGTTGGACTCCTTCTGAACCGATCTGTTCCTCTGGGTTCAGCCAAGCAGCATCCATGCCGAGAGGCGGAGGGACCCGAGGTTGGGGTGTAGGAGCCGGCCGTGATCCTGTGACAGCAGGTCCGGGCGCTTGGGCAGGGGCCACAGAGGAGCCTCTGAAAAGCTCATGAGCATGCCGAACCAATGTTGGCGAGGCCACGCCAGGGCGATCATGACAACCAGCACTTTCTCTCTCTCGATCCTTCCCAGGACCCTGCCGATGAATGGAATTGGAGTGAACACGTACATCAGGCTCCCTAACCACGACAGGAGGAAGGAATCGGAGAGGGAGCCCTTGCTCAGACCTTGCTGAGAGCAAAACTGGTGGCATTTCCTGTTCTGTCTGGTAGCAAACAGGTCCACTTGGGGAGTTCCCCACCTTTGGAAGATCATGCAGGTTGCCTCTGGATGGAGCGACCACTCGTGGTAAGGGGAGAAGTCCCCACTGAGCTAGTCCACCAGCATATTTTTGACCCCCGGAAGGTGACAAGCTTCCAGGTGGATTTCATGGCTGATGCAGAAGTCCTATAGACGGAGCACCTCTTGACAGAGAGTTGAAGAGTGCGCTCCCCCTTGCCTGTTGATGTAGAACATCAAGGCTGTGTTGTTCGTCAGGACTCGTACCACCTTATCTGACAGGTGGAGCAGGAAGACTCCGCACGCCAGCTGGACTGCTCTGAGCTCTTTGATGCTTATGTGCAACTTCGCCTCCTCCGGGGACCACATCCCGTATCTGGAGGTTGCTGAGATGTGCATCCCAGCCGAAGTCCGAGGCATCCGACACAAACTGGATGGAGTGAGGGGGGTTGTTGAATGGAACCCACTCCAGGACTGTCTTGCGGTCGGTCCACCATCGCAGCGAGGTATCACCTGGGAATTGTAACACTCTTTTCCAGTGGGTCTCTGGACTGGGAATAGACCGTCCCCAGCCATTGTTGCAGGGGCTGCATTCAAAGCCTGGCATGGCGGACCACGTAAGTGAACGCTGCTATGTGACCAAGGAGGCGCAGACAGACCCTGGCTGTAGTCAGAGGGAACGTGGAGACTTCCATGATAAGATTCGTCAACATGTGGAACCTTTCCAGCGGCAGGAATGCCCTGGAGCAGGTCGAGTTGAGGCCCGCTCTGATGAACTCTATCCTCTTCACCAGCACTAACCGACTTTTTGTTGTTTTCAGGAAGGCCCACAGAACGGCACATGGCCTGAAGCACCACTACATCCCTTTGAACTTGAGACCTGGAGCTGCCGTTGATGAGCCAGTCATTGAGGTATGGGTAAATCTGAGTACCCCAGCGGCTCAGGTAAGTCGCTACCCTGACATGGCCGAACAGGAGGACCGCAAACTGGTAGTGGTGGGGCCCCATCGTAAACCGGAGGAAGCATCTGTGTCCTTGAAAGATTGCTATGTGGAAGTATGCGTCCTTCAAGTCGAGGGTGGCATACCAGTCTCCCGGATCCAGGGAGGGGATAATAGAAGCCAAGGAAGCCATGTGGAACTTTAACATCTTTTGGTACTTGTTGAGGTCTCGCAGGTCCAGGATGGGCTGTAGACCACCCGTGGCCTTTGGGATTAAAAAGTACCGGGAATAGAACCCCTTGTTCCTGTACTCGAGAGGAACTTCTTCCACCGCACCCAGCTGTAGTAACCCCTTTACTTTTTGCGCAAGGAGACTCTCATGAGAGAGGTCCCTGAAGATGTACAAGGAAGACAGGTGGGAAAGGGGGTAGAAAGGAACTGGAGGGTATAACCCTGTTTCACTGTGCCGAGGACCGAGGTTATAGTCCTCCAGGCAGAGAGGAAGAGTGAGAGGCAGTTGGAGAACACAGGGAGGGATGGATCCAGGGAATAGTCTGGTAGGTCGCCCTTGAGCACACACTCAAAATGACTGTTTGGCCCCCTGCTTATTATGGGACGAGCCCGACTGGGCAGAGGGTGGAAGCGGGTGGCTCAGGCAGCGCTTGTAGCACTTGGCTCGTTTGTAGAGCTGGTCCTGCCAAGGCTGACTCCCTGGCCCTGTGGCTGCTGCAGTTTGAACCGCTTACATACTGGGGCTGGGACGCAGACACCCAGGGTTTTTAGGGTGGTGTGGGAGTCCTTGAGGTCATGCAATTTGCTGTCTGTTTGCTCTGCAAATAGGGTCTGACCATCGAAGGGCAGGTCCTGCATTGACTTCTGAGCCTCGGTGGACAATCCAGAGAGGAGCAGCCAACAGGCTCGCTGCATGGAGATAACGGAAGCCATAGTGTGGGCAGCAGCGTCCACAGCGTCTGACTCTGCCTGGAGGGCTGCCCTGGCCGCGGTCATGCCCTCATTGAGGATCGCTCGGAACTCCTTCTTGGAAATCTCGGGGAGCGACCCTTCAAACTTGGCCATGGCTTGCCACATAAAGTCATATCGGCCAAAGAAGGCTTGGTGGTTGGCCACACTCAGCTGAAGGCTGGAAGACGAATAAACCTTACATCCAAAAAGAGATCCAGCCTCCTCAAGTCTTTATTTTTGGGAGTTGCCTCTCCTTGTGGTTAACTGCCTCGACCATGAGGGAATTGGGGGCTGGGTGGGAGTATAAGTACTCATGCCCTTTGCTTGGCATGAAGTACTTGCGTTCGGCCCTTTTAGAAATAGGGGCCAGGGAAAAGGGGGTCTGCCACAGGGCATTAGTGATCTTAGAAACCTCTTCATGAAGGGGGTAGAGCCACCCTGGCAAGATCTGAGGACATCAAAGAGAGAGTCCGAAGGCTCTTCCAATTCCTCTGCCTGAAGCCCCAGGTTAGAAGTGACCCTCTTCAAAAGTTCCCGGTGTGTCTTGGTGTCATCCTGAGGAACTTGGTGATGGGTCCCCGTGATAGCCTCATCTGGCGATGACAAGGACGATGCTGGTGCCGCGGAAACCTCCACGTCCAATGGTGGTCCAGCAGCTTGCTCCCCTGGTTCCTCCTGGACCTGCAGGGTCTTACCCCCTGAAGTCTCCAGTACCGGAGGGGGATGGCATACCGAGACGGCTGGTCTCTCTGAGGTCCCGACACCTATCAAGCAGCCTGGGAAAACTGGGTGAACCCCAAGGGTTCCACGGGTACCATGGCACCTGCCACTGTGCTTGAGGCCATGGGACAGGTTTCGGTGCTGATAATGTAGTCGGCACTGTCGGTACCAGGGTTTGTCCCGCAGTCAGGAAACCTCGCTCTGAGCCGGAGCTACCAGCGGAGCGGTCGGTCCCAGGCAAGCAGGATCAGGCTGAGCAGCAGCTCTTGTCCAAACGGTGCCAGTTGCTGCATCCCGAACTGTTGAGCTCTCAGGGACCGATGGTATTTGGTGGATCTGCGTTACATACCCGGTGAACCACGCCTCACGCAATTCGACTGATACCAGGACATCAAACAGGATTGGGAACTACTATGAGCTGGTTGCCGGGAGGATCGTCCTGAGTAGGGCGAGCTTCCTTTTGGAGACGGCGATGACGGCCCGGCAATTGGCGGTCTCTGTGCCCGCTTGATCCCAGGATCGGTCCCAGGCCCTTGAAGATGGTCAGGGCCAGTCCTGGGGTTCTTGCCGGGTGGCATGTGCCTCAGAGGGCCTGTGCCAATCTACCAGCGAGGTACACCTCTAGTCCCTCAAACAGTGCCCCCGGTGCGGGGACCGAAGAGGGCTTCGCTGAGCCTGCCATGCCTCAGGATGGGAGAGACGGCTGCAGGCAGGCAAACGCTGGCAGGATGTCGCTCTCGATGGGGAATGGTACCGCTGAGGGCGGCACTGGGAGTGTCAGGATCTCCTGAGCTGCTTGAAGGGCTTTGGGGATCAATGGCATCTGAAGCTGCCCAGGGCCTGCACTGCTATCTGGAGTCACAGGCAAGGCATGGGCTGGGCTGCACCGCTCGACTTGAGCGGGGGCCCGACTTCCCGAGGGGGATGTTGAGGTGCCTGACACGGGTCTTGGCTAACCCCCAGACCTCTCCTTTCCCTTACAGGAGGTAGATCTTCCACTCACAGTCCTTTTCAGCTTCTTGTCTGGAGCCGTGGAGGGAGACCGGTGCCAGCTCATGGACGGTGCTAGGGGAGCACTGCGCACAGAGGCCATGGTACTCCATGTGGACTCGGACCGCTGCTCCAGTGCTGGAGTGAGTGCCAACTCCATTAGGAGCACTCCTTTTTCGTCCTAGGTTTGAAGGACTTGCAGATACGGCACTTGTCACTTATGTGCCCTTTGCCTAAGCACCTTAGGCAGCAGGTATGGGGATCGCTGACAGGCATAGGCCGTTTGCAGTGATCACAAGGTTTAAAGCCTGGGGACGAGAGCATGCCCCGACCCTCGGCTGGGTCTCATTCTGGACTAATGGAGAGTTTGAGAATTACTACTAAGGGTAACTAAGAAAACTACTAACTATGTATAACTATTTTACAGGATTTCAAAGTTTGCAAGAACAGAGAAGGAATCAATGCTAGTCGACACAACAGACGTTCCAGCACCATCACTGGCGGCAAGAAGGAACCGAGGGTGAGGGGAGCCAGCGGCACCCCTTATATTGTTTCAATCATGTACGTCCCCATCTGGTAATTTGATGGTCATCAACAGACACGGTTGTCAGTGAATTTAGAATCATAACTATTTAAGGTATAAGTAATAGAATACAGAAGTTTTGCATGTTTAGGTGACAAGTAGGAAACTGACACAAGATTAATATATAATAATATATGGAGATATGCCTATCTCATAGAACTGGAAGGACCTTGAAAGGTCATCGAGTCCAGTCCCCTGCCTTCATTAGCAGGACCAAGTACTGTCCCCTGACAGATTTTTGCCCCAGATCCCTAAGTGGCCCCCTCAAGGATTGAACTCACAATGCTCAAACCACTGAGCTATCCCTCCCCCCAAGATTGTAATAGTCATGGCCACTTCTTGATGGGGAAGAGAGATCAGCCACGGTAATTGTGCTTAGGTTGATGGCATTTCAGGAGTGCATCTGAAAAACGGAATAATCAGTCCAAGTAAATGCAGCAGAGGGTCTGGCTGGTGCCTTCAGCTGCTGCTCTGAGAGAGGAGGTTTAACCATGGACAACAGGTTTCTCACAAGGGTGAGGGCGCAATGTGCACCAGTAGGACTCTGCTTCTGATGCACTGTAAATTCTTGTAGCAGACCTGATAGTTATTTCAAATTCTTAACATCTGAGGCCTATATGTAAATCATTTGATTGTCTCAATACTGCTCCTCAGCATCCTTGTTGGCGCTCTCAGTGGAGGCACCAAAGACTCAATGGGCATGTGATCAGCTACCGTTTTACTTTTTGAAGAGGTCCCTCCAAGACGTATTTGAAACAAAGGAACATGCACCAGATGAAGAAGCATACATACCCGTTATTCCAATTCTGTGGCTAGATAGAGGACTTCAGGTAACAGCTGTCAATTCAATACCTTTCACCAACGCTTAAGCACCATTAAAAAGAAATCAAAGTATAAAGGGGAGAGCAGAAGTTATACAAAGAAAAACTGTGAGGCTGAAGTTACCCTTTATGTAGGAGTCCAAATTTCTCTTTCCAAATGTAACACTTTCCGCATGGATGGGTAGTTTCTGGAGTCAGTCAGGAGAAGTCTTACGTACGCCTTTCCATTAGTCACTTTCCTCTAACAACAGACAAATACTAATACCTAGAGCCCTGAGTGGATACAAAATTTCTATCCGCATCCAATCCATAATCTGCAAAAATGGTCTGCGGATATAAAGTGGATATCTGTGGATTTGTAGGGTTCTACTAAATACATGTATTTAGGTTTTCTATGAAGATTAGAAAATGCTACTTTTGTTAGTTAAATGGCAAAAATTCCAATGGGAAGATAATTTTTCCAAGACAGCTATGCCAAGGAAGAGAAATAAAGGGACTAAGACTGTAGAAAGATATTTTCTCTTTCTACTGAGAGGAAAAACGTACTGTAGCACTTATATAGGAAGAAAAGTGAACTGGGAAATTTGTCCTTATAATAAAGCTAAGGGTAGAGGGGGGCAGCTATTGTCTGATAATTAGAGAACAGAGCCAGGAATTGGGGAATCTGGCCGCTTTATCCAATACTGCTGTTGACTTGATACAACTTTAATTACTTCATCTATAAATGAATTTCATAATACTCGCTTCTGTATAGTACTTTAAGATCTATGAATGAAAAGTATAAAGTATTATTTTATTAGAGAACATAGTCCTGATTTCTGAAGATGAAACCTGAGGAGGGTGCAACTGTTGTACTTACTGTGGTCCCAATTATGGCTTAGCTAACACGGCAGCACGTGGGCAAAAGGGGGCACATCACAAATCATAGTATGAGTGTGAAAGCAGGCTCTACAGAGCTGCTACTTCCTCCTCATCCAGAACAAGTGTGTGGGAGGGGATGGACTGGCATGAGGAATGGGGAGAGCCTTGTCTTCACACCCCCAGGGTCTAGACCTTGTATCACCAAAATATCAGAACTCCTCACCGTTTTTCATATATTTATCCTCACAACATCCTGTGAGGTAGGGAAGTAGTATTATCTCCATTTTACAGAGAGGGGATTGAGGCAGAGAAAGGCTAAGATATTTGCCAAGGTCCCACAGGAAATCTGTGATGGAACAGGGAATTAACTCAGGACTCTCAAGCCCTAGGCTAGTGCCCTAACCACGGGATCATCCTGCATCCAATTTACTACCGCCCATAGCAGCAGGGGAACCAGGAGGGAGAGTTGCCTTTGTTCATGGGAGATCATTTCCTCACAATCTTCCCCTTAATTTGCAGTGTCCAAAGACAACATTATAGATACATTCTAGTGGAGTAATCTGAACATAGTATTAGAAACTGGCATGCTTAGTATGGATTGCTGAAAAACAAAATCAAGTAACTTTTAGGTCTCTATATTATATAAAATGGAGCTTCTAGTATTATGTTTAAAATAGTTTACAGTAAAAAGTCTCTTTTCTTCTACTTTTCCCAATATTTGAATATTTTTCCTCTAGTTTTTGTCTCCTAGCCCCTAGCTCTCTATGCTTTGCCTATTCAATCTCTCATTGAATGTGTTTTGTAAGCAATTCCTTTATGAAAATCCAGAAAAATAAACAGAAAGGGTTTTTCCCCCTCATACTTTTGGTTAAAGATAGTCTCATCATTTAAACTTTAAGATGCTGAAAATCAGAAACCTCCCCCCCCCCTTTTTTTTTTGAAAGTGGAAGATGAATGAGGATATTAAAATGGAGCCATGTTAGTCTGTGTCAGCAAAAAGAATAGGATTACTTGTGGCACCTTAAAGAGACTAACAAATTTATTTCAGCATAAGCTTTCGTGGGTTAGAACCCACTTCATCAGACGCATGGAATGTATAAATATCTGCTCGCTGTATGTTCCATTCCAAGAAACATGAAAAGGTGGAAGTGTCTATACCAACTTTAAGAGGCTAATTAATTAAGAGGAACTATATCAGCAGGGGGAAAAAAACTTTTGAAGTGATAAACAAGATGGCCCATTGCAGACAGTTGACACAAAGGTGTGAGTGAGGATAGTTAACTTAAGGGAAATAGATTCAATTAACGTAATGGCCAAGCCATTCCCAGTCTCTGTTCAACCCTGAGTTGATGGTATCTAGTTTGCATATCAATTTGAGTTCAACGGCTTCTCGTTGACGTCTGTTTTTGAAGTCAGATTTGTGTCCATTTATTCTTTTGCATAGAGACGGTCTGGTTTGGCCAATGTACATGGCAGAGGGGCATTGCTGGTACATGATGGCATATATCACATTGGTAGATGTGCAGGTGAACGAGCCCCTGATGGCGTGGCGGATGTGATTAGGTCCTATGATGGTGTCACTTGAATTGATATGTGGACAGAGTTGGCATCGGGCTTTGTGGCAAGGATAGGTTCCTGGGTTAGTGTTTTTGTTGTATGGTGTGTGGTTGCTGGTGAGTATTTGCTTCAGGTTGGGGGGCTGTCTGTAAGCGAGGACTCGTCTGTCTCCCAAGATCTGTGAGAGTGAGGGATCATCTTTCAGGATAGGTTGTAGATCTTTGATGATGCACTGGAGAGGTTTTAGTTGGGGGCTAAAGGTGACGGCTAGTGGTGTTCTGTTATTTTCTTTGTTGGACCTGTCCTGTAGTAGGTGACTCCTGGGTACTCTTTTGGCTCTGTCAATCTGTTTTTTTACTTCAGCAGGTGGGTATTGTAGTTTTAAGAATGCTTGATAGAGCTCTTGTAGGTGGTTTGTCTCTGTCTGAGGGATTGCAGCAAATGCGGTTGTATCTTAGAGCTTGGCTGTAAACAATGGATCGTGTGGTGTGTCCTGGATGGAAGCTGGAGGCATGTAGGTAAGTATAGCGGTCACTAGGTTTCCGGTATAGGGTGGTGTTTATGTGACCATCGCTTATTAGCACAGTAGTGTCTAGGAAATGGACTGCTTGTGTGGAGTGGTCTAGGCTAAGGTTGATGGTGGGATGGAAATTGTTGAAATCATGGTGGAATTCCTCAAGGGCTTCTTTTCTATGGGTCCAGATGATGAAGATGTCATCAATGTTGCGAAAGTAGAGTAGGGGCGTTAGGGGACGAGAGCTAAGGAAGCGTTGTTCTAAGTCAGCCAAAAAAATGTTGGCATACTGTGGGGCTATGCGGGTACCCATAGCAGTGCCGCTGACTTGAAGGTATATATTGTCTCCGAATGTGAAATAGTTGTGGGTGAGGACAAAATCAAAGTTCAGCCACCAGGTTTGCCGTGGCATTATCGGGGATACTGTTCCTAACAGCTTGTATCCATCTTTGTGTGGAATGTTAGTGTAGAGGGCTTCTACATCCATAGTGGCCAGGATGGTGTTTTCTGGAAGATCGCAGACGGATTGTAGTTTCCTCAGGAAGCCAGTGGTGTCTCGAAGATAGCTGGGAGTGCTAGTAGCGTAGGGCCTGAGGAGAGAGTCCACATAGCCAGACAATCCTGCTGTTAGGGTGCCAATGCCTGAGATGATGGGGCGTCCAGGATTTCCAGGTTTATGGATCTTGGGTAGCAAACAGAAAAACTTCAAAAACAGACTTCAACGAGAAGCTGTTGAACTGGAATTGATATGCAAACTCGATACCATCAACTCAGGGTTGTACAGAGCCTGGGAATGGCTTGGCCATTACGTTAATTGAATCTATTTCCCTTAAGTTAACTATCCTCACTCACACCTTTGTGTCAACTGTCCGCAATGGGCCACCTTGTTTATCACTTCAAAAGTTTTTTTCCCCCTGCTGATACAGTTCCTCTTAATTAATTAGCCTCTTAAAGTTGGTATAGGCACTTCCACCTTTTCATGTTTCTCAATGTATAAATATCTGCTCACTGTATGTTCCATTCCATGCATCCGATGAAGTGGGTTCTAACCCACGAAAGCTTATGCTGAAATAAATTTGTTAGTCTCTAAGGTGCCACAAGTAATCTTGTTCTTTTTAAAATGGAACAAAATCTTTTTTTATTTTTCCTATGTGGCCAAAGGTAAATCCTCTTCCAACTATAGCTGTTACTGGCTGGTGAGATGGAGGCTTTTGTGGTACTGAGGTAAACTAGAGTCATCTCCCCTTTCAGAGGTACAGTGAGTTACTGATACCAGGGCACGGATGGAAGCCCTGTGCATCTCGCAGTGATACAAGGTATCAGACAATGCTGCCATCGTAGTTGCTCTGATGGTAGGTATGTCAAAACTGGGTTTCTGCTTTGGTATTGGACTCAGTCAGAACCTCTCCTGTACCCTTAGAGGAATGAGAGGTCTCCCGACAGTGAGTCTCATGGGGTGACCTGCCCCTTTTCTCCATTTCCTTGCTTGGAGAGGTATGTTTTCTTCTTTTTCAAGTCTTTATTGTCCGGGGCTGCAGACGCGGCAGCAACTGGGACTGAGGCAGCTTGAGAGGTAGAGGCCAATGTACAGGGAGGGGAAGCAGACCCCTCCAGAGCTACAGCACGTTCTATTAATAGGAGCTTAAATCTATTCTCCCTGTCTTTCTTGCATCTGCCTTTCAAACTCTGACAGACCTTGCATTTAGAAAGGTTGTGAGGGTCCCCAAACACCATAGGTAGCTGGAGTGTTTCTCACTATGGGGAAATGACATGTGGCAAGTCTCACAGGTCCTAAGATGTAGGGTCTTGGGCATAACAAATCGTGCTCTGACACAAACAAAAGATCAAAAAAGAGAAGGAGAAAGAGACCCCTACCCCATAACAGATACAAGAGTATTAAATAAAATAAAGATATCAAATGAAAATAGATAATGAAAAGAAACTATTAAAACAAATAAACAAATAAAGTAAAGAACTCACAAAGTGAAGGCAGGAAGTGAATACAGCAGAGAGCAGAACTCTCTATCTCGAGCTGCAGGCAGATGAGAAGGAACTGAGTGGGGGTGGGTTCATGCCTCCCTATATATCCTTGTTCAGCACAGGAGGTGCTACTCTGTGCAGGTCTGAGGACATTAATTTGCAGTCTCCAATTGAGAGCGCACTGACACATGTACATCCTATGGTGGAACACTCTACCATAGTCTGAGGATAGACTCAAAAAAGAGGGCAAAGTTTCTACCATGAAGGGCTTAATGTTCTGATATTATTCATAATTAGTGCTCATAACAATGACTTTTCATATCCCCAGCAGATACAGATATACAAAACACAAAGAAATAAAACATAGCAAAAACCACAATATAACAAAGGACACATACTACACAATCAGCAGAGCATTTTCATTTTGTTGACACTTACCACACCTTTGCACTTACCCTAGAATATAGGTTTACAGAAAATGCTGATAACATGCCAAGTTGTAAAAAATAATATATTCTTCATACATACTAGCCTACTTTCATCTGTGTGCTTTTTATACTAAAAACCATACCCACGACCCATTAATTATAATTCCAGACAGGCCAAAAACATAGAAGATGCCTGTACATTGTTTTTTAACCTTTTAGACAAGAATTAAACCTCCCAATTTAAACAAAAATTTCCAAGTGAAAACTAAAATTCAGTGTCAACTGCCCAACCTCCTTTAAAAGCTGAAGGTGAAGTTATTGCAAAATCCTCACAGAAACATATCAGATTCCAGTCACTGACTATTTTTTCTATAATATCTTGATGTAAACTGAAGACAAAACCAAGTAATTTTCTAACCTTATTATGGACTAGAGAAACTAACAGAATCACAATGGTAAGAGAAATGAGGCTTCCTAAAACTTTTTTTCCCCTTCAAAGTAGTAATGTATTTTTATGTTTAAGTGTATAAAGATTTGGGACACAGAAAATAATTCTGACTTTTTCCTATGATTTCCATGCCTTCTTTAAGGATATTTACGTTGATAACCAGACATGAAAACTGAAGAAAAAGCAATACAAGTGGTTGTGAATAAGATACAATAAGGGGATGTATTTAATAGAATGTGAACTTATGAAATACACTATAATTCAAATATTTTAACAGTTATGCACGGACTACAAAAACATCTTCACTGCAATAACTTGCAAATGACTAAAACCGTTACTAAAAAGAAAACAAAATAGTATGTCAACTTTTAGTTTTAATAAAATTTCTTATCAAAACACTATGTTAGATATACATCACATTGTACAAATTTAAAATTGCACAATAGGTGTACAGAACCACAGAAAGACTGCATTAAATGTCTGGATTTTCAACCTTGTGTTTTTCAGATTCTAATTTAAAATACTGTTTCCACAATTGCTTCATAATAAAACAAAAGCATGCTAATGCAAGTCTTCAAAACTAAGCCCCACTAAACCAAAAAGTGCATTTAAAACATTATTTCAGCTATGTATTTCTATTTATTGCCTAATATGTTTATATGGAAAACTATCTCAAAAATCTTAGCATAATTAAAAGAGATTACCAAATTTCAAACATTTTTACTTAACTACCAAATCCTGATTTTTTTTAAACACAAAAAATGTTACATGACTGTAAATACAGATGATTCTTCTAAAACCAGTATCTTAAATCAGTGCTCTACTCTGTTGTGCAATGGACCTTGTTACTCTCTAGTGCTATGTAGGGCTGTCAAGTGATTTAAAAAATTAATCACGATTAATCACTGTTAAACAATAATAGAATACCATTTATTTAAATATTTTTGGATGTTTTCTACATTTTCAAATATATTGATTTCAACTACAATACAGAATACAAAGTGCTCACTTTATATTTATTTTTATTACAAATATTTGCACTGTAAAAAAGAAATATTTTCAGTTCACCTAATACAAGTACTGTAGTGCAATCTCTTTACCATGAAAGTTGAAATTACAAATATAGAATTATGTACAAAAAATGCATTCAAAAATAAAACAGTGACAAATTTTAGAGCCTGCAAGTCCACTCAGTCCTACCTCTTGTTCAGCCAATCGCTCAGACAAACAAGTTTGTTTACATTTGCAGGAGATAATGCTGCCCACTTCTTGTTCACATCACCTGAAAGTGAGAACAGGTGTTCTCGTGGCACTGTTGTAGCCAGTGTCACAAGATATTTTCATGCCAGATGCACAGAAGATTCATATGTCCCTTTATGCTTCAACCACCATTCTAGGGGACATGTGTCCATGCTGATGATGGGTTCTGCTCGATAACAATCCAAAGCAGTGCAGACTGATGCATGTTCATTTTCATCATCTGAGTCAGATGCCACCAGCAGAAGGTGGATTTTCTTTTTTGGTGGTTCAGGTTCTGTAGTTTCCGCATTGGAGTGTTGCTCTTTTAAGGCTTCTGAAAGCATGCTCCACACCTCATCTCTCTCAGATTTTGGAAGGCACTTCAGATTCTTAAACCTTGGGTTGCGTGCTGTAGCTATCTTTAGAAATCTCATATTGGTACCTTCTTTGCGTTTTGTCAAATCTGCAGTGAAAGTGTTCTTAAAATGAACATGTGCTGAGTCCGAGACTGCTATAATATTAAATATATGGCAAAATGCGGGTAAAATAGAGCCGGAGACATACTATTCTCCCCCAGTGAGTTCAGTCAAAATTTAATTAATGCATTATTTTTTTAAACAAGCATCATCAGCATGGAAGCATATCCTCTGGAATGGTGGCCGAAGCATGAAGGGGCATACGAATGTTTAGCATATCTGGCACGTAAATATCTTGCAATGTTGGCTACAAAAGTCCCATGCAAACACCTGTTCTCACTTTAAGGTGACACTGTAAATAAGAAGTGGGAAGCATTATGTCCCGTAAATGTAAACAAACCTGTCTGTCTTAGAGATTGGCTGAACGAGAAGTAGGACTGAATGGACTTGTAGGCTCTAAAGTTTTGCACTTTTTTTGAGTGCAGTTATGTAACAAAAAAAAAAATCTACATTTATAACTTGCACTTTCACGATAAAGAGATTGCACTACATGAGGTGAATTGAAAAATACTGTTTATTTTGTTTATCATTTTTACAGTGCAAATATTTGTAATAAAAATATAAAGTGAGCAGTGTACACTTTGTATTCTGTGTTTTAATTGAAAGAAGTATATTTGAAAATGTAGAAAAACATCCACAAATATTTAATAAATGTCAATTAGTATTCTACTGTTTAACAGTGTGATTAAAACTGCAATTAATCGTGATTAATATTTTAAATACTGATTAATTTTTTTGAGTTAATCGCGTGAGTTAACTGTGATTAATCGAGCGCCCTAGTGATATGACATGTATTTTTATATGCAGCCATCCTTCAAAGGTATCTACAACTTCCCTTAACTTTTCTGTTCTTCCCTTTCTCAAAAATGAAATAATGATTTTATGGTTCATTCAACCTGCTCCATTACAGGTTCAAATGTTCCCCTCCAAAAGCCACTATAATGGGGCCTGATGATATATTCTTCTTAGAATACTAGAATGACAGCTGTATAAAGTCCTAAAAGTTTGCGTTGCACATCCGGACTCCCCATAAATGGTGACTGGGACAAATGCGCGTTGTGCCATGGAAGGAACAAAGTCAGGTACTTTTAGACCCAAGATTTAGATTGTATTTAAAAATTGAAAAAAACCTCCTTGTTAATAGAATAGAAAATGTAAATAGTTTTTTTTCCTTTTAAATGTTAATAAAAACGGTGTTTGATTTTTAAACACCCTCCTGCAGTGTTCGGTCAAAGTGAAAACCGAGTATGAATAAGAACGGAACAATCTAGTTTTATCCTCCAAGTTGAGGAAAATGCAAAAATTAAAAAAAATGTTAAATTTAATCAAACTATTTCAGCTTTAACCATCAATTTTACTAATAACCTGCGCAGGGAAATGTATTGTTTTTTAAATAGTCTTTTTAACCCGAGTGTCCCTTTCATCATGTAATCAGGTTTAAACATATAATAAGAAAACATGATTACGTGTGTATACATTATAAATCCTATAGAGCAAAAGGGCTGCACCTTTTAGAGTTCTACCCAGTGATCGCTGAAATTTTTATTTTTATTTAATACAACAAAGCATACTGACCATAAGACTTTCCAGTATTTAAAAATGAATTAGGGTGAATTTTCAAATATCATGATTACACCATACAAAACATAACAGGAACCCATAGGATGTGTATTTTAAATAGGTATGTACTGTTAAAGTCTCATTTCCCCCTTTCAAGATCTATTATACCAGACTTACTACACTGTAATTTCATACCTAAACCTTAAAAATGGAAGATTGTATGTCTTAAATGCAAATTTTCAAATACATACTTTTTATTATTTTTGGAATTGTTTTGTTATAGTTTCTTACACAATTACAGAAGTCTTAATTGCATCAACCACTTTTCAAGTAAGAGCCTCAGTTTTAAAAACTTGTTTTGTGGTTCTCATCAGTCAGACAGCATGTAGACAGCCAATGACCTTTGTTCTCACCTTACAAGTATCTAAAGATCACTAAATTCATCCCATTCCCTGTAAATATCTTGTATGAATAGCCCCTTATTGTAAAGGTACAAATTGATACCATATTACATTCTTTGAGGTTTGCTTTGGGCAGTTTACTTGAGCAACCATTGTAAATATGCTGATTTTTTTTCTGCCATCATATCACTACAGTATAAACATGTTCAATGAGGCATGATAAACTTATCCATTCATTGCAAAAAAGTAAAAAATGCATCTTGGTGTCTGCAATATAATTGCTATCTTATGCTGATAGTACTGCACACAACCAAGTTCTTTACAATTGTCTTTGAAGAACAGAATTAAATATTAAATGAAGATCTATTTATCCAGTGGACAAATATTCTTGAAAAAAATTGCCATCAAGATCTCCCTCACATTTCTTAACACACAACAGAAAACCCAATCTGGCAGAGTCCAAAGATTAACTATATCAACTTCTGTTTAAGTAATATTTTCAGTAATATAAAACCATTAAACATAAGAACAAAATACTAATTTTGTCAGACTTACATTGGACTACTAAAACAATGGCAGCAATAATAGACAGAGAGATACTTTATTAGTCCAGGGACCAGGAAAAAAGGAAGCATTACATTTAAAACTTACTACCATAGCAGTGTTTAAGCTTAAGGTAAAAAGAATCTATGGCAATAAAATGATCAATCTCCATGCTGGCTCAGTTTTAGGCATCTGCTAAGAAGAGATTACCACCTGTGCCAAAATCCTGAAAAGAATGTAATGTGGTTTTACAGAACTAAGACCACTGTCCACCTGTACTTACTTGGTGCAATTGCACATACTCCAACTGCAGATGGGTCCTGAGAGACTAATATTTTAAGTATTCTGTTTTCTTTGTCCAGTTAGAACACTTAGCCCCAAAAGACTCAGTTCTAATTAAGCATCTTAATGCTGTAAACTTAAAGAAAGGCAGCTGTACATTTTCATGCCAACAAAAATCTCAAAAAATAAATTTAGATAGTTTCTAGGCACAACTACATTTGGTATTTCAGTAGATAGCAAACAAATTTAAGACAAAATCACGGCTTGTCATTTCAGCCTGGTGAATACTGAAATTGCAGCACATTGGTTTAGCTGCCAGATGAGACTCTGAGCCAAAAGTGAAGATGGAAATAAAGGAAAGAGGGAAGGAAATCTGGGTTATAAGCGTGACAACATTTTGGATACCAATTAAAAAGAACAAGCATCCAGCAAGAAATAGAAAACATAATTGTTCAGTAGAAAAACCTGGTAAAAGTTGGATAAAATATTAAAAAGTAGTGGAAACAGTTAAAATGTAAAAACTACACATATAACCTATTCCTCTGAGCTTTTCTGAGATCTATTTAAAAAATAGTTTTGTTTCCTAAGTTTTGTTAGGACTTCTTCAAAAAAAGAACAAAAACAAAAAACTGTTCAACAGTATCCTCTGTAGACATTATTTGAGACCCAACTATAAAGGAAGACTTGTTTACTTCACACTATCCAAAACCAAAGTTAGTACAAATGTAATAAATAGAGATTGTAAAAACATTTAACATACATTTTTATATTAAATTTTATTTACATTTAAACTTTGTTTAATGGAACAATCTCCAAGAGAGAATGGTCCTTTAATTGCATTAAGCCTATTTAAACTTTAGAAGAAAGTCCACTGTTTAATATTTTTAAAAGAGTGATCAACAAACTGGTGTTAGTTGAATATAACCTGAGTTATCGGTTATTTGAAACACTGAAAGAATTCCAAGAGTCTATACAGCTTCCCCACCTCTGTCTTCGCTGTGGAGGTGGCCTTTGTGTGTTTTTGTGAGGAGGTTCCACTGAATTCATTACAACAGAGATGGACATTTGATATTCATATCGTTCCAACATCTGAGCAATCTTCTCACGAGGGACCCCATGTTTATTCCTCCTACAAAAATAATAATTTAAATAAATTGTTTGGTACTTTTTATATGTTTGCAGTCTTTCTTAAACTTTTGAAGAGTATCTTGTGTTTTATCCTCTCCATCTAGCCAGACTGTCAAATGCCATCATTTAATCTTCTGCCCACTTTCAAGATCCAGAAGGATCACATAGGTTTTTCTAACACTACAAAACAGTAAGCTTAAATATAGTTGAAATAGATACATTCACTACAACTGACTACACACTTCTGAAAAACAATATGCTGTAGTGGAGGGATCGGCAACCTTTGGCATGCGGCCCGTCAGGGAAATACACTGGCGGGCCAGGATGGTTTGTTTACCTGCAGCGTCCGCAGGTTCGGCCGATCGCAGCTCCAACTGGCCATGGTTCACCGTTCCAGGCCAATGGGGGCTGCGGGAAGCGGCGTGGGCCGAGGGATGTGCTGGCCACCGCTTCCCGCAGCCCCCAATCGCCTGGAACGGTGAACCGTGGCCAGTGGGAGCTGCGATCGGCCGAACCTGCGGATGCTGCAGGTAAACAAACTGTCCCGGACCGCCAGCGGATTTCCCTGACAGGCTGTGTGCCAAAGGTTGCAGACCCCTGCTGTACTATGTGGAAGCTCAGATTTAATTACACAATATTTACCATCTTATAATATCCAAATTGTATTACATCTTTTTAACACAATTCATTGTATATACTGTACATTCAAAAAATAAAAATTATTTTCCTTTATACCAGGGGTAGGCAACCTATGGCACGGGTGCCAAAGGCGGCACGCGAGCTGATTTTCAGTGGTACTCACACTACCTGGGTCCTGGCCACAGGTCTGGGGGTTTTCCATTTTAATTTAATTATAAACGAAGCTTCTGAAACATTATAAAAATCGTATTTACTTTACATACAACAATAGTTTAGTTATATATTAAAGACATAGAAAGAGACCTTCTAAAAACGTTAAAATGTTTTACTGGCACACGAAACCTTAAATTAGAGTGAATAAATGAAGACTTGGCACACCACTTCTGAAATATTGCTGACCCCTGCTTTATACAGTAACGTGGTGCTGTTTGTCACAGTTTCAGAGCTACTACACCTGTTTTTCACCCTTTGTGGTCCCATGAGAGCACCCACTTCAAGGTTTCTGGCTCCCAGTCATCACCTCTCTTGGGCAGAGACCTGCATCTCACTCCCTCCTGACCAGTGATTTTAAGGCTGCACAGCTCCCTTTTTTCTACTGCAATAACAGCAGTAAGCCAGTCTGCCTAAAAAGACCAAGACCTGTGCTTTACTTTCTCTCCGAGGGCTATGAGTGTGAATGCCAGCTGTTACACGTTACCACACAGCTTTTTCTAAGCAAGCACATTTGTTCATCAGGTAAACAAACATGTAAAAACAAACAGCCTACCAGAGGTCACCAATTAGTCTTATGGGGCCTCAGTAGGCCAAAGTCTTTCCAATCCTTCTGCAAGGTATAGGGCTCCCCTTGGACAGCAGCTCCTGTCTGTTTGCTGGACCAGAAACAAGGCCCCAAGTCAGTTTAAACTCGGGCTATTTAGCCAAAAGTCCTTTCTTTGTCTGTTGGTCTTTGGAGAATCCGCTTAGAAATAGCATATGTGAGCCTCTCCAGGAGGTGGTACCTCTCGGGGAGGGTTACAACCTGGCTGATTTACCTTAGTCACCACCCACTGTTTTTAATTCCCAGAGGAGCTGTGGTAATCCTCCCTCATGGAGTAGAACACAATCATACATAATGGTAGCTATGTTAGTCTGTATCATCGAATTTCTATTGGACACCGCTGGTCTAGATAATACTTAGTCCTGCCATGAGTGCAGGGGACTGGACTAGATGACCTCTCAAAGTCCCTTCCAGTCCTATGATTCCCCACCCAGACAAATTCAATGGGGATCACAGGGCTTCTCATGGGTTTCTGAACCAATGCCACTCCTGTTCCAGATAAGACCACACACCTATTCCATCAATAGAGCCAAGGTGGGGCTCGTCATCAGTCTCCTGACTGGGAGGTACTTGCCTGGGCTTCCCCCTTTCTGGCGTAAGCCAGTCCCTTCTTGGGGGAGTTTAAGAACTTTATCCAGGCCATGACAACACATCTTCGATGACCCGAACCGGACACATACAGCAGAATCAGCACTTCAAGCCCTGAGACAAGGCCACAAGCTGGTTGCTGGCTATGCCACAAAATTCTCCTGCCAAGCGGCTGACACAGAATGGAGCAAGGCCATGCAGCACCACCACTTCTGGCGTGGTCTGAGTGACGAAGAGAAGGACGAAATGGCCTGGGCAGAAATCTTGGCCAGACTGGCACCCCTGATTAACCTGAACATAAGAATTGATAGCCGGCTACAGGAAAGTTACCAGGAAAAGGCAACGGTGCCCTGACCATACCTCAGTCTCAGTCACTCATGCCCAGACTCAGCTTCCCACTGACCTTCTGCCGCAACCAGAGCCCGTGCAACTTGGCACTGTCTGGTCCTGCCTTTCTGATGGTGAAAAGAACCAATGCCACTTGGCAGGCCTATACCTTTACTGTTGCAGAACCAGACATTACGGCTCACCCTGCCCAGCTAAAGGTCGATCGTCTCCCAGCAAGGAAATACCAGCCCTCAACCTTCTACGAGAGTCCTGGTTGGAGATGGTGTAATTCCCCTGGATCTAGCTCTATACACCAATACCACTTCACAGGTACCCTGTTAGTTGCGGTACCTTCGGCTCCTGCTCCGCTTAAGATATCTGGCCATGGCAGACATCCACCTGGAAGCCCTCGTGGACACAGGAGCATCTCACAACACCAGATACCAAAATGAGTCAATCCCATCCCAGACCTCATTGAAGCAGTCAATGGATCTCTATTTTCCTCCAGCCCAGTTACATGAGAAACAGCTCCTTCAGAAGTCGCCACTATCCAGGACCACGAGGAGACCTTACAGTTTGGCTTAGTCCGTTTTCCCCTCTTCCTGGTTATTTCTGGCATCACCTGGCTAACCACCCATGACCCCCACAACTGCTGGAGCTCTAGCATGATCAAGTTCACCTTTAGTAGATAGTGTGAGGCTTGAGGCCTATAACCTTTAGCATAGATAAACTTAAGTAACTCGTAAGTTATAGGGAACTGAAAGTGGTATGCCAGAGGGGGAATTTTGTCCAGAATACTGACATCAGCCACCCACAGAACACAGCTGACACCAGCACAGAACACAGCTGACACCAGCATCCGGAAGGTTCCGGACAGAACCTCTGACAGCAAAGCTGCCATGACAGCAAATTCACATGTATGCTAATAGGGTAACATCATACATATACTAACCTATAGAAAACAGACCCCTTAAGGGGAGGAAATACAAATAAGGACCTCTATTGAATATGCATTGGTCATGGTAGCGTCAGCGTAACCTACTATAAAAGTAACATCCCAGGGGCAGCAGATAGGTTGGAGAGATGTAGACCTTGGGAGGGGCCAGAATGATGGCCACCGGGGAAGATGAGGACGATGACGGTGATGAGAAAGATAATGGTTAAGTATGAAAGATAAGGGTGTAAGTATGGACATCCAAATGTACTTTCTGTATTATCTCTATCTGCCTTGTTAAGTTTAAGTGTGTGTATAACTTTGCTAAATTATTAATAAATCATATATTTATATATAGAGAGAGTTCCTATAGTGTGAGTGTTGCACATCGGAACACATCGGAGTTCCCAAATTATATGATAATTGTATAATAATCTTACTGGGCATGATCTTGGGACAAGAACCTGTTAATCCTCAAGTTACAATTATATATACCCAATTTGGGTCAGGCTACAGAACCTGCTATAGACATTTTGAATACACAGTGATGCTGTTCTGACTACACAATGCCCCTGCTACTTTTCAACATTTTATAAATGACATTTTCAAAAATATGGACCATTTTGTAGTAATTTACTTAGATGACATCCTGATCTTCTATGAAAACAAGTATCAGAATGACCAGCATGTACACCATGTTCTAGAAAGAATACGTCAGACCACTTATACACTAAATTAGAAAAATGCGAATTTGATCAGAACATAGTTGAGTTTCTGGGTTACACTGTCTTCCCAGAGGGGCTATGGACCCACATAAGGTCTCTACCATCCCAGAGTGGGCCACTCTGAGGGATGTCTGGGGCTTACAATGGAGTTCAAGCCTTCTGATCGAGGCACAGCCCATGGACGGATTGAGGCCGGTAGCGGCTCCCGGCGCGCCGGGACGGGGTCTTCTTGGAGTCGGGTTGCTTGGGAATGCAGCCCAAAGCTGGTGGTAAACTCCATCTAAGGCTAAATCCTGGCACGAGAATGATTCTTAGGGTTTGCTAACTTCTACCAGTGTTTCATCCGAGATTTCAATACCTGGTAGCCCCCCAATGGCCCTTCTGAAAAAGGGAGCCTGGATTCTCTGGCATATTCGATCAGCTAAAAGAGGCTTTCATTTCTGCTCCCATCCTTGTCCATCGAGACCCCTTCTGTTGACAATGGAGGCTGTTTCTGATTTTGCCAGTCATTCTTTTACTCCCAACTCACTGATTCTCAATGCCATAATAATTCAGCCCCTACCACAGAATTAGTAGGTGGTCACTCCTATTTTAAGTCTTCCTTTATATGAATTGGTAAGGGATGTGGGGAGGAAGGGCAGTGTCCAGCGGCACAGGCAGTTGCAAAGAATTTGCACTGAGGAAGGATCTGCAGAGAGCCAGTAAGGCCCCAAAGGTGAGTGGTGCTGACAGTGGAGGGGGCATGGCCACAGTTGCTGTTCAGTATATCCCTACAATAGTGTCCACAGACAGGATTTCTAAGGAACACTGACTGCAGCTTAAGGCTGCTCTCCAGTGGCATAAAACCTGAAGAAGCGGGATAGTAGAACCACCACATGCCATTACCCTACTGTAAATTCTCCCAAAGCACCATGAACCTCTCCAGCACAAGAAACTGCAATTTTGTACCTCCACATGCCACTCACTTTAGACCTATATAGATGAATGAATGAATGAATGAATGAATGAATGAATGAATGAATGAATGAATGCCTCTATGGAGGGAGAAACAGCAACTGTTTAACAGAGTAGAGCAACACTCCACACCAATACTGTACCCAATTGCAGGAGAAATGTAAAGTGCAATTACCAAGAGAGGAATCTGGCCAGGTCACCAGAGTTAACTTCCCTAACTCTTGCAAAATAATTTCATGGACTATTTCATAATTATATGTGGTCAGAACTAATTGGTAAGATGTTGATTCTCACAGTAAAGTGCCTCTGACAAGTGCAACACCTGTTCAATACTGACTTTGAGGATAGAATGTCTTACTGAACCACCAAACACCACTTCCTAAGCAGCCCTGCATTTTCCTTGATGACCTTCGACACAAGTACTAACTAGATCATACCGTGCTTAGCTATTAAAAGCTGATGAGATACTGAATTGGTATTCCTACTTTTGTTTCACTCCAGTATTATATTAGAGCCATTACACTTCTTTATGTAAGTTTTCATTATAGCCTACATTTTTAAAGAGTTCAGATACTTGGTCATTAAGAATTTAGTTTAATTTGAGTGAGATTATGCATGCAATTTCTCAGTGTTTAGTAATTATTATTCTTTTTATATACACTATGCTTGAATCTAAATTTTAATATTTTTAGTTACCAAAACAATAAAACAAAATGTTGTGCTCTTCTGACTACTATCTAGTTAGAAGATGAATGTTCTTACTATTTTTTCCTTATCCCCTGTTAACATACCATTGCAAGGCTAACTCAACCCAATCACTTTGTCCGTAGCCTTAGAATGATACCATGTCAACAAGAGATGGGGAAAAAATAGTAAACATCTTTATCAATTTGACTTCTCCCAAGTTTGCCTGGCAGGCACTGACATCCCATAGATTTCAAGAGGATCTAGAGTGGATGACAAACATCAGAAATTAACAAACAAAATTAAATGGGCACTGCCATAACAGATCAGATCAAATGTCCATCTAATCCAGTATCACGTTTCCAACAGTACTTAATACCAGATGATTGGGGGAGGATGAAGGAGGGCAGAGAAAAGTTTCAAGAAACACTGTGATGGACAATTATGGAATAGCCTGCTCATATGGGAATTTTCTTCCTTATGCCCACTAGTTAGGAGTGGAGTTACACCCTTAGGCATAAGGATTTATATTCCTCATAAAATGTTTTATCCTACCTAATTAAACTGTGGGTGTTCTTATCTATATAAATGCTCATGGCCTCAGTCACATCTTGTAGCAATGACTTCCCAGGTTAGGTTAATCATCCACTGTGTAAGGAAGTGTGTCCTATGGGCCTGATTATTTTTCCACTTAAGTCCATGCAAATTTTGCTGTTGGTTTCAAAGGGACCAGGACGCAGGGTCCTCCTCTGTGTATTCCTGAGCTGATATTTATGTAAGCAGTATATTTACATAAATATTAACAGAAGTCAGTACATACTAGAAAACACAAGTCAGTACATACTAGAAAACAGTAAAGCACCTAAGCAATTACTGAAGTACTGATAAAAATTTTAATTAAACCACAATACCAAAGAAAAAAGAAAAGAACTATGATGGCTACTATAACACAAGTCTTACTTTTCTAACTCCTCAGGGTCAAACTTCCACCATGTGTCTGGCTCATGGAATTCCACTATGTAGCCTTTCCCTAGAGCCTACAGAAAACAAAGAAATACAGTATGCATGATAGGTGTAACATTATTATACTAGTTTATGCTGCAACAAACGCAACGTCTTTAAATAGAAAAAATATTAATGAAAACCAGACTTATTAAAATTAAATACTAAGCAGTCTTAGCCCACTGAACTTTAGATCACTTACCCCACAACCTCTAGGTTTCATCTTAGGCTAAAAACATTAGGTCAGGTCAATCCAAACTAGACTACCCCCAGACCTGTTAGTGGCTATGTCAAAGAAACAGCCTGTTCGAAGAGAGGAGGGAATGTCAACAAGGAAGACCCATTACTAGACATAGTAGTTGCATTCATGCTTTGTGAAGGTAGGTCTGCAAAAAAAAACCCCACAGTATAACAACAATGGATTTAATTACACTGTAGTTGTATTTACCGTTTCCACATACGGCTTCATTTCCCAGGCTTGAGTATTAGTGTTGTCTATTATAATTGGAGATCTTCCCTGGTCCATCGCTTGCTTTGCTGCAGTAAATAAAGATTACAATACAACCCTCAATATATGAGTTAAAAATTCTAATGAATACTCTGTCTATTTCAAGTAAAATGACAAGCATTTTTGTTTTACAAGAGGTTTTCATTAGTATGTCATGTGATTAATTAAGCAAATCTAAACTGGATTTCTATTTAATTAGATTCCACTTAAATATGAAGGCCATAGCTTCAGGGTAAACCAACAAACAATAATCTATTTAACAGAGACAAGTGCTAACAGAGCTATATAGTTAACAGGAAAAACTGCCTACTGCCTTCTTGATTCCTAATAATAGGCTATGGAGGCATTTATTATGGGGAACAAGACAAGAAGAGTGTTGGCTAAACAACTTTTATAGTTACTTTTACAGTTAATTCCTAGAATAATAATTACAAGGGCCACATTACATGGAATACACACTTATTGTGACAGAGATGGCATGAAAATGCTTCTAGAAAAACTTATGCTTAAGTTACTTCATTGCTTTAAGCAACTACTATTTCCATTGATAAAATCCCATATGAATAACTGCAAACTATCAAGCCCAGAACTTTTGGCTGAGCTAGAGAATATCTTTTAGAAAGACTTTCAATCTTGATTTAAAGACTTCAGCCACCACATTTCTAGGTAAATTGTTCTAATAGCTAATTAACTATTCTAATTGTAAATTGTTCTAATAGCTTTTTATTAAAAAATCTGCACCCCGTTTCTGATCTTAATTTATTCTAGCTTCAGCTTCTAGTTCAGGGGTTCTCAAACTGTGGGTCGTGACCCCTCAAGGGGTCGCAAGATTATTACATGGGGGGGGGGTCACGAGCTGTCAGCCTCCACCCTCAAACCCCGCTTCACTTCCAGCATTTATAATAGTGTTAAATATAAAAAAGTGTTTCTAATTTATAAGGGGGAGGGGTCATACTCAGAGCTGTGTGAAAGGGATCACCAATACAAAAGTTTGAGAACCACTGTTCTAGTCACTCCATCTTGTTATGGCTTCGTGTATTAAACTGAAAAGGCCTCTACTACCAGAAATCTTTTCCCCATATAGATACTTATAGACGGATCAAGTGTCACCAGTGAACTTTCTTTGTCGAATGGAATTTTAGTCTCACTGTAAGACCTCAAATCATTCTGGTAGCTCTTTTCTAAATCCTTTCCAATTCGTCAAAATCCGTTTTTAAGTGTGGAAACCAAAACGGAATTCCGTATTTCAGTAAGGACTAGCCACTAGGCAACATGGAGTGGGGTAAAGAGGAGGCAAGACTGACTCAAGTGCAAAAAAGGGGTAAGAAGGACATTGAAAGGAGTAGCCTGGTAGCGAGTGAGTGGAAGCAGGGATAAGAGCAAATGGAAATGCCCAGAAAATGGTGTGGTGGTGAACAGAAATAGAGAAATGGAAGTAGCTGGGGGAAAGGAGGAGGAGCAGAGAGAGGCAGGGCCAAAAGGGTCTATAAAAGGGGTGGGCAAACTATGGCCTGGGGGCCGCATCCAGCCCTCGAGCTCCCACTGGGGAGCGGGGTCCAGGCCTTCTCCCACTCAGCGCGGCTTCCAGAAGCAGCAGCACGTTCCCTATCTGGCGCCTACGAATATGGGCAGCCAGGGGGCTCCGCACGCTGCCCCCACCCTAAGCGCTGGCCCCGCAGCTCCCATTGGCTGGGAACCATGGCCAATGGGAGCTACAGGGGTGGCATCTGCAGACGGGGCAGCGCACAGAGCCGCTTGGCTGTGCCTCCGTGTAGGAGCCGAAGTGGGGATGTCAGGGTTCCCTCCCCACTCTAAACTCTAGGGTAAAGACGTGGGGACCCGCATTCAGAGCCCCTAAGCTTATTTTTACCAGCTTAGGTTAAATCTCCCAAGGTACAAAATTCCCTGCACCCTGAGAAATGCTTCTTTCGCTGCCACCATCAAGTATCTAACAGGAATCCAGGAAAGGAATCACTTGAACTTCCCTCCCCCCAAAACTACCCCCTCAAGCCGTACACCCCCTTTCCTGGGGAAGCTTGAGAACAATCTCCCAACCAATTGGTTACACAGTGATCTAAAAACCCACCCCCTGGGTTTTAACACCATAGAAAACAGTCAGCTTCTTAAAAGAAGGATTTTATTAAAAATAAAGAAGGTAAAACCATCTCTGTAAAATCAGGATGGTAACTATTTTACAGGGCACTATATTTCCAAACTCAGAGAGATTTCCCCCTCTGGACAAAACCTTAAAGTTACAGAAAACCATGAATAACCCCCCCCCCCTTGCCCCTTCTAACACAGGGAATACACCAAGCCGAAATTAAACAGAAATCTATGCGCTATGCTATCTAAACTTACTTCAGAAAAGGGAGGTTTGATTTTCTGCAGGTTCCTTCTGTCTTCCAAGATCACTCTGACTCAGACAAAGACACACACACAAAGCCTTCCCCCCTCCTAAGATTTGAAAGCATCTTGTCCCCTTATTGGTCAGATGCCAGCCAGGTCAGGTGTCAGTCTGGTTACCTGCATTTCTTAACCCTTTACTGGGAAGAGGATTTTATAGTACTGCATCAGACCCACTCCCTTCATTTTTATGACAGGGGACATTACCACTGCTTCTAGGAGCTGCTTGAGATAAGCACCCCCCAGAGCTTGCACCCCATACCTCCTCCCATGCCCCAACCAATTCCCCTCCCGCCCTCCAAACCCCTCAGTCCCAGCCCAGAGCACCCTCCTGCACCCCCAACCCTACCCCAGAGCCCACACCCCCAGCCAGAGCCCTCACTCCCTCCCCGCACCCTAACCTCCTGCCCCAGCCTGGAGCCCCCTCCCGCACCCTGAACTCATTACTGGCCCCACCGCAGAGCCCACAACCCCAGCTGAAGCCCACACCCCCTCCCACACCTCAACCCCCAATTTCGTGAGCATTCATGGTCCGCCATACAATTTGGCCTTAGGGCCAGATGTGGCCCTAAGGCCAAAAAGTTTGCCCACCCCTGTCTATAATCACAAGAGCACATTCCCCTCCAGAACCTGGAATTGGACCCAGGTTTCCAGATTCTCAAAATTCCTCTATTGCCTAGGAAATAGCCATTGCAAAAGGTGCATCATCTTCCACTGACTAGTGGCTTCTCCACACAGCATACTATTGCTACCTGAGAGGAGCATACATAGAGAGGAAGGATGATCCAGCAATTACAGCACTAGACTCTGTTCGGCCACTGATTCCCTGTGTGAGCCTTGGGCAAGTCACTTAGCCTCAATTCCACATCTCTGAAATGGAGATGACAGTAGTTCCTTTCTTCATAGGGGTATTGTGATGATAAAACATTAAAAAGATTGTGAGGTACTCACATATTAGAGTAATGGAGGACTATGTAAGTACCCAAGACAGATACCAGTTATCTGTTTAGGTCAAATGGTAGAAGCCTTTCTGATAAGATTTAAGATCCAAATCCTGCTGATGACCCATGCAAGAGTCAGCAGGGTTCCACATGATGGAATGTGGGTGGGTTTCAGTTTACTTTTTTAAAACCCTAAAAAGTTAAAGCAAAAAGCCCAAACAACCTATGTTAAAAGTGTGTTAAATCTGCAAAGTCAAGTGCACAAAATTAGGTAATGACAGAACTAAGGAATTGCCTGTGCACCTTAATTCAATTCCCCTCATGCATATGCATTAAGATACAGCCTTTAATTATATGATCACATACGATTTTTTTCCATGAAACTTCTCGAACTCATTCAGTGAGCTGGCTGGATCTGCTCTGGGGATGAATCACAGTTGTGTAACGAATGAGACTATTGTCTATAAGAACCATGCATCCCTAACTTGATTCTGAAGTTGGAAGGTATATAGTTACTAAAGCATGAGATTGCAGGGAAAGAGGATAGTCTCATACTTAAAGCACTTGAATGTCATCTTGGAGAACTGGATTCTATCACTGCTTCTCCCACAAAGTTCCTATGTGACACTAGGCAAGACAGTTAAATGAAACTTTTCAGAGGTTGCCACTAATTGTGTGTGTGACCCAAGGACCTCTTGATGCCAACTGGCAGAGGACACAGAGGTGCATAAGGGTTACAGGGATCCCCTGGTTCTGGTATTTACATTCACCAAAGACTGTCATGCCAGGTTTTTACTGAACGTCTGTGTCACACTGATCATAGAATCATAGAATATCAGGGTTGGAAGGGACCCTAGGAGGTCATCTAGTCCAACCCGCTGCTCAAAGCAGGACCAATCCCCAATTTTTGCCCCAGATCCCTAAATGGCCCCCTCAAGGATTGAACTCACAACCCTGGGTTTAGCAGGCCAATGTTCAAACCACTGAGCTATCCCTCCCCCCCATCATAATCTTTGTGAAATATATGTGTGAATAATATGTATATGTAACTGTGAATTATGCCTTGAAGTTAAAGACAGATCACCTGGAGGTGACATACCTTAAGAAAGGTTACACCAGACATGAGGTAGGAGACATTTATCTCCTTGGCTGACCACTGTGTATTGCGCATCTTACAATGGAAATGTATTTGCATACTGAGTCAAATACCAATGAAGAGATTGTGGGGACTTTGGGAGAAGAAATCAAGAGGAAGATGTGAACAGCATTGGGAGGGCAGGGCGGAGGGGGGGGGGGGAGAAGAAACCCCTATTTACAGGTGAAGGACTGATCTGATATATCAATATATATCAGCGATACCCTGGCATCCTTCATCGTGGAGACAAGGTGCCAGCAGGCATTTAATCGTATGAAAGGAAGGTCTCAGCCATTCTGGTTGAAAACACCATGAAAAGCACTTTGGGTAAGCAGTACCTTATTAGAGAAGAGGGCATTTTGCTACTTAAGTTGTAGTAGTGAAGCCGATCACTGGAAGGTGCACTAGAGGGACTCAAGTACAGGTCACCCTGTAACTGTGACAGTGATCATGTTAAAGACAGTAGCATAATGCATATGCACAAGGTCAAATTAAAGTTGCACAAGCCACCATAATACTGGTATTTCCTAATGTTTGACTACTTGACTTTGCAACCTTACATTTTTAACAGTTTTTTAAATGCAATATATAATTATAATATACAAATTGCTATAGCATCAGTTACAATCTGTAAATTTAATTTTCAAATTAATATTTTGGAGTCTAAAATTTCACACTGAGCTAAAATCTAATCAGTAGTTTTGTAAAATAGGTATCAGGTAACTCAAGTGTTCTGACACGGATAACATTAAATTACCTTTCCAGCTTTACAAAAATTTCATAAATTATTGTTGACTGACTAATTTCCTCATTTGGAAAGTGTACTTTCATTTCTGCTTTCTTCACCATAATCCTAGTATAAGTAGTATTCAAGGTTTATATACACGTGTAGAGCTACAAGCACTTTAGCAAGTCTACGAATAAATGTATGCACCTCCCCACCACCCACATAATGATCTAATTAATAGCTGCTTGCACCCAAAGCTGTATAAAGGCATTCATTGCAAGCTAAAACTGAAGGTAATTAGCTGTTCTGGTACGGCACAGACACACGCCAGCTTCAGAAAATAGGAATAGTGTTCCTATTAATTATTGAAATACAGAAATATTGGATAACTTAGATAAATGGATAAGGAGATATAGAGCTTTTCACCTCTAGTTCAAACTAGTGATCTAGTCTCAGGTCAGAAAAGACTAAAAATCATTATCAAATGACAGCTGTTTGGTGGCCTTTATTTATATTTTTATTTTAAAAATGCCCTCTAACATGTCTCAGGGATAAAAAAACTCTTAAAAATGTACATTTTTTTGCTCTCTAACAGAAGAAGAAAAAAATTACAGTTCTCCAAAACAACATTCCCTTCCAAAACAATTTCTTATCAAACACTGTGTCAAAGTCAACATACCAGATTATCACTGACCAACACAGGAAATTTTTTTTGAACTGAGAATATTCTATCACTTAACATTTAAATCTAGAATCTATTTGCTCAAGCACTTCAGCTGACCTCATTCACCATGTTGGCTCACTAGGAGAAAGTGGTCTTTTCTATAGCTAAGATCTAGAACAAGTAGATTTAAGCTTTTCAAGATTAAAGTCAAGCTCTGCTCTATATCGAAAAATGAACTGGAAAACTATGAAGACTTCTGTAATGCGTGCAGGAAACCATATTTTGCACTAGTTGGAGTACACAAGACTTCTTCAGTGTGGCTCAAATAAGAGCATTTTGCAGTAATCAAATCCAGATAACACAGTGGCATGGATAACTGTGATGAGGTCTGTATGTGTAAGAAAATGTTGTAAACAACTTAAGAACATAACAACGGCCATAGTGGGTCAGACCAAAGGTTCATCTAGCCCAGTATCCTGTCTTCCGACAGTGGCCAATGGCTGGTGCCCCAAAGGGAATGAACAGAACAGGTAATCATCAAGTATTCCATCATCCCCTGTTGCCCATTCCCAGCTTCTGGCAGAGGCTAGGGACACCATCCCTGTCCATCCTGGCTAATAGCCATTGATGGACCTATCCTCCATGAACTTATCTAGTTCTTTTTTGAACTTGCCAGACAGATGTAAAAAACCCACAAACAAACAAAACATCAACAAACTCCTCTTCACCACCTCCACGACCACCACCCAGGTTTACAGGGGTCCAAGAGCATTCCCATGTTTAAATTTCCTTGGACAAAAGACGAGCAAATAAATGGAGTAGAAATAATTGTTTCCCTTAACCCATCAGCCACTTCTATTTTGTCTGGTTTACACAGAAAGATCATTCTCATCCAAAGTCCCAATCTTGGCCAGGTGCTGAGAAAGCACAGACACATCATCATCCAGGTCTGATAAAAATGAAGATGCAGAGCAGCATGTCATTGGCATAAGGATGACCCCACCTCCCAAAATGTCACACCATTTACAAGCAATTCTTCAGAGCAGATAAGCAATTGTTCAGAATCACTCTCCAATACCTCTTGGGCCTTGTCTAGAGTAGGAAAAAGATGCTTATTTTCAAATTGAGTTTAACTATGTATATTGGTGCTAAATGGAATTAACAACATTAGCTCAATTTTATCAGGTTGAATTATAGCTTTGGCCTACTAAAAATGAGCAAGGGATATAAAACTAAGTCCATCTTGGTGCTAAATTGGGTTTTAAATTGAGGTGAGTTAATTTGATTGAAAATAAGCACCTTTTCCCCTACTCTACACAATGCCTTGGAGAGGAAACTTCAACTAGTAGCCACAGGCAAGTTAACAAAACCTCAGTATCAAAGATGCTGACAGATTTAAAAGGATCAGAAGAGTCAAACAACTGTTGTCCATTACCAGGAAGAGATTAGCCATCAAATGAGTTACAGCAGTGGTTCTCAACATGGCCCCAGCCGGGGTAGTTCTGTGCGCCCGCCGTCAGGGCCGGTGCCAAGAAATGAAGAGGAGAGGAGCACATCCGCCGGAGAACCTGCCACCGAAATGTCACCGAGGAGTGCTTCCGGCAGAGAAGCTGCCGCTAAAATGCCGCCGAGGAGTGCGGCCACCGGAGAAGCGTCGCCACTGAAATGCCACCAAGAAGCGTTGCTGCCCGCCACACTCTTCTGAAGGCATGAATGTGCTCTTGGCCACAGAAAGGTTGGGGACCACTGAGTTACAGTCTCATTCCAAGTGAATAAGTGTCTATATCAGAAAATCCACCACAATTACCATAGTTGGCAGTTTTAAACAAACCGCCAATGAATCTATTAACCTACACTCTACTCCTGAAGCTGGTCCCTCCAAAGCACTATTGAGAAGCAGTGGATGAAGCCTACACTGTTGCTGTTCCACTATTTCAATGGAATACGAAAATGTATTTGTGCTTACTTAAACATTTCCTTTTTCTAAATAATAAGATCCACAGATCCTTTACAATGGGTACTTCAGCCTGCTTGGAGGTAGAACCAGACCTATCAGTCATTAGCAGCCTGGGAATGCCCTACTTCCTGAAGTTCACTCCAGCTCAGGTAACTTCCAGCGCCAGGATAATTCAAACCTACTTAAATGTACAGATTGTGCTAAATATACTTTGAGGAAAAACACAACAATTTCTCCTACTGCAAAGCAAGATAAATTCTAATAGCAACAAACCCAAATCCTTGGATGTCAATTTCCATCTCTATTCTTTATGATCCATTTGTCTCCATGGTGGGCCAGATCTGTGGACCTTATTACTTAAAGAAAGAAAATTTTCAAGTAAGCATGGATAAATTTTCTTATTCTTAGTTCATAGATCCACAGATCCATTACAATGGGATTTTCATAACAGTGTCCCACCACAATGGGAAGCAGAAACATGCTTTAAAAATGGACATCCAAAACAAGGTAAATTATATAAATATTGCCTCCATCTTTCCTTAGGCACTAAGGTGTGGATAACATTTCTGCCCAAAGAAAGGAAATGGCATTGGCTAAGACTGGATGAGCAAATATTCAGAATATGGTGAAGTCTAGCAGATCCCAATCGCAGAGACATGACTACTCTGTCCTGAGATTGTCAATGCTCCTAAGGACCGGACTTTGATGCTTAACTGAAGGAGGAATATTTCTTAAATGTATTTAAGGAATTGATGCTATGACAGCTGTCTGAATTAAAAGTACAATACTAAATCTCAATTAAAAACCTCTCAATTTATTAAAAAAAAAAAGAAACTCATCTGATTGAAGATAGTAGCTATCTGGAGGTCTACTCTAATGGATAGGATGTATAACATCCCTTCCTGCAAGGTTTCAATCTGGGTGATGCTATAAGGAGCAGGACAACATGCCAAGTTGTACTCTGTGACTGTGTGAGGTTAGGGTAAGACTGATGCCCTAAAGAGATATTTAATGTTGGGATGTGTAAAAAACTGCCTTTTATTGAATATGCTGGGAACATTATACTACAGAGCCTTGACCTTTTTGCTGGAACACTCACGCTCTCACAATAAAGCGCTCCAGGCTATGGCCACTCAAGGATATGTTTCACTGATTTAACATAGTAGTTATTCTACTGGCTGGTGCACAGTCCACAGTTTAAGTTCTATTTGTTCCCTTCTCTTTTGGAATCCATGACAGCAATAAGTCACCTCATCCAAATATTCATTTTAAACCTGTCCGGTCCCAGAGGAAGGATTGATTTTGCAACAGCAAATCTCTTCTGTGAGATAGGGCCAACTAAAGATCCAATGCTATGTTAACTAGACCTGAGAACCACAGCACCTTCTTCCTGAAAGGAAATGATATTACTGCTGTTTTCTCATTCCTATATTTTGTATTGTTCTGGGAAACAGTGGAAAAGGTGGGAAGACATACAGGAGGGACCCTACCCAACATAGCTTACTTCCTGGGTCCTGACACAGAGAGAGGCCCCAGGGCACTTATTTACTGTTTCCAGGTGCAAAGAGGTCAATCATCAGCCCACCAAATTGATTTAAAATTAGCAAGTTATTTCTGGGTGTAGAAGTCACTCTGATAATCTGACTTCTGCCACATGTAAATCTTGATGTCCATCGCCTCCTTGATGGGCAGTGCACACAGAGGGAGGAAACTCTGCTCCACTCAAGACAGAATTTCTCTCTGGGATAGAGCTGATGATGATCTTCCCATATATTATTAAAATCTGTCAGTCACGTTGACTATCATGACCAAACAGGTCTGTTATCCACAGAAGGAGCAATGCTCTGATATCTCAGTTCAATTCATTGTGTTCCAGCTAGTGGATGCCATGATCTCCCTTTTTTTGGTACCTTGATCTGGAGGAACTCTTCAAAATATCTGATTTTCTACATACACCAGTTATAGGAGTACAGAATATACAAATGGAGCTTGTTCTCTGCCAGCAGATAAGACAGAGCAAAATATGGAGGGGATACCCAAATCTACTGGATAAGTATCATATGAACATCATTGAAACATGCCTGTGTACAATATCAGAATTCCTAAAAGGCTCCAATAAGAATTGGATTTTTGTTTGCGTCAGCACTTGTTTTCCCTTATGGCCATCTTCAGTTAACATTCTTCTGAGATGAATGTTCCTTTGTACCTAATGGTATTCATTCTCATCACAGGCCTATGACCTAATTCCTTGGAAACATGTGTCTGTGTTTGTCCAGAATCCAAAAGGAACTCCAGGAACTGCATCATTTTGGGTGTGTTTGCTTCTTCAGCTTTCTATCTGTACAGAACCCTGATAAGACAAATTGTTGAACAAGAGATGAGTGAATTTCCTTCTTCCCTAAAGCGAATATTATTGCTACCCTGATCCTGGCAAAAGACCCTTGGAGCACACGTAAGATCATAGGGTAAAGACAGAAATTAGAAAACATAAGAATTGCCTGATGATGATAAAATGGGAAGGCTTTGATGACAAGCCTGCATTAGGAACTTATTTAGATGTTTCAGACAGGACCTTGTTCTGCCTGACCCCAATTTTGTGTCTAGAAATAGGAGCAGGTTACAATGTTATGATTGTAAGTAGCTGGGACTGGGAATGAGACAAAGATATTCCTAAAATTCTTCCAAAGCTCCACAGGTAATCCACTCTGGACAATGTCCAGTGACCTCATTTGATCAAAGATACAGGTAAGACCTTTTGCCTCCAAAATAAGAGAGCCTGTCACCAATCAGGTGTCTACCTCCAGTTAGGGCTGGTTGAGAGACCCGCAGATACCTCTGAGGCAACAGAGGACAGTTACTGACGTGGCACTTATAAAGATGTATTTTCTCCAGCTACACTTCACAAACTGCTTCAATTTGCCATTATGACCTGTATTCCTTTTGATAATGTCTGGCAGGAGTCAGGACTGTTAGACTCTTTATAGAAAGCTGCGGCTGCTCATGATCAACAGAAGTTTCCCACTGTATCACTAAGATAGCTGGGAACTGATTTGTCTGAGCATTTAATCCCAAGGTCTAAAGTCCCATATACATGCTTGAAACAAATATGAACCTTTTCTCTCCCTTTTTCTTCTTTCCAGGGAGGAGCCCTTAGGCCATGCAATTTTTAGGTTGCAATAATCTCCACTTATGTTAGTGCTGCTTGTGAAAGCATGGGGAGACACTCAGCATGTCAGATGACAGGTCATATTTGTTTTTGTTTTTTGTTCATCTGATGCCACCTAAAAGTTTTCATGCCCAAAGGAGAAGGCTGTGAGATGATGCCTGACTGAACTTGGCTGGCTGTGAAGGGCCTGTATAATGAAGAGGCCATTTTTTCAAGTAAAAATCTCCCCGAGTTCAAAACACTGAATCCCTGACCACAAGGGAAAACAGCCACATTTATCTAGGACACCGATCTCAGGTTAAATATTGACTAGTGAACACTGAGGAATCTTCTGGCCTTATAAAATGGAGGCAGGGCAGAAATAAATAAATGGTGAGTCAAGAGGCCCCACACTGCCCACTGTTTCTTTCACATCTGGGCTGCTGTCTCTTTCATCACCCCATAGCCATTTGTCTGGTGGGAAGGGATGAAGTGATGACGAGAGACATGGCAACCTGCAATAGAGGTTGGAAACAATAACCTATATATTAGGGCATGGTGATGCACAGCAGCAGCTGGGAATGACAGCATGATACTTTCCCAGTTTTTGGTGTGGCCAGAAATCCTTATCCCTTTAGTAAATCTTCCCAGAGTGCATAAGGAAGAGTATATGGCTACAACTTTTCTTGGGTAAGAAGCTGCAGACCTCCTATGCATTGTTTCACAATACTCAGTACTCTATTGTCTAACAGTGTCTATCTTTTCCTGTGTTGTTTGTTTAAATTTATTTTACTATTTGATTTTCTAACTCTGATTTCATCTGCTGGCCTTCCTCCTGCAAGCAGGAAGAATTCCCTTTGCTGTGTGTTAAGTGGGGGGAGGGGCATGCCTAGAAGAATCAACACCTGTCTATGGCCTAGTCTTTTTTTCACTGATCTCCGTGCCGCACTTTGAAGGTGAGCAGAGGAACTCTCACTGAGGATTATCTGCCCTGCTTCACTTTGTGAAGGTCAGCAGGGGAAACAGCGCCAATTTTATTATTCATTTATTCCCTCTTTGGGAGTTTGGCCTCATAATCCTGCTTCAAAAGGGGGAGTGAAACTGGTCCCAAATTGCTCCAGAAATATTTCAAGTGGCTACCGATATCTCTGACCTCAAAGAGGCTGGACAGATGCTGTTTCCCTTTCGGGTCTCTCAGGACGGTCCTGTCCTGGTGCTCAGAAGATGGGCTTCACGGGGAGCTCCACCCCTTTCTACTGCCTGGGATCCACATGGTCCAGATAGGTCAGTGTTTCCCCGAAGGACTCAGCCTGGAATAGGAGTAGGGATTCCTAGAGGAGGCTGTTCTAGGGATGAGAGGATGGGGAGGGAGCTGGGTCCAAAGGCCCTTTACCACTGTCTCTGGTGTTGGCAGCATCCATGCTGTGTCCGATTCCCTCCAGTTGTGACCTACAGAAAAGTGGAAGTGGTCAGGGAGGAGGCAGATGAGCTCCTCAGTCAGAGGCACAGCTTCTGGTGCAGGCTATAGGAACTCAGATGTAATCTGCCATCTAGTGTGCTGCCCTTTTGGCTTCACTCCCTTCATGGGAAGGAAAAAGGGAGCAGCTGCTTGCCCTGGAGCCAGTTTCATTCCAATCCTACCTGACTCCTTTCCCACCAGGCAAAGAGGGTCTGAAGCAACCCCACCAAGCCTGAACTCCATCTTGCCCAGCAAAGCTGGCTTCCCCAATACTGTCTGGTTCCTTTCCTTCCCAGGAACGGGTGAGGGAACAAGCCAACCTTGCCATGCCTGGCTGAGAGGGAAACTGTGTCCTGCCTGCAGAGCCAGCTGAGATACCCAGTGAGACACTAAGTAAGTGGGGGAGCAGGAGACAAAGGGCCTTCCTTTTGCTTCTAGCTTTTTTTGACCTAGCTTGCACCCTGAAGCCTGCAAAGGCACCATCCGCTGCAAACACCTCAGAAAGGGAAGCAGAGCCGAGGGGACAATTGCCCCCAAAATCAAGTGCAGCTCTGGGACATGACTGGGAATTAGACAGAAACATTAGTAGGCCAGGTGTTAGACTAAAATTTTGAAATAAAAGTCAGGAATTTCCCACAGAAAAGTTCAGCGGCAGGGAGGGGTGGCAGAGATGCTGGCCACTGGAGGGAACCTCAAGACATGGGACATTCCCCTGCTGCCAGTGACTAACTGGTTCTTCCCTGAATCTGCAAGGAGGCTGAAGTTCCCACTGTAATAAATCTGTGGATTTTACACAAAGTAGAAAAAGGATTTTTGTCTATGGTCTTCTCACATTTGAATCTTTAGTTTTAAAGAAGGGTACAGAAGTTATGTATTCATGAATTCCATGTAAACTGACCACTGACACTTGTATATACATGTTTATGCTATACATGCATATTCTAACCATTTGAGATCTAAAAGAATTCCTCTACTGTGTTCACACCTCTGTTCTGGTTCCAGTCATGAGCATCACCAAGCTGAGCAACGTTATATGTATATCCATCTTGCTGTCGAAAATAATCATCGGTGCTGAACACCACGCCATCACGATTTTGACCAAGTAGAATACTGTCAAACAAAGGAAAAAGCAAAACCATTACAAATTAGCCAAATCTTATTCTTTAGAGGGTAAACAGTAATGTGGTATAAGGAAGTTTAATGCTGTACTATTTTTGATCTTCAATACCTTCAGTTTTGTAGCTAAAAGACACTCAACAATTTCCAACCCAAAATTAAGCATTTTCTTTTCTCTCCATTGTTTCCTTATTCGCTGGTTTTTCTCCCTTTCTCATAGGAGGTACACTTGTGCCTAATTTCCATGACAGTAGCTACTGAGCACATTCCAAATCTTTTAATGTATATATTCTCACAACATTCCTGGGAAGTATTACTCCCATCTTGCAGGTGGGTAGTATGGGATACAATCACACAGGGTGTTTGTGGCAGAGTTCGGAATTGAATTGGATCTCCTGAGTCACAGACCAGCGCCCTAACCACTAGACCATCCTTTCTCTCATTTGTACCTGTGCAACTCTAGCACAGCTTTTCTCAAATGCAGGCACCATGGCCGCATGCAGCCACCAGGGGCTTTTCTTGTGGTCACATCCTCCTGGGCTGTGATGGGGTGGGGGTGAGTGGCAAAATAGCAGCCTCTCCCCCTCCCTGTTGCTCCTGGCTGCACCATCTTAATGTTGATTGCTGGGACTGCCAGCTGCGGCTGGGCTCCGCCCCCCTCTGGAGACACCTGGGGCACAACACTGGAGGATCAGGCAGCCAATGAATTCCCCACCTTCCTGGGGCAGTGGGGCTCAGGTTTTGGGCTTCAGCCCTGGGGTGGCGGGCTGGCAGGTTCTCGCTGAGAGACTTTGGGCTCCAGCCCCGGGCTCTGGCTGTGAGGCGGTAGACCCCAGGCTCCGGGGCTTCGGGCTCCTGCCTCACCCTGCCTCTCCCAGCCCCCCATCCAGGACTCAATTTGTCCCCAGGCTTGGCAGTGCTGAGTAAGTCTGCTGTGAAATGTGATACTGGCATGTTTGTTAATATCACTTTTCACAACAGACTTTCTAGCTAGCAATAAATAAATAACAATGTTTTGGACCTGTCTATGTGCATATTTATTAGTTTTTCCTAAAGCTAATTAAGTATTTTAGGGAAAAGTGTGAGAGCAGCCACCAGCAAGAGTTGGTGGCCATACTCTGAGGCCACCAAAAAATTTGTCCTGAGACCCCATGCTCTAGCATATAGTACATGCCTACCTGGAGCAGCACAGTAAAACTAACAAGACTTACACGTCAATTACTCTATTGCTGTTGCACAGGGAAGAAAAACAGGCAGTGGCAGCAGCACCAATGTAATAATCCTGCAGGGCTGTTCTATTGAGGAAAGTCAGAACCACAACAGAACATATGCCTTTCCCTAAAAGCATCCCTCACTTTTAATTTAAAATAAGACGAGCAATTTGATTTCCCCCCCCAAAATTTAACTTCTCCCACTTTTGGTCACACAGAGAAATCATTTGATGATTTCTTCTACCCTCCATCTTTCCTAAATTTTCAGTGGAAAACACTGTTTTAGTGTCACTGCATGCACTCTTAGCTCAACCAGGAAAAAACCCCAAACAGTCATTCTTCCATCAATGTAATACTAAATCCAATCACCACACTATCACTCCCTAATCCCAAAAAATTAAATATATTAATTTTAATAATTAATGGTTTACATTTCATAATTATTTGATGCACAGTATTTTTTAATTTAAAATAAAACCTTTGCCAACACTTCTATACATTAAACAATCTTGGTTGACAGTGGTTTCTTAAAAAGCTTTAAATAAATGGCAAAGAAAGACTGATTTATGTTATATGAATTTCTGCTCTGTCTCCTTTTGTTGCTCTTCTTTCCTTCACCTGTTCTCTTACTAAACTATCCTACTAAACCACTTCACCTCCCTCTCCACTTTAAACATTTTCCTTTAAAATTTGTCAATGCCTGTTTGGTATTGTATCACGGACTGGATCCACTGAATACTAAAAACATTTCATTTAGATATCCTAACACTTAATTATTAGTTATTTAACCAATCAAGTGTCTTTCAGATTTCAAAAACACAGAGCCAGGAAATTATTATTTTTATAAAAGCCATATCATTCCCAAAATAAATCCATCAAGTGTCCTCTGCAGCTCTTGTAGGATCCATCAGAAGAATAGTATGTGCATAATTAAGGCCACAATCTGCCAATGTAACACTACGCAGTCCCACTGAAGCCACGGAGGTCTGTCTGTGCAGTTCTTTTAAGAGAATGGGACCATCATGAATATGCATTTTATTTTCACTAGAAATGCTACTGCAATCTCAAATATACAAATCAGTAATGCAAAAGCAGTTCTTTCTTGGGAAAACATATCACTCAGTGTCACCAAAATCTACTATACATACACATTTTTATAATTCTATATTTTTATCTAATATTATCAACTACCATGATAAAGAAGCCATTACAGAAGAGGTCTCAATTTTTATATGAATGATTTTATTCTTTTCAATTTTTAAATTCTGAATAGAGCTAAAATTAACCAACTTTTGTTTTATCCAAATTCATTTAAATATTGCCTAGTCATACCAAAACGTATTTGTGAACAAGCAAGGTTGATTTATTACAGCTCAGTTATAGGAACAGAATTATCTGCTAATTTCACCAGCACAATCAAAATCTCAACCCATGGGTCGGAATGAGACTTCTTAATATATTCATATTTATCAGCCACTTCTTAGACCCACTATTACTTTAACAGGTTTCAAGTAAACATGGTTAAATTTGTATGTACACAGCAGTCTTACTGCCACTACCAACACATGTCCACAACTATCACACTGCCTAACCATATCTGTATCAGTGCATTCTGGGAAATCTAGGCAGCTATGTTATATTGCCTGAAAAGGAGACAGAGTAGCCAGAGAATAGGAAAGAGAGAAGCATGTGGGGGATTGTAGTCTGGGATGTCCTACATCTTAGAGACCAAGAGAGGAGGAGAACAGGCCAAATCACAAATAACGTAGAAGCATAAGTGTGTCCATTTGCACACTCAATTATCATACCTGTCCATAAAAATTTGCAACAACAACTTGACTAGTTAAAAGTTTAGTTATTACACAATTCTGTCCTCTAACTTTGTGCACACAGCCCACTGTCACCAGCAAGATATGTCAGCAAGATCATAAGTCATGATCATAAGTCGTATATAATCTAACATTGTAGATCAGTCACAAAACCACACATCTTCATTAAAAATTCAACCACAGAAGGAATGTGACACCCCACTCTGCCAGATCAATCATGAAGATAAAGCTCATAACACAGTACCTAATCTGTGTATAATTTATATTACTTATGCATTTATAGTGCCCTAACACAGCAATTTATAATGGCATTAAGAATAATGAAGTCCAAAAGATACTAATGATCCAAGTAGTATGATCAAGAGGTGCTAAGAACAATTTCCCCCCCACACCTACAGTGTTACATAAACATCTTTATCAACATATGTAATACAATTTATGACTTGACATTTTAAATGTATACCGTATATACTCGTTCATTAGCCCATTCGTTTATAAGCCGACCTCCCAAGATGGATAGGTAAAAATAGCAAAAACTGTATGACCCTTTCATAAGCCGACCCTATATTTCAGAGGTTGGCAAACTTTCGCTCCCGACCTATCAAGGTAAGCTGCTAGCAGGTCAGGATGTTTTGTTTACTTGGAGTGTCTGCAGCACAGAGCCCCTCAGCTCCCAGTGGCGCGGTTTGCCGTTCCCAGCCAATGGGAGCTGCGGGAAGTGGCAAAACCTCCCGACCTGCAGCTTACCCTGACGGGCCAGGAGCCAAAGTTTTCCGACCTCTGCTATATTTTAAAAGTCGGTGTCACAAGAAACACTCAAAAGTTTTGCTAGAATTATTTTAATGTAATCTAACGAAAAACCTGTTGTAGTTATAATAATAGCTGAACAAATATGTACTCACCTTCAAAATTACAATCGATATTTAAAATCAGTAAATGGATATTTAAAAGAAGTACCTTAGAACAATACGAGACTTTAAAAAGGTCTTAAAATCCTTAAAAGTCTGAATCAGTCTCTGATTCACCAAACAGTTCATTAAACTCGGCTTTAGCCACAGTTGCACCTGCACTGTCATCGTAGATGTCATCAGTGTTGTCTTTAGACTCAGATTCCTTCTCATCATCAGCCCCTGTTGTGTCATCATCAAATATGGCATCATCTTCTGACCCATCGAGTGTACTGCTGATGCAGCATTTCCTAAATGATTTTTCTATCATTTCTAAGGGAATGGACACCCATGCGTCCTTGATCCACTGGGCGACCAGATTGATTTCGGGCTTCATAAGATTCCTGCCTTTTGTCAAGTTTGCCATGCCTGAGCACATCCATTCAGACCACATTTTGCATAGCCTGTCTTTAAAGGGTTTGTTCAGGCAGACATCAAGCGGTTGAAGAACTGAAGTTAAGCCTCCAGGTATTACAGCCAAAGTAGTTTTCACATTTTTGGCCACATTTTTCACCTCATCCGTCTTGTGTGCCCTGAACATGTCCCAAACGAGCATAGCAGGTTTCTTGAAAAATGCTCCTGGTCTCTTATTCCACACTTTTTCCAGCCATTCAATAGTCCCGCTTTCATCCATCCATCCCTTTTCGTGTGCACGTATGACAATACCAGCAAGAAATATAAATTTTTTAGGCAAGGTTTTTCTTTTAAAAATAACAACAGGACGGAGCTTTGATCCATTTGCCAAACACGATAAAACCACCATAAAATGAATTTTTCATGGCCAGTGGTTTTAAGTAAAACTGTTTTTTCACCAACACCGGTTACCGTTCTGTTGCTCGGGAGATCGAATGTCCTTGGTGTTTCATCCATATTTCCTATTTGTGACAGCTCAAATGCATATTCCTTTTGATATTTTATAATAAACCTTTGGAAAGATTCGATTTTTTTCTTCCAGATCTCTCGGCAGCTTTTGCGCTATCTTTGTTCGCTGATGAAGACAGAGACCATGATGGTTCATGAAGCGAGTACACCAACCCGCTGATGCAACAAACATTGACAGCTTTACTGACTTGTATTTGTCATCTTTTGACATTTGCAGAGCACACAGACAAATTTCAGTTCTAATAACAACGTACCCATTTTGTCAACATTCAACAACCCACTTATTGAGATCTTTCTCCAGCTCAGGAAATGAAGCGCACCTTGGACATTTTTTCTTGCTTCTTGGCATGTCATTTAGTATTTTATTTTTTTGCCATTCTCTTACTTGCTTCTCATTGATGCAGAATTCACGAGCAGCGGTGCAATTATTGTTTGCTTCTGCATATTCAACAACTTTAAGTTTGAATGCTCCATGATAAGCAGACCGTTTTCTTTTGATTTCACCATTGTTCATTTTAAGTACTAGTATGAAAATAGATTATTATAGTTATAGATTAGTAGGACTTTATATAGAAATGTCACCTGCTTTATCACTGTCAAATTATTATTGTTCTTTACTTATTTCAAAGCAGCCATGTAGATTGGGATGTCTGTGGCGATAACAGGCTATTTAAATTTTATTAGCGATTCCATCGATTCTCCATGTTATATTTTCATATTGGCTTGAGACTTACAAAGTCCACTGGTAGAAATTCATGAAGAGATCAAATTACACAAATTACACACCAGTGCTATAGTACTATTGTTCACTGTATTTTTCTGATGGTCTTGTAAGGTGTAGCATTTTGTGAAATGCATGGGTCAAATGGCATGCAGATCTGCAACATTGCTCTTTTAGTATTCATTTCAAGCCAATCTAGTCCACTAAACAAAGTCTTTACAACTTTAAAAGGCTGCAGTATTGACATCAATAAACGGGTCGGCAAACTTTGGCTCCCGGTGGTTGATCGGGACGTTTTGTTTACCTGGAGCACCTGCAGGGATGGAGCCCCTCAGCTCCCTGTGACTGCGGTTCGCCGTTCCCAGCCAATGGGAGCTGTGGGAAGTGGTGGCCACAGGGAGCTGAGGGGCTCCATGCCTGCGGGCTCTCCAGGTAAACAAAACGACAATGTATTAGATATTCAATTAAATTCAATAATTCCACAGAGTTTAAAATCATCAAATTTTGGTGCAGACCCATTTATAAGCCAAACATATTCGGCTTATGAACGAGTATATACGGTAATTACGTATACTTTTGGATCAAATTGTTCAACAGTGAACTGAGCTAGGTGGAATATTTTTTCCTTTAGCAAAAGATTTGTTGGGCTGCTTTGGGATATAACATATAAGAATTTGCAGAGCACGCAAATAAAGCTCATAGTACTAGGCAAATAAACCTCACAGTACTGATGCCTTTTTAACAACTTTGAGGTAAATGGTGAGTTTTGCTCATGCCTGACAGCATTTTTTTTTTTTCCTATAAAAACTTTCTTCTACAGATACTACATTCCAAGTCAGGAAGCCATGATTTCAGACAAGTAACTGATTTTCTTATTCAGCTCAAGATAATTCTGCATTTGGCAATGAGATCCGGCTTCCATATTATTCACCTACAGTATAAAACACGTGTACTTCAGGTGTAGCTATTCTCCACAAGCAATAACTGACAATTCAGTAGATTCTTATAAACAAAAATGTATCTTATCTTAAGAGAAAGTACCTACCATAATGAAACAGCTAGCAGATAACTAGGCCACAATCCACCAACATGCATACAGCCATATTCATGCACCTCTGAGGAGCCCCAATGACTTCAACAAGTTTCTCTGCAAGGCTAAATGTGGGGCCTTCATTTTTATTTTAAATTTTACAGTGTCATTGTTGTTATATACAATTGACATAGCATTTTATGTTTTACTGATACATATCCAGCACATTCTGCTGTATGCTCCTATTTGCTAAAGTCAACGTTGACAATGGCATGAAAGTCCTGCAATCCCAGAAACACAATACATTATTTTATTTTCCATGTATTGGTTACCCCCAGCCAAAACTCTGAATACAGCACAATTAAAACAGTCATAACAAATAGATGAAAATTAGGGCTGTCGATTAATCACAGTTAACTCATGTGATTAACTCAAAAAAAGTAATTGTGATTAATCACAGTTTTAAATCGCACTGTTAAACAATAAAATACCAATTGAAATGTATTAAATATTGTGGATGTTTCTCTACATTTTCAAATATAACTATTTAAATTACAACACAGAATACAAAGTGTACAGTGCTCACTTTATTTTTATTACAATATTTGCACTGTAAAAATTATAAACAAAAGAAATACTATTTTTCAGTTCACCTCATACAAGTACTGTAGTGCGATCTCTTTATCAAGAAAGTTCAACTTACAAATGTAGGGGTTTTTGTTACATAATTGCACTCAAAAACAAAACAATGTAAAACTTTAGAGCCTACAAGCCACTCAGTCCTACTTCTTGTTCAGCCAATCACTAAGAGAAACAAGTTTTCTTACATTTACAGGAGATAATGCTGCCCACTTCTTAATTGCAATGTCAACTGAAAGTGAAAACAGGCATTCGCATGGCACTGTTGTAGCCGGCATCGCAAGATATTTATGTGCCAGATGCGCTAAAGTTTCATATACCTCTTCATGCTTCGGCCACCGTTCCAGAGGACATGCTTCCATGCTAATGATGCTTGTTAAAAAAACAATGCATTAATTAAATTTGTGATTGAACCTCCTGGGGGAGAATTGTATGTCCCCTGCTCTGTTTTACCCGCATTCTGCCATATATTTCATGTTACAGCAGTCTTGGATGATGACCCAGTACATGTTATTCGTTTTAAGAACGTTTTCACTGCAAATTTGACAGAATGCAAAGAAGGTACCAGTGTGAAATTTCTAAAGATAGCTACAGCACTCGACCCAAGGTTGAAGAATCTGAAGTGCATTCCAAAATCTGAGAGGGATGAGGTATGGAGTATGCTTTCAGAGGTCTTAAAAGAGCAACATTCTGAGGCGGAAACTACAGAACTCGAACCACCAAAAAAGAAAATCAACCTTCTCCTGGTGGCATCTGACTCAGATGATAAAAATGAACATGCGTCGATCGGCACTGCTTTGGATCGTTATCGAGCAGAACCCATGATCAGCATGGACGCATGTCCTCTGGAAAGGTGGTTGAAACATGAAGGAACATACGAATCATTAGCGCATCTGGCACATAAATAACTTGCAACACGAGATACAACAGTGCCATGCAAACACCTGTATGTAGAAGACTAGCTGTGTTTGTGTATGCTTCACATTCCCCTGTGCAGCTATGCTGTGTTAATGCACACTGAGATTTCACAGGAATCCTCCAGAGAGATCTCTAGGAAACTTTCCTGGAGGTACTTGCCAATCCTCTGCTGAAGGTTCCTTAGCAGAGCAGCTTTGTTCCTTCTCCCATTGTAGGAAACGTTCCCACATTTATCGGTAATCCCTTGTACAGGGACGCAAGCAGCACACAGGTGAGCAGCAGAGGGACCCAGACTGAGGCCGCACGCATGCAGGACGTGCACCCTTGCATTCTTGCTTACCCTCAGGAATGAGATATCGGCTTCAATGACCCCCGCCTGTGGAAAATGGTAGCTTAATTTACAATTCTGTCTCTAGTCACTTGCAGTGATCCCCTTAGAAAACCACCAAGACCCTTTTCTCCATCTTGAGCACACACACCCCAGGCCAAACTCACCATCTTTAGGGCTTTCGCCAAGCTGCATGCTTGTCAAGAGACAGCGAGAAAGAGGTGTATTTTACTATAATGATTCGATGCTCTGAGTGCACTAACAATCATGCTACAATTTATTGTTTCTTGTGCTTCTGCAGATGTGGCCTTCAGGGTAACCCCCTACACATCAGTGGAATGCCTCTGCCAAATAAGGAAGCGACCGAGATGGAGCAAGGAGGACATGTTCCGAGAGGTGCTCAAATCCTCAGATGCCGAATAACAAGAACACAGGGCATGGAGAGAGAAGGTAAATGAAAATTATAAAATAGACAGGAAGGAGAGCCAGGAGTGAATTTTAGTGGGCCAGAAGCAGATGATAAAAGTGATGGAGGAGCAAACGGAAATATTGAGTCCCTAATCGCACTGCAGGCAGAATACGTGAGTGCTTGCCCCCACCCTTGCAGCCCATACAGAACTGCTTTCTATGCCCTCCCCAAACTCCTCTCACACATTCCTTGCATTTTCCTGGCCCGTCGCAGCACCCCATTCACTTCCAAAAAGACATCTGGAGTTACACACAGCTATAAGAGCCTACATCAGGAGACTGCCCTTCACCGGGTGACTGAACAACAAAATAGGAGATGAAATTCATGGTTGATAAATACAAAGTAATGCACATTGGAAACCATAATCCCAACTACACATATAAAATGATGGGGTCTAAATTAGCTGTTACCATTCAACAAAGAGATCTTGGGGTCACTGTGTATAGTTCTCTGAAAACAGCTACAGTGAAACCCCGCTATAATGCGATAATTGGGGTCCAAAAAATTCCATCGCGATAAATGTGGGGTCGCGTTATAGGGGGGTTACAAAAAATTACCGTTTCAAGCACTCTCTTCTCTTCTTGCCAAAGCGGAGAAGTTTCAAGCCGGTCAGTTTCAAGCCGGTCTCTTCTCTTCTGGCCAAAGCCGAGAAGTTTGACCAGCTTGAAACTGACCAGCTTGAAACTTCTCAGCTTTGGGGAGAAGAGAGGGCTTGAAACTGACCAGCTTGAAACTGACTAGCTTGAGTTTCAAGCTGGTCTCTTCTCTCTTCTCCCCAAAGCGGAGAAGTTTCAAGCCGGTCAGTTTCAAGCTGATCAAACTTCTCCCCTTTGGGGAGAAGAGACGGCTTGAAACTGACTAGCTTGAGTTTCAAGCCGGTCTCGCCAAAAGGGGAAGCGGAGGCACGGGGAAGGGGCAGCGGGGGAAGGAAGAGGGGAGATGGGGAGGAGATGGAGCCAGGGTCGGCTCCAGGCGAGGAAGCACGCTCTGGACGCTTTTTTTTTTTGCTTGGGGCAGCGGGAGCCACCTTGTGATCGCATTTTAACCGAATTTGCGTTATGGCGGGGCGCGCTATAGGGGGGTTTCACTGTACTCACTATGCAGCGGCAGCCAAAAAAGCAAACAGAATGTTGGGAATCAGTAAGAAAAGGATAGATAAACAGACAGAAAGTATCATATTGCCTCTATATAGATCTTGAATAATGTGTGCAGATGTGGTTGCCCCATCTCAAAAAAGATATATTGGAATTGGAAAAGCTTCGGAAAAGGTCAACAAAAATTAATATGGGTATGGAATGGCTTCCGTATGAGAAGAGATGAATAAGACTGGGACTTCTCAGCTTGAAAAAGAGACGACTAAAGGGGGATATGATAGAGGTCTATAAAATCATGACTGGTGTGGAGAAAGTAAATAAGGAACTGTATTTACTCCTTCTCATAACACAAGAACTAGGGGTCACTCAACTATTAGCCAGAATGGGCAGAGATGCAAAACCATGCTCTAAAGTGTCCCTAGCCTCTGATTGCTAGAAGCGGGGAATGGGCGACAGTGGATGGATCACTTCATGATTACCTGTTCTGTTCATTCCCTCTGAAGCACCTGACATTGGCCACTTTCAGAAGACAGGATACTGGGCTAGATGGACCACTGGTCTGACTCAATATGGCCATTCTTATGTTCTATCACCCCACCACAGTTAGGGAATCCCACATTTCCAAGAGTCACAGTACTTCTTAGCAGGATGCGATTAATGGCCCTGCACACTTACGTTAACACAGCCTCAACAGTGGGCTTCCCGACTCCAAACTGATTTGCGACTGACCGGTAGCAGTCTGGAGTTGCCAGCTTTCACACTGCAATTGCCACGCACATTTCCTTTGAGAGGGCAGCTCTCATTTTAGTGTCCTTGCACCACAGTGTTGGGGCGAGCTCCGCACACAGTTCCAAGAAGGTGGCTTTCCACATCCAGAAGTTCTGCAGCCACTGCTCGTCATTCCAGACCTGCATAATGATGTGATCCCACCATTCAGTGCTTGTTTCCTGAGCCCCATAGTGATGGTCCACTGTATGGAGCTGCTCCGTGAATGCCAAAAGTAATCTGGCATTGTTTCTTTTCACGGCATATAGCAGGTCAGGTCAGGATTCCTATTCGTATTGGGAACTCATGATATACTGCATGACCAGCCGTGATGTCTTCATAACTGTGACCACAACAGAAGACAGCAGTGCAGGATCCATCCTTTCAGGGAGAGATGGTGGTTGCATTGTAAACAGGGACTGTTGAAAATGACACAAAATGCAGTCGGAAGCTCATGGAATGATGGGACAGAAAAAACTGCATCATGAGACGTTGACCCTGCTCCCATGATGCACTGTGATCCATTCTGCCTTCCCACAACTCCTAGCTGCAGAAGGTGGTGAGTAGCACAGTGAGACAGCTACCCACAGTGCACTGCTCTGTCGATGCTATAGCACCAACTATGAATGCGCTCCACCGACAGAAGGAGCACTGTGTCAATATGCAAAAGAAATGTAATTATAGCAGTTTTTGATCATTTGTATAACTTGTGTTCACAAAATCCTGCAGTGTAGAAACAAGGCCTCAGTCTAGATATCTGAAGATGCCACCAGTCTCAGTAGCCCATGGAGTTAAACATGCAATTTGACTTACTAGGTTTTCACTATCTCTGAAGAATAACCGAGCCATTTTATAGGCAAAACACTCAGCTCTACAGTACACTTGGGGGACCCAGAGACTTCACTTTCAAAAAAGGATGGTCCCCAAGAAAGGTTTCAGGTCAAAAGAATCTGCATCCTAAATTTCCCTGCTAACTACACTTGCTAATACAACTTCATAGTCAGTTACTAGTCAATTCCACCTGCAGGATCTCATGAAGGAATAAACTGTTGCACTATTTGGGTTGCAAACACCACTAAATATCTAAATATATTAATAACATTTAGCATTTATGTAACATTTTTCATTCTCACAGGGATAGCTCAGTTGTTTGAGCATTGGCTTGCTAAACCCAGGGTTGTGAGTTCAATCCTTGAGGGGGCCATTTAGGGATCTGGGGCAAAAATTGGGGATTGGTCCTGCTTTGAGCAGGGGGTTGGACTAGATGACCTCCTAAGGTCCCTTCCAACCCTGATATTCTATGAATCCACCAATTCTATTAATCCATTTTATAAACAACAAAAAACCTTTAAACTACAATTAAAAATTCATGTAAACAGTTCAAATGATTTGTAAAAGCTTGTTTTCACAAAATCTAGATTGAGCCAAATTTAAATTTATGACATCTGTTTTGACATGTAGTATCTTTAAAGAGTAACAGGACTAATTTTGACAGTTTGTATATGCACTCTTGTATTAATATGTTATTACGAATTGAAGATCCATGTCATTGGAAGAGTAATTTTTCATAGATTTATATTAAGATCTTGGATTTTACATAGATCCATGTCACAATATTATGGATATTCTTTATAAAACTCATTATTTGAACATATACTTCCACAGAGCAAGTCCTGGAGGAATTGGACCGTAATGCTTAATAATTCATGCAAAAATCTCAACGCTCTTTACAAAGATTACATCCATGGAATACCCATGGAAGACAGAAGTATTATAGACAAAAAATTAACATCAAGATCATATATCATGTCAGCAGAACAGCTGTAACTAGAACATAAGTGGCCTGACTCCTAATCTCTTTATAAATTTATTCAAAATCCACATTTTTCTATTTTTAAAAATGTCTCTTTCTCCTCCGTTGCTGCTATGTTGATGACTAACATTAAGAGATGAAACTGACAGTACAATGCAAGAGTAACTGGGTGAAGTTCTATGGCCTTTGTTATACAGGTCAGAGTAGATTATCTAATGGTCCCTTCTGGACTTAAAATCTATGAATCTATAAAAGAAGGAATGCTCAGTGGTTAGGGTGCTAGTCTTGGACTCAGAAGACCACAGTTCAATTCCGTTTCACCAGACTACCTACATGACCTATAAAACTTTGTTTTCAGTTGCTTATAATTTTGGGCAGAAATTTTCTATGAGAGGTGTCTGTGTCATGCTAAATTCTGAGAACTAAGCTACGGAAAAATACAGCGTTTTGCACATGTTCAATTCTGGCAATCTTTTCTCTGAAAAGTTCTAGTGCCCCCGTGCTTTGAAGCAGGGAATTAAATTTGGAAAGGGGGAACCTTAATGCCAAAGGTGGGCCATATGCCATCCCCATAAAAACCCAAATTTGGCCAAGTTATAAACCTTTGAAAAAAATGTCAGTTTCCATATATTCAGCAGACACTTGCTAGCATATCTAAAATCTCTGAAGATTCCATCTGTACTGAGCAAGTACTTCCCCCACAATTGTTTCTCTGGGCTGCTGCCAGCAAGAGCAGGAAGCATGTCAATCCTGTGCTTTTGGTCCCAGGCAGCATGGAAGAGGAAGCTGCCTGATTCAGATGCAGAGGGGACAAGAGTTGAGGAGGGGATTATGGAGCAAGCTGGGACAAGTGGGGGGGGGGGGGGGGGGAGAGACTGGCTGGGCAAAGGGACTAGGAATGGGAGCCAAGGTGGGAAATGGGGGGTTAGGTCTGGGAGCCAGTTCCCAGGGGGGTGGGGGAGAAAACAAATTAGATAAGGATCAGGCAGGGAGTGAGGAGGAGGAATTGGGACTAGCTGGGCAACGAGACTTGGAACCATAAGAAAGGACAGAAGGAAGTGAGGGGGAAAGATTTGATGAGGAGGCAGGGCATGGGGAGAGAATTGGGACTGGTTGGGCAAAGAGCCAGGAGCCGGGGTGTGGAATGAGATTGGATAAGACGACCGGGGAGGTAAACTGGGACTGGGAGTCAGTGGAAATGTGGATGGGGAGGAAAACATATCAAACAAGGAGTAGAGGAGGAGGAGGAGGGATGGGAATGGCCAGGCAAGGAAACTGGCAACAAGCAACTGAAGGGGTTTGGGGGGAACTGGAAATGGGTGGGCAAGGAGACTGGGAGGAGAAAGCTGGACTAGGGAGTCAGAAGGTGGTGACCAGTACTGGCTGGACGAGGAAACTTGGTTTGGGATTAGAGATTGAGGAGTAGAGACTGGGACTTGGATGAGGGGAATGGGGTGGGAAACAGATAGGACTGGGACAGCTTGAAGGGGATGAGCAGAAAAGTCCTTGCCTACTAGACCACATTCCCCTCCAGACATTTCTCTGATGTCAGTACATATCTATGAAATCCCCTGGGTAAAGTATGCGTCTCAGCGCCCTGTAGTGCTGGTCTGCAAAGAGGATGACAACCTACTATTTCTACCACTTACTCCATTAGCTCAAGTGGCACAGATCTGTGTAGTAGATCTAAAGGTTCCATCCCTGCTGATGAATCAGGTGGGTGTTAATATGATATCACATGATGGAATTTGTTTGTTCACTTTGTTTTTCAAAAAATCTAGGAAATTACACACAAAAATCTACATTAAAAATGTTATTAAGGATTCAGTCTTTAATTACATGATCACAGACTATTTTTTCCACAGGACCCAGGCCTCTTTCAGGGCACATGATGGATTTGCTCTGGGAATGAATCAAGGTTGTGAACTAAAAGAGCTGTTGTCTGCCCTAACTCTTTGCTGCAGAAATTGAAAGGTGTGTAGTGAATGAGACAGGGAACTGCAAGAAGAGAAAGAATTGTAGCATAGTTAAGGCAGCTGAATGCTGCCTTGGAGAACTGGATTCTATCCTTGCCTCTGCCAACAAGTTCCTACATGATTTGCCAAGCATCACATAAACCAAACTTTTTACAGGTGGTCACTAATTGCTTGTCCCTCATTTTCTAGATGCCTGACTTGAGACCCTGGGGTCTAATTTACAGAAGTACTGAGCACTCCCAACTGCAAATGAAGTCACTGGCAGCTGTCCTTTGAATGTACAAAGTTATATATAAATTAAGTGCTCTGAAATAATCAGGTTCTAGGTGTCTCAAGTTGGGAACCCAAAGTTAGTGGATACTTTTGACCTTAAAGTGTCTGTGTCTCAGCTCCCCAAATGTAACACTGGGATAATAAAACCACATCATCTAATAGGCGTGCTGTGAAAACAAATTAATGTTTGTGAAGCACTCATATACTATAGCATCAAATGCCATAAAAAGCCTATTAAGAAATTAACAATTCTGTCTGGAGCAGGGTTTGAATAAGATGCAGTAAAAAAAGCATAGGAAACAAAATATCAAATAGCTGCTCATTAAGTGAGCACTGTCTATTCTATGCCCTGAATAAGGCAAGGTCCTGTGGAAAACAATATTTCATCACGTAATTAAAGACCATATGCACAAGGGGGCTCAAATTAAGACAAACTTAATTCTGGCATTTCCTAATTTTTGAGTGCTTGACTTAGCAAGCTTAATATTGGTTTTTTTCCTTTAATAACTTTCTCTCTCTTTTTTTTTTTTTTAAAGGAAGTTTTAGCAGATTTACAAATCAAAAACAAAAGCTAATTATTACAACAGTGAGCTTTTGTTTTTGTTTTGAGAAATATTATGCAGTAATATGATCATCAAATCTCTCTATTTAACAGGGTAAGCTCCTTTAAATCATCCAGGAAGTGTTGTTTCTGGTGATTTTATTAAACTGAGTGAAACTACTGACTCAAAGTTCTTTTAAGATAGATAAACTATCTGTCACATCATCAAAAAAACCTATGCTCCGTGATGACAGGCACATTTTCATTGAATGCTGTAAGACACTATGTACTTGAAAACTAATTAAAATAATTTTAAAAAAATTAAAAGTGGTGTCAGTTGCTGAGAATTTCTATAGTTTAACTAGCATACCTTCCTTTAAAAAACTTTTCTATCCCCTTTTGTTGTGGGAGAGGCCTTCACCAACAAATGCGGAAACTGACTGACTACACTGGAAAAATACTGAAAATGACTATAAACAAAGTTTTATTAAATTAATTACACACAAATGAAACACACCGAAAACAAGAGGCACACTCTCTCTCTCTCTAGTCTCTTTCACTTCTACTAATCTTAAGTGTTATTTGTAAAATTAAATAGTAATAGAAAATGTAAAACGTTCATATAAATGAGATTTTTCAAGTTGATAGTGTCCCATTAAAGTTTACTTTATCGGCATATAAGAATACTTCTCATTTAGATAATTAATATTAGAAGACCTGGAAGAAGACATTTTAAGGAAGGAATTTGAAAGACCAGAGGGTGGCTAACTTTCATATTAGAAGCATTTGGTGTTTCAGGAGTCAGCGTGGAAGAATGCATGAGTTATTGGATAGAAGAAAAAAATATTTGTAAAACAAATATAAAACAGCTTTCTGTGATCATTAGCATTCTTACTAAAAACGACCAAAAGAACAGCTAACAATGAAGTGACTAATATTTCCAATATTCACTACTGTACCGCTTCACTATGGAACAATTAGGGCCTCAATTTTGCAGACGTATATACATATGAGTAGTCCCACTGACTTCAAGAATACAACTTGTGTAAATCTTTACAGGATCAGGACCTAAAACAAGAACAACCTAGCAGACTTCTATTTTTTTTAATTATTTCAACATATACTTACTGAGACAGTGTTGTTTTCCCTGAGCCAGGCAGACCTCTTAAAATTAGAAGTAATTTCTCCGACCTACATAACTTGTCTTCTGAAAACTGCTGAAAATTAAAATTGTGTATTCCCTCTATCTGGTAAGTTCTAGGATCTTTCCAACACTCTTCTCTGGTTTCACAGAAACCATTATTCATGCATCCATCCTGGTCGCTATATCCATTTCTGGAGACTTGCGTACTATGGATACCAATATGACCAGCATAACTATTATTCTGATCAAACAATGGACAGCTCCTGTTAGTACTGCCACTATTTCCATGGTAACCCACATAATTCTTGTGAAGAGGTCCATCATTCTGAGGATGGAGAGTATTTGGTTGACGTGGTGGGGAATTAAGAGTTTGAACACCTAAATGATGGCTGAACCTAGGAGGAAGAGGACCCTGAGGTATTATGAAAGATTGTGTTTGCTGCCATCCAGGCCTAAACTGAGGGACTGAATGGTTCCAGAATTTAGAATCCGCTTGCCAATTAAAATGATTCTCAGTTCTCCAGCCATTTGTTTCATTGTCAAAACATTTTGGTTCACTGCCTGTCTTCTGGCCACTTGGTTCATTGTAGAAACATTGTTCATTGTCATAATATGATTGTGTTCTACTGTACCAGGTATCTTGTTCATCTTCGTAAGATGATTGACTGTATTTATTACATGGTATAAATCGTTCCTGAGATGATTCAGTTTCTTTTTCCTGTAAGTGACCTTCTAACTCATCTTTATCGCTTTCAAGCTGTTGAATTTCTTTATAAAATTGGCACAATTCATCATCTATTTCTGATACATCACAAGAGAGAGTCGGTATTTTCTTTGTTTCCTCTTTGTCAATTTTGTTGTCAAGTACAGCATTTTGTTTCTCTCTGCCTGTGCTAAATTTTGTGAAATTCCTCCTGGTTTCATCCTGTTTGTTTGCCATAGGTCTGTAAACAGGCCCAATAAATACTTTGCTTGTACCATATTCTTCAGCCTCCACTTCACCTCCATTTACTGTGAATGATTTATTTCTAGTTTCTTTAATATTAGCTTCATCTACTTTTTCAGTAAAGAAATGGCATTTATTTTCTGTAGCCCCAGTGTCTTTTATTGGAAAATTTATACTCTGCATGATCGTTGAATGAGTAGACTCAATAATCCCTGGCCTATTACCAGGGAATTCTTCATTGGATGTTTCCAAGACATTTGTATTTTCATTCTCGTTCTGCTGCACTTCCTGTTTTCCTTGGCCATCAGAGATGCATAAAGGTATCCATTCATTGTTTATTCTCTCAGTGTCTGTTTTCATACGAGATCCCTGGAAACCATCATTACAGGATTTATCATGAGCTTCTTCTGTTGATTTCATTTTTTTAGAACATGGTTCAATTGTAATTTCATCTTGACATTCCAAAGGCCTTACTTTACATTCAGCATGAAGCATCTTAAAGAAAAAAAGCAAGAATATTAACAGTACATACACCTTTAGAATATATTATGCAAAATTATAAGTTATTCTAAGATATAATTTGTAACATCAGAGTTTATCTACCTTCACAACTAAAATAAGTTAGCTATCCATTTCATCAAAGAAAGCATACACTATAGGCTAATGTGGTTTTGGTTTTAAATAAAAGTTACCTATTTCAGTAGGTTTATAATAAAAACTATTTTAGTGCAGAGCTTTTCTTGTATTCCAGTGACAATATTAGCAATTTACTATATGTGCTAAGCTATTTTTTAAAAGTGAATTTAGTGTTTCAGAAATAAATTAGATCAGCAGCCCAAATACTGGAATTCTCTAGTTATCCACACTACAGGTTCAGTATAGGCATTAGCAATGCAATTACTTACATCATTGCCAACAAGCTTCAATCCTTTTTCTACAGGGATCACCCCTAAGAATTAGATAACCAAATGTCTGTGCTCAGTTAATGCTTGACCTTTCTACTCAGACTGCCAACAAAATGTTACCTAGAGCCACTGTGATGTAATTTCTATGATATGCACCGGACTAATCCAACTCATAGCCCACCGAACACCTGTTAGATGCCAGTTATTAATCAATAATAAACTAGATCAGATTTAAAAATTAAAGCTGTGATCTATTATTAGTTGTATTAACATAGCACCTAGGAGCCCCAGCCATGGATCAGGACCTCACTGTAAAAGGCCACTGTACAAATGGAGAACAAAAAGATTGACTCTTCCTCAAAGAGCTTACAGTCTCTGTACAAGACAAGAGACAACATATGGATACAGACCGATGCAAGGGTACAGGAAATAGTGACACAATATCGGTCAGCATGACAGGCAGTAGTCTCCAAATGCCACCATTATCACTCCTCTGAGTGTCATCCAGTCACCTACATATTAAGTTATCTAACTCAAAAATACATGGTCTTTCATGGCATCCCAGAGATATATCAAGTAGATGGAATGCAGTATCAACTGCCTTTCAAAAGACAAGACACATGCTATTTTTTTAGCATGAAATAATGTGATAAATGCATCAGACAAGATGGTGGATAACAGACAATTTCCAGTTTCAAGTTCCTACTAGAGGGTTAATTCTACTAGTGTCTGTAACCTATTAAACTTCTGAACTCTGGAAAGTGACAAGCATCCAATAACTGAAATATAATAAAATTAAAGAGTACGCTCCAATTTGCAGGGAGAGAGAGATTCCCTTATCTAAACACAAAGTTTTATAGCCTCACCTTCCACTTACAGAAAAAGGTTTTGCCGTATGTGAGATTAGCCTCTACACTCCCGCCCCAATATGGAAATAAGAATAATTTTGCTATGCGCATATTAGTCTCTTCCATCTCAAGAGGTGGGAAGAGAACTTTGCTGTTTTCTGTGTTGTGAGTTACTCTGGGGATAAGATTGGACAGGGAAGGGAAGAAATGTCTCTCCTCTCTTGGGATGCAGATATTGTTAGTGTGTATGTATGTACGTGTGTATGTATATATATCACTCTTGAAGTTGGGGGTTGAGGCACGCGTGACAATTGGTGAGACAAAGATTTGTGTGTGTGTGTCTCAATGAAGTCACACAAATGAGGGTCATTCTTGTCAGCTGCCAGCTTGTGCAGATCAAGGAGTGCCTGGTTCACATTCTTTTCCAGGATTTTTTTTTTTTAAATGAATAATCTTTTTTTTTATTTTTGCATGGTTCACGGCAATTTTCCCACCCTTAAATATATAATTGTCACCCGTGCTGCAACCCCCAACTTCAAGAATGATACGGGGAATGTTGCTCTGTGTTATAAACTACCTCTCCTTGTCTCTAGGGCTAGGGTGGAGGATGTTACTCTCTCTGGGATAGAGTGCAGTCTATTGTTGTGTCTCTCCCCTCTCTGAAGTGGGTTGGGGGGTGCTGTTGGGTGTATCAGTCTCTCCCCTCTCTCTGGGGAGTGTTAGGTAGGAAGTGTTACTGTGCATCGGTGTCAGTCTCACCCCTCTCTCTGGGGTGGGAAGTGTTGCTGTGCGCACAAGACAGTATCTCTCGCTGCGGTGAGTTGGGGGTAACGATGTGTGTCGCAGTCTCTCCCCTCTCTCTGGGGTAAGTTGTAGGAGGTGTTATTGTGTGTGTGACAGTCTCTCCCTCTGTGCAGGGGTGCATGTTGTTGTGTGTATTGCGTGCTCTCTCTGTGGGTTAGGGGTGTTGTGTGTGTGACAGTCTCTCTCCAGGCTGGAGGGTGTTGCTGTGTATGTGAGACAGACTCTCTCTGGGCTGGAGGGATGTTGCTGTGTGGGACAGACTCTCTCTGGGTTGGGGGAGGTATTGCTCTGTGTGTGACAACCTCTCTCTCTGGGCTTGGGGAGGTGTGTTGCTGTACGTGTCTGTCTCTCTCCGGGCTGGAGGGTGTTGCTGTGTGTGTGAGACAGATTCTCTCTGGGCTTAGGGGGTGTTGCTGTGTGTGTGACAACCTTTCTCTGGGCTGGAAGCGTGTTGTTGTGCATGTGACAACCTCTCTCTGGGTTGGGGGGGGGTTGCTGTACGCATGACAGTCTCTCCCTCTGGGCTGTGTATGTTGGTGCATGTGTGTGCATGCGTGTGTGACAGCAGGCTCTGTCTGGGCTGGAGGTGTTGCTGTGTGTGTATGTGTGCGTGACAGCAGGCTCTCTGTGGGCTCAGGGTGTTGCTGTGTGCGTGTGACAGCAGGCTCCCTGTGGGCTGGGGGTGTTGCTGTGTGTGTGACAGCAGACTCTCTCTGGGCTGGGGGTACTGTCGTGTGTGTGTGTGACAGCAGGCTCTGTCTGAACTGGGGGTGTTGGTGTGGGTGACAGCAGACTCTCTCTGGGCTGGGGGTATTGCCATGTGTATGTGTGACAGCAGACTCTGGGCTGGGGATGTTGCTGTGTGTGTGTGACAGCAGGCTCTGTCTCGGCTGGGGGTGTTGGTGTGTGTGTGTGTGAGACAGCAGGCTCTGTCTGGGCTGAGGGTGTTGCTCTGTGTGTGTATGTGAGACAGCAGATTCTCTCTGGGCTGCGGGTGTTGGTGTGTGTGTGTGTGTGTGTGAGAGAGAGAGAGAGAGACAGCAGGCTCTGTCTGGGCTGGGGGTGTTGCTGTGTGTGTGTGACAGAAGATTCTCTCTGGGCTGGGGATGTTGCTGTGTGTGTGTGTGTCAGCAAGCTCTGTCTGGGCTGGGGGTTTTGGGGTGTGTGACAGCAAGCTCTGTCTGGGCTGGGGGTGTGTGTGTGTGTGTGTGTGAGAGAGAGAGAGAGCAGGCTCTGTCTGGGCTGGGGGTGTGTGTGTGTGTGTGACAGAAGATTCTCTCTGGGCTGGGGATGTTGCTGTGTGTGTGTGTCAGCAAGCTCTGTCTGGGCTGGGGGTGTTGGGGTGTGTGTGTGTGTGTCAGCAGGCTCTGTCTGGGCTGGGGGTGTGTGTGTGTGAGAGAGCAGGCTCTGTCTGGGCTGGGGGTGTGTGTGTGTGAGAGAGCAGGCTCTGTCTGGGCTGGGGGTGTTGCTGTGTGTGTGTGACAGAAGATTCTCTCTGGGCTGGGGGTGTTGCTGTGTGTGTGTGACAGAAGATTCTCTCTGGGCTGGGGGTGTTGCTGTGTGTGTGACAACCTTTCTCTGGGCTGGAAGCGTGTTGTTGTGCATGTGACAACCTCTCTCTGGGTTGGGGGGGGGTTGCTGTACGCATGACAGTCTCTCCCTCTGGGCTGTGTATGTTGGTGCATGTGTGTGCATGCGTGTGTGACAGCAGGCTCTGTCTGGGCTGGAGGTGTTGCTGTGTGTGTATGTGTGCGTGACAGCAGGCTCTCTGTGGGCTCAGGGTGTTGCTGTGTGCGTGTGACAGCAGGCTCCCTGTGGGCTGGGGGTGTTGCTGTGTGTGTGACAGCAGACTCTCTCTGGGCTGGGGGTACTGTCGTGTGTGTGTGTGACAGCAGGCTCTGTCTGAACTGGGGGTGTTGGTGTGGGTGACAGCAGACTCTCTCTGGGCTGGGGGTATTGCCATGTGTATGTGTGACAGCAGACTCTGGGCTGGGGATGTTGCTGTGTGTGTGTGACAGCAGGCTCTGTCTCGGCTGGGGGTGTTGGTGTGTGTGTGTGAGATAGCAGGCTCTGTCTGGGCTGAGGGTGTTGCTCTGTGTGTGTATGTGAGACAGCAGATTCTCTCTGGGCTGCGGGTGTTGGTGTGTGTGTGTGTGTGTGTGAGAGAGAGAGAGAGAGACAGCAGGCTCTGTCTGGGCTGGGGGTGTTGCTGTGTGTGTGTGACAGAAGATTCTCTCTGGGCTGGGGATGTTGCTGTGTGTGTGTGTGTCAGCAAGCTCTGTCTGGGCTGGGGGTTTTGGGGTGTGTGACAGCAAGCTCTGTCTGGGCTGGGGGTGTGTGTGTGTGTGTGTGTGAGAGAGAGAGAGAGCAGGCTCTGTCTGGGCTGGGGGTGTGTGTGTGTGTGACAGAAGATTCTCTCTGGGCTGGGGATGTTGCTGTGTGTGTGTGTGTGTGTGTCAGCAAGCTCTGTCTGGGCTGGGGGTGTTGGGGTGTGTGTGTGTGTGTCAGCAGGCTCTGTCTGGGCTGGGGGTGTGTGTGTGTGAGAGAGCAGGCTCTGTCTGGGCTGGGGGTGTGTGTGTGTGAGAGAGCAGGCTCTGTCTGGGCTGGGGGTGTTGCTGTGTGTGTGTGACAGAAGATTCTCTCTGGGCTGGGGGTGTTGCTGTGTGTGTGTGACAGAAGATTCTCTCTGGGCTGGGGGTGTTGCTGTGTGTGTGTGACAGAAGATTCTCTCTGGGCTGGGGGTGTTGCTGTGTGTGTGTGACAGAAGATTCTCTCTGGGCTGGGGGTGTTGCTGTGTGTGTGTGTGAGAGAGAGAGAGAGAGAGCAGATTCTCTCTGGGCTGGGAGTGTTGCTGCTGACTCGGTTTCTCTCGCGCGGGGCCCCGGCCAGCACTGCGCGGCCCACCCCGTTCCCGCTCCCCATCCCGCAGGGCTCTCGGGGGAACCCACCCTCGAGCGCCCTCTCACACACGGGGAAGGCGCCCGGCACCGCCCCCCTCTCATCACAACCGCGGCTGGGTGACGACGGGACCAACCTCCGGGCAGAGACAGCAACAGCCTTCCGCGGCCTAGCCTGGCCTCCGGCTCGCAGCAGCGCAGTCCCGGGCGGTTGGGGGAGGGGAGTTCCTACTGCTCTTCGCTCTCAAGATGGCGTTAGCAACCTCAGCAGCCGCGCCGGGGCGAACGCGGCTTGTTGTGGGGCTTGTAGTCCAGACCCGCCTAGGCTTAGAACTACAACTCCCAGAATGCCCCGCGGACGGCCCTTCCTTCGCAGCCTGGGCGCGGGGCTGCCCAGGGCGGGGGAAGGTCTGTAGAGAAGCGCGGGCAGAGGCTGCTTGAACGTGGTGGCTCAGGACAGGCTGGGGAGCGGGTCTCTCGTGGGACGGTGGGGTGACTCTTACGTGGGTGATGCCTTGTACATTGATGAGTCACAAGGAGATCCCCTGCATTGGGGTTGACACATGACAGACGTGCACAAGCAAGGGACATTATTACTAGGGTGCGGACCCCCTTTTTGGGTGGGGTCCTTAATTGGGAAGCGGGGAGCTCCCCTTGTTCCGTAGGGGATGGGATACCCTCTGTTTGGGGCTTGGTTTTTAGGGCCACTGTTTCCAGTCTTCCTCTCTGTGAATGATCTGTTTGCTGGGGGGGTGGGGTTCTCCACGTGTTACAATCTCTTGCTCCCTCTCCCTGAGTGACAGGGAATGAGGGGAGAACTTCAGTGTTAGTTTTACTGAATGGGACTGCAGACACCTAACAAGTGTGATTTCTTTAAATGATAAGTACAGTACTAAAGCGTTAAAAGAAAAAGAAAAACCTCTGGACCCTGTTGAAAACGTGGGGCGTGGCTGATGGTTTGTGGTTTCTTCTCGGTGGCCACTTGCTGAAGGTTGCAGACTACCTACAATCACATTTTGAAACGGTTTCCGATTTGTGGTTGCTGCAGTTTGGTTTTGCTTCCTAAAACTCTTTAATGATGGATTATTTTTCTTAAAAATAAACTACAGTGGTAGATCCTGGCTAGTAACTGCTCTGTCAATATGAATTTGAATACAGTATAATTCTCTCCCCCCGTCCCCCATGGATGTTTGTATCTCTTCAGCAGACTAACTTCCTTTCACTATGCAAAGAAACGACATCTTACATTTTATTTTGTAGAGAGTTCTGAGACTTGGAGAATTCATTTTTCTTTAGCTTGCATTTGTCTTGTACTAAAACAAATTATATTGCCTCTCCTACATCTTTTTCAGAATTGTTCCTCTTTCTCTAGCTGTTCATGAAAAGACTGATTTTCTAATTCTAGTCTCTTGCCATGCTCCTAACATTTTTAGAACAACCAGTCTGTAAACAAGTCATGTAGGCTCTCACTGTTCCCTAACAATGGGTTACTAGTGGTCAGTTACGAGAGTGATCATACTTCTTTTTCAATATATTTACAGCCATCCCATATATCCAGCTCATTTGAGCAAAAGCCCCATGCAATTTTTTTAAAATGTTCCCAACTATGTACAGATCCCAGCACATACAGCTGGGATCCACTTCTGCAGCAGTAGGAAACACAAAAATAATCTCTACACATAATTTTGATGTTAAAACGTAATGGGGTATAGCATACCTCCCTCAAATCCTCAGGCTGACTGTGCATAATGGTTTGATCATGGTGACAGGAGTCAATTATATTAGAATATGTGACCAAAAATACTGTTCTGACCCACCCAAAAATCCTAAAACTGACTCTTCTACTAAGAAGTGAATCACCAAATTATTAAACTGTTAAATATAACAAATTGTGGTAATTGCCAACCTAGGTTGGATTTTAACTGCTGACTTGGCTGTGAAAGGTGACAAATTGTATTACAAAACCCCAGGTTTATCCAAGTCCTAAACATGGGTTAATTTTTTAATTTAGACATTTTAAATTTTCAGCAAAATGTGTAGATAATTTATATTGTGTTAAGCCAGTTGAGACAAATAAGGGTCAACTAAACAATTATAAATAATGTGTTTATAAAAATTATAGACCAAATACTGGTCCCATTTACTTGAACTGGAGTTTTGCTATTAATTTCAGAGGACTTGGATTTGGCACTAAAATAGAAAGGATTCCATATATCCATTTTAAAGATGCAGATATGATGAAAGATACATTTATAGAAACAGACGCTCTTTTTTTACCTAACCAAGCTTTCCAGAGATTCAGTGATTCCAGATTTACATCAGCATAGCTGACAGCAGAATTTCTCCTGAGAACAGATAATTTTGGATCATAGGGATTGGGAAAGTCAAACACACAAGAGCAATGCTTTACTTATAATGGCAAAAATAACAACTGTCATAACACATAGTTATATACACAGTGGATAAGGGGAGATAATACTGGTACTCCAGGGCTGTTTAAACTAGTGGAGAAAGGCATAACCACTGACAAAAATAAAGCCAAGTACATTTAAAGAAGGCACACATTTTTAACAATGAGGATGATTAACCATTAGGACAAATTACTAAGGTAAGCATTGGATTCTCCATATCTGAATGTTTTCCTATCAAGAGTGGATGCCTTTCTGGAAGATATGCTTTAGTCAAACATAAGTTATTGGGCACAATACAGCAGTAACTGGGTGAGATGCAATGGCCTGTGATAGACAGGAAGTCAGACTAGATCATCTAATGGTCCTCTCTGGTCTTAAACTCTATGAATCTGAGAAAAAGCTTGCTTAGCATCAAAATCATTTAAACAATAATAGTTTGTAATCTTTTAAGGAAAAAGGGTAATTGGCCACATCCTCAACTGGGAGCACACTATATGCAGGGTTGGGAGAGCAGAATGTAAAGCTCACCTTTGCACTCCCCTGATTTTGGGCTGGCTGTGTGCTTGTCCAGTCCCAAATATACCAGAGAATACCCTACATGGGATGGTTCTCCTGTGGCCGGATGCTACTAGGGATGTGGAACAAAGTAGCCACACTACTTCCAAGAAACTGGTCCCCTTTATTAATTTTCCTTTAGATACAAGAAAAAGGCATTCATGGATTTTAAGATAGAAACATAAGAACGGCCATACTGAGTCAGACCAATGGTCCATCTAGCCCAGTATCGTGTCTTCCGACAGTGGCTAATGCCAGATGCTTCAGAGGGAATGAAAGTTGTATCATCTCTTCAGAATGTGTTTACAGTTACTTGAGAGATCTGTGTGTTTTTGTACCATCTTCTCCGGTCAGGAATGTGCTTACTTGGTTAGCTGACACCTTGGTACATCACTATTTTGACAAAGCCAGGCTTAGTCTGGTTCACAGCCTTTGATTCATACTGTTACTTATGCTTAGGGATTCAGCAAGGCCTACACTAGCTTAAAGAGAATCCCCATTCATAAATAGATCCTTGCCTAGCAGATGTCTCTGTCTGAACAGTGTGCTTCTCCATACCTGTCGGCTTTCCCCCAGCCCTTAGTTTAAAAAATCCTCTAGGACCTTTTTAATTTTACATGCCAACAATCTGGTTCTGTTTTGATTTAGGTGGAGCCCATCCTTCCTGCCTTTCTGATTTAGTCCCTACATGCTTGTGCTTTTCTTTTGTACTCTTCTCTAGTATGCTGTCTTATGGAAAGATATATCAAATTAATACTGGCAAATTACTTACAAGAACCACTATATTAAAACCGCTTGCATTAAAAAACAAACATTTAATCTTTCATATCACTCTGTTGCATAAATGGTTATTTGCAAGATGGGAAAAAGGTCTCAATGACACCAGTTCAGTTACTCTACGCTGCAAGCACTTCACAGTGTTTGTTACTTCTATGCCAGCCATTCCCTATATAGACATTAGTCCCAGTGAGCAGAGTTGTAGCTTTACCTCTTATGTCATGGTAGCATTGCTCTAATGGAGACAACTGGGGTGTGGTTGCTGTGTGTTATCTTCCATGGCTAACTTTCCTCTTCACCACAACCAAGCCTGAGGCCTTGTCTTCAATGGCAATTTTTTTGCGCAGTAAAGCAGCTTTCTGCGGTGTAACTCCCAAGGTGTACACACTGCCAAGCCATGTAGTGCACAGAAACTGCGCAATTGCAATGCTGTAAAAAACCACCCTGACGAGAGGCATACAGCTTTCTGCACTGGGGCTACAGCACTGCGCTGCCAGTGTAGACACCCTGGTCGATTACAGCACTGCAGTTTGCCACCAGGAGGTGTCTCACAATGCCTGTTCTTGCCTCTCTGGTCATCTGTTTGAACTCTACTGCCCTGCCCTCAGGTGACCAACCGTGAGCCCCACCCCTTAAATTCCTTGGGAATTTTGAAAGTCCCCTTCCTGTTTGTTCGGTGATGCTTGCAGTGGTCCCAGCGCATCTTTCCAGGTGACCATGCCTTCTCCACACACCAGGCGATCCCCAGTTGGGACAATGCCGAGCTGCTGGAACTCATCAGCATTTGGGGAGAGGAGGCTGTCGAGTTCCAGCTGCGCTCCAGCCATAGGAATTATGATACCTACAGACAGATTTCACAATGCATGACAGAAAGGGGCCACGTCATGCAGTGCAGGGTCAAAGTGAAGGAGCTGCGGAGCGCCTACTACAAGGCGCGGGAGGCAAAGCACCGCTACGGTGCTGCGCCCACGAGCTGCTGGTTCTACAAAGAGCTGGACGCAATACTCGGTGGTGACCCCACCTCCACTGCGAAGGCCACTGTGGATACTTCGATGGCTCGCATGCCAGTGGAGAGTGGACCAAGCCAGGAGGAGGAAATCTTGGACGAGGATGTGAAAGGGGAGGGGGATCCAGAGGCAGAGGATGACTCGGAGGTCAGAGATGCATGCAGCCAGGAGGTCTTCTCTACCCCGGAGGAGGCTAGCCAGTCACAGCGGTCGGAGCTTGGCGAACCGCAAACAGGAGAGGAGGCCCCTGGTAAGTGGCTTTGATTTTGGGAATCACTGAAGCGAGTTTTGGGGAGCAGGAGGGTTGCAGAAAGCAGGCTTGTGTCTGTATGATGCCCGTACCTCCACATGCCTAGTCTGAGCGGCGGAACAGTGTGTTTATTGATTCCCTCACTTCATGGGAATCTGCCTCAGAGATCTCTACGAAACTCTCATGGAGATCCTGGCCAATCCACTGCCGTAGGTTCTTTGGCAGAGCTGCTTTTTTTTTTTCTTGCCCCATTAAGGGTAACTTTCCTGCGCCACTCTGCCATCACTGCGGGGGGGATGGGACCATTGCTGCACACAGATGAGCTGCATAAGGGCCAGGGCGGAAGCCGCAGTCTTGGAGAAGACCCTCCCTTGATTCCCTGCTTACCATCAGCAGTAAGATATTTTCCATAATGAAAACAGCCTGTGGAAAATGTGGGGACAGGAATGATTATAAGGTCTCCCCTACAGCACTGGCTCTTCCCAGGAGCCACATGCACAGTGTACAGTATGGTCCTGGAACACTGATTTCCCCTGCCCCTGCGGTTACTCACCATTTTGGGGGTCTTGTGGCTTATGAGTGCTTGCCTGGGGTCAGCCAGTTAGTGACAGGTATGTGACTAGAATCGGTGATCTGTGTGTTGCAAACAATACTGCTTCTGTAAAATGTTGCATTTTGGCTTCACAGATATGACCTTAGGAGCCCAGCCTCCCTCTTTGTTATCGCTGGCTGAACAGCTGTGCAGAATTAGAAAGCGGACACAAAGAACTAAAGAGGACTTTCTGCGTGATGCCATGGTGCACTCCGCAGCCAAAAAACAAGAATTGAAGGAGTGGCGGGACAGCGAGAAGAGGGACCGAAAGGAGAATGTGGCGCACCAGAACAAAGCCGCAGAGCAGCTCTTAAATGTTATGGAGCGCCAAGCAGACATGCTCCAGGCGCTACTAGCACTGCAAACCTAGCAGCATATGATACCTGGACATACACAAATCTTTAACCATCCTGGGAACCCACCTCCTCGTAGGACTCTCCCTTCTCCCATCCCCCACAGTGCTGATGTGGTTTTTTGTTTGTCTCTCTCCTCCGGTTGTTGTTTTTTAATAAAATAATTGTTTTGGTTTGAAAGCAATCTTTAGTCCATTAATTGAAAGCAAACAGAACCCCGGAAAGCAATGGGCAGTTTTCTTAAACCTTCATAGTGCATCATCTGCGCCCATCACAATCACCTCCTAGTATTACAAGCACCGCTCTGAATACCGATGCAAGTGCTGCAAGTGTGAACACGCTATTGCGCAGGCAGCTGACAGTGTGAACACACAACAGTGGTTTCCCTTCAGTGTTCTCTGAGCAGCGATGCAACTGCCGGCGATGTAACTCTGCCACTGTAGACATACTCTGAGAAACCAGTGTATAGCTTCTTCCAAGGGAGCAGGGCTGGCACAGTGTCCACTGCACTTCAGACCTGGAAATAGGGCGGGACCTCTTCCAACATACTCATTGCCTGGGCTTGCACAGTCTTTTCTTCAATAACACCGCTGCCTGGAGACATGAAACCTGACTGCTCTAATAATTTTTCGGAGCCCACAGCAAAAGAATGTGTAAAGGAGCTTGTTTTTAAAATCTGGTTTAGGGCAGGGAAGAGATTTAGAACGAGCTCTAATCATTGAAACCTACAAGAACTCTCATGAGAAGGAAAATAGAAATGGTTCAAATAATTGTCCTTTTCCAGTGGAAAAACTAAAACAAGAGGGCTGGATGCTAGGAGAGTGATATAAGCTCATTTATTTATTATGCATGCAAGCAGGACTATTACTTTAAATTGAAAAGGGCATTAGAATGTCCATTTTCAAAAAGGAGACAAATCCGATTCTTTTCACTCACACCAGGTTTTCACCAGTTTAACTCTATTTAAGTCATTGGAGTTGCTCCTGATTTTTCAAATGTAAGAAGATTTTGGGCACAAAGTGTTCCTGATTCCTATGGGGAAAAAAACCTTTGAATATTAGTACTGTTGATTATTTGCTCCTAAAGACCTCCCCCACACCAAGATATCCAATCCTAAATCATTACTGCTCAGGTCCCTAGACAAGGTAAATCATGAAACATCAAAATTAACCTCTTAGATAGGAAAACAATATACTGTATTTTGCTTCCTCATTTGTGCTTTTGCAGCCAGTATCTGGAGATAAAAAATCTCAAGTGTCTCTTGTTATAACAACAATCATTTCCTGTCTCAGATATATTTCATTTTGGGAATTCTCTCAATACTCATGTACCTGATTAAATAAACCACATAATTGTATAATTGACAATACCCCAATGTTAATTTTTTTAACCTTAATGAAGGTGTTAAAATACATTTTCCCTGATGATTTGACTACAGCTGCTACAGCTCCCACATGGGAAACTGCTGTACCTGGTTATATAGATAAAAATAGTCTTCCTGGAATATGCCTCCCCAAGCCATAGTAGAATGAACTTATCTCGAAGCTCTCTCCCAGCTGCATTAGAAGCTCCTGTAGGAGCACAGTGGGTAGGTAAGTTGGCAGGTGGCTTTCAAGGAGCCAGATGCTGCAGTAGATGCATGTTTGCAATAGGGGAATTGGGGAAGGAAAGAAGAGGAGAAGAGAAGGAGTGCAACTGTGCAAGGTTAAATCTGGAGTCAGCCAACTTTCCCTGGCCCTTTCTGCTCTTCTCATTTACCCCAAGCCTTGCCCCATCCCCCAGCTTGGGAAACACTGTTCTAATAGTTCTTCTGTAAAACCCTGAAAAGTTAAAAATTAAAATAGTATTCAAAGTGTTGCAGTTTACTAAGATCCTGATCCTTCAAATACTTTTGCATGTACTGGAATGAGACTACTCACAATGCATACAGTTAATATCATGGACGGTGGGTATCGTAGGCCAGGGTAGGCTAAACCTCCCCTGACCCTAGGGTTGCCAGGCGTCCGGTTTTTGACCGGAATGCTCGGTCAAAAAGGGACCCTGGTGGATCTTGTTGGCACTGCCAACTGGGCCTTTAAAAGTCCAGTCGATGACGCAGCAGAGGCCCGGGGCTAAGGGTAGGCTCCCTGCCTGCCCTAGCTTTGTGTGGCTCCCGGAAGTGGCCACCAGGTCCCTGGGGCCCTAGGCGCCGAGGTGGATGGGGACTGGGAGGCTCCGTGCGCTGCCCTCGCCTGAGTGCCGATTCCGCAGCTCCCATTGACTGGGAACTGTGAACAATGGGAGCTGCATGGGGCGGTGCCTGCGGGCACAAAGGCAGCGCACACCACACAGAGCTGTCTGGCTACCCATGTGCCTAGAGGCTGTGGGGGCCTGGCGGCCGCTACCTCAGAGTCATGGTAAGAACCATCGGGACCCCGCACCTCCTCCCACATCCCTACCCCCTGCCCCAGCCCGGAGTCCCCTCCCGCACCCCAAACCCCTCATCCCTGGCCCCACCCCAGAGCCCACACCTCCATCCGGAGCCTGCATCCCCAGCCGGAGCCTGCATCCCCAGCCGGAGCCTGCACCCCATCCCACACTCCAATCCCCTGGCCCAGTCCGGAGCCCCCTCCTGCACCCCAAACCCCTCATCCCCGGCCCCACCCAGAACCCGCACCCCCAGCCGGAGCCCACACCTCAACCCCCTGGCCCAGCCCAGATCCCCTTCTTGCACCCCAAACTCCTCATCCCTGGCCACACCCCAGCCAGAACCCTCAACCCCTGCCACACTCCAACCGCCTGCCCCAGCCTAGATCCCCCTCCCGCACCCCAAACCCCTCATCCCTGGCCCCACTCCAGAGCCCATACCCCCAGCCAGAGCCCACAGCCCACACACACACACTCCAAACCCCTTGGCTGCAGCCTGGAGCCCCCTCCTTTCACCCCAAACCCCTTATTCCCAGCCCCACCAGCAGACGAAGCCCTCACCCCCTGCATCTCAACCGCCTGCCCCAGCCCAGAGCCCCCACCCACTCCCCAAATCCCTCATTCCCGGCCCCACCCGAGTCCACATCCCCAGCCGGAGCCCACACTCCCTCCTGCACCCCAACCCCTTGCCCCAGCCCGGTGAAAGTGAGTGAGGGTGGGGAAGAGCAAGCAACGGAGAGAGGGGGGATCTAGTGAGCGGGGAGTGGGGCCTCGGAGAAGGGGCAGGGGATGGGTGGGGCCTCAGAGAAAGGGCAGGGCAGGTATTCGGTATTATGTGATTAGAAAGTTGGCAACCCTACCTGACCCAGGATGTGGCTTCGCCCATGTTGCACCCTGAGGCCCCACCCTCCCTCTCTACCTGAAGCTCTCAGGGCACCAGGGGCTCAGCTCCAGCAGGCAGCCCTGAGTTCAGGCCGCCCGGCCGCCCAGGGCAGCACTGGGGCCAGCGGAGGGAGGGAGTTGGCCCAGCGGCTCAGCCTGGCACTGGGAGGGGTGAGGGGTCTGGCAGGTTGGCCCAGCGCTGGGTGGGGTGGCAGGAGCGGGCGTTGGGCAGAGGCTCAGTTAGCACTGGGGAGGGGGGTGCTCGGGGCTCCAGCAGGCAGGGCGGGAGGGCTGCCTGTGATTAATATATTTGTAAGGCTTAACAGGACTGAGGTCTTCAGGTATGTCTGCACTGGAAATTAAGGTGTAATTGTAGTACACAGATATAGCAACACTAACTTTAATCTAACGAGTGCGGGTAACAATAATTAATATGCAGTGGCCAGCAAAGGCCAGCAACCCAAGTTCCCACCTACTGGGCTTGTATGGAGACAGCTAACCTACACTGAAGCCTGTGCTGCTGCATCTTCACTAATGTTGTTAACTGTGCTAGCTAGATTAAAGTTAGCATGGGTAGGTCTACCTGTCTATAACTACAACTTCTACTCCTGGGGGAATTCTGCGCTACTGCGCATGTGCAGAATTCATGTCCCCAGCAGATTTCTTTGCTTCCCTGAAGAAAAATGACTTTCTGACAGGGAAGCAAAGGGAAGCTGCAAGAGCAGTCACGCACCACTCCCTAGCAGCACAGGCATAGCCAGGTTCTGCTTGCAGGGGGAGCGAACACATAAAAAAAAGGCACTACCCGCCGCGAGGGAGAGGTGGCAGGCAGGGCAGGCTCCAGGGAAAAAAAAGAAAAGAAAAACCCAAGTCTTGCTGCCGAAGAAAGAAGGACCTGCCGTGAAGACCCAGAGCGACTGCAGGACCCGCCGCCGAAGGACCCGCCGAAGACCCGGAGCGCCTCCGAGTGAGTATAAAACTTAAAAAGGCGTCACTTTTGGGGAATGTGCTCAGAGGGAGCGACCACTCCCCCTGCTCTCCCCCAGCTACGCTACTGAGCACAGATACATCGTTTCAGGCACCTGGAACAGCCGGCAGAGAGGTCAATCACCATGGCACTGGGGACACCTAAGCCAGTGGCTCCTACCCTTAGCTGGGATCAGCTGCTAATCCCGGCTGGACTGGAGGCAGGAGAGGACGGGACCTCCTCTTCCCCTGAAAGGAGTGGCTAGGGCCATGTCAGACACACACCCAGAAACATCTCCCACCTGCAAGAAGCTCAGCATCCTCCCCTCCCCTTCCTGCCCCCATCATTCCTCAGTTCCGGCGGGGAGGGGTCATTGTATGGGGAGCTGCTCCCCCATTCACCCAACCCCCATGCATCCAGACCTTCCATACCCAGACACCCCTGTCAAGCAGAGCCGTAACTAGCGCCTTTGGTGCCCAAGGCAACAGGGGTGGCTCGGGTGCCCCGCCCCCAAGTACAGCAGTCGGTGGACCTCTGCGCCCCCCACGGCTTGCCACCCCTGGTGCCTGGAGCCGCCCCTGTGAGGCGAGAAGAACCCTTCTGCGCCCCTCAGGTATGCGCGCCCGAGGCGAGTGCCTCACTCACCTTGCCCTCGTTACGGCCCTGCTGTCAAGCTTCACCTTGTACTCCCAGAACCCACCTACACTCCATTACTGAGCCCCACCCCACTGAATTTCAACTCATGCATCTGGAGTCCCCCTGAACCCAGACCTCCTGACTCTGGACCCCCACCCCTGCACCACAGACCACCCCGCACTGAGCTCCCTGCACTCAACCCCCCACCCCGATGAGCCCCATCCCTCCCACACCACCCTGAGCCCCCATATCCAGACACCCACACCACTGACCCCCAACTAGCTGCACTCAGACCTCCACCCCACCAAGCCCCACTCCTCCAGCACCCAGATCCTTCTGCTGAGCCCCAACCACTTTCACCTGGAAGTCCCCCAACAAGCCTCTGCATCCAGATTCCCTCACACCTAGGTCCACCAATGAGAGCTGCCTGCACCCAGATTGTCCCACACAGAACCCTCTCACCCCACAGCTGTATCCCCCGACTCCGACACTGAGCCCTTCACATTTGGATCCTGCCTGGTTGAGCCTGCCTGCCACACACCTGGTATGCCTGGCGCAGAGGGGCAGGCCCAGGCCCTGTACTGTGTTAGGGTCAGGTGCAGCCTCACCACTAAATCGTGTCCCAAGGGTGAGGATGGTGGGGTCTGCAGGATGATCTCCCATCTTCATGCAGCCAGTGGCCTATGCTCCCCACTGCGATGCTGGAGCCTCTGCATTTATTTATTGACAAATAAAACTTGCAGAATTTTAAAATATTGTATGCAGAATTTTTAATTTTGGGGGGTAAAATGCCTTCAGGAGTAAACTTCATTTGAGATATAGACATACTGTTAGATGGTAAATTCACCGAATAGGGATCTGTCTTTTTATGTGTTCCTTTTATGCACACCTACAGTATTGTAAAATATAACAAATATTGACATAGGTCAAAGGTGTAGGAGATAACCCAAACTAGGACTGTTTCATTTTTAATAGCTTTATTCCATGTATTCAATCTGGTGAGGAACAAGAAGTCCCAATGTATATACAAACAGAACCAGATAATGATGTCTGGGTCTCCTGGCACAGTAGAAGCGATTTTTCTGTCTGGTACAAATGCTGATGCTGTGGTAATTTATTTAGATTTATTTAAAAAACACACATATTTCCATTGCCCAAGCCTCTGGGCACATTTACAATACTGAATGATTTTCTACATTTAAGGAGATAAATCATGACTCATACGTCATCTGGGGATAAAGGTTATTTGCAGTTAACATATTGGTTTATCTTCCTTAATATGATTATCATTAATGAAAAATTAAAATACAGATTTTGTTTAGATTGATACTTTGGAACAGCTATTCATATGCACACTGTACTATATAAAACACTATGTATGTATATCTGGACTAAAGCAGTTTCTCAGGCCAACAACCTATCTATTGAAACATGCATTAATACTGGAACAGACTGAGTGCTAGTACTGTCTATATAGGACCCTATCTCCACCTCCCTCTCCCAACTGTTGTAAACCATACCAATGGGCTGGTATTATCCTATAAATGATCTGTACTCCTGTTTAGCTTCTTCTCTAACCAAACACAGTTCTTGGTACAGCAAATCAGTTAAGTTTAATAATTATAACAGGGAACAGGAAAAGAAGAGAACTGATACAGGGGAAGGGATACAAATGTTAGAACAGAGCATGCATTCTCTTATCTAGCCTGTTATAATCACATTACAAAGGAAAGTCAAGCCATTAAGGGGAAGAAAGGTCAAACAAAACTTTTACCTTTTGGATATCTCTGACAAAATTTGTGTCAGACCCCTGCTTTTACCTGATCCATAGAGAGAGGAAAACATACTTGGTAGGTTCTGTTAAACATTTTGTTCTGGAATGATAGAGGTTTGGACTTTTGGAAGTAAGTAATTTGGACTGGGGTGCTTTCAAGCACAAGCAAAGCAGTTGGCTGCTTAAGCTTCTGTTTTATTCAAACTCTATACTCTCAGACTGGACCTTTCTCTTCATCTGGTCGTGGGACTAGGGCAGTGATTTTCAACCTTTTTTCATTTGCGGATCCCTAATACATTTCAAATGGAGATGCAGACCCCTTTGGAAATCTTAGACATAGTCTGCAGATCCCCAGGGGACCATAGACCTCAGGTTGAAAACCACTGAACTAGAGAATGGGACATTTCATAGCCTGTTACTGTTACGTCCCTCCAGCAAGTTAGGGCCCTACAAATAAGGCTAGCCTTTACCCTATTGAATATGAATCAAAGGACAGAGTGCAGAAGGTCCAGAATAAATGCAGTTTATTTCATGGTAGCAGAAATCAAATAATTATTTCATAGATACCATGACCACATATGTATTATGTATAATCAATGCTGGTAATGTGTTGGATTTATAGAAAGAATAATAGTCTATGTCATGAATGCTGGATTGTATTCTAGAACAAAGAGACAAAACAGTGAGTTTTTCGAAGTGATTTGAATGAGGAGACTGTAGGGTCTGCTGTATTGAAGTTGGGGTGTCATTCTATGTAAGGGGCAACTTCGAAGAAGTCATGAAGGTGGGAGAGGGAAACAAATAGAGTGGTGAGATTGTCGCCATGGGTGTAGTGAAGGAGACTTGGGAGGCCAGGATAAGAAACTAAATCAGAGATTGAGAATAGTAGGGCCTTCAAGGAGAGGCTGGTAAGAAAATCGATATACACAGAGCTGGGGGAAATAAGTGATTTCTCAGTTCAGTCAGCAAACTGAAAAATCAGAAACAATATTTGGATCAGTTCACAAAATATTTGGAATTTGTCAGAAAATCAGAAAAGTCTGTTTCAGGTTGTACATATGTCTCCCCTCCCTCAGGTAATCATCTTCATCATCAGGCTATCAGCTATTCTGAGGTGGGTTGCTCTCAGCATCTCCTAGAGAAGCTATTCCACTTTGCATAAATACTTATTTCATTGGCCCAAAGAGAGAGGTAGGAGATGTGGATTTAAATCCCTCCTCTGAATCAGGGAGAGAGGATTTGAATCCACATCCAGGGCCGGCGCTACCACTAAGCGACCCTAGGCGGTTGCCTAGGGTGCCAGGATTCGAGGGGCGGCATTTGATGTCCCTCGGCGGCAGCGGTTTTTCTTCCTCTGGGAGAAGCTGCCGCCAAAATGGCGCCGGGAACCTCGGCGGCAGCTTCTTCTGCCACTGGGGACTTTGGCAGCATTTTGGTGGCAGCTTTTTCGGCCGCCAGGGACCTTGGCGGCATTTCGGCGGCAGCTTCTCCCAGAGGCGCCACTTAGGGCGGCAAAGAAGCTGGTGCCGCTATTGTCCACATCTCCTACCTCTGAGGTGAATGTCTTAATCACCAGGCTGTGGAGTCATTCTCATTCTCTTGCTCTCTCTATCTCTTTGGTCCAATGAATATTTATGTATTTATACAAAGTGGAACAACTTAAGCAAGAGTGACTGAGAGCAGAATAGCCTATAGCTTGATGGTTAGGAGGCCGATATCCCTGCTATAGAATGGGGATTCATTCTTGCCTATGTCTCTAATATCCCAGACAAGAGGCCTAACTGTTGGGCTAATGTTATAAGATAGCCAGACACACTCACACTCACTTTCTTTTCTGAAGATGGCCCTGAAAATCTTTTTCTTGGGTTAAACTAATTAGACCAATTCACAAGTTTCAGGTTGACTGAAACTGCATTTTGGGGGGGAATAAACTATTCACCTGAAAACTTTTCCCAGATGTATGCACACACACATTTTTGTCCTCTGAGTTCAGGGTTATTTCAGTGAGGAAAGAGTCTGGAGAATGATGTGGAAAAGTTGAATCAATGTTCTTCTAGGTTCTCTCTGGGATACTGTTATCTTTTACAGTAAGTAGGAAAAGGGGCCAATTTTGCCTGTGGCCATTATTACTGCTTTTTACTCTTATTTGCACTGAAGAGCCAGAACAAGAGAATGTGTACTGAATTCTGTTTCTTCATGTGCCTCTCTCTATCTAAGATACTTAAATAGGATCATTGCCATAGTATCTGAAAACCTTGCAGTCTTTAAAGTGTTTATTCTCAGAGTAGTCCTGTGAGGTAGGGAAATACTATAATCCTCATTTTTACAGATGGAGAGCTGAGACACAGCTCATGTTTATACTACAGGGACTATAGTAGCATAACCCTGTAATTTTAATGTTAATAGAAATGTAATGCAACATATGAGTGTTCTGCAAAGCCTCATCACTGTCCTCAGTCAGTATGCACCTGGATTTGGCTGGTGTTTGGGTAACAGCAGCTCTTTGCTGCCTCCTGCACTATGTGTGGGCAGGGCAGTACTGCTGATTATCACCACCCAGGGCAAGTATCCAATTTACGGTAGTTTGCTCATCCATTTCTCTGAAGTTGTAGCATCAGAAGCTGTTTTCTGCCGTAAGTTAACTCCAAGGGTGGTGCTGGAGCAATGGGAGCAGAAAAATTGCTGCATGTATAGTAGGGTATGTGTATGGAGTGATTATTTTCCTCTTTTCAAACTTCAGTGTTTGAATGTTTTGAGTCATGTCCCTTTACAAGAAGAAGAGGGGATGTTAGAATCAGAACGATCTCTGGAAGTTGAGAATAACAGCAGGGGCACTGGAACAATTTTTATAGAGGGGATGCTGAACGCTATTGAACAAAACTGTAAACCCTGAATGTGATGAAAGCCGTGCATTCAGCTGCTATTATTACTTCAAGCCTGGAGATGCGGCCACACTCCTAGAACCCAAGTTCCAGCACCCCTCTATGACAGTTGAGGAGGAACCAGCTGGTAACCCTCACGAAAAGAGGTGCTGTAAGGGCGCCCTCTGGAGGAACATGAAAGGTACTGCTGTTGAGTTACCAAGCAGTAAGAAGCAGCTAAGTACCGTAGTTTGTAAACTAGTGGTGGATGTTTTATTTTGTTTGTGTGTTAACCACTACAAGAAAATTAATACTGGTAGAGTAAGGGAGAAAAAATAAAGGGATTTCTTTAAAAGTGTTAACTTCTGAAATGACTGAATAACTAAGTGCAGATACATTAAAATGTGTGGGCATTTATGAAGACCTTCTGGTGACTTGGGATCAAGTCTTAGGCTTCCTCACAGCATCACCTCACCATTTTTCAGTCTCCAAATGTCTGTCCATAGCTGACAGGCATCCTGACATCAGATGGAGGGGATACGTACCCTTCCCTGCCCCAGGAATGAGGAGCAAGAGATACACTTTATTGTAAACAGGGAATGGCAAGAAGATTAAAAAGAGAACAATTAGACTGGAGAGTCTACAACTGTTACACTTGTATGTACATTTAATTTGCAGTTATGAATAGAGATTTATATATGTGTCTAGCACTTCACACAACAAATAAAGATAAAGACAGATTCCCTGACCATAAAATCTTATAATCTAGGTAAAGACCACCACAATAGGAAGAGGACTGGGAAAAGGGGAGGATAAAAAAAAAGGAAAATAATCTTACATGGTCACATGGGAAATTTATTTTAATTATTATTGACATATATGTGCTCAGCTTGCAAGTAAAAATGTTTCCTGAACTGCCAGTGCAACAAATTTCCTCTGAGCCCTGAAATTTGAGCTGGGTTCTTTACTCTTAGTAAATTATCGCCAGCAATAAAGATTTGTCAGGCAAAATGTTGTCCTCTTTTATACCTGAGCAGTGATGCTTTTGTTTTCAAGAATGGTGGAACAGGCATAACCCAGGGCAGAGAGAGTTGCAAAGATGTAAAAAAAGGCCAGAATTTGGCCTGGCCCTGGCAACTGGATTAAACTAACAATTCTGGCAAAGAAGAATCGTTTACTCTTGTAGACTTTATCGAGACTATAATAAAATATGGTTTTGTTAGCTAGCATATTTTAACATATTTTAAAACTTCATAGAAGATCACACATATTGTATTTTAATGTGCTAGGTAGGTGAAGAGAGTCCTAGGAAACCTGTCTACACTAGGGTAACATATTAACTAATGGGGAAAAAACTTTATTTTTAGTCTAGACAAAGCCCTTTGTATTATCAGACTTGTTGAGTGAAGTGTTGTCACTTAAAAAAAAACATAACTGCAGTTTAAACTTGTTAGTTTTGTCTTCTGATATTCTGGCTCCCCTCTTTCATAGTGTTTACCTGGGGGATGGAATTACACCACATTTGTGCTCACTTTCCTCCCAATCAAGTGATGCACTCACTGGAGCTGCTCAGCTCTCCTTTCCCCCTTCCAGGGTTAAACACATTTATTCATGATTGCTCTATTATAAGTAGTTTATAATTCTTGCTAATTTTAGGAAACATTTCTTTTGCATGGTGGAATAGACTGTATCTCTCTCTCCCATCTGTCACATTGATTGCACAGTTCTCTCTGCATTTGGACGGTGCATTGTCCCTCTGTTTCCACCTCTTGCATATATGGTCCTTGCTTTCTGTAATTGGTGAGAGTCCAAGTCACTATAATGAGGTATTCTGCTAGTTCAAGAATTCCGGGCTAGGATCTATAAAAGTTTAGCTTGTTGCTTTTCCTAGTGATTCATAGATTGGTGTCCTAGCTGTTGGGCTCTACCATCTTCATTGCTTTTTCGTTAGGGGATGGGTGTTTCGCTTCCCTTGCGGGAAGTTGGCGTTATTGCGCCCAGGCAATGAATACGTATTATATAGAGATGGATCACGCTTTCGTTCGGGTTGACTTTTTGGCCCTCTGGTGCTTGGCAGGGGAAGCAGGGTTTGCTGTGACGGCAGCAGGAGTTTAGTTTTCTGCAGGTTGCTTAGGTGGGGGAATCCGAGCCGGCTCCGCTCCGCAGCCGTTGTGGCGGAGTTGCTCGCCAGCCTGCTTTGCAGCGCTATCTGCGGGGTCGTCTCGCCCCCGTGAGGGGGTAACTGCCAGGCTGTGGAAGTTGTTTCTGTGTGAGTCCGGCTCGCTCTCGCTCCGCCTGCCCGCGCCGGCCGGCAGGGGGCGCTGCTGCTCCGCCCTGCGGCCCGCTCGCCTCTCTCGGCGGTTCCATTGGAACAGCCGGAGACAACTTGGCGCCATTTTGAAGCCGACAGGCAGACCGGAGCGAGCTGCGGAAGGGGAGGGGGCTAGAGGCGATTGGCTGCGGCTACGGCGGCGGCTCCTCTCCGAGCCCAGAGCAGCGGCAGCGCGGAGCGGATCCGCCTGGCAGCAAGCAAAGGCGGCGGCTGCAGGGAAGGTAAGGAGCCCGGCAGCGCGCCCCCAACCCTCCGCCCCCAACGCTGTTCCATTTTCCTTTCTCCCCCGCTGCAGCCGGGCCGGAGCGGCGCCAGCCCGGGCCATGCTGCACGGCCAATGTGTGGGGGCGCCCGGCCCGGAGCCGAGTCCGCCCCCCCTCCCGCTAGTGGCTCCCCCCCGCCGCCCCTGCGCGATCTCCAGCCTCTACACACTAAACTTGGCGCCCCGTGTCCTCCCATCCCCTTCCTGGCTCGGGGTCGCAGCGCGGGGGCCTTGGCGAGGGAGTGACCTTGGCGGGGCTTTGCCCCCTCGCCCGGAGTTGGTGGCTGGTGCCGTGGGTCGCCCCCCGCCCCTTGCCCGGGTGGCCTGGGCTCTTGCTGTTTCCCTGGCGGGCGGCGTCGCTCCCTCAATGTGCTGCTGGCTGGTGGCTCCTTGTGGCGGAGCCGTGCCGAGGGGGTTAACGATTGTGATTCCCCTGGCGCTGGCTGTCCCCTCGCTGCCCCGGGCAGCTGGCCTAGCCCCCGCAGAGCGGCACCCGGGGCTCCCGCAGCCCCTTCGTGCTGCTGCCCGGGGTCGGGAAGAGGGGGAAAGACCCCATCTCGCTCCCTTCAGTACTCTCCACTCCCCAGTTGTCGGGGGCTGCTCAGCTAGGGGGAGACGGTGACTGAGGAGGACCTCGATTTGGTGGGTCACTATTTGCAACGAGCTCGTTCCCCCATGTTGTCTCTTTCACCTCGTTCTGTTGGCCGGGGGTGGGGGATGTTATGGATGTTTGGTTAATGAATTTGAAATTTTACACTTGAATTACCAGGTGAAGGACATTTTTTGTGTAGGATATGTATTGTTTGAGTTTCTGGTCAAGGAATCTAGGTCTGTAACTTCATGCTGCTGCAAATAACTCTCCATCTGTTTTCCCCAACAAATCAACAATAAATGATGGTGTACAAACCTGAACATTCAACTGCAGTAGCTGAGCTCTTACAGGACAGGATTTTACTCTAAAAAAAATGAGATTCCGAGTTGCATGGGTTTTGACTTTTAAATGGTTACCTATTGATAACTATTTCTTGTCAAGTGTGCTATATTAACTCTGGTTTAACACAGTTATTGAATGCCACACAATCTTTTATTTGATTTCAACACTTTATGAAGTGATGGGGAGGCACTTTAGCCATGTTCAGTGTCGCTTCATTAACTGTGAAATAGAAAATTTTAAACATTGAGGATATTTAAAGTGGAATACATCTCAAATCTTTGACTTCAGGAGGGGTATGCAGTGACATACATTTTCACATTCCCTCCCTCCTAACAAATTAAGTTGTAGTCTTCTTCCTGAAAACAACAGTAGGTTCTAATTTATTTGGTCAAAGTTGGTATAGTGCATTTCATGTGTAAAATACTATGCAAGTTGTGTGTATTCTGTTTTAAATTACTATGGAGAGCAGTTGAAAAACCTTCAATTTTTTTTTGAACAGCACTAATTATGCTTAGTTAATCAAGGTAGAATTGAATTAGGAGTTGAAGTAGAATTAGGAAAAAACTGTTTCACTAGGAGGGTGGTGAAGCACTGGAATGGGTTACCTAGGGAGGTGGTGGAATCTCCATCCTTAGAGGTTTTTAAGGTCAGGCTTGCCAAAGCCTTGGCTGGGATGATTTTAGTTGGGGTTGGTCCTGCTTTGAGCAGGGGGTTGGACTAGATGACCACCTGAGGTCTCTTCCAACCCTAATCTTCTCTGATTCTGTGAAACATTTGAATATATATTATGCACAAACCTCCTTAAAAAAAAGTATGGTAGTGTTAGAGAATCAAGAAATGATGCACTCTTTTTGACTGAAATGTGCCATGTGCTCACCACCTACATCTGAAAGCATGTACAAGAGAAAACAATTGTAGTTAGCCCAACACCTTGTGCCTAAGTATTCAACCTTGTGCCCATGTTTCTTCTTCTTATAGGTCAATGGTCATATCAGATACTTCATTTACACTTTTTACTATTATACCAATTGGCTGGTATACCAAACTGTAGTTCCATGTGTCTTGTCTGAGAAGAAGCTGGATAAACTAAAGTTGTGGAAATGTGAATGTTAGACTTATGTAGCAAGTCATATGCTAAAACACATTTTGAAAAAGTCAGTCTTATTCAAAGTAGAGATTTAAGTTGGACAGTTCAGTGAAATCATTAAGGTTTAAATAAAAGTAAATTTCAGCAATTGTCAATGTTTTGAAAAGGAAAGGTGTAAAGGTGTAATCCTTTATTACTCTTGTCTCTCGTGTACATATTTTCTAGAGGCAGTGCTGCATGTCTGTGACTGATAGAAGGTTTTTCTGGTGGGATATATTTTTTGTCTTGTTTTATCTTTGTTTTTTCTCTTTTCTCTGGTTTTGCCTTCTCTGTCCTATTTTTATTTGTTGAGCACTGATATTGTACTTCATGCTGTACCAGCATATGAAAAAAAACATTTATAGCATAGTTCAGACAGCACAATTTATACACAGTACAATGATTATAATGTAAAAGTGTTGAAGTGTAGTAGTGATAATAATTGAAAGGCTTCCTGGAGGAAGTGTTTTCTAAAGTTGGATTTGGAGGAGACAACATACTCCACTTGTTGCACAAAAGGAGTATTTTCAAAGGGACAACTTGAAAGAAGGCATGAAGATGAGAGGAAGGAGGATCCAAAGTGGGAGATTAGGAGCGTGATTTTTAGGTATAGGAAAAGTAGGGTCAGAAAAATGAGAGTGAAGTTCACCCTCATCGATGCTATTCAGCCCCAATTCTTTGCTTTTTTTACTGTCTCTTTTCCTTCATACATCCTTTGCCGCCTCCAGAGTAGTTCTACATTACTGTTTAGTGGCAGTTCTAGTGTCTAGCACTTTGTGCTGATATGACAGTTCATCATGCTTTCATAGGTTTATAAAAATAATGCAGCATCAGTGTATGCTGGGTACATGATACCAAATCTAACCAATCCAGTCTAATCTAACCAAAATAAACCCTGGAAAGAGTGAGAATTTTGAGAGAATTATTTTAAAATCAGTCCAGAACTGTAGCTGATGTGTGAAAAATTCTGATAATTCATTGTGTATTAAAAAGGGTTTTAAGCAACCTGGTCCTCCTCTGTGAGAGTGGTGGGGAGTGGGTTAGGTTGCCTTAGTTTATGGAGAGTGGTTGAGTGGCATTGACAGATAGTGGAGGGAATTGTGCGGACATCAGCTGGAGAAGAATTGCCAGAACACAGGGACTTTAAGAAGGGACTCTCTTCTCTTCCCTGCCTCCAAACACACAGGGAAAAGTGAAACAATTTATATTTGTGTGTGTATATGTGAAGATAAAGATGTATCTTTATCAACCCTCTTCCAATGAAATTATCAGTTAAATGTTGGTCTCAGAAGAAATTTGATTTTCTGTTTAGTTTTTAAATATAGTAGAGTATGCTTAATTCATTTTAAACAAAGTATTGATACAAACAGTAAATGAGTTTGGGGAGCGTGAGATAAACCTTGCTAGCAAGGCATCGCATTAACAAATGTGTGCATTTGTTGTGATTTATACAAGTGGCTATACTAAAGCTCTAAAAGATTTCACAATAAAAATAAAATTTACACAGTTCATGCAAAAACTTAAAATACAACAAACCTAGTCTAAAGTAACTCTGGTCATGTAATGTAATAAACGAAGAATCAAATGCAAAAGCATAAAAAACCTCCATCTTAAAGACCACAGATCTCTTCCCTCACTCCTATTGGAGATTCTCTCTCCAATGCCACTCCAAAGCATGAGAAAATAATTAGGCCTTGAAGCATGTCCTGAAAGTCAAGACTTGTGGTGTTCTGAAATTGGGTTGAAGTAGTGAATTTCAGAGTTGAGGGCCTTTGATGGGGAATGTCCTGCCAGCAGCCCCCTTGCTTTTAAATTGAGTGTGTTCCAGCTGTAGTGCTTTAGCTGATTGTAACTTTGGTGTAGTGTTCGTGGTGAGAGATAAAACAGCAACTCCCCATCAAAATTAGATGGGTTATGTTGGTGTTGAACGTTTGATTGTTTTATTTTATCTGAGATTTTCTAATGGAGACTTGTGAATCAGAGTGATCTTCCATTGGGATCACTAGGAGTATTGACAGGCACGTGTTAGTGTTAACATAACTGATACAGAATTGGGGCAGTAAGCATTACCTGAGAATGTAGTCTTTTGGTGTTTGTGCATTAAATAAACATAGAAAAAATTCAGTTCCAAGAGATGAAACTGGTTCACTAAATTAGTTTAATGGACATTTGATACTACCCACGCTGCTAGCCACACTTGTGGTTTTGAATTTTTCTTATTAGTCACATTATAAAAGCCACATGCATTAACCACAATTCAATAGCATATTAGTTACATGTGGCTAGTGGCAAATGTATTGGACATTGTAAATAGTATGTGTGACAGTGATTGAGGCATAGAGTAGACATTTTTTACAGTAAACTGTATTTTATTGTCACAGAAATGATACATATCTATCCCTCACAAAGACTTTTTTGTGTGTGTAATGTCAGCTCTTACTACTAAAGTGTGGTGTTCTAACTAACTTTAATAGAAACCGTGAAATGGAAGTGAAGGATAAAACCTCCTGGGCTCCCTTTTCTTCTATCAGAATTTGTAAGTGAAATTGAGTCCTTCAAGCAGGAAAATATAAATTTAGTGTGTGTTGCTCTCAACTTTGTTTTAATTTACACTCTCCTCCCTTTAATTGCAGGTCTCCTAAGATATGCAGTTGTCAGTGGAGTGGGGGTTGGATGTGTGCCACTCTGTGCAGATCTAAGAATCTGATGACCCATCTTTAGAATTTAGAAATAAGTAGTCAACTGCTTGGAGAAACTCTTGAGTCCTACTGCAGATTTTCCTCAAGAGTGCCATTTTTTTTATACTTGTGCCACATCTGCTGATGCACTTCTTAATGAAAAAATAAACACAAGTGTCCTTAAAGTCCTGAACTCAGATCATCCTTCTTTTAATCCCCCAATGCTCTGGTTGCCTACATTATCACTCATACCTTTCCATGTAAAGAGGACTAGACCCTCACTTGTGAACTAAAAGCCTAGTTATAACTGGCTTTGGAAGAATGGGGTTCCTCTCCCATTGTATTAAGAGTTAGCATAGTCTGTTGCTTTCAAAGCAGTTCCAGCCTTTGCTTCTCTGTCAGTCAAAACCAGTTTATTCACATTGGAGATCAGTATAATACAGTTAAGCCTAATATCAATTTCTGAAATAAGTTAAACTAGAAAAGAAAAAAAATTGACAATTGTTCAAACATTGAGAGATATCTACTCTGGTGGCATTATGTGGATGCAAGTAGTGTAATTTGTAGGAAGTGTCCAAACATCTCTTCAATTAAATACACAAGCTTTCCATAACCAGTTCTAAAACCCTTTTGAATTTAACTTATTTGCTTCACTTTTCTTAGCCCTGGTCTACACTACAAACTTATGTTGGTATAACTACATTGCTCAGGAGCGTGGAGAAAACAACTCTGAGTGATGCAGTTATACCGACCTACCTCCTGGTGTAGAGAGTGCTGTATCGATCTATGCTCTCCCGTCAGTGTAGGTAGCATCTTCACTAAGTACTATAGCGGTGCAGCTGCATCAATGTAAGTGTAGACATGCCCTTAGTGTCTCTAGACTGCTTCTGTATATATTTTCGTGGATACTGCAAATAAAGAACTTTATTTTCCATAGATTTGGCAAAGTGCATCCCATACAACTCCGTTTTGATAAAAACAAAATGGACAGAAGTTGTAAGTTGAGTATATGGGGCAAAAGTGCACCTTGTGGAAGACACTTCGTTTTAAGCATCCTGGTGAACTTTGTCTCTGTGAACAAGCAAGCTGAAGTTTTTCTGCTGTTTCAGTTTTTTTGTATGTTAAGCATATCTGTTATGTGACAGTGTGAAGATTTTAGGTGGCTTAGGGTGGATTGATTTAAGTTACGGTGATTTAAATAATGATTCAAATGATCAAGTGGAAAGCCCCAATTTAAATCAGTTTTTCTCTTTGTACTTCAGTTTGTTCTAAAGAAATGTGCATTCACATTGGCTGACATTACCATTAAAACATGTTGAGTAATTTACATTAGATTTGGTACATCTTTTTTCTGCCTATGAGGGTACACTATAACTATTTAAGCAATTATATAGCTTAATATTTTCATATTAATAAACTGTATATTTGTAGTATGTTAGAAAATGATGAATGATATATTGCTTATTTACTACATAATTACATTTTTGCTTATGATTTGTGTCGAGCTACATTAAGATGGTAACTGGAGTTTAATTAAACACACAACAGCATTCCATATTCATAAAGCTTGACCTCATAAGTTAGATGTTTTTCCCCTGATTCTTTCTTTATATAGAAAAGTGATAGAGGCACATGGATTAAGCATATTTATTTTTTATGTAAATGTTTTGGCAGAGTATAATAAATTTAGGCCTTAACTTATTTTGTATTAAATTCAGACTTAATTTTAAGCAGGTTTATTTAAAAAAAATCTGATTTAAATAAAATCCTTTTTTTGACTTTAAAAAACTGTATTGATTTTTTTATTCACTGATACACAATCATGATTTTGCTTTTAGCACCCTGCAAGACATTGGTAATTATTTTACTGGTTGAGATGAGTGTGAAGCTTTCTGATGGCTAAGCATTTAGAGACCCTGTTTTCCCATGTATTGGAGTGATCTATTTTAAAGAGAATACATTTTGCCAGCATCAATTTGTGGAATTTCTTTATGGGGTGTGATTTGTGTGCTTCTCCCATTGCTTAATCTGAAGAGGCAAAGGGCATTTGGATGGATTGCCCTTTTTTCGGTTCTGGTACTTGTACTGTTTTCTGTGGATTCCCTCCCATCTGGACAGCTTCTACAATGTGTTGGGAAACTAATATAAGCTAATAAGTGAGATTTATTAACATGTGGTGCTATATTACTGGCTGGAGGTAGAAGGGGGAATTTGGAGGGCCTCAGATAACCACTTCTTTACTCCAGCCCAAACTTTTCACCTCCGGTTGAGCTGGAACCCTATGGCATCCCCTCAGGGTTTTGGTGGAATTAGTTTGAAGGAGTCAGCAGGTCAGAGGTGTATTGTCCTTTGTGAAGTGCGGGTTGCTTGATGCAGTTGGGACCATGTGTATCTTACAGTGTGTATCCTATTAGTGTTTCTATAGTTAATGTTAAGAAGATCTAATTTTAAGTTCCATGTTTTCATGCTCACATAACTTACTGAAAAAATTACCTGTGTGGTTGAAATTCATGGGTTGAGAATATACATCTTTTCTTCTTTTTTCTTTTTTTTTTTTGTTTAAAAAGCTTGATAAAATTCTGTTGGGCTGTTTTGAGAAATCAAAACATTTTACAGGTGTTTTTCCTAAACAGAGAATTTTTTGGAAGTACTGTGTGTAGTCATATGACTCGTATGGCTTTATAAAAGCACCTTTAAACTAAGTTTGTAGTTCTCATTGGCTCATTACCTCATCCTATTTCACATACCCCCTTAAAACTCATCTCTGCTTGCCTGCAAAACTCTACCTGCTGATCATGGCTAAGTAGGTGACAAATTGTGGCTGTCCTTCCTCTTCACTTCCTAACTTGCCTATTCCTTGCCCTAATGACTGTCTTCCCTTTCCCCACCCCTTAACAATTTTTTAAAACAAAAACCTACGACGACAAAACATTTAACTGATAAAGCTGTGCTGAGTCTTCACCTTACTGATGTTTGTTATATTCCATTTGTCAACCTTTTGTCTGTCTTCAGGGCAAGGATTGTGCTCTGTGTTTTTGTCTATATGCATACAACTTGTATTGATTTAATTAAAATTGTTTTAAAATTTTTATTTAGCAAATTAAGCTAAATTGCTATGTACCCAGCTGCGTAAGTCAGTTTTATTTGTACAATGCCCAGTAAAAAGCCTGTAGTAACTGGGGTCTTTAGGTATTCATATATAAATTAATAAAAATTGAGAAGTGCCTTAGATATATTTGAAGAAAAATAAGCAAGTTAGGTAACATAGTATATGGTATATGTACACTGTTATTTTCTATTTTTAACAACTTAGGAAGGTGCAAGATTTTAATAAGCATAGGAATACAAGTATCAGGGATAGCCTTGTTAGTCTGGATCTGTAGAAGCGACAAAGGGTCCTGTGGCACCTTATAGACTAACAGACGTATTGGAGCACAAGCTTTCGTGGGTGAATACCCACTTCGTCGGATGACGAAGTGGGTATTCACCCACGAAAGCTTATGCTCCAATACGTCTGTTAGTCTATAAGGTGCCACAGGACCCTTTGTCACCTTTATAGAAATACAAGTATTTTGGGCATCGTACAATTAAAGTTTAGGCATAAGATGAACCTGATTAGTTTTACCTGAGTGGCATATTTTAATCAGTGTCATTTTTAAAAAGCATTCTACTGTCATCTTAAACATCCCTTGCCTCTGCTGGCATCTTTGCCAAACACCTCCAGCCATGCACGTCACCATCCCAGATGTGTTTATCTCAGGGATCTCAAACTCAAATAACTACGAGGGCCACATGAGGACTAGAGGATTGGCCCGAGGGCCGCATCACTGATACCCCCCCCCCCCCGCTGCCTCTGGCCCCACCCCCCACTTCACCCCTTCCCCAAAGTCCCCACCCCAACTCCACCTCTCTCTGCCCCCATTCCAACCCCTTTCCCCAAATCCCTGTCCTGCCTCTTCAAAATGAAAAATTTGAAGCTAGTCATGCTGAGGTGCCAGGTTAACTGGGACCTTTCCAGAGGTACCTTATTACTCAAATAATGCTTCTAAAGCCTAGGTTTGTTTGTTTTTGTGGGGTTGAAGGAGAGATCAGCATTCAGGAACTATCTTGGGTCCTGCAATTTAAAACTTTTAGTTTTTCTTTTCCACCTCTTCTGGATTTTTTTTTTTTTTTTTGCACTTCTTTCCTCGCATCCCTTTTTTAGCAGATTTACCCTTCCCTTATGTGGGAAGATGGAGGAGTTTCTAGGATCTCCCTTTTCCCTTTCCTTCTACCCTATCCCTTTGCATGGAGTTCTGAGGCTTTCTGATTTTTGCTACCCTATTTATTAACTTTACTAACACACCATTATTGCTAATAACTTGGTGTTAGGATTTGTTGTGCTGGTGTGCCCTGAACCAAGGAAGGAAGGAAAAAACAAAATGTTAAATTTAATTAATTAAAGTTAATTTTTACTCAATCCCGTATTTTACCTAATCTCTCTTACTCCATAGACCTCAAGAAGAGTTCTGTGTAAGCTTGAAAGTTTGTCTTTCACTAACAGATACTGGTCCAATGAAAGCTATTACCTCAACTACTTTGTCTCCTTTATTCCCTTTCATTTGTATAGGGATTTTAAAGGGGGGAAAACCCTTGTTTGAGTTTCTCAAATAGTAATATCTTTGTTGAGGAGTTTTAGGTTGTATCTCTCAGTTCTTATGTTCTGTTATTAAAGACTGATTCTGTTTCCTAAAAGACCAGTCAAGATGTACACACAAATGGAGAGAAGATTTATTTATTTTATAGTAGTATCAAGAGGCTATTATTGTACTAGTTAGTGTAAAAACATAGAAAGCTCTCAGTTCACTGTCACATTGAGTAAATTGCCATGCTCTCCAGAAAAAAAAATCCCCCAACGGGAAGGCAACTTTGTCGCCTCAAGCTAAACCAATCAGCACAAATTCCTTGGTAAGTGCATTTACTTGCATTTCCTCTGATCTGTTACTCAAACAATTTTTAAAAATTACCCAAAGCCTTGAAAACCCCCTAATTAGCAAGTTTTTTAAAATTTAGTTTACAAATTCATTTGGTTCTGTTTTATGCTTTATTTTTAAAATTTCACGTTGTAGATTTAAAACAACCCTCCTGGCACCCATTGTCCATTTTGGACAGTTTAAAACTTCAACCTAGGATGGGATTTAATATAGCTTCCTTTTGTACCTTTTTATTGTTCTTTGTCAACTAGTTGGGCTGTTAGAGTGATGGTTAAGCAATTTTTCCTCCCCAGGGACAGTTCAGAGGATCAAATCTGATTGCCATCTGAGGTCTGCTGTCAGTGTTTCACAAGTACTAGGCAGTCTTCTCCTTTCTATTTGTGTGTTACCTCCTCCGCTTCAGTTATTTCCCTCGCTGTTTTTCTTTTCCCAGTTTTATTTTGTCCTTTCCTTCAGATTTTTCTTTCCTTTTCTGTGGTCTCAACCTGATACTACTGTTGCGTATAATGCTAAATATGTACATAAGCACTACAAAGATCGGCCTTCAAAATAGTGAAATGCAGAATAATGTAGAAATGTCTGGGACTTGTATATTGAAACAAAGATTGTGCCTGTATTTAACTCATTAAAATGACATCATTATGCACTATTTTTAGTTGATGAAATGTAAAGAAAAGGGTGATATTTCAAGGCTGGAAAAAGAGGCAAACAGTTGTGCTCCACTCCTCACTGCAGCACAAAATAGTTTGCCTGACTGCACAGAGAGGATTATGCCTTTGGTTTCAAGTTTATGGCTGTAGTCTATTTGGATTATTAAGTTTTTGGTTGACACAGAAGCAGGTGTTCCCCTTACCTTTCCTCCACTTTACCAGAATCTGAAAGATTTTGAGAGATAGGGATGAATTTTCTGAGACACACTGTTGGCTAACCAATTGTCCTTATTGCAGAATCAGGTTCCAAAAGATTAGTACTAATATTCCAGCCCTTGGTTGTATTTTGCTTGCTGCCCATCTAAAACTCGTACCATTGTCTGTATCAGGACTTTTCATTCCCTAGAATGGAATGTTTGTAGTGTTATCCTGCCCTCATCTCAAGGATACTGATGAGTGGTCTGGCTTGAGCATATTTGTGTTAGGCCTTGGCTACACTCACGAGTTACAGCGCAATAAAACTGCTGCAGCGCTGTAACTCACTAACTGGCTACACTCGCAAGGCATGTGCAGCGCTGCATCTCCTCAGGTACAGCGCTGCATGTACTCCACCTCCCCGAGAGGAATAACGTTTGTTGCGCTGCTGCTGGTGCGCTGCGGCTACAGTGTGGTCACCCAATGCGCTGTTATTGGCCTCCAGAAGTATTCGGAAGTATCCCACAACGCCTGTTCTAGCCACTCTGGTCATCAATTAGCACTCTACTGCCCTGGCCTCAGGTGACCAACCGCCACTTCGACCCTTTAAATTCCCTTGGAATTTTAAATATCCCCTTCCTGTTTGCTCAGCCAGGCGTGGAGTGCTCTCAGCGCATCTTTCCAGGTAACCATGCCTCCACGTGCCAGACGAGCCCCAGTATGGAGCAATGGCGAGCTGCTGGACCTCATCGCTGTTTGGGGGGAGGAAGCTGTCCAGTCCCAGCTGCGATCCAGCCGGAGGAATTTCGATACTTTCGGCCAGATATCAAGGGCCATGATTGAAAGGGGCCATGACTGGGACGCAATGCAGTGCAGGATAAAAGTAAAGGAGCTGTGGAGTGCGTACCGCAAAGCCCGCGAGGCAAACAACCGCTCTGGTGCTCCCCCCAAAACCTGCCGATTCTACAAAGAGCTGGATGCAATACTTGGGGGTGACCCCACTACTGTTCCGAGCACCACCGTGGACACGGGAGAGCGGGATGAGGAGGGAGAGGAGGAGGAGGGAGAGGAGGAGGGGGTTGAAGAAAACAGAAGCGAGGGTGCTGTGGCTGGGGGAGACACCCCTGACTCCCTGGGTGCATGCAGCCAGGAGCTCTTCTCGAGCCAGGAGGAAGGGAGCCAGTCGCAGCAGCCGGTACGCGCTGGGAGAGAAAGAGAAGAACAGGTTCGCGGTAAGCAGCTTTTATTTTCGGGAAGGAGTTTTTTCGGTGTGGGGTCCTTGGGCGAGGAGGGTTTGGGCTGCATGCATGCCTAGATGCGGAAGAGCGCATTGATGTGGTCTATCACATCGGAGAAATCGGCCACTGTAATCTCTTCGAAAGTCTCAGCCAGGACGTGGGCAATGCGCTTGCGCAGGTTCATTGGGAGAGCCGCCGTGGTCCTTGTCCCATTCAGGGTAACGTGTCCGCGCCACTGTGCCGCGAGGGGCGGGGGGACCATTGCTGCACACAGGCAAGCTGCATATGGGCCAGGGCGGAAGCCGCATTGCAGTAGAAGACCCTCCCTTGCTTCCCCGGACACCCTCAGCAGCGAGATATCTTCCAGGACGAACTCCTGTGGAAACTGTGGGGACAGTGTTCAGTGTAGGTTCCCCCTGCAGCTGTTGGCTCTCCCCAAGGCACAGAAACCCGTCGGACAGTACATCCGTGAAACAATCAGTCCCTCTTTACCCTGTGCTTACTCACCATTTTGGGGCTCCCGTGGGTTCTGTGCGCTTTGTTTGGGACGGGAAAATTGTGCTGTTTTGTAGACTGTGTGTGCCCTCCTTAAGTGTGGGGGAATCATTGCTCTGTCTGGCATAAAACAATGATGCCTCTGTTAAATGTTGCATTTTGCCTTCCAGATGCAACCTTGAGATCTCCGCCATCCTTCTTATCACCGGCTGAGAGACTCCAAAGGCTCAGGAAGAGGCCCAGAAGAATGAAAGAAGACATGCTGCAGGAAGTTATGAACCAGTCTCTTAAAGAGAATCAAAAGGCTCGGGAGTGGAGGGAGAGTGAAAGCAGGCTCCGCCAGGAAAACGCAGCTCAGAGGCAGCAAAGCATGCAGCTCTGGCACGAAAGCACAAAGGAACTGATTAGCATCATGGCGCGCCAAGCGGACTCTATCCAGGCGCTCGTCACCATGCAGGCGGAGCAGTACCGCACCCGCCCCCCCCCTGCAGCCAGTGTCCCAAAACACTTGTGCCCCCATGTCACCACCTGCCCACTTCACCCAACATCCAGGTTCTTATCGCCCACAGCAGATGCCCCCAACACCTGTAGCTTCACCAGACAGCCCTGGAAACTATGACCCTTACCCACTGCACTCAACTCCCATCCCGAATTATAGACATCCTGAGGTCCAGCACTCACTGCACAGCACTCCAGACAGGAAGCCCGAGTATGAAAGCAGGACATACCATACCCTGTGATTGAACCCTTCCCCACACCACCCACCACCCCCTTGTCCTTTCTGACTCACAAGCAGTTGTGTTTCTTTTTAATACATGTATTTTCTCTGTAATAAACGGATTCTTTAGATGTGCAAACAGTCTTTATTATTGCATAAGGAAAAAAGATACCTTAGCCCAGGAAAGAAACAGGCAACGCAAGTGAGCTGAGCAAACACAAATCAGCTTAGCAAAGACTGATAACATTGGAACCACTTCACTTCAGGGTCGTGCAGGGCAGCACACATTACTGGTGGTTGTCAGCCTCAAATTTCTCCCTCAAGGCATCCCTAATCCTTGCAGCCCCACGCTGGGCCCCTGTAATAGCCCTGCTCTCTGGCTGTGCAAATTCAGCCTCCAGGTGTTGAAACTCTGAGGTCCACGCCTGAGTGAACATTTCCCTTCCCTTCACAAATATTATGGAGGGTACAGCACGCAGATATAACCGCGGGGATGCTGTGTTCAGCCAAGTCCAGCTTCCCATAGAGAGATCGCCAGCGGCCCTTCAAACGGCCAAAAGCACACTCCACAGTCATTCTGCACCGGCTCAGCCTGTAGTTGAACCGTTCCTTGCTGGTGTCAAGGCTCCCTGTGTAGGGGTTCATGAGCCACGGCATTAAAGGGTACGCGGGGTCTCCAAAGATCACAGTGGGCATTTCAATTTCCCCTACCGTGATCTTCCGGTCTGGGAAAAAAGTCCCGGACTGCATCTTCCGGAACAGGGCAGTGTTCCGAAAGATGCGTGCGTCATGCACCTTTCCGGGCCAGCCTGCGTTGATGTCAATGAAACGCCCACGGTGATCCACAAGCACCTGGAGAACCATGGAGAAATACCCCTTCCGATTAATGTACTCGGATGCTAGGTGGGGTGGTGCCAGAATAGGAATATGCGTCCCATCTATCGCCCCTCCGCAGTTAGGGAAACCCCTTTGTTCAAAGCCAGCCACAATGTCCTGCACGTTACCCGGAGTCACGGTTCTTCTGAGCAGGATGCGATTAATGGCCTTGCAAACTTGCATGAGCACGATTCCAACGGTCGACTTTCCCACTCCAAACTGGTTTGCTACTGATCGATAGCAGTCCGGAGTTGCGAGCTTCCAGATTGCAATAGCCACCCGCTTCTCCACCGTCAGGGCAGCTCTCAATCTCGTGTCTTTGCGCCGCAGGGCGGGGGCGAGCTCCTCACACAGTCCCATGAAAGTAGCTTTTCTCATCCAAAAGTTCTGCACCCACTGCTCGTCATCCCAGACTTGCATGACAATGTGATCCCACCACTCTGTGCTGGTTTCCCGAGCCCAAAAGCGGCATTCCATGGTGCATAGAATGTCCGTGAATGCCACAAGCAAGTTAGTGTCGTACGCGTTTTGCGTGACGATTTCATCGTCATCGTCGGACTCCTCGCTGTCACTGTGGATCTTAAGGAACAGCTCGACTGCCAAACGTGACGTGCTGGTGAGAGTCGTCAGTATTTTGCTCACCAGGTTGGGATCCATTTTCCCGCTGACCGAAGCGTAGCACAGATCGTGCTACAAAGAAACCGTTGAAAGATGGCGCAAATTGTGGCCGGAAACACAGGGATTGCTGGGATGCGAAGCGATGCATCACGGGGCGTTGGGACAGGACCCAGAATGCACCATACCCCATGCCCCCTTCCCACAACCCATGGCGCCAGAATTGGAAGAGGTGTTCTGTGGGATACCTGCCCATAATGCACCTCTCCCAAAACCACTGCAAGTGCCGCAAATGTAGCCACGTTAGTGGTCGTTACTGTGCTGGCGGCTGCCAGTGTGGACAGGCTGCAGCGCTTTCCCTACTCAGCTGTACGAACATGGGTTTAACAGCGCTGTACATCTGCAAGTGTAGTCAAGGCCTTAGGCTAGCTGAGGTGTTTAGGTGGGAACCTTACCTGATTAGAATCTGATATGATGAAAATTAATTCTGCATCTGATAGTTCTCTGCTTTCCTTGAAAATTGTGATCTCTCTGATACAGGGTTAGGGAGTGAAGAGGTTTAAAGGGGGAGTTTTCTGGTGCAGTTTTATTGGACTCTGTTTTAGGAGTAATTATTTCTGAAGTGTTGCCCAGGTGAACTTTTCAGGAGAGGACATTGCAGAATTCAAATGTCCTTCTCTTTCCCACTCCTTCTGCCCCATTTCCACCTTCAGCCAAAGAGCTGGATTGTGAATATATTAATCAGAGAGGTTAGATGGCACCAGGGCACATCCAAATAGAAGAGCATCTCTTTCTTTTGATTGGTTTAATGAACTTGGAATTGCTTTTGGAGACCTTTGTCAGAGCATCTTGAGGTCTTGAAATACAGCTTTTTGAGAAGAGAATGGTATGGTACCAATGACTTTATGTGGTTAGAATGAGCTTCTGGAACTCTTTTTTTTTCATTGTATTCTTGGTGAAGGATTTGACAGTTTCAGATACAAAACTCTGAGCCTTTAGAAATAGCCTTGCTTGCTTTGCCTTCTGTCTCCTAAAAGGATAAACTTGAGGTGTTGCTTGCTCTGGGAATAAAAGCTGAAAAAGGAAATGCCTTCCTCCCAGGCATTTCAAGCTCTTTAAATTTCCATCATAGACCAGTATGTAATCTCATTAATCACATTGCCTAAAGCCAGAACACGTTTATCCAATCCTTCATTTCAGGCCAATGCTGCTACTACTGCTGTAATATCTATATTTAAACTGCTTAAACATACTGATTAATAAAAATGTAAAGCTAAACAAATTGTACAGTAAAGGAAAAGGACTGTTTTAAGACCACATTCACAAATGGAAAGAAAACAATTTATTAGGGGCATGGGCTATATAACTGAATGGAACTCCCAGTCCACAGCTCGAAGCATATATATCCCATATAATTTAAACTGCTATAGAATAGTCCTGAGATCAGGAAGCACAGTTCCTCATTCTTTCAGTGATACAGTAGGGATCTGCAGAGGCAATTTCATAAAAACAGTTGCGTCTCTGAAGTATCTTAGGGTATGTCTACACTACGATAGTAGTTCGATTTTACTTGAACCGATTTTTTGAAACCGATATTACAAAGTCGAACGTGTGTCCACACTAAGCACATTAATTCGGCGTTGTGAGTCCACATTACCAGGGCAAGCGTCGACATTCCAAGCGGTGCATTGTGGGTAGCTATCCCACAGTTCCTGCAGTCCCCTCTGCCCGTTTGAATTCTGGGTCGAGCTCCCAATGCCTGATGGGGCAAGAAATTTGTTGCCGGTGGTTTTGGGTAACTGTTGTCATTAAACCCTCACTCCCCCTCTCCCTCCGTGAAAGCGGCGGCAGACAATCATTTTGCGCCCTTTTCCCTTGATTGACAGCGCGGACGCCATACCACCGCGAGCATGGAGCCCGGTGAGATCATCGCAGCAGTTACGGCCTTTGTCAACACCTCGCACTTTATCGTGCACTTTATGCAGAGGCAGATGTTGAGAAATCAGGCGAGGAGGCTACGGCAGCGCGGTGAGGACAGTGACAATGACAGGGACACAGACCTCTCTCAAAGCACGGGACCCCGCAAATTGGACATCCTGGTGGCAGTGGATCATGTTGATACAGTGGAACGCAGATTCTGGGCCCGGGAAACAAGCACGGACTGGTGGGACCGCATAGTGCTGCAGGTCTGGGATGAATCCCAGTGGCTGCGAGACTTTCGCATGTGTAAGGGCACTTTCCTGGAACTTTGACTTGCTGTCCCCTGCCCTCAAGCGCCAGGACACCAGGACGAGAGCAGCCTTGACAGTCCAGAAGCGAGTGGCGATAGCCCTCTGGAAGCTTGCAATGCCTGACAGCTACCGGTCAGTCGCGAATCACTTTGGAGTGGGCAAATCTACCAGGGGGGTGCTGTGATGCAAGTAGCCAACGCAATTGTTGAGCTGCTGCTATCAAAGGTAGTGACCCTGGGAAATGTGCAGGCGATAGTAGATGGCTTCGCTGCGATGGGATTCCCTAACTGTGGTGGGGCTATAGACGTAACGCACATCCTTATCCTGGGACCGGACCACCAGGGCAGCTAGTACATTAACCGAAAGGGCTACTTTTCAGTGGTGCTGCAAGCACTGGCGGATCATAAGGGATGTTTTCCGGCCCTCCGATGTTGAAGTTGGTGAAAGGTTCATGACGCTTGCGTTTTCAGGAACTCTGGTCTGTTTAGACGGCTGCAGGAAGGTATTTACTTCCCGAACCAGAAAATAACTGTTGGGGATGTGGAGATGCCTATAGTGATCCTTGGGGACCCAGCCTACCCGCTAATGCCCTGGCTCATGAAGCCATACACAGGCTCCCTGGACAGTGATAAGGAGCTCTTCAACTACAGGCTGAGCAAGTGCAGAACGGTGGTGGAGTGTGCTTTCGGACGTTTGAAGGGACGCTGGAGAAGCTTACTGACTCGTTCAGATCTCAGCGAAACCAATATCCCCGTTGTTATTGCAGCTTTCTGTGTGCTCCACTATCTCTGTGAGAATAAGGGGGAGACATTTATGGCGGGGTGGGAGGTTGAGGCAAATCGCCTGGCTGCTGATTACGTGCAGCCAGACACCAGGGCGATTAGAAGTGCACAGCGGGATGCGCTGCGCATCAGGGAAGCTTTGAAAGCTAGCTTCCAGACTGACCAGGGTAACTAGTGACTCTTGCGTTTGTTTCTCCTTGAGGAGAACATGCCCCTGTTTGTTTACTCTGTTTATATTTTCTATCCTCTCCAATTACCAACCCCCTTCCCCCCCTTCAAGCACACCTTGCTTTGAAAAGAAAATAAAGGCAATCTTGTTTAACAAAAAATTATTTTTTATTCAAGATTTATCAATCAAGGGAGGGAACTGGGACAGTGGGCAGGGTGGGGTGCGGGCCGAGGGAAGGAAAGGACGCTTCAAAACTTGGGGAATGACAGCCTTCTGCTGCTTGAGCAATCCGCTGGGGTGGTTGTTCGCACGGAGCCTCCCACCCCTTGCTTTTGGGACTCTGGGTGAGGGGGCTATGGGACTTGGGGGCGGGGGAGGGCGGTTATAGATGTGCTGCAGCGGCGCTCTGTCATCCTGCTTCCGTTCCTGCAGAACATCCACCAGACACTGGAGCGTGTCGGTTTGCTCCCGCATTAGCCCAAGCATCGCCTCAGTCACCCTCTGGTTTTCCAGCCGCCACCTCTCATCTCGAGCGTTCCTCCTGTCCTCCCGTTCGCTGGCTGCTCGCTTGTACTGGGAAATAGTGTCCCTCCACTCATTCTGCTGGGCTATCTCAGTGCGTGAGCACCGCATTAGCTCAGAGAACATCTCGTCTCATGTGCGTTTCTTTCGCCGCCTTATCTGTGACAGCCTTTGGTAGGGAGATGCCGGAGGAAGCCTAGATACAGTTGCAGCTGTGGGATGAAAAAAAGGGAGTGAATTCTTTAAAAAGATGCATTTTACAGAACAATGAATATAGTCTTTCGTGGTGAACAAGACCATTCACAGTACCTAGCTTATGTGCTTTCAGTACAAGGTCGCATTTTGCATCTTTATATTGAGTGCCTGGGGCTTTGGTGTACAGATCACACAAGCAGCGCCAGGCAACGGAATTTGGCTAGTTGGCGGCCATGGTAAGCAGTAGACTTTTGGCTGCTAAAACCTTACTTAACAGCAGCGCCCTCCTTTCCCGTTCCAAGCAGAGCTCCTAGAGTTGGCCAGCTACTGCTGCACTGTGCGGGTTAACGTGCAGCGGCAGAAACCAAAGTAACCCTAGCCATCCCATTCTCTGGGATGATTGCTTTAGCCTTCACCTCACTGCGTGGCTGGTCTCGGGGAAGATCCCTGCTAGCTGACCGCGAGCCGCTCAGCATGAATGGTCTCCCTCCCCACCCCCACCGCGTGGCTGGTCTCGGGGAAGATCCCTGCTAGCTGACCGCGAGCCGCTCAGCATGAATGGTCTCCCTCCCCACCCCCACCGCGTGGCTGGTCTCGGGGAAGATCCCTGCTAGCTGACCGCGAGCTGCTCAGCATGAACAGTCCCCCTCCCCACCCCCACCACGTGGCTGGTCTTGGAGAAGATCCCCGCTAGCTGACCGCGAGCTGCTCAGCATGAATGGTCTCCCTCCCCACCCCCACCGCGTGGCTGGTCTCGGAGAAGATCCCCGCTAGCTGACTGCGAGCCGCTCAGCATGAACAGTCTCCCTCCCCGCCCCACCACGTGGCTGGTCTTGGAGAAGATCCCCGCTAGCTGACCGCGAGCTGCTCAGCATGAATGGTCCTCCTCCCTGCCCCCACTGCGTGGCTGGAAACTGCGGGGAGGATTTTTTAAAAGGCACAGGCAAACAGTCCCAGTAATTAAATTCCCCTATTCCAGCCAGGTCACCATGGCTGATACCACTCTGGTGAGGATTACGCAGACAGAAAAAGAACAGATGTTGCGTGAATGCCAGCAAACACCGGGGCCATATGCCGCCATGCTTTGTCAGGCAATGATACCAGAGTACCTGCTACTGGCCTGGCGCAGTAAAGTCTCCTACCGTGGAAGGATGCAATAAGGCTGTTCTCCCCAGAAACCTTCTGCAAAGGCTTTCACATTACCTCCAGGAGAGCTTCATGGAGATGTCCCAGGAGGATTTCTGCTCCATCCCCACACATGTTAACAGACTTTTCCAGTAGCTGCACTGGCCACGAATGGATCCAAAGTCTTTAGGTCAAATTAATCATTAAAAAGCAATTGCTTTAATACCATGTCTATTCTATTCAAAAGATAAACTCACCTACTGTTCCTTCTCCGGATTCACGGTCCGGGATACCGCCTTGGGAGGGTTGGTAGGGGATCTCTGTGAGGGTGATGAAGAGATCCTGGCTTTCGGGGAAATCGGCGTGCAAAACGCGGTCGACTAGCTCGTCCTCATCATCTTCCCCGTCCGCGAAAACCTCTGAGGAAGCGACCGATGAGAATACCCCATCGTCGGAGTCCACGGACAGGAGTGGGGTAGTGGTGGCGGCCCCCGCTAGGATAGCATGCCGTGCGGCGTAGAAACCGCATTTCTGGGGCTGAGACCCGGAGCGTCCGTTGAATTCTTTGGTCTTCTGGTACGCTTGTCTCAGCTCCTTAATTTTCACTCGGCACTGTGTTGCATCCCTGCTGTATCCTCTGTCTGTCATGGCCTTGGAGATTTTCTCGTAGATTTTCGCATTATGTCTTTTCGATCATAGCTCTGATAGCACGGATTAATCTCCCCATACAGCTATCAGATCCAACACTTCCTGATCAGTCCATGTTGGAGCCCTCTTTCGATTCTGGGATTGCATGGTCACCTCTGCTGGAGAGCTCTGCGTCGTTACCAGTGCTGCTGAGCTCGCCACGATGTCCAAACAGGAAATGAAATTCAAATGGGCCAAACAGGAAATGGAATTCAAATGTTCCAGGGTCTTTTCCTGTGTGGCTGGGCAGAGCATCCGAGCTCAGACTGCTGTCCAGAGTGGCCAGAGAGTGGTGCACTGTGGGATAGCTCCCGCAGCTATTAGCATCGAATTCCGTCCACACTAACCCTAATTCGACATGGCCATGTCGAATTTAGCACTACTTCCCTCGTCAGGGAGGAGTACAAAAATCGATGTAAAGAGCCCTTTGTGTCGAAATAAATAGCTTCGTTGTGTGGACGGGTGCCGGGTTAATTCAATTTAACGCTGCTAAATTCGACATAAACTCCTAGTGTAGACCAGGCCTTAGATGAAGTAAGTTATTGAATCTAGATTTCATTAAGCTTGTTACTGAATTGTAATATATTGAATCCTGCCAAGCTTAGTTGTTATGGATTGAAAACTGACATGTTTTTAATAAAAATAATGGTTTCTGCCTCTGGCCACCCGCTACTAAATAACTCCTTCATGAATTTTTACAATTTGGTTCTTTGTAAGTCCCGTGTAGTGGAGTAAATTTTTAAATGGTTTTAAACCATAAAAGTATATCTTACTCTACTCTAAAATTCTCTTGACAAACAACTTAAAATATTCTTTGGTCTACCACCCCCAACAATCTTCTATTCATTGAACTTTTTGAATCTTTTCACTTTTAGAGAGAGGTAAGGGATTGACTCTATGTACACAATTTACAGAGATACAATAGGGTTGAGGTCTGTTATTTCTCACCTCTCTATATTTATTTATTTAGAAACATTTTTGCTGTTAATAAGCATGTTATCTCTGGAGACACAAATCCACAGTTGGAGAACTACAAAACTAAGTATCTCTGATGGTGCCTTCTAGACTGAGCACTGAGTCCCATTGGGTAGATAGAAAGATTAATCTATACTGAAACCCCTGGAACCTCATAAGATTGGATCCCTAATCCATGAACTATTGGAACTCATTTACAAAACTTTTCTTAAACATTACATGAATATATTGTCTCATACTATAGAATTAGAGTTTGTATTCCCTATTCCATGATGAGATCTTTGAGCTATAATGTATCTTAATTAAAACTATTTTTAGATAGGTTTTTCCTCAAAAAGCATTTTATCTCAGATTTAAATTTTAAAAATCTGATTTTTAAAAAATCATTAATATTTATCCACCCCAGTTTGATGTCCAAGTCCCGAATTCCACACACCCATGCCCAGTCAGCCCCACTTCTCTCTCCCAGCTCTTTGTCCAATCTCTCTCGCCTCCCCCATCACACTGGTTCTTTGTCCTAGTCTTCCCCTGCGCCGATCCTCCTCCCCCCGCTCCTTGCTTCAGTCTTTTTCCCAGTCAGTCCAGTTTTTTTCTGCATATCACCTCCTTGTCAGTCCCTCTGATCCCCATTCCCCTCATGTTGGTTCTTGGTCCTGGCCTGCCCCCTCCTCCTGTGCCTTGTTCAGTCTCATTATTCCCCTCCCCCTAGCTTCTAGTTTAAGTCTTCTTGCCCAGCAAGTCCTTGCCTCTCCTCCCACTGGCTCCCAGTCTCCTCTGCTCCCAACCCCCCCTCCCTGGTTCTGTATCCTTGCCCATCTGGCTCCATCCCAGGTTTTCTCTCCACCCCCTCAGTCCCAGTCTCACCAGACTCCTTGTCCCAATCTACTCTTGTCCCTCCTCCTGGTCCAGCTTTTGTTCCTTCTGCATTTGGATCAGATGGCTTCTTTGTCCATGTTACCCTGCGGGCATTCAGGCATCGTTGAGAGGACAGACGAGGCAGACTTCCTGTTTTCAGTTCCAGTGCTGACCTCACCCTGATCTGGAGCAGCTATTACAGAGAAAGTCCAGCTTCATCCATGAAGCCCTAAGCTGGAGTATGCTCAGTTGCTCTGTGAAGATGGTGCATGTGCTGTCTTGTCCGCCCTTGTTGCTGTGAGGGGCTTGAGTATGGATGAAATCTTTGGAGATTTTGGCGGTTAAAATCAGTCTTCCTTAAGCATGTGCAAACTGAGCTTTTTTCAAAGATTTATATCTTGGCCAAATTTGTGTGGCTTTTCAGAGAGAACAAAAGGTACATCCCTGATGCAAATGCCACCTCTTGCCAAATTTCAAGTTCCTGCCCTAGAGCATGGGGTCACTACAACTGTGCAAAGAAAAGCTCGCCATATTTTAACCTGAGCAAGATGTCTTTTTCCATGGCCACATTCTTAAAAATGACAACATCATTCTGGCTGAAATCTTCCAACAAAATTCACTCTGAGGCAGACACCCACCAAGGAAAATGTCAGCCCAAACAATTAAGCGGCAAAGTTAAAAGTAACTGAAAACAGGGTCTTACAGTGGGAAGTATAAGGCAACCTTAGGAGGTGGCGCTACCAGTCGTCCCTAAAATAAAGTTAAAAAGTGACTTTATAAAGTATTTAACAGTGCCTCTTAAACTTTACCGTTTGTACATACTGACATACATAGAAAAGAGATAGTGCCTGAAATTATCCAGTTTCAGGGTCAGAGTCAAACATTTTATGAAGTAATTTTTTAGATCTATTATCTTAAAATGTAGTTTTTAAAAAAAAATAAGATTAGTTTTACACTAATTTTGAGATAGGAAGATATTTGAAAATAGAGTCAACTAGTTTCTTCCTGGTTTGTCTTCACAGGCATGGTGTATCACGCCTATTTGGTTTTCTAAGTTAACATGCTTTTTTTGCCTCCATTTCTTTTAAGGAGCACTACAGCTATCACTCTTCATTGTGTGAAATCAATTATGTACCAGAGGTCTTGAGAAAATTACCGGATAACACCAAGCCCTATGGTTAAACATACTAGTCAGGATGCAAATTACATGTGCTGCCTTATCTTCTCTGAGGGCCAATTTCCCTGTAATCTAAGGGTATGTCTACACTATGAGAGTAGTTCGATTTTACTTAAACCGATTTTTTGAAACCGATATTACAAAGTCGAACGTGTGTCCACACTAAGCACAGTAATTTGACTTTGTGAGTCCACAGTAATAGTGCAAGCATCGACATTCCAAGCGGTGCACTGTGGTAGCTATCCCACAGTTTCCGCAGTCCCCGCTGCCCATTGGAATTCTGGGTCAAGCCCCCAATACCTGATGGGGCAAAAAATGTGTCGCGGGTGGTTTTGGGTAACTGTCGTCATTCAACTCTCACCCCCCCCCCCACCCCCCCCCGGTGAAAGCGGCGGCAGGCAATAATTTCGTGCCCTTTTCCCTTGATTGACAGCGCGGACGCCATAGCACAGCGAGCATGGAGCCCGCTGCGGTCATCGCAGCAGTTATAGCCGTTGTCAACACCTCGCGCCTTATCGTCCACCTTATTCAGAGGCAGAAATCGGGCGAGGAGGCTACGGCAGCGCGGTGAGGACAGAGACGATGACAGGGACACAGACCTCTCTCAAAGCATGGGACCCCGCAAATTGGACGTCATGGTGGCAGTGGGTCATGTAGATGCAGTGGAACGCTGATTCTGGGCCCGGGAAACAAGCACAGACTGGTGGGACCGCATAGTGCTGCAGGTCTGGGATGAATCCCAGTGGCTGCGAAACTTTCGAATGCGTAAGAGCACTTTCCTTGAACTTTGAGTTGCTGTCCTCTGCCCTCAAGCGCCAAGACACCAGGATGCGAGCAGCCCTGACAGTCCAGAAGCGAGTGGCCATAGCCCTCTGGAAGCTTGCAACACCTGACAGCTACCGATCAGTCGCGAATCACTTTGGAGTGGGCAAATCTACCGTGGGGGTTGCTGTGATGCAAGTAGCCAACGCAATTGTTGAGCTGCTGCTATCAAAGGTAGTGACCCTGGGAAATGTGCAGGTGATAATGGATGGCTTCGCTGCGATGGGATTCCCAAACTGCGGTGGGGCTATAGACGGAACTCACATCCCTATCCTGGGACCAGACCACCAGGGCAGCTAGTACATTAACCGAAAGGGCTACTTTTCAGTGGTGCTGCAAGCACTGGCGGATCATAAGGGATGTTTTCCGGCCCTCCGATGTTGAAGTTGGTGAAAGGTTCATGACGCTTGCGTTTTCAGGAACTCTGGTCTGTTTAGACGGCTGCAGGAAGGTATTTACTTCCCGAACCAGAAAATAACTGTTGGGGATGTGGAGATGCCTATAGTGATCCTTGGGGACCCAGCCTACCCGCTAATGCCCTGGCTCATGAAGCCATACACAGGCTCCCTGGACAGTGATAAGGAGCTCTTCAACTACAGGCTGAGCAAGTGCAGAACGGTGGTGGAGGCAAATTGCCTGGCCGCTGATTACGCACAGCCAGACACCAGGGCGATTAGAAGAGCCCAGCGGGACGCCCTGCGCATCCAGGAAGCTTTGAAAACTAGCTTCCAGACTGACCAGGGTAACCAGTTACTCTTCCGTTGTTTAACCATCAGGTGAACCTGCCCCTGTTTCTTTACCCTGTTAATATTGTCTATGCTCTCCAGTTACCTACCTCCTTCCCCCCTTCCAACACACCTTCCTTTAAAAAGAAAATAAAGGCAACATTGTTCAACAAAAACGTATTTTTTATTAAGGATTTTTCAGTAAAGAGAGGGAGCTGGGATGGAGGCTAGGATGGGGTGCAGGTGGAGGGAAGGAAAGGACACTTCAAAACTTGTGGAATGACAGCTTTCTGCTACTTGAGCAGTCTGCAGGGGTGGACTGGTTGTTTCCACGGAGCCTGCCACCCCTTGTTTTTGGGACTCTGGGTGAGGGGGCTATGGGACTTGGGGGCGTGGGAGGACGGTTATAGATGTGCTGCAGCAGGGCTCTGTCCTCTTGCCTCCGTTCCTGCAGAACATCCACCAGACGCCGGAGCGTGTCGGTTTGCTCCCGCATTAGCCCAAGCAGCGCCTCAGTCGCCTGCTTGTCTTCCAGCCGCCACCTATCATTGTGAGCGTCCCTCCTGTCCTCACGAGCTTCCTGCCTGTTCTCACGGGCGTCCTGCCTCTCCTCCCATTCGCTGGCTGATGGCTTGTATTGTGAAATGGTCTCTCTCCACTCACTCTGTTGTGCTACCTCAGTGCGGGATCACTGCAGGAGTTCGGAGAACATCTCGTCTCGTGTGCGTTTCTTTTGCCGGCTTATCTGTGCCAGCCTTTGGGAGGGAGATGCCGGGGGAACCCTAGAGACAGTTGCAGCTGTGGGATGAAAAAAACGGAGTGAATTCTCTACAAAGATACATTTCCCAGAACAATGAATATAGTCTTTCCCGGTGAACAAGACCTTGCACACTACCTATCACATTTGCTTTCAGTAGAAGGTCGCATTTTGAATCTTTATATTGAGTGCATGGGGTCTTGGTGTGCAGATCACACAAGCGGGGTCGGGCAACGCAATTCGGCTAGCAGGCAGCCCTTGTAAGCCGTAGACTTTCGGCTGCTGAAAGCTTACTTTACAGCAGCGCCCTCCTTTCCCGTTCCAAGCAGAGCTCCTAGAGTTGGCCAGTTACTGCTGCGCTGTGCGTGTTAACGTGCAGCGGCAGAGACCACAGTAACCCCAGCCATCCCATTCTGTGGGATGGTCGGTTTAGCCTTCACTTGAACGCTTGGCTGGTCTTGGGGAAGGTCCCTGGAAGCTGCCGGCGAACTGCTCAGCAGGAACGTTCCCCCTCCTCGCCCCCACCGCGTGGCTGGTCTCGGGGAAGGTCCCTGCAAGCTGCCAGCGAACTGCTCAGCAGAAACGTTCCCCCTCCTCGCCCCCACTGTGTGGCTGGAAACCGCAGGGTAGATTTTTTTTTAAAGGAACAGGCAAACAGTCCCCGTAATTCACCTAATTCCAACCAGGTCACCGTGACTGATATCACTCGGATGAGGATTACGCAGACAGAGAAAGACCGTATGCTGCGTGAATGCCAGCAAACACCGGGGCCATATGCCGCTAGGTAGGTTAATAACGTAGCTGAAGTCGAAGTACCTTAGTTCGGACTTACCTGTGGTCCAGACGTGGCGCGCAGGCTCCCCCGTCGACTCCGCCTACTCCACTCGTCGAGCTGGATTACCAGCGTCGACGATGGAGCACTTCCTGGTTCGATTTATCGCGTCTTGACAAGACGCGATAAATCGAACCCAGAACATCGATACCGCGCCTCCGACGCGACGGGTAAGTATAGACATACCCTAAGTGTGTGAGGCTTGCCTTTGAGGTTCATCTCTGATTTCAAGAAGGTTGGCACGGGAACAGTGGTGCGGACCTGCAGTGCTTGTGCCATGTTTTATTTCCTGCCAGAAGGGACTTCCTGTATATGAAGTGCAGGTTGGTGGTTGTGTGCTGGAGGAAGAAAAATTGTTGGATTGGAAGGGCTAGTAGAAATGATACTAAGAATCAGAGAAGCTGAGGAGTTCATTGCCAGCCAGATTCAGGAGACATTAGTCCACCAGGTTCAAGGAAGAAAGGAGCTGGTCACCAAGGAGTCAGAGAGGAGGCTTGGCTATTCGTAACTACCAGAAGCAAAAGGTCATGGAGACATCCTACACGACTGGAGATAGGTGAAGATGGGCAGGCCATGCCACCAGAGAGAAGAGAACTAAGAGTAATTCCACACAGCTAGAAGTTTCCAATTGATACCAGGACTTCAGCCTGGAAACTGTGGAAGATATCTCTCAAGATTCAGCTTGTCGAAGAGAATGGAGAAGAGGTATGGGATGTACCTGTGGATGGCAGCTTGGCCCAATCTGTAAGAAAATCAGGCTTGCCAACAGAGATTTCTAACTATCAAAGGAAGACAGATGATCCTTGTAGGGGATTCAATACCCAGACGTATCAAAATAACTTCTTGCAAGCAACAAAATGTGCAGATGACAGTGTGCTGTCCTTCTGGAGCCAAGACAAGAGATGCCACTCTAAGATTTGATAGGCTTGTGAAGTCGACTGGCAAGGATCCATTGTTGATGGTTCATATCGGCATTAACAACACTGATCTCAAATAATAGGTGACTTCAGGGAAGTTGAGAATCATGCTGAAGAAGAAAGTTTGGATATTCTTCTCTGAGATCTTTCCTGTCTTATGAGCGAAGGAAGTTAATGCAGAAGATTCTGGAAGTGAACTGTTGGCTAGGTAAGTGGTGTAAGGTGAAGTGTTTTGGTTTTGTTTAACATTGGTCCACCTTCTATGGGAAGAGGGGTCTGTATAGTTTGGATGGATGGCTTCCACCTCAGTAGAAGAGGAACAAAATCTCCTTTGGGGACAGGCTGACAAGAGTAGTCGGGCAGGCATTAAACTAACAGCAAAAAGGAAAGGTAAGAAGGAGGACGATATGAGCACTAACTTAGCACAAAATCATAGAATCATAGAATCTCAGGGTTGGAAGGGACCTCAGGAGGTCATCTAGTCCAACCCCCTGCTCAAAGCAGGACCAACCCCAACTAGATCATCCCAGCCAGGGCTTTGTCAAGTCTGACCTTAAAAACCTCTAAGGAAGGAGATTCCACCACCTCCCTAGGTAACCCATTCCAGTGCTTCACCACCCTACTAGTGAAAAAGTTTTTCTTAATATCCAACCTAAACCTCCCCCTCTGCAACTTGAGACCATTACTCCTTGTTCTGTCATCTTCTACCACCGAGAACAGTCTAGATCCATCCTCTTTGGATCCCCCTTTTAGGTAGTTGAAAGCAGCTGTCAAATCCCCCCTCACTCTTCCCTTCTGCAGGCTAAACAATCCCAGTTCCCTCAGCCTCTCCTCATAAGTCATGTGCTCCAGCCCCCTAATCATTTTTGTTGCCCTCCGCTGGACTCTTTCCAATTTATCCACCTCCTTCTTGTAGTGTGGGGCCCAAAACTGGACACAGTACTCCAAATGAGGCCTCACCAGTGCCGAATAGAGGGGAATAATCACATCCCTCGATCTGCTGGAAATGCCCCTACTTATACAGCCCAAAATGCCGTTAGCCTTCTTGGCAACAAGGGCACACTGTTGACTCATATTCAGCTTTTCGTCCACTGTAACCCCTAGGTCCTTTTCTGCAGAACTGCTGCCCAGCCATTCGGTCCCTAGTCTGTAGCAGTGCATGGGATCAAGATGTTGAGAACAAAATTAATCAAGCAAATAAAAGTACAAAAAGAATAACTTCTTTAATTACCTTTACACAAGCGAGGTGCCTGGATAACAAATTAGGATTTGGGATTGCTTGTTTGTTAGCATAAATTTGATCTAGCTGGTGTTTCTGAAACCTTGTGGGATGTTTTGCATAACTGGAATGTTCAAATCAATGTTGATTACCTATTTAGGAAGGATGGAATATGCAAAAGAGGAGGGGGAGTTGCACTCTGTCAAAAATGGCATTATCTGTTTCCGAGTCACTGATAACTCAGAAGAAAATGATCTTGAATGCTTATGGATCAATGTTGTAACAGATAAAGCACAAGACTGGATGTTAGTTGGTGTCTGCTACAGACCACCAAATCACACTAGGATGACCTCCTCTTTACACAGCTATCTGTAATACGTAGAGGAAAAAATGCTGCGTGATCATGGGGGACTTCAATTTAAATGACACATGCTGTGGAGGTTTCATGCTACCAATACTAAAACATCCTTGGAATTTCTAAACATAATAGATTACCATTTCCTAACTCAAAAAATGTTGCAGCCAACACAGGGGAATTCTATATTAAACTTTGTCTTGACAAATAAGGATCTTGTCACAACTAAAAATTAATGGTAGCTTAGGTACAAATGATCATGACTTGACCAAATTTATAATGTGCAAGAAGAATAAAGACCAGACCAGTAAAAAAAAAAATATAATAAACATGGTGCTTTGAAAGGGCCAGTCTCACAAAGCAGAAAACAATTATGAGCCCAATCAGTTGGGAGGAAGAATTTAATCAGAATAATGTAAATAACAGTTGAACTGTTTAAGAACTTTACAAGATGCCCCAAAAGCCACAAACACACAATTGAGGGAGATGGCTGTATTAGTTCAAAGGGACACAGGAGAAATCTGACCAGCAGAGTTAAGGACAATAAAAAGTTTAAGTATATTAGAACAAAAAGAATGCTAACAATAGTTTTGGTCTGTTAATAATTCTACCATTTCCATTTATCAGTATTGATGCAAAAGAGGCAGAACTGTTCAATAAATATTTCTCTTCTGCATTGGGGCTGGGAGAATGGGGGAGGTGTACATTTTTACCAGTAAGGATATTAACCATTGGAACAATTTACAAAGGGTCATGGTGGATTCTCAGTCACTGGCAACTTTCAAACCAAGATTGTCTGTCTGTTTTATAAAAGATGTGCTCTAGAAATTATTTTGGGGAGGGTCCATGATCTGTGTGCAGGTCGGACTAGGTGATCACAATGATCTCCCCCCCCCTTTCCTTGGAATATATGAATAAATATTTTAAAATATTTAACTTACTTCTAGGGATGGTCAGAAAAAAAATCTGTTTAATATATTTGATTCTGCCAGTCTTAATCTAGTATATTTGTAGTATAGTAATTGACCAATTAATACAACTAATAAGTTGGTCAAATATCACATGTATTAATAGAAATTATTAATTATTGGTAAAATTAAACAAATAACATATTTGCTGAGTTCTGTTTCAGGAACCATACCTGTTTTATCTTGTGACTTTTTTTTCCCTATTTCTGACTGAACTCTGCTGCTTCTTTTCACTTTTTAAAAATCATGGTGTACCTTTTTTTCTTTTTCCTCTTTCATCTCTTTCATCAATTGCATTTGCTTTGTCTTTGGAAAGTTTTCTTTAGCCATAAGGTCTACAAAAAAATCTCTCTCCCCTCCAGCTGCATCCAGTCCACCATATAAACATATATACTTTGGTCCAGTTCTTGCCCTTATGCCTTCTCACTCTCCACAGAATGTTTAATTATTTAATTTGTTTTATTAAGATATTAAATTACAGCAATCCTCTGCCATGTATGTTGGCCAAACTGGACAGTCTCTGTGCAAAAGAATAAATGGACACAAATCAGACATCAAGACTAGTAACATTCAAAAACCAGTAGGAGAGCACTTCAATCTCCCTGGACACTCATTAACAGACTTAAAAGTGGCAATTCTTCAACAAAAAAAACTTCAAAAACAGACTACAATGAAAAACTGCAGAACTGGAATTAATTTGCAGACTGGACACCATCAAATTAGGCTTGAATAAAGACTGGGAGTGGATGGGTCATTACAAAAAGTAATTTTCCCTCTGCTGATACTCACACCTTCTTGTCAGCTGTTGGCAGTGGACATTGTCCACCTTAATTGAATTGGCCTCGTTAGCATTGAGCCCCCCCCCCCCACACACACACACTTGGTAAGGCAACTCCCATCTTTCCATGTGGTGTGATATATATTACTGTATTTACTGTATTTTTCACTCCATGCATCTGATGAAGCGGGTTTTAGCCCACAAAAGCTTATGCCCAAATAAATTTGTTAGTCTCTAAGGTGCCACAAGGACTCCTCGTTGTCAACTTTTCATAGTAACTCTTTCTCCCATATTTTGTAATACAGGGCTAAAAGGGTGCCAGAGGTTTCTTGATTTAAGCAGAAACATTTAATTGTTTTAGTTGATTTAAGCAGAAACAGTAACTCTCAGTGGATTACTGCCATTAATCACTTTCTTTTTGTGGTGAAGCCCAATACTTTTCGTATCACTTGACTATGGTGAAGTGTTACTTTTGCCTTTCTGGCAAGATTCTTCAATTCAGGAAGATCTTTGATTAAGCAGATAGCACTTTCTGTAAATACTTGTGCCGAGTCTTCATTTTTTCACTCTAATTTAAGGTTTCGCGTGCCAGTAATATATTTTAACATTTTTAGAAGGTCTTTCTATAAGTCTTTAATATATAACTAAACTATTGTATGTAAAGTAAATAAGGTTTTTAAAATGTTGAAGAAGCTTTAAATTAAATTAAAATGCAGAGCCCCCCAGACCGGTCGCCAGGACGCAGACAGTGTGAGTGCCACTGAAAATCAGCTCTTGTGCTGCCTTTGGCACCCGTGCCATAGGTTGCCTACCCCTGCCTTAAGGTTTATAGTTCCTCGTTTGTTGATGCCCACAGTGGGCTGTGAATAATACTATATACCTTCACTGTTTGAACAGCAGTTCTTCAGTTGAAGCAGTCACATCTAAAGACATTTTAATGAGAAGAAGGAAAGTGCACTCTTTTCATCTAAATATTCTAATCTAAACATATCTATATTTACACCCTAAACCATACTGGTTCAACTTTTGTAAAGTTTTCTGTTTTAGTTGAGGTCTGGGAACTTGTCTGCCAAATTTCAACCTGGACTGACTGACTTATTTATTTTTACAATCAGGTTATGATTCCTTGACAGTGGATTCATCTTTTAGTGGGAGACTTTAAGCCACATCAGACCAAAGCACTGCTGATAACCAGCTAACCCAAATAGTAATTTAACAAGACCCAAAGTAAGATTTCCTTGAAAGACTAAGGGCTGGTCTACACTAACCCCCCAATTATAAGTAAGATACGCAACTTCAGCTACGTGAATAACGTAGTTGAAGTCGAAGTATCTTCGTTGGAATGAAAAGGTACTTACCGGGGGTCCACACGCGGCGCGCAGGCTCCCCCGTCGACTCCTCCTACTCCGTTCGCGGAGTAGGATTACTGGTGTCGACGGCGAGCACTTCCTGGTTCGATTTATCGCGTCTAGACAAGATGCGATAAATCGATCCCAGAAGATCGATTGCTCGCTGCCGAAGCAGCGGGTAAGTATAGACGTACCCTAAGTTATAAAGTTGTTTGACTTTGGTTAATGATATTGCTCTGGACCTGAATGATCCATCCCTCTCTTTCCCACATCTATAAAGTTGCCAAAGGGCTGTGCATTCTTTGAAGAAAAGGAAATACAAAGAATGGCAAGCTGGTCAATTGACCTGTTAAATAATTTCAGGTGAATTGATCACCTTTTTGTCCACAGTCAGATATTCCAGAAAAAATACCCTGATGTAGGCAGCGGCCCACTTTTAAATTTCATTTTTTTTTGTTTTGTTTCATTTAATTGTTTCACATTTTTTTTGAGTTAAAATAACTCAGCTAAATTTTTTTTTTTTGTAATTAGGTGTCAGTATATAAGGGTAAGCCTATTGGAGACTTTACTCTTTTTTGTTACTGTTCTAATAAATGCTTTAAAATATTTGACTGTTTTTCACATTATTTGACAATATATGACCAGTCAGTTGACCAGTTATTTTTGGACTGGTCAAATGCCCAACCCTAATGTCTGGCAGTTTTTCTTAAGACTTTTCTTCTAAACTGTATCAGCCATCTCCCTAAGAGTGCTTGCTTTGTAGAGGGAAAACTTCCATGGCATATGCTATTGACTTATGGACAGCAGAGAACACTTGGCAAGTGCCTTGTCTACTGCACACCCTGTTTTGTTTGAGTAATCTGTGTTGTGGAGACGAAGTGTAAGTGTTGGAAAGAAGGTTGTATGTGCTTCATGTGGGAAATTCATTGCAAATTTACTATTAACCGAAGAACATGAACTAGGTACCTTTTCGAGTGCTAAATCAGGGTCTGCATGAGGCAGTGAACGCAGCACCTTAGAGCGCTTTACAAATCATCTCTCTGTGTAGACAAGCCCTTAAAATTACCCCCCTTTATAAACCTCTAAAATGTTTAGAGGTAACCGTACCGTGCGTTATAAACACCTTAAGTAAAACAGTTGTAAAAATACAGGGTTTTTTTTTTTAATCAGGGTGAATTTTTTGTATTGGTAGTTTTGGGATTTGGGATTTTAAATACGTGATTTAAAGTCAGCCAATAGAAAGATAAACTTGCATGAAATGTAAAATTGATCATTGTTATTTTGAAGTTTCAGAGTTTCCTTTGCCTCTTGGGAAAGTTTGATACAATAGCAGAAGCGGGGAGAGCTTCATTTGTCTACAGGGTTTATATTACAGTGAAATATGTATTGGATCTTTGAAAAAGTGCTCTCATTAGTTGGCTTCATATATATTAGGCAGGGCTTTGGAGAGGAGCCGGAGCGCAGAGCAGTAGGTTTATGCCCGGAGCTGGAGCGGAGCAATTCAAAAATTTGATTGCTCCAAATTCCTGATTAGGCGATGTTCCTATTTTAATATCACCACAATTCATTGAAGCACCATGTGATGGATCTGTCTTAAACTTACTAAAGTGAAGAATGTTGAGCCATGTAAACTGCCATCCTAACAGAAATAATAAACTGCATGTCACTGAATTGTGTTTTAAGACCTGTCTGTAAGGCATGGATCACTGACTTGAGATACAGTAATGGTACTTACTAATCTATTCTGTCATGTCAGTATTTAGTATATGTGACTCATAATCCATGTTTTATTTACGCTTAAGCACACAGCAGAATTAGTGTTCTATACTTCTACATGCATCAGTTGCAAGTAATGGAAGAGGAGAAGGACCTCGGAGTCCTGGTTGATCACAGGATGACTATGAGCTGTCAATGTGATATGGCCGTGAAAAAAGCTTATGCGGTCTTGGCATGCATTAGGCGAGGTATTTCCAGTAGAGATAAGGAGGTGTTAGTGCCATTATACAAGGCATTGGTGATACCTCATTTGGAATACTGTGTGCAGTTCTGGTCTCCCATGTTTAAGAAGGATGAATTCAAACTGGAACAGGTACAAAGAAGGGCCACTAGGATGATCCAAGGAATGGAAAACCTGTCTTATGAAAGGAGACTCAAGGAGCTTGGTTTGTTTACCTTAACCAAAAGAAGGCTGAGGGGAGATATGATTGCTCTCTTTAAATATATCAGAGGGATAAATACCAGGGAGGGAGAGGAATTATTTCAGCTCAGTACCAATGTGGACACAAGAACAATTGGATATAAACTGGCCATCAGAAAGTTTAGACTTGAAATTAGACAAAGGTTTCTAACCATCAGAGGAGTGAAGTTCTGGAACAGCCTTCTAAGGGAAGCAGTGGGGGCAAAAGACCTATCTGGCTTCAAGATTAAGTTTATGGAGGGGATGGTTTGATGGGATAACATGATCTTGTCAATTAATTGCCCTTTCACTATCAGGGGTAAATAGGCCCAATGGTCAGTGATGGGATGTTAGAAGTTACTACAGAGAACTTTTTCCTGGGTGTCTGGCTGGTGAGTCTTGCCCACATGCTCAGGGTTCAGTTGATCGCCATATTTGGGGTCAGGAAGGAATTTTCCTCCAGGCTAGATTGGCAGAGGCCCTGGAGGTTTTTCGCCTTCCTCTGCAGCATGGGGTATGGGCCACTTGCTGGAGGATTCTCTGCATCTTGAAGTCTTTAAACCATGATTTGAGGACTTCAATATCTGAGACATAGGTGAGAGGATTATTCCACGAGTGGGTGGGTGAGATTCTGTGGCCTGCATTGTGCAGGAGGTCAGACTAGATCATAATGGTCCCTTCTGACCTTAAAGTCTATGAGTCTATGTGTAAGAGCAAGGAACAATATTCTAAAAATCTTCATTAAAATAGTGTATGTGTAAGGCAGCTTCTTTTGGTAACTTGGCTATTTTAAAATAGCCATGTTTTTTTAAAAACATAATTGGATGATTCTGGGGTCTTTGTAATTATTTACAGAACCATTAACTTTCAAATTACCAATTTGAATCTCTCCTAGGTTGGCAGTGACAGTCATTACTACTTGATGTTTCTGCTAACGGTAATGAGTTGTATTCAGTCCAGCCCCCTGTGGATAACCATAATTTTGCATTAAATGTGGTTTTAAATGTAATTTTCTTCACACAGAAGTAGAAGTAAAGTGAAATGCTATGACACTTGTGTGTATGCATTTGGACCAATTGGTAGTTTTCTTTGAAAGTTAAATTATGTTATAAGTATTACTAAAGTGCTCATCACCAGGGATTGAACTTTTTCATATCAGCTAGCCACAATGATTCAGTCTGCTAGTTTACGTGAGAAATACCTGCTCTGCTGCACTTCTGCAATGTAAAGGAATAAAACAATTGTGTACTTTGTACTGTATTTAGTTGTAGCGATGTTAATCACCTTCTGTTTAATAAACTAAAAATGTAAGCTTACACTCTCTCCTTGCTTTTCCCATTTTCTATCCTCTCTGGCTTCACTCCACTTTTATTTTCATATCATTGTTCTGGGTGTGTTCCTTCTCTTCCTTCTTTATAATTCCTTTCTCTTTTCCTGCACTGTTGTTTTTTCTCATTTTTCCGTTTACTGTCTCTCCCATTTCTTCTCCCAAGTCTGTGCCATACTTTAAAAAAAATTGCAATCTCTTCTTCTCTTGGCCACTTCACCTACACCTACCAATTATCCCACATATACCCACAGGCTCACATCTGTTTCTCTATATCCTCCAGTTTAAAACAGCACAGACTCTGTGCTAACTGGCTTTGACTTGCATGGGAAGAGAAGAAGCATCTGGACCCTCTACTTATTTTCTACCCTCTCCCTAACGTAATTCATATCTAAATTGATGTTGAATTTGACAGGGCTGAGTTTGCTATCCTGAGCGTTTTTAATTTACCATTTATATGATTTTTCCAGGCTATTTTAAGAGCTCATGAGCTTGAAAAAAATGGAACCTATACCAAGTTTTTGACACACGTACAAGTATGCCATACTTTAAATTGTATTTTTAATCTAGGATTGTAGGGCGGCAGCCCTTTAACTTGGCTTGTATAGTCGCGGCATAGTGCTGGGAGAGAGCTTTCAGCGCTCTAAAAGAACCACCTCTATGAGGGGAATAGCTACCAGCGCTGGTGCACGGTCTACACTGGCACTTTACAGCACTGAAACTTGCAGCGCTCAGGGAGTGTTTTTTCACACCCCTGAGCGAGAAAGTTGCAGCGCTGTAAAGTGCCAGCGTAGACAAGCACTTAGACTGCTGTCTGTGAGGTGCAGGTGAATGAAGGGAATGGTCATCTTTGCTTATAGTAGCCTACCCTGTAGTCTCACTCCCATTTAGATAAATAGCAGCAGATGTCAGCCATGAAAGAGGATAGTCTGTCGTAGAATTCTGTGGTGTAGAACAATATTCTTCAGCCTGTGCTAAAGAAGCAACTTCTATTAGGAAGAATGGCAAAAAAACCACACAAAAAACATTGTTAACCCTAAAACAATTCATATGTAGCCTATGAGCACAAAGTTTCAACGAATTTTAACTATATGGGAAGTTAAAAGGTCTGACACTGACCCATTTAAAAATTTTAACTCGTCAGCTAGCATATTTACTTAGAATTTATAAGAATTCAAAAATGCTGTAATTTTGGGGAGGACATGCTGTCTTTTTCAAACAACGTGTGTGCGCACTCGTGTGTGTGTTAATCTCTGCTTAGGTGAAAAACTCAGCTCAGCCTTAACTGTAGAATCCTGACTAACACCTCCATAAGACTGATACACAAATATCCCCCAAACTCCTCCAACTCTTAGCTTATTTCCTCCTCAAGACTGAGGGGGTGAAAAAAGGTGAGCTTTTCAGTGTGCCAAGAAGGTTAATATCTGGGGTCTGGCAAACCAATGGTGGGGAGAGCAAATTCCAGTGTCAAGGACCCCAATGGTGAATATCTTTCAGCAGCTCATTCTCACTTTATATCAAGGGGGCTCCACTATGAATGCTTCTTTTGATCTCAGGTGTGACAGCATGGGGAAAGAGGTGAGCTCTTGGGTAACCTGGTTCCAAACAATATAAAATTTTTGGCAGTGCTTACAAAGGCCGTGCACTCAACTCCACAGCCTTTTTCTATATGTAATGCATTAACTTTTGAATGCTGCATCCCATAATTCCAAAATTTCATGGAATTTACTAGGTAGGCATCAGTGGTCACTGACCAGAACCAGTTTTCCCAAAATCAAAAGGGAAAACAAAGGAGAAAAACGTGGGACAAGTGGAGCCCCTTCCATCTGATTAACACATCCATAGTGGCTTCAAGCACCTCTACAATTATCTATAGATCAAACAGTTGGTTGATGGCACCCGTTAATGCCTTCTGCATAACAGTATCCTTGCTTATCCTATCAATAGTTAACATGTTGACATTCTGAATGACAGAACAGCCAGACAGAAGAATAATGGTGGTGGGGGAGAGAGTAAAGGGAGAATGGGGTGTGCACACAACTCCTGGCATGCGGGGAGAGGGAGAGAATGAGGGACACTAGAATGGGAGTGGGCCACTGGTATGGAATGAGGTTGTACAGACCCTCTGCCATAGGAGGAGCGAGAATGAGGGACCTTGGAGTGGGTGGATAGGGAGTGGAGGAACGCAGAACCCCTGGTGGGATGGAGATAGGGGAAAATAGGGATTCACACAGACCACTTGTCAGTGATGGTGGGGAGAATGGTTATACAGACGATTCTGCTCATACATTTCTGTAGGTGCTCCTGAGGTCTCTGTCCTTGTCCCCTTTTCTTCTTCCTCTATACTGTCTTTGGATACTCTGATATGCAGACACGAATTCAGCTACCATTTCTATGCTGGTGACTCTCAGATCTACCTCTGTACTCCATACCTGTCCAGACTGAAATCTTGGCCTCTTTCTCTGACTTCCCCTTATAAATGTCTTGCTGTCATCTCCAACTAAACATGACTAAAAACAGAGCTTTCAATCTTCCCCCTCAAGACCTCCCCATTACCTCTTTTTTGATCACTGAGGACAACACTACGATCCTGCCTGTCACTCAGGTCTGTAATCTGGGCCTCCTCTTTGACTTAACCTGGATATGAGGATCTAGATAGAGGTCCATGTTTAAATCTTGCTGATTCTTTCTGCATAACATCTCTAGGATATGGCCCTTCTTACCCACCCACACAATTAAAACTTGAGCACACTTTCATCATCTTACATTTTGATTACTGCAATATACTTGTCTTGGACTTTGACAGTCTTCCCTGTTCATAATCATTCAGAGTGCTGTTGCAAAGATCATTTCCCTAGCCCATTGCTTTGACCTTGTCATCCCTCTCTTTGCAACCCTCCCGTGGCTCCCTCTTGGTTATTACATCAAGTATAAGATGCTTATCTTCACTTTCAGGGCCCTTCACATCAATCCCCACCCTACCTATCATCTCTCATTTGCATCAAGTTGTTGATGCCTGCCTCCAGTTGCCCCATGATGTCCGTCTCCATTGCCCACTTGTTAAATTTTCAAACATCCTTTTTTCTTTCTTCCATGCTGCCTCTCATGCTGGGCAGGTGGTCCCTGTAAACATCCACTATCTCATTCTCCTTCAGATCCCTCCTCAAGACTGTAGCTATGATGTCTACAAAAATCTTGAGCATGGTTGGGCTGCTGATGTGCTGTGACCACTGCCTGTGACAAATGTCTCATTGTTTCCTTGTACTCTTCCTATTGTCTCTTGCATGTGCTTAGATTGTAAACTCCTTGGGGCGGGGACTTTTTTGTTCAGTGTTTGTACAGCAGCTAACACAGTGGGGTTCTGGTCCATGAATAGAGCTTCTATGAGCGGTGGTAATACAAATAATAAAGATGTCACCTCCCTGCAGATATTAAAGGTTGTAAAAGTCTGCTGATGTGTAGCCCCTCTCCAGTTTTCCTTGGGCTTCTTATAGGTGGTTCCCTGGAAGTGCTTCTGGAGTGTTCTAGTCAACATGTTCCTGGGGGCTCAATGGGAACCTTGGGCCTGTTTCCCCAAAGTTTGAAGCAGGGGCATGGGAGAAAGCTCCCAATAGGCCTGTCCTCTTCCCTTCTCCTGCCGTTGCGACTACCCATGCTGCTGCTACATTTCAGAGTTTTTCCACATCTCTTCTAGGATGGGAGAAGGGGGTTCTTACATATCACTGACAAATTAAAAGTAAAATTTTCAAAAAGTATCTAAGTGAGTTAAGTGATTTAGGAAACTAAGTGCTTTGGAAAATTTTACTCAACATCTTTAACTTGTTTGCTTCTGTTTTTCTAACTATTTCTTTAGTTCCTTTTAAGAGAGCTCTACTGTGAGATCGTAGAAGCCCATAGGATCTAGGGAGCATGTTATAGTTTTGATTTATCAAGTTGTCAGCATGGTAACTAAAGGCAGCACTTTAAGTATAATGGTCAATTTTTAAGTAAGAATGAGGGCTTGTTGTTTTACCGTTTGTTCTACTTCTGGAGGTCCTGTTCAGTTAGAATGTCTTGGTGGCTGAAAATATCTCGAAAACAGTTGCTCTTAGTTCCTTTATTTAGGATGCCCATTATGTGAGAAGAAACCCTAGGGTCTGTATAGTCACACTGTTGATTACTGAAAGACAAACAAGGTCCAACTTTACCATCAGTAATAAGGGTATCGCTCCTATTGGCTTCAGTTGGACTTGCAAGTGTTTATTTGAAGGGTAAATTTAGGGCCATTCATATTTATCTCACTGCCTATAAAATAATATCCCAGTGGGGCAGATGGCTTATGTATTCACTCGTCTGTTGCACTGGAAGTTATATCAAGATAGATTACAAAACAATGATTTGTGAAAGTACTAACTAATTTTCATTTTCTCTTTACAGGTTTTAAAACAGTGAAATCATGGCTCATTCAAAGACACGAGTCAATGATGGAAAAATTACATATCCTCCAGGAGTCAAAGAAATCTCTGATAAAATATCTAAAGAAGAGATGGTGAGGCGGTTAAAGGTTAGTAAAAAACTTGCTAAATTTTGGAGGTTCGTTTGGGGTATCTTGAAATTACTTTCAATATGAACGTGAGATTTTGCATAATGTTTGTTATGCCTATTAAATTTGTAGTTTTTTTTAACTCCTGTTATACTCTCAGAATAACTATTGGCTGCTTTCTGTTTTTGTGTTCTGCTGCTGCCTCAGACTAGTCCATCCAAAAATATTTGAATAAAATTAGAAGCACAACATGGCAATGAATAATGGAAATAAATTACATATTACTATTTCTATGAAATACTATTTAAAATTTATTCTTATTTAAAAACAAGGCTATGTATATGGAAGGATCTTAAATAGGAAGGAAACAAAGGGAATTGCCCTGGGTGAAGTGTGAGATCTTTATGGGAGAAGTATGGATGAATCTTTCTCTGTCACTTTGAGAATCCCTTTCACATATCTCAGGAGGGTGGTGGTGTCAGCTGCTTTATTCTGGAAAGAGGTGTGATTGCTTTTTAAAAATAATTTGCCTACTCTGGTAGGTTCTGTGTGCTCTATTAGGAATCTGTGGTTGATAGATTTCCAGTATAATGGTGCTGAGGTGTCACATAGAGCAGAGCTAGTCTAGAAACTAGTATGTTAAATTTTTTGATCAGCACATGGAAATGCATTAAATTTTTTTTATTTGATAGCCTATCTTTTCTCCTAGTTTTGTTTTGTTTTTAATTTCTCTTCAGTTTATGTTCTACTTCTGGAGGTCCTGTTCAGTTAGAATGTCTTGGTGGCTGAAAATATCTCAAACAGTTGCTTTTAACAGTTCTGTTGTGGTTCATTTTCATATAAAATCTAGACTTAGGGAAGAGAGAGAAAAAAAACACAAAATTTCCCTTTTTATTAGCTTAATTAGTGCCCTTGCAGAAGGAGGCTGTCTAGTACCAAATGAAAATGTTGTAGGGTTAATCCCAGTTATTAGTGTTTAGAATATAGCAACTATCTTAATGTGGCTGAAGACAGCACATTGCAAGTAAGAGACAATTACTTTCTATAAGTACTTCTGTTGTGCCAGGCTGTAATGTGAGAATTTATTAGTTAAGGTTAAAGTCTTGAATAACATAATGTTTAAATTGAAGTATTTGACACATTTGGATATGAAAACCTTTCTGAAAAAGATGAGTAGATATTATGGAACTAGGGAAAGCAGATGGGAATGTAATTCTTTTCTAAGTGCAAAGCTCTAGAAAGTTTTTCCTGCCCATAATGATATGACACAGTTGGTGGATCAGCATCAGGAGGTCCTAGATAAAGGTAGTTGCAATTTTTGAAGTAGTACAGGGGATTTAGAAATGGTTTCCATTAAAATTTGTTACCAAAAACTCTAGATGTTTCTAAGATGTTTAAACTTGTATCACACAAACCATGTGGGCAACAATTTCTTGGGTGGCTACAACTCTGATAAACTGTAATAATGCTCTTGATTTTTAGAATTATAAATTCTACTGAAATATTTGTTCTAACATGGGAAGGAAAATGTCATTCCAGTTTGAGGTTACTCCAGGTGTTAAAGATCTGTCAGTAGAATAGCAGACCAGGCATTTGAGATAGTAGAAACTGGGGTGCAGGCAGCAACGTATGCTGGGTTGATTTCCAGAGTTATATTTTTGTAGCTGCAAGAGCTAAGGGCGAATTCCTATCCATTTGTTTTAACTAAAACATTTGCTTTGACTAAGGCAGCAGAACGGTTAGCTTGACCGCACCTTGAGTTCCTTGTCAGTGTCTTAGAGGTATGATGGCAAGTGACATCCACAAAAAAATGTAGTTCATCTATAGAAGGAAAATATGGTATTGAAAACTCATTTCATTAGAATGCCTTTTGATGGAGATCTGTTGTTGGAGAGGATTTAGAAAAGGTTCTCAAGAGACTTTTCCATAAAGTAAATCTTATGGCAGACAGGTACATGCTTCTATGTTGCAGTTGAATTTTTGTAGACTGTTGACATGTATCAGATTTTCAAGATCAGGAACCTGAGTAATGGGTAGTTCCTTTTCAGGTTCCAAATACAGAGCATTTAGTTCAGTTCCTGTTTTTCTAACATTTTTCTTGATATAATGCACATCCATACATAGCATCCTTCAGATTCTTTTTTTAGAAGAGTTTTCCTTTATTCTTTAAAGGTACAGTTTACCCTCGCTATAACAAACCCGTCGGGATCCAAGCCGTTTATTTGTTATAGCCAGGGCTTCGTTATAACAAAAAGAGACCTGCGGGCAGGTTTTGGGGGGGAGGGGGGGAAGCGACACCTCTTCCAGCCCCCAGGGTTTGTTACAGCCCAAGGTTCATTATTGTAAAGGGCGTTATAGCATGGGTGTACTGTATACATCTAATGTATCCTTCAGAATTCAAGATGACTTAATACAGTCAAAGTTGTTTGAAGTGTCCTGTATCCAAGAATCTTAGTGCAGTATAACCCTAATTGTTTCCTAATGTTATCTCCTCTTCAGATCTGAACAGTGTGTCTTCAGCCATCTTGCAGCTTTAAGGGCAGTGTTATGGGGTCCACTCACGGCACATGGCGCTGCCTCCTGGTGGCTCTGGGAATTAGCTCTTGCCAGGCCCTGCCCTCCTCTGGCGGTGTCTCTACCTGTTATCTCGTCTTGCAGCCCCTCTTGCTCCAGGAACTGCAGCCTCCTCTTTGTGACTAAGCCTTCTGGCTGACTCACTTTGTGGTATCCCCTCTGAGGGGTTTACCCAAAGTCCTTCTGCACAAACAGTCTCAGGCAGTCTTCTCCAGCACTGCCCTGATGGTACCACTTCCTTAGTGGCCGATAGGGGATCCCGGGCCTGCCCATTACTCCTGAGCTTTTTCTCTCCCAGCCCTCACTGCTTCTTCCCTGAAATGCTTCCTACAATTCCTGGTTCCCCTCCTTTCTCTGGGTGTACCAGCTCCAAACCCTCCTCCCTCTTCCCAGGGAGTGAATCAACCCTTGTCTGTTGCCAGCTTCCTGACTTTATAGGCCCCACTTCTACCTGCCTAGTTGAGCCCTTTCTAATCAATTTCCTGTTCCCTAGCTCCTCTTCCGGGTGCAGCCTGGGCAGTAATTGGCCGACTTAGCCATCTTGACCCTTCCAGGCCTTGTGTGGGGTGGACACTGCATCACAGTGTCCCTTTTTAATGAGGAAGGTGCAGCATTGCTCCCTTTTTAATGAGGAAGGTGCAGCATCGTGCCCTGAAGTAATGGAAAGGCAAAACTTCATTTCTCATGCCAATGCTTTATTGTATCAACAGACGTGAGCATCTTCTCCAATCTACAGCCAGGACTTTTCATGTTATCAGGTCAGCCATAGACTGCTCAAGCCACCCTCAGCAAGGCAAGAGCTAAGTCTACTGTGCTCAGAGACCCAAGTTAACATCACACGAGGAGCAGCTGAAGGTGCTCCCACTCTAGTCGCTCCTTAGGAGACTTGACAAGTGGGGAAAGCGTGCAAAATTGCCTGAACCTGCTCAACAGCATCTGGGCCTGACTGTGGGCCACCTGTGCCAGGACAAAAAGGCCGTATTGTGGAGGACAGCTGAGACCCAGGGGAGGTAGCGGTAAAAGGCTACCCTATCTATTCTCCTGCTCTGATATCTATCCCGAATTGCTGTCCTTATGTGGGTAGATTAACCAGGTCCTGTACCCAATGGACACCTCAGTGGGTTCCTGCTTGCAGGTAGCCTTAGCAGCTGTACCTGAGTTGCTTCAAGGCTGGCGATTGGAGTCACAGTGGTCTGTCTTCTAGAGAACCAAGGCTTGAGAACAGTAGCTTCTGGAACCTGCTATTATGTGCCAGAGCTAGTTCTCCATATCCACTTGCTATGCCCTTCAAGCTAGAGGATACTAGCTTTTGGGAGCCAAAGAAGGCACAACTGAAAAGAGGAAAAGTATCTGTGACACTGCATCCCATATTCTTGTCAGTGATGATATATGATTATGGCATAATTGTAATGCATTTTGTATAAGATGGGTCATGTTAAATGCCTTTGGAAGTTATGATTTGCTGAATATGATTACCATCTTCTTCTTCTTTGAGTGCTTACTCATGTCGATTCCATTCTAGAGGTGTGCGCCCCCATGTACAGTCATCAGAGATTTTTGCCTTATCTGTATCCTTAAGATCAGCTGTAGTGCCCCCTTGAGTGCCGCACACATGCATTGGTATATTAGGTGCTGCTGACCTTATGCTCCCTGAGGTCCTTGCTGCTGGTGTCAGTTGGTCGGAGCACCTGCATTAGCAGTTCTTGACAGCCCGTTGTGTATCTTCTTTGCATATAGTTTGTAGGTACTTAACTTAATGGCAAGCTAAGTGTTAAGTTAGTTTGGTAGTTAGAGTTCTGGCTTCAAACCATTCTCATCATGCAACAGGCTTATGCCTATTAGGCCTTGGCTACACTTGCAGATGTACAGCGCTGTGAGTTAAACCCGTCTTCGTACAGCTGAGTAGGGAAAGCGCTGCAGCCTGTCCACACTGGCAGCTGCCAGCGCACTAACGTGGCTACATTTGAGGCATTTGCAGCTGTATTGGGAGCGGTGCATTATGGGCATTCAAGTGGCTGCAACGTGCTTTTCAAATGGGGGGGGGTGAGGGGGACTTTGACAGGGAGCGTTTTGGGAGAGAGTGCGTTTTTGGAATCTCCACAGAGTGTCAGCTCATTATTTCCACACCTCCACATCCCCTGCCTCTCTCTCAATCACTGAAAGCAAACAGCAGGGGCTTTGTTTGTTTTTAAAGAGCAGATAAAAGAGAACTTGGGGAAACGGAGCCCTCCCGCGCCCCCCCTCCCCCCCCCCCCCCCCCCCCCCCCCCGGCCTGCAAACAGTAGCTGTGTTTGTAGCAGCTCCAGACGGAGCTCTGAACTCCAACCCGGAAGTGCCGTTTCAAAACAAAGGCAGCTTCCGGAGATCAGTAACTGCGGAGTTCCTCGGCTACATTGAAAGACCAGCGTTCCACCCACTTCGCAACAGTTGCTATTTCTCTTGGGGAGGTGGAGTACATGCAGCGCTGTATCTGAGGAGATACACCGTTGCACGTGCCTTGCAAGTGTAGCCAGTTAGTGAGTTACAGCGCTGCAGGCAGTTTTTATTGCGCTGTAACTCGTAAGTGTAGCCAAGACCTTAGTGATCCCCACGACAGCTGTTTGACGTGCTTGGGGGAGTCCCATAAAAAGGACAAGTCCAGAATCTGTAAGAACTTTTACCCTAGAACCCAAAAGGAGTAAGATATCTGTTTGAGGGCCCTCCTCATGGAGGCTGCGCTTCGTTCTACATCGGTGCCCTCCTGCTTGGACCCCACGCCAAGCATCTCTGCATCGGTGTGGAGCGCACCGCCAGCACCGGGCTCTGCCTGGCATGGTTTCCTCTTGCTGGTGCCGAAGAAGCGGCAAAAGAAGAGCCCCCCCCCCTCCCCCAGTACTGGAAGGAAAAGGGGCTTCGGGCAAAGGACCTATGTCAGGACAGGCACATGGCCTGGGGCTTTCCTGGGGGGGTACTGTTGAAGTTGGACCCCCTCCCTCCACGCCCGCCAGGGATCTGACTCCTGGGAGTGGCAGGGGACCCTGGCTTCTCTTAGGGCCCGAAGTGGCCCGGCGGCCAAAGAAAACGAAGGCTGACCACACTGCAGATACCGCACCAGAGTCCAGATTCGACTAAGGCCCCAACACTTAAGGGCAAGGTGATCATGGGACCGTCCCATAGGGCAATGGAACATCCTTGGTCCCCGGACCGCAGGCATAGATCCCCATCTCCGTGACTTAGGACCCCGGCACCGCATCTCTGGTCAGAAGACCCAGGTCCCCAACACCGCGCTCTTTCCCTATGAGACATGGGACACTGGAGTCAAGGCACTGGTCCCCGTGCCACCAGTACCAGCGAGCTTCCTGCTAAAGGTTGTCACGGCACAGGTCACCTTTGTCCCCACCTGGATGGGATCGCTCCCTGTTGTGGCACTGGTTTCCATCTCCCTGGTACTGCTCGTTGGGCAGGCACCGATCCTCACTGGTTGGTGACCAGGGTCGGTCGGCAAACTCAGGCCTCAATGGCTCTGCCCTGGATGCTGGAAGGGCAATGCTTGGAGTCGGATTGGGACCCGTGAAGTCCATGCAGTATTTGCAAATATGGTGTGGCAGCAGGGACAGTGACCCGCTCAATGGCCATACTGGAACCTGTGGGGTGTGCCTGTAATGCCAGTCCCATATTCCCACCAGTCCTCCCTGACCGCCTCAGACAAACTGCTCTCGGCACTGCTGGCACCAGAGTCGGAACATGGTACCGAATCAGATGCAGGGGCAGCGCCTTGGACTCCAGCACCTCAGGAGCTGTCCCCGACGAAGGAAGGGGAACCTGCTCCTCCCTTGGTGGTCCAATCATCGTCATCGTCTCCGGATAAAGCGGTGTCAGGTCCCTCCCATGCGGGCAGTCCCCCTGACGACTTCAAGCAACACCAGAGTCTTAAAAGGGTGGCTCCCAACTTGAACTTAAAAATTGAGGTCGCGGAGGAGTCTGATGATCTCTTCAATGTTCTAGCCTCCTCCCATCCCAGCCCGGGTCACACTATCCGTCCACTCAGGGGTCCTTAAGATTGCCAAATCGCTGTGACAGACCCTCTCTTCTATTCTGCCTACCTCTAAGATGGCAGAAAAGAAGTATTATGTCCCTGTAAAAGGGTTTGAATAGCTGTATACACACACTCCAGCAGCGTCACTGGTCATGTCCGCTGTTAATGAACAGACGCCAAGAGACTGGACTTATTTGGCAGAAAGTTATTAGATGGCCAGCTTGCAATTTCGGGTGGCTTACCACCAGGCCCTGTTAGGCAGGTACAGTTTTAAACTATGGGATTCCCTTAACAAATTCAAGGAGGCCCTCCCACAGGAGCAGCCCAGGAGTTCTCCGCTCTAATCAACAAAGGCACAGTTGTGGCAGGGGGGGCCCTCCAGATGGCCTGGGACGCTACTGACTCAGTGACCGCTGTGGTTGCCTCTGCGGTGGCCATGAGTCACAGCTCCTGGTTGCAGTCCTCTGGGTTATCCCAGGAGATGCAGTCCACTATTCAGGACCTCCCATTTGAAGGGATGGGGCTCTTCTCTGAGCTCATGGACTTGAGACTCCACGGCCTTAAATACTCCTGTGCCACTCTCTGCTCCTTGGGCCTTCATACTCCTCAACAGGCCAGGAAGCCGTTCCTCCCACAGTCTAGGTCCTGGGGGACTCCCCGGCTGAGCACCTACAGGAGAAAGATCCCTTGTTTCTATCCTAAGTGGCGACACCCATCTTCCTTTTCGTCTGTTCAGGAGCCAAGGAGACCAGAAGCAGACATTCTTCTTCGAGTGGTTGCTCATATCTATTCCAGTTAGGTGTGCGCGCGCGCGTGCATGGACGTCAGAAACTTTTTCCCCTAGCAGCTACCCGTTGGGCCGGCTGGGGAGCCCCCTGGAGTGGCGCCGATATGGTGCCCTATATAGTACCCTGCCGGCCCGACCCCCCTCCAATTCCTTCTTACCGCCCGTGACGGTCGTTGGAACAGTGGTCTCTTGTTCGCAAGTGCTCCACTACTCCCTAGTAATTAGTGTTAATAGTTTTTCATTGTACAGTAATTAATTAGTTAGATAGTTGTAGTAGTTAGTAGTTCTACGCTTTTCGCGGGCTCCTCCCGAGCCCTCCGGGCATAGGGCATGCCTTCTCACGGCTTCAAGTCGTGTGGTTCCTGCAATAGGCCCATGCCCACCGGGGACCCCCACGACGCTTGTCTTCGGTGTCTGGGTGAGTCCCACACAGCTGACAAGTGGAAGCTGTGTAAATCCTTCAAGCCCCGAACCAGGAAGGAGAGAGAAATCCGCCTGAGACAGTTATTAATGGAGGCGGCACTCTGCCCGTCTCAAGGTGCGGGCTCCAGCGTCTCGGTGCGCAGCGCGCCTCCGGCTGCGGCACCGCGGAAAGACTCCCGCCCACCTCGGGGCCGGGCGGCGTTGGGGACCCGGGGCCACTCTCGGCACCGCTCCTTTTCCCCATCGGGACGGAAAGAGCTTCCCAAGTCTTTGGATGCTGGTGCAGTACTGACCTCCGCCGCGCCGGAACAGATAGATGTCAGCCCGCGCCCACAGGCACCACCGTGTCTTGAGGTCGTGATGGCACCCTCGACACCGGACACCTTCGAGGCTGCCAGGGGGCTCATCGAGATGACGGCGTCCCCCGTGCCTGCGCCGACCCTGGCACGACCCCCTGTCATCTCTAGGGGCAAGCCGGCGCTTCTTGGACCGTCGGCTCACCTACAGCCTCCTACACGCCGCTCGGAGTCCCGGCGTCGTTCGGAGTCCCGGCACCGTGCGGTGTACTGGTCTGACTCACGACGCCGGACCGACTTGCGGCGCCGGACTCGCAGCCCGGACCCTCGGAGCCGATCACGCTCGAGGTCGTCCTCGTTTGCTAGATCCTGGTCCCGCTCGGTGTCCAGGATGAGCGCGACGCCATCTCGGCACCGCTCTCCACCTCCGGCTCGACCTTCTGCGGAGACACCACGCTGGAGTCCGCCTCGACGCCGGGAGTCGCCGCACCGTCGGGACTCACCGCGCCGAGGAACATCCCCTCGACGCCGAGCCTCGCTGCAACGTGAGCTCTCACCCAGGCGTCGAGACATGCCGTACCAAGAATCCCCACCACACCGGGACTCTCCACGACATTCGCGGGATTCGTCTCGTCGCCGTGAGTCACCACGGCACCGCGATGCCCCATCGAGGTATCGGGACTCACCGCACTGACAGGAGTCCCCACGGCACCGGGACTCACCGCGCCGAGGAGCTTCTCCACGTCACCGATCCCCAACGCGACACCGTGAGTCACCACGTCGCGCGGCGTCGCAACGGTCCCGATCCCCACCCCGGCACCGTGAGTCACCCCGGCACCGTGAGTCACCCCGGCACCGTGAGTCACCCCGGCACCGTGAGTCTCCACGCCGAGTGGCGTTTCCACGGCACCGATCTCCACCCCGGCACCGTGAGTCACCACGTCGAGCGGCGTCTCCACGGCACCGATCTCCACCCCGGCACCGTGAGTCACCACGTCGAGCGGCGTCTCCACGGCACCGATCTCCACCCCGGCACCGTGAGTCACCACGTCGAGCGGCGTCTCCACGGCACCGATCTCCACCCCGGCACCGTGAGTCACCACGTCGAGCGGCGTCTCCATGGCACCGATCTCCACCACGGCACCATGAGTCCCCACGTCATAGGGATGACAGAGTTCACTACCATTCTCGGTCCCGCTCGAGGTCACGTGACTCGCGCACCTCCCGCTTCAGACCATCCAGGGACCATCGTACCTCACGCACCGCCCCACCCTGGCCATCCAGAGACGAATCGTCGGCCAGTTCAGGTGGACCGTCTAAGACGCCTGAGGGGATCCAGGTAGCTCCAGTGCAAGACTCGGGGTCAGCGGGTTGGCAGCCCCAGTGGCCATTCTGGACACCCTGGGCATATCATCAGGCCCAGGGTGCACCACTGCCTACCTATCCAGTGGTGCGTACACATCCTCCGGTGGCCACCGTCAGCCGCCCACCTGTGGACCAAGCTACTTCTGGAGACCCTGCACCGGTGCCAGGGGAGGCGCCTGCCTCTACCCAACAGGTTCCCCCCGCTGTTCAACAGGATACCCTGCCAGACCCACCCCTTCCTCTCTCAACCTCTTCATCATCCCCCGATGAAACAGTGGCGGGCACATCATCTGTTTTGCCTTTTAAGGTCCTGCAGGAGCTACTCCGGAGGGTGGCTCTCAGCATGAACCTTCCCATAGAGGAGGTTGTGGAGGAACAGGATGACCCGATGGTGGATGAGGTCTTGAAGCCAGAAGGTCCTTCCAGGGTAGCATTGCCAATGAATAAGACCATCTGCGGCAATGCTACTACACTCTGGCAAACCCCTTCCTCTATCCCTCCAACAGCTAGAGGAGTAGAGAGGAAATACTTTGTGCCAAACAAGGGGTTCGAGTACCTCTTTACCCATCCCATGCCTTGCTCCTTAGTGGTGGATGCGGTTAACGCAAAGGAGAGGCATGGTCAGCAAGGTCCTGCCCTTAAGTCCAAGGACTCTAAACGTCTAGACCTTTTTGGCAGGAAGACATACTCTACTGCGGGCCTATCACTCCGAATCGCCAACCAACTGGCGATTCTCAGCAGGTATGCCCATAACTCCTGGTCAGCGGTTGCGAAGTTTCAAGACCAACTTCCCCTTGAGTCTAAGACAGAGCTCAAAGCCATGGTTGACGAGGGCAAGTTGGTGAGCCGCACCTCCCTGCAAGGCGCCCTAGACTCTGCAGATGCGGCAGCCAGGACACTAGCAATGGGGATTTCCATGCGGCGGAGTGCCTGGCTCCAGTCTTCTGGGCTACCAGCTGAGGTCCAGAATACAATTCAGGATTTACCTTTCGATGGTAAAGGCCTCTTTGCGGACCAGACTGACTCCCGGCTGCATAACCTCAAGGACACTAGAAGCACCATCAAGTCCTTGGGGATGCACACCGTGGCCACAGTCAGGAAACCATTTAAACGTCCGCATTTTCAGCAGCGGTTCTTCCCACCCAGACCCAGGCAGGACTTCTCTCGGCGGAGAACCAGCTTCACTCGACGCAAGCCTTCCCGCCCCCCTCAGGGTCAAAACAGAGGTCAGCAAAAGACATCACAGGGCGCGAAGTGCCCATTTTGATGGGACTTTCGGGGACGGCTTACTACCACCACACAGTCCAGCCTCTCTACCCTTCCTGGATCGTCTGTCCCGATTCTACCATGCCTGGTCCCGTATTACATCAGACTGGTGGGTCCTACGGACGGTAGAGGCGGGATATGCTATCCACTTCCACTCTACCCCTCCTTCCCACCCTCTCTCTCCATCCCTCTTCAGGGACCCTTCTCACGAGCAACTCCTCTATCGAGAGGTACAAGCGCTCCTCGAACTAGGAGCTGTGGAGGAGGTGCCTCACGAATTCAGGGGCAAGGGTTTCTACTCCCACTACTTCCTTGTCCCCAAGGCCAAGGGGGGGTCTACGACCCATTCTGGACCTAAGGAACCTCAACAAGTACATCGTCAACCTGAAGTTCCGCATGGTCTCCCTGGCCACCATCATACCCTCTCTGGACCCCGGGGACTGGTTTGCCGCCCTCGATATGAAAGATGCCTATTTCCACATCTCTATCTCACAGGCCCACAGACGTTTCCTCCGGTTCGTCGTGCGCCAAACACACTACCAATTTACAGCAGTACCTTTCGGCCTCTGTACGGCCCCACGTGTCTTCACGAAATGTATGGCAGTGGTGGCCGCATTTCTTCGTCGCCAACACGTGCACGTCTTTCGGTACCTCGACGACTGGCTACTTCGAGGCTGGTCATACCAACAGGTGCAAGCCCACGTACAGACGGTCATGGATACCTTTTCTCATCTAGGTATCATCGTGAACACCTCCAAATCGGTACTGACTCCCACTCAGTCCATCCAATTCATCGGAGCGATCCTCGATGCAACCAGAGCGCGGGCGTTCCTCCCAGAGGCCCGCTGTCTCACCATAGTGGACTTGATCACCACGCTCCGCCGGTTTCCCACCACTACTGCGAGACAATGCCTCAAGTTGCTGGGCCATATGGCGTCCTGCACGTACAGCGTTCAGCATGCCAGACTACGACTTCGCCCCCTGCAGGCCTGGCTGGCTTCAGTCTACCGACCAATCCGAGACGACTTGGACATGGTCGTCACAGTCCCGGCTCACACGCTGGACTCCCTGCAGTGGTGGCTAGACCCACAGACATTAGGCGAAGGAGTCCCTTTTCAACCTCTCCTTCGTTCCCTGACTCTAGTGACCGACGCATCAGTGCTAGGTTGGAGCGCCCATCTCAGTCAGTTAACAACGCAGGGCATGTGGCAGCAGCACGAGCTCGATCTCCACATCAACATCAAGGAGCTCAGGGCGATTTGTCTGGCGTGCCAAGCATTCCTGCCTCACCTACAGGACCGCTGCGTGGAGGTGCTGACGGACAACACAATGGCCATGTACTACCTAAACAAGCAAGGCGGAGCTCGGTCGTCACCACTGTGCCGCGAAGCCCTTCTCCTGTGGGACCTTTTCCTGGCCCACTCCATCTCTCTCCAGGCGTCTTACCTCCCTGGAGTCCAGAATGTCGTAGAATCATAGAATCTCAGGGTTGGAAGGGACCTCAGGAGGTCATCTAGTCCAACCCCCTGCTCAAAGCAGGACCAACCCCAACTAGATCATCTCAGCCAGGGCTTTGTCAAGCCTGACCTTAAAAACCTCTAAGGAAGGAGATTCCACCACCTCCCTAGGTAACCTATTCCAGTGCTTCACCACCCTACTAGTGAAAAGGTTTTTCCTAATATCCAACCTAAACCTCCCCCTCTGCAACTTGAGACCATTACTCCTTGTTCTGTCATCTTCTACCACTGAGAACAGTCTAGATCCATCCTCTTTGGAACCCCCTTTTAGGTAGTTGAAAGCAGCTCTCAAATCCCCCCTCACTCTTCTCATCTGCAGGCTAAACAATCCCAGTTCCCTCAGCGTCTCCTCATACATCATGTGTTCCAGCCCCCTAATCATTTTTGTTGCCCTCCGCTGGACTCTTTCCAATTTATCCACATCCTTCTTGTAGTGTGGGGCCCAAAACTGGACACAGTACTCCAAATGAGGCCTCACCAGTGCCGAATAGAGGGGAATAATCACGTCCCTCGATCTTCTGGAAATGCCCCAACTTATACAGCCCAAAATGCCGTTAGCCTTCTTGGCAACAAGGGCACACTGTTGACTCATTCAGCTTTTCGTCCACTGTAACCCCTAGGTCCTTTTCTGCAGAACTGCTGCCCAGCCATTTGGTCCCTAGTCTGTAGCAGTGCATGGGATTTTTCCGTCCTAAGTGCAGGACTCTGCACTTGTCCTTGTTGAACCTCATCAGATTTCTTTTGGCCCAATCCTCTAATTTGTCTAGGTCCCTCTGTATCCTGTCCCTACCCTCCAGCGTATCAACCACTCCTCCCAGTTTAGTGTCATCTGCAAACTTGCTAAGGGTGCAGTCCACACCATCCTCCAGGTCGTTGATGAAGATATTGAACAAAACCGGCCCCAGCACCGACCCTTGGGGCACTCCACTTGATACCGGCTGCCAACTAGACATGGAGCCATTGATCACTACCCATTGAGCACGACCATCCAGCCAGTTTTCTATCCACCTTACCGTCCATTCATCCAGCCCATACTTCTTTAACTTGCTGGCAAGAATACTGTGGGAGACTGTATCAAAAGCTTTGCTAAAGTCAAGAAATAGCACATCCACTGCTTTCCCCTCATCCACAGAGCCAGTTATTTCATCGTAGAAGGCAATTAGGTTAGTCAGGCATGACTTGCCCTTGGTGAATCCATGCTGACTGTTCCTGATCACTTTCCCCTCCTTTAAGTGGTTCAGAATTGATTCCTTGAGGACCTGTTCCATGATTTTTCCAGGGACTGAGGTGAGACTGACTGGCCTGTAGTTCCCCGGATCTTCCTTCTTCCCTTTTTTAAAGATGGGCACTACATTAGCTTTTTTCCAGTCATCCGGGACCTCCCCCGATTGCCATGATTTGTCAAAGATAATGGCCAATGGCTCTGCAACCACATCGGCCAACTCCTTTAGCACCCTCGGATGCAGTGCATCCGGCCCCATGGACTTGTGTTCGTCCAGCTTTTCTAAATAGTCCCGAACTACTACTTTCTCCACAGAGGGCTGGTCACCTCCTCCCCATACCGTGCTGTGGAGTGCAGCCGCCTGGGAGCTGACCTTGTCTGTGAAGACAGAGGCAAAAAAAGCATTGAGTACACTAGCTTTCTCCACATCCTCTGTCACTAGGTTCCCTCCCTCATTCAGTAAGGGGCCCACACTTTCCTTGACCTTCTTCTTGTTGCTCACATACCTGAAGAAACCCTTCTTGTTACTCCTAACATCTCCAGCTAGCTGCAACTCCAAGTGTGCTTTGGCCTTCCTAATTTCACTCCTGCATGCCTGAACAATATTTTTATACTCCTCCCTGGTCATTTGTTCAATCTTCCACTTCTTGTAAGCTGCTTTTTTGTGTTTAAGACGAGCAAGGATTTCACTGTTAAGCCAAGCTGGCCGCCTGCCATATTTACTTTTCTTTCTACACATTGGGATGGTTTGTTCCTGCAACCTCAATAAGGTTTCTTTAAAATACAGCCAGTTTTCCTCGACTCCTTTCCCCCTCATATTATTCTCCCAGGGGACCTTGCCCATCAGTTCCCTGAGGGAGTCAAAGTCTGCTTTTCTGAAGTCCAGGCTCTGTATTCTACTGCTCTCCTTTCTTCCTTGTGTCAGGATCCTGAACTCGACCATCTCATGGTCACTGCCTCCCAGGTTCCCATCCACTATTGCTTCCTCTACTATTTCTTCCCTGTTTATGAGCAGCAGGTCAAGAAGAGCTTTTCCCCTAGTTGGTTCCTCCAGCACTTGCACCAGGAAATTATCCCCTACACTTTCCAAAAACTTCCTGGATTGTCTGTGGACCGCTGTATTGCTCTCCCAGCAGATAGCGGGGTGATTAAAGTCACCCATGAGAACCAGGGCCTGTGATCTAGTAACTTCTGTTAGTTGCTGGAAGAAAGCCTCGTCCACCTCATCCCCCTGGTCTGGTGGTCTGTAGCAGACTCCCACCACGACATTACCCTTGTTGCTCACACTTCTCAATGTCTTGGCAGACCAACTGAGCAGACGCTTCCTGGTCCACGAATGGTCCATTCGCCCAGACGTGATACACTCCATTTTCCACATCTGGGGCTTTCCCCAGCTCGACCTGTTTGCATCCAGAACCAACAGGAAGTGCCCGACCTTTTGCTCCTTCAGAGGCCACGGCTCGGGCTCTCTTGCGGACGCCTTCACGATCTCGTGGTCGCATCGCCTGCTCTACGTGTTCCCGCCTTTCCCGCTGATCCACAAAGTCATTCTCAAGATTCGCAGGGACAAGGCGGACGTCATACTGGTAGCCCCTGCCTGGGCGCGGCAGTGCTGGTACCCGACCCTGATGGACCTGTCAATACAGCCCCCCATTCCTCTCCCGATCAGCCACGACCTCATCTCTCAAGATCACGGTCGCCTTCTCCATCCAGACCTTCACTCCTTGCATCTAACAGCATGGAGAATTCATGGCTGAACCGGTCAGAGATGGCCTGCTCGGATCCGGTGAGACGTGTACTCCTTGAGAGCCGTAAGCCTTCTACGAGGCTCACGTACGAGGCAAAGTGGAAAAGATTCTCCGCCTGGTGTACCCAACGACACACATCTCCACACCTTGCCCCCGTACCGGCTATTTTGGATTACGTGCTACACCTCAAAGACAACCGTCTTGCACTTGGTTCCCTCAAGGTTCATCTTGCTGCCATTTCGGCTTTCCATACAGGAGCAGAGGGCCACTCAATATTCACGCACCCCATGGTGCGTCATTTCCTCAAGGGCCTGGAAAAGGTGCACCCCTCAGTGAAGTCGCCTGTTCCGGCATGGGACCTCAACCTCGTCCTCTCTCGACTCACAGGCCCGCCATTTGAGCCATTGGCCTCCTGCTCCCTTCTCTATCTTTCATGGAAGGTCGCCTTTCTTGTGGCTATCACATCAGCCAGAGGGGTATCCGAACTGAAGGCTCTCCTGTGCGACCCTCCGTATACCATCTTTCATAAGGACAAGGTCCAGCTTCGTCCTTACCCGTCCTTCCTTCCGAAGGTGGTCTCGCGCTTTCATATGTCACAGGACATCTTCCTGCCTGTCTTCTTTCCCAAGCCGCATGCCAACTCTAAAGAGCAATGGCTGCACTCGCTAGATGTCAGGAGAGCGCTCGCTTTCTACATAGAACGCACAAAGCTGTTCCGTAAGACCTCTCAGCTCTTCGTCGCAGTCGCAGAACGTGTCAAGGGAGCACCGGTCTCTTGGCAGCGTATATCATCATGGATTACAGCCTGCATCCGTGCCTGCTACGACCTCGCAAAGGTACCTCCGCCACTTGTCACGGCCCATTTTACCAGGGCGCAGGCTTCCTCTGCGGCTTTCCTGGCGAACATTCCTCTTCAGGAGATCTGCAGGGCCCCAACCTGGTCATCGGTGCACACCTTTACGTCGCACTACACCATCACCCGTCACTCCCGTGATGATGCTGCCTTCGGTAGGGCTATCCTTCAAGCTGCTTTACCGTAACTCCGAACCCGCCTCCAAGGTAAGGCTTGGGATTCACCGAACTGGAATAGATATGAGCAACCACTCGAAGAAGAAGAAAAGGTTACTCACCTTTGTAACCGGTGTTCTTCGAGATGTGTTGCTCATATCTATTCCACACCCATCCTCCTTCCCCACTATCAGAGTAGCCGGCAAGAAGGAACTGGAGGGGGGTCGGGCCGGCAGGGTACTATATAGGGCACCATATCGGCGCCACTCCAGGGGGCTCCCCAGCCGGCCCAATGGGTAGCTGCTAGGGGAAAAAGTTTCCGATGTCCGTGCACGCGTGCGAGCACACACACCTAACTGGAATAGATATGAGCAACACATCTCGAAGAACACCGGTTACAAAGGTGAGTAACCTTTTTCTTTTCAGGGTGCACTCGAGGACGACGCCCTAGTCACTTCCCAGGATCCACCCTCCCACTCTTTCCAGGACCACCTCTGCCTCTTCCTATCGGCCTGGTTTCGACTAATTTCGGACTGTTGGGTGCTCGAAGTAATATCCTCAGGTTACACCCTGCAGTTCGTGGCCGACCCTCCCTCCTACCCTTCTGCCCTGTCCCTCTTCAGGGACCCTTCTCACAAGCAATTCCTCATCCAAGAGGCCGAGGACCTCCTGCACCTGGGTGTGGTGGAGGAGGTCCCTTGGGATGTGAAAGGAAAGGGGTTGTACTCCTGCTACTTCCTAATCCTGAAAGCAAAATGGGGCCTCAGACCCATTTTGGACCTGCGTTGCTTCAATAAGTCTCTAAAGTAGTTGACGTTTCACATGGTCTCCCTGACCTCCCATCATCCCCTCCCTGGATCCGTGAGACTGGTACGCTGCCCTCCACTTGAAAGACACGTATTTCCATTTTCGCAGGGCACAGGCACTTCCTTTGTTTTATGTTGGGCCAGCGTTGTTTCCAGTTCACGGTATGCCATTTGGTCTCGCGTCATCCCCAAGAATGTTCACAAAGTGCATATCACAAGGGGCTGCTTACCTGAGGCGCCAGGGAGTTCAAATTTACACATACCTTGACGACTGGCTAATAAAGGGCCAGTCCCGGGATCAGGTGCGGCGGCATCTCGATCTGGTTTGTTCCACCTGTCAAACCTGGGGCTGTTAGAAACGAGAGAGTCAACCTTAAAACTGGTACAATGCATAGAGTTCATTGAAGCAGCCATCGACTCTGCTCAGGCCAGAACCTTACTCCCTGAGTCTCGGTTCCAACCCATGGCAGACCTCCTCTTGTGCATGTGAGCCCACCCTCTTACTACTGACACATGCCTGGAATTATTGGGCCACATGGCGGCCTGTACTTATGTGGTCCAGCACGCGTGGCTCCACATCAGGCCTCTGCAGGTTTGGCTGGCGTTGGTCTATATTCCCAACAGACACGGCACGGACGGGGAGGCGCTGCACCTGACTGCTTGGCTGCTGCATGGTTAAGTGTGGAGGAGCAGGAGTGCTTGGCTGCTGTCCAACAGGTTCCTTTGGGCAGCAGAAAGCCCTCCACTAAGGCGACATACCTGGCCAAATGGAAGTGATTCTCCTGTTGGATCTCGGATAAAGGCGTTCAGCCTGAGCGGGCCTCGCTGCAGTTAATCCTGGACTACCTCCTGCTTCTCAAGATCCAAGACCTGTTCCTTTCATCTATCAACGTCCATTTGGCCATTATCTTGGCTTTTCATCTGCCGCTCGAGGGTAGGTCTGTTTTTGCCCTGGCGTGACTGCCAGGTTCCTCAAGGGCCTCAAGCACCTCTACCCGCACATCAGGGACTCCATTCCTCCGTGGAACCTGAATCTTATGCTGTTATGGCTCACGGGACCCCCCCTTCAAGCCTCTGGTTTCCTGCTCTCTCCTTCTCCTGTTCTGGAAGGTCACGTTCTTGGTTGCAATAACATCTGCCTGCTGGGGCTATGAGATTAGGGCGCTTATCTCAGAACCACCCTATATGGTCGTTTACAAAGACATGTCAAGCTGCAGCCTCACCCGGCTTTCCTGCCCAAGGTGGTTTCACAGTTTCATGCGGGCCAGGACGTTTACTTACCTGCCTTTTTTCCAAAGCATAAGTCGGAGGAGGAGTATAGGTTGCATTCCCTGATGTCAGGAAGGCACTAGCCTTCTACATTGAAAGGACCAAGCCACTCTGCAAGTCGACACAATTGTTGGTTGCGGTGGCCAACAGGATGAAAGGTCATCCAGTGTCCGCTCAAATAATTTCTTCTTCGATCACTGCCTGCATTCGCGACTATGATCAGGCAAAGATGCCACCTCCAGAGATTATCACTTCCCATTTAACTGGGGCGCAGGCTTCATTGGCAGCTTTTCTGGCCTGATGCCTATCCTGGACATCTGTAGGGCGGCCACCTGGTCGTCCATTCACACTTTCACATCCCACTACGCACTTATCCATCAGGCTCGGGGGGAACCCGTCACCGTATCCATCCTACAGATTATCCTTGGACAAATGCCTAAAATATCCTTTCCTTATCTCTATTAGGACCAATAAAGTGACCTTCCAGCCCCCAGTGCAATACCAAAAAAGGCTGATGGTTAGCAGTTGCTCTCAGTAGGCAGGTAATATAAAACCCTCTTCCCCCATAAAGAAATGTCAAAAACTATCATACCTAGGAATCACTGTGCAAAGGAGTGGAGAAAGAGGCTTCCACCTCATCCTTATATTTTTCGTGGGAGATGGAAGGTGCATTAGAAAAGCAAGAAAAAAATCTGAGTAGAACAGGACTAGTTGGTTTGTCTTCATGGGAAGAAAGCTAGCTTTCTGAATTGGCGCCCGATGCCCAAGAAAGAAATTCAGGACAAACTTTAATCTTGAATATTGTAGTTTGCTATTACAGGTATATAGTTGCTATATGCTGCCCTAAAAATCATAAGAGGAGTGTGACCAGCCTTCAAAGGTCAAGAGCCTAGGCAAATATTCCAAGACACTTTATAATGTTCACCAGAGTAACAGACCTTGTGAGCCTATCCAAAGCTGAAGTAGCACTTTCTTCCTTAGCAAAGGACAAAGCTATACCTGTGAAAATGATTTTCTCTCCTATATATGAGAATGCACAATAATTTCAAGGCAACCTATTCAGTTGTAAGGGAATCCTCATCCTATGCTTAGCTGTAATGATCCTGGCCTAGACAGGCTTCCTATTGGAATCCATCCAGCTAACGGGGTCAAACTCCTACAGATTGTTCCTCTCTACATATCTTGTGCCAGTGGCATTTGTATTGATTGCATCCCTGATTTATGCTTCTCAGCTAGGGGAGTGGAGTACAGCATAGCATCTTGCAGATGCATGGTGGCTGCACTCTTGGAAGGCAGATTTGAAAAGCAACCGCTGTCATTCTCAAGGTATTCAGGGGGAGAAACTAATTGATAAGTCAGTGGATATAAGGTAGTTGCTGACGAGTCGGAAAAGAACAAGACACTCAAATCACCAAACAATCCAAAAAAGAAATGCAAGTCACACTTTCAATTATATGAGTCCTTTCATGAGTTCTGGGCTTCAAAATGCAACAGATGAGATCAGCCAAGCTTCAGCCCATGCTTCTGGTTATACTTCCTTTGTTACTTTCTTGAGTAATTCATCTTTTCCTTTAGTGTTTATAGCCTTCAAATATTTTTGTTTTACAATCCCTAGTTGTGTGAATCTTTTTATATGCAAGCATCACGTTTGTGTCTAGGTGGAAGGATGGTTGTCAGCGCTGGAAACTTGGTTTGAAATCCGTTGAATCACGAGTGAAAATATTAATTTCACCCTAGTCTCTGAAACAGTTTTTCATCCTAGTACCATAATCCAATTTAGCAGAATTTTCCATAGTAGTTGTGTGCTCTGGGAAAATCCAATACTTGAATAGTAGAAGAATTTCAGGTCAAGATTTGAGTATTGGCTGATCTATATGGAGAAATTTATGCTTTCTGCACTTCACCGAAGTCTAAAAATGTTATTAATTCCTCACTTCCATGAGTTGCACGTTGACGTAAGACTTCAAAAAAAGTTAGTTAATTTTGGTGTGTATTTGTGGTGGTGGTGGTGGTGGTGGTCATTCAAAACTAACCAACATTTAAATGTTGACAAATGGTGAAGGTGGTTTAAATGCAAAATAGGAGAACTCAAGCTAATTCCCAGAATGAACACGAAGCATACTTGTGGCTCAGTTCATTTGAAGCCCAAGTAGTAGTTTTTTAGTACATTAATTACAGAAACGCAGTCTTCTGTAACAAAAACAATTCCTCCTTGGAATTTGAAAGGGACTTTATCGGTGGTGTGATAGCCCAAGCAACTGATTTCTTCTGGGCTAAGTAGGAAAGGAGATTCATTTTCCAATGGGAATTATATGCGTACGTTAATTATAATCAGAGTGTTTCTAATCTTCTGTTTCTAACGTGTCTTGAAGTTTAGCATCTCTGAAGGTCCTTCAAACATGCAGGAGAATTGCCATAAATCAGGTTTGTTTGGTATCTGGCCTGCCAGAAGACACTTCTGATTTTGCCATGTCTAAAAATATTATGATAAAACATCATAGTTGTTTTGAAATATTTTATCAGGAAGTGAGCCACTTAACAAGTAATCTTCTATCTCTTAAGGCCTTAATCTTGTAGCACTAAAATCAATGCGAATTTTGTAACTAACTTCGATGGGTGAAGGATCGAGCTTTAATTGCCGTTTTGTTACATCCAATGACAGTTGCACTAATTAAAATAGTTACATCTCCGTGATTCAAATAAGAAATTCATATATAATGACTTAGATTCTTCAATTTAAAAATATCTCATAAAATAAATTTCATCATATGGAAAGTGGGTATTGGAATTTCATTCTAAATAATCAAATGGCCAAACATAATACACCTGCTCCCTCCCCCACAAGCATTTTATTTAAATTGCACTAGTGATTGAATGTCATCAACATATTTTATTGGGCTATTAGTTTTTCTTTCCGTCTGTCTGTCTGTCTGTCTTTAGACTGTAAACTCTTCAGGGCAGGGACCATTTTTACTCCATGTTTATACAGGACCTGGCCCAGTTGGGCCCTGTTTTTGATTGGGATCGTTTAGTGCTACTGTAATAAAAATAGTTTTAATTTGGACAAAGTCCTGGGTTAATGTATGATTGCATTGAAATCCAGTGCACTCTGCTTTGGTTGGTGGGTTGTCCTGGTGAGAAGCTTGTTTCAGCCTTTGTTTGTTTTAGAGGACAGAAACTTAGAATATCAAAAAGAAAATAAAGGAAAAAATAAGATTCAGATTAGGGTTTGTCAACTTTGTGTCACTCTAAATGTTTTAAGCAGAAATTTAAGCTTCCTAATAAAAGTTGACTGCTTTTGCTTTCTGTGTTTACCTGTGCATGGCTGATGCAAAGGTAAACACCTCTCTTATCTCAGTCAAACCAGTGAATTGTCTTTTTAGAGCAGTGGTTCTCAAACTTAATTGCACCATGTCCCCCTTCTGACAAGAATTACTACCCAACCCCCTGAGGGGGCACCGAAGCCTGAGCCCTCCCAAGCCCCACTGCCCCGTGTGTGGAGGGGAGGGAGGGGAGCAAAGATGAAGCCCAAAGACTTCAGCTTTGGCCCTTGGCAGTGGAGCTTGGTCTTGAGCCCCAGGCAGTGAGGCTCGGGCTTTAGCTTTGGCCCCAGCAAGTCTAACGCTCTGGCAACCCCATTAAAATAGGGTCCGGACTCACTTTGGGGTCTTTAGAGGCACATTAAATGTTACTTTGTGGCTTTCAGCAACTGTGCAAAAGCTGAGTGTTGGGAGGGTGGAGAAAGGGTAGAATCGCATGAGCTCTTGTCTTATTTTGAACGAAGACCTGCTCACCTAGAGAGCTTCACTTATATACTGATCTAATTTTTTTTGTAGATGGTTGTGAAAACATTCATGGATATGGACCAGGACTCTGAAGAAGAAAAGGAGCTGTATCTAAATCTTGCATTACATCTTGCTTCAGATTTTTTTCTCAAACACCCTGATAAAGATGTGCGCTTGCTGGTAGCATGTTGCCTTGCTGATATTTTCAGAATTTATGCTCCTGAAGCTCCATACACCTCACCAGATAAACTGAAAGTAAGTTGAAATAAGCACGCACATGGAAAATGTATGCGCTAAAAAAAAAAAAAAAAGTGGTGGAGGAGCATGCTCCATCCCCTCAAACTGCTAGTGGAGGCTGCACATGTGACATCCCCTCTGAGGGAGAGAATCTCATTAGTCTTCTCACAGCTCCTGTATGTGCACGTGCACCATCTCTGAATAGTGACTGAATATGCTCCAGCCCAGGGCTTCAGAAGCAAAGTCAGACTTACCCTGTAATAGCTACTCTTGGCTGTTGCAGAATGGCGTGGTGTTGGGTACTAGAACTGAGAGTAGGGAGTCTGTCGTCTTGTGCTTGCAAGCCCCCCCTCCCCCCTCCCCCAGCACCCACACAGTGCGGAGAGAAGAAGCTACCTGACTCAAAGGCAGAGGGGACAAAAGTTGGACTGTGAATGGGAGGGAAAGGAGTAGATTGGGATAGGAAGCCTGGTGAAGCTGGGATTGGAAGGGTGGGGGGAAGAAACTGACTGTGGAGTTGGGGTGGAGACTGGAACTTCTTGTTGGGCAAGAAGACTTGGAGCCCATTGGAGGTATTGGGACTGGCTAGGCCATGAGACTTGGAACTGAGGTAGAGGGGAGGCTAAGACTGGGTTAGGTAGGAGCGTGGGACTGAGAATCTTTGATGGAAACAGGGCGGTTAGGGGAATCCTGAGATTAGATGAGGAGGTGGGAAATGGGAGAGACTGTGGGACTGCCTGGACCAGATGATGGATGGGAAGACAGATCTGGTGAGGAGCCAGATTTTGTCGGGGGGAGCGGGGAGAACTGGAATTCACTAGGCAAAGATACTGGGATAAGGAGCCAAGGAGTGGGAAGATGGAGGCAAGCAGCTGAGGTGAGAGACTGAGCTGGATGAGGAGCTGAGAATGGCGACAAGGACTGGGAGCTGGTGGTGGTAGTGAAACCTTTGAGATGGGGCAACAACTGGAGGTTGGGTGTTAGAGAAGAGACAGATTGGGGGAGGAGCTGGAAGTGGGGAACTGGTTCTGGCTGGGCAAGGAGACTGATTAGAATGGGGGAGACTGGGATTCAGATGGGGAGCCCTGATGGGAATACTAAGATTGACTGGGCAAGGAGTCTTTGATTAGGATGAGAAGCCTGAGGTGAGGAGACTGGGACAAAGAGCCACGGTGGTGAATAGACAAGACTGGGCCAGGGCAGAAGTTTGGAAGGAATGGGCAGAAGAGTTTATGCGTACAAGAGCACACTCCCCTCCACAACCTGGAATGAATGCCAAGGTTCTGGAGTTTCACCGTTCCTCTGCTGTCAGAAAATAGTTTTGAAACACACTAGCAAAGTGTGTGTGTGACGGTGTTCCCCATAAAATATATACATTTATAAGCATTTATAAGTTTTATGGGGAACACAGTCAGTGTGTGTCTCATCCTTATCTAGTACAGTAACTCCTCACTTAAACTCGTCCTGGTTAAGGTTGTTTCGTTGTTACGTTGCTGATCAATTAGGGAACATGCTTGTTTAAAGTTGTGCAGTGCTCCTTTCTAACCTCCTTTGGCAGCCTCCTGCTTTGTCCACTGCTTGCAGGAAGAGCAGCCTGTTGGAGCTAGCTGGTGGGGGCTTGGAACCAGAGTGGATCGGCAAACCCCATATCAGCTCCCCGCTCCCCTAAATTCCCTGTGCATCTGCTGACCAGCAGGCTATCAATTGCTGGCTGTTCAGCTGTCCCTCCCGCCCACTGCCATGTGCTGCTCCTGCCCTCTGCCTTGGAGCTGCTCCCCAAGCGTCCTGCTTGCTGTGCAGAGGGGTGGGGGGAAAGGAGGGGGCTAATATCAGGGTGTCCCCCACCCTCCTGCTCCTGCACCCCTCTTACCCCTTCTCCATATAGAGCAGGGTGGGGACACCAACGGAGAGAGACAGGGAGAGCTTGGGGCAGCAGCTGCTGTCTCAACTTCCTGATCCACTTAAAAAGACAATGCACTTAAAAGTGAGGTCAGCTTACTTAAAGGGGCAAAGCTCTCCCACACACGGGGTGTGTCTGTCTGCCATGCTGTCTCCCCTCCCTCCATTGGTGCTGCCTTGTAGAGTGTGAGAGGCTACATTAACAACACACACCATAGAACTTCCCCTAAATGATTCCTTTGGAACATGTCTTTAAAAATAAATAAATCCAATATTGATTTATATTTGAAGAGGGGGAGAGATCCCAGAGGACTGGAAAAGGGCAAATAGGGTACTTATAGTAGAACCTCAAAGTTACGATCACTTCAGGAATGGAGGTTGTTCGTAACTCTGAAATGTTCATAAATCTGAACAACAAAGGTGGTGGTTCTTTCAAAAGTGTACAACTGAACATTGACTTAAAACAGTTTTGAAACTTTACTACACAGAAGAAAAATGCTGCTTTTAACCATCTTAATTTAAATGAAACAAGTACATAAACAATTTCCTTATCTTGTCAAATCTTTTTTTTAAACTCCCTTTTTTAATAGTTCAGATTTAACACTACTATACTGCATTAATTTTTTTTGTCTCTGTTGCTGCTTGATTGCATACTTACAGTTCCAAATGAGGTGTGTGGTTGACTGGTCAGTTTGTAACTGTGGTGTTCGTAACTCTGAGGTTCTTCTATATTTATAAAATAGAAAGTAAGGAGAAGCTAAATGAATTCTTTGCATCGGTCTTCACTGCGGAGTATGTGAGGGAAATTATCATACCTGAGCCATTCTTTTTAGGGACAGATCTGAGGAACGGTCCCAGATTGAGGTGTCAATAAAGGAGGTTTTGGAACAAATTGATAAATGTAATAGTACTAAATCACCAGAACCAGATGGTATTCATCCAAGAGTTCCGAAGGAACTCAAATATGAAATTGCAATACTAACTGTGGTATGTAACCTATCATTTAAATCAGCTTCTGTACCTGATGACTGGGAATAGCTAATATGACACCACTTTTTTTAAAAGGCTGTAGAGATGATCCTGGAAATTACAAGACAGTAATCCTAACTTCAATACCAGGCAAATGAGTTGAAACTATAGTAAAGAACAGAATTATCAGAACACGGATGAACATGACTGTTGGGGAAGAGTCAACATGGCCTTTGTAAAGGGAAATCATACCTCACCAATCTACTAGAATTCTTTGAGGGGGTCAACCAACATATAGACAAAGGTGATCCAATGGATATAGTATACTTGGATTTTCAGAAAGCCTTTGACGAGGTCCCTCACCAAAGGCTCTCTCTTAAGCAAAGTCAGCAGTCATGGGATAAGAGGGAAGGTCCTCTCATAGATCAGAAACTGGTTAAAAGATAGGAAACAAAGGTTAGGAATAAATGGTCAGGTTTAAGAATGAAGCGAGATAGATAGCAAGGACCTCCAGGGATCTGTACCAGTACTGTTGAACATACCAATAAATGATCTGGAAAAAGGGGTTAACAGTGAAGTAGCAAAATTTGCAGATGATAGAAAATTATTCAAGATAGTGAAGTCCAAAGGACACTGTGAAAAATTACAAAGGGTGAGTAGGCAACAAAAATGGCAGATGAAATTCAATGTTGATAAATGCAAAGTAATGCACATTGGAAAACACAGTCCCAACTATACATACAAAATGATGGAATTTAAATTATCTGTTACCGCTCAAGAAAGAGATCTTGGAGTCATTGTGGATAGTTCTCTGAAAACATGTGTGTTCAACAGCAGTCAAAAAAAGCTAACCATGATAGGAACCATTGAGAAAGGAATCAGTAAGTCTGAAAATATCATAATGCTGCTGTATTGTATACATCCAGGATACGCCCAAATCTTGAATACTGTGTGCAGTTCAGGTCACTGCCTCTCAAAAAAGATAGATTAGTTTTGGAAAAGATACAGAGAAGGGCATCAAAAATTATTAAGGGTATGCAACAGCTTCCGTTGAGGAGAGATTAATAAGACTGGGACTTTTCAGCGTGGAGAAGAGATGACTAAGAGGGAGTGTGATAGAGGTCTATAAAATCATTAATGGTTTAGAGAAAGTGAATAAGGAAGTGTTGTTTACTCCTTCACATTATACAAGAGCCGGGGTCACCCAATGAAATAAGTAGTCAACAGGTTTAAAACAAACAAAAGGAAGTACTACTTCATATGGATTCACAGTCAAGCTGTGGAGCTCTTTGCCAGGGGATGTTGTGAAGGCCAAAATTATAGCAAGGTTCAAAAAGGAATTGGGTAAGTTCATGGAGGATAGGTCTATCAATGGCTATTTGCCAAAATAGTAAGGGATTAAATTCCATGCTTTGGGTGTCCTTAGCCTCTGATTGCCAGAAGCTGGGAGTGGATGACTGGGTGGATAACTTGATTGCCTGTTCAGTTCATTCTGAAGCACCTGGCACTGGTCACTGTCAGAAGGGCTAGATGGACCATTGTTCTGACCCAGTATGGCCATCCTTATGTAGGAAAACCCATGGAATTATAGACCAGTCAGCTTACTTTGAGTACTCGGGAAGACTATGGAGCAAATAATCAAACAATCTGTTTGTAAGCACTTAGAAGATAAGGTGGTTGAGAAACTCATGTCAAACCAACCTAATACTCTTCTTTGACAGGGTAACAAGCCTGGTGGATGGGAGAGAAGCAGTAGATACATCACTTCTTGACTTTAGTAAGGCTTTTGGTATAGTCTCACATGATCGTCTGATAAGCAGACTAGGGAAATATAGACTAGACTACTATAAGGTGGTGCACAACTGGTTGGAAAACTGTGTGCAGAGTAATCATCAGTCGTTCACAGTCAAGCTGGAAGGGTATATCAAGTGAGGTTTTGCTGAGATCTTTCCAGGGTTTTGTTCTGTTCGGTGTTTTCATAAATGATCTAGATAATGGCATAGTGAGTACACCTATAAAGTATGTGGAAGATACCAAATTACGAGGGGTTGCAAGTGCTTTGGAGGACAGGATTAGAATTAAAAATGATCTTGACAAACTCTAGAAATGATCTGAAGTAAATAGGATGAAATTCAGTAAGGACAAATGCAAATTACTACACTTAGGAAGGAAATAATCAGTTGCACAAATAGAAAATGGGAAATTACCGCCTAGGAAGGAGTACAGAAGAAAAGGATCTGGGAGTTGTGGTGGATCACAAACTATGTATGAGTTGTTAATGCAATACTACTGCAAAAAAAGCAAACTTCATTCTGGAATGTATTAGCAGGAGTGTTCTAAGCAAGACACGAGAAGTAATTCTTCCACTTTTCTCAGCACTGATAAGGTCTCAACAGGCACACTGTGTTGAGTTCTGGGCACCATATTTTGGTAAAGATGTAGACAAATTGGAGGAGAGCAAAATAAAGATTAAAGGTCTGGAGTATGTGACCTATGATGAAAGATTGGAAAAATTGTTTGTTTAGTCTGGAAAAGAAAAGACTGAGGGGCAGGAGGATGAAATGATAGTTTTCAAGTATGTAAAAGTTTGTTTTTTGAGTGTTACAGAATCACAGAATATCAGGGTTGGAAGGGACCTTAGGAGGTCATCTAGTCCAACCCCCTGCTCAAAGCAGGACCAAGCCCCAATTTTTGCCCTAGATCCCTAAACGGCCCCCTCAAGGATTGAACTCACAACCCTGGGTTTAGCAGGCCAATGCTCAAACCACTGAGCTATCCCTCCCCCCATGTTCTCATGCTGATTTCATGTTAGGTGTGTGCATGTGCATGGCTGCTAGAGATTTTTCCTTTAGTGGTATCTGTAGGGTTGGCTCTTGTGCCTCCTGGAGCCATGCACTGATATACGGGGCGCCGCCAACCCCGTGCCCGCCCATTTCCTTCTTACTGCTCATGACCATTGCAAGGTCAGTTGTGGTTTTATCTGTGGACTTTCTTGGACTTTTCTGTGTACATAGTTTTTAGTGTTAGTACTAGTTTAGTTAGTGAAAGGTCCCATCTGGTCCGTCGTCCCAGGATTAGGGCATGCCTCATTTCCTGCGCTTCAAACTGTGTGCAGCCTGCCACAAGCCTATGCCAGTGAGTGACCCTCATATGAGCTGCTTAAAGTGCCTTGGGGAATCTTGCATCAAAGAAAAGTGCAGGATGTGCAAGGGCTTCGGGCCATACACTCTTAAAGACAGGGACATTCGTTTGAAGGGCCTGTTAATGGAGGATGCCGTTTTTGTCTGGCTTCGGAACCGTGTTGCTGATTCAGCACATCTGCGCCCTTGATCTCCGGTGTCATGGCACCAGTCACTGGTTTCTCGGTCACTGGCCCCTCAGCACTGCTCCCCATTGCCACGTCATACATCTCCAGCACCATGGCAGTGGTTATTGGCTCCCCGCCACCAGTCCCAGGTGTGGCACCGCCCTCTGCATTGCAGCTGGCAGGAGATGGTAGCGATGGCTCCTTCCAGGTTGCTGAGGGAGGGGAGTGCTCATTAGAGTCTGGGGAGGAAGCTACCCCTCCCACATTGCGGCACTGGCATTGGCCGTATGCACCGGACTTTGCTGCAGGTCCGTCAATGGCTTGACTGCCAGAGCAGCGGCTAGTGCAATGGCCTTATTGGACCCCGTGGTGGTTCCCACTGATGCCGGGACTATATTCCCAGCCATGGTCCTCAGAAGTCTCCGAGAGACAGACTCAGGTGCTGACCCAGCCACCACCACTGGAGACCAACTTGGATCTGGAAGCCAGTACCGAAACCCCAACAGCCCTGGTGCCATCAGCCCCAACTGTGGAGGAGGAGTCAGCCCTTCCTGTGGTGACGGCTTCCGCATCCTCTCCAGATGAGGCTGTAGTGGGGCCCACCACCTTGCTGCTGCTGAACGTTTTTCGAGCCCACAGGAGCAAATGTGTTGCCTCGAAATTGGGGTCGGAGGCTGAGGAGATTGAGGAACCTGTGGACAGCCTCTTTGATATATTAGCTGCTGCTGTTCCCTCTGAGGTGGCACTCCCAGTATGATGGGGTACTCAAGCTGGTCAAGGCACTGTGGCAAACCCTGTTTTCTCTGTCCTCAACATCTAAATGGGCAGAGAAGAAGTACTATGTCCTTGCCAAGGGTGGGAGTACATGTACTCATAGCCCTCCCCCAGGGTCACTAGTGATTTCTGCGACCAACAAACAATACAGGCAGGGGCAAACTAGCACATCCCATAAAAATAAAGATGTTAAAAAGCTGGACTTATGTGGGGGAGAGGTTTATTCAACGGTCAGCCTGCAACTGCACATCTCCCACCAGCAAGCATTATTGGGGAGATACGACTTCAATGTCTGGAACTCAGTGGCCAAATTTAAGAACTCCCTGCCTTAGGAGGCGAGACAGGAGTTCTTTGCCATCAAGGTAGAGGGCAAGGAAGTAGCCAGTGCCTCTCTCCAGGCTACCCTGGATGCGGCCAATTTGGCGGCAAGGTTGATGGTGTCGGCAGTATCTATGTGGCGCAGTTTGTGGCTACAACCCATGGGACTCTCCCATAAGCTGCAGTGTCTGTTTCAGGACCTTCCTTTCGAGGGCAATGTGCTGTTCTCTGAACAAACTGATACCAAGTTGCATGGACTGAAAAATTTGAGAGTCACTTAGTGTTCCTTGGACCCGTACATGCTGCTGGCCTCACAGACGCACTTCTGGCCACAGCCGCCACCTCCTAGGTTCTCGGGCCACCTCGCCAAGGTCCCTATAAGAAAAGGGATAGAGATTATAAACGCTGTCAACTCACTCTGTCCCGATTTCCCAGTCGGGCTCCGCAGGACACCCTGGTGGCTCGCGGCAGGAATTTTCAGGGTATACCCGAGGATGGCATACCGGACTTACTTAAGGATCCATCCCACCATCTGTTTCTGGACTGTTTGTCTCCTTTCCTTACTGCATGGTCCCATGTTACCTTGGACAGCTGGTCGCTCAATATAGTAGCGATTGGATACACCCTACAGTTCTCCTCCCTCCCATGCCCCTTTCTTGTCTCCAGCAACCCTTCTCAGGAGCAACTTCTTGTTCAGGAGGAGCCCTCCTTCGTGTGGGGGCTATTGAGGAAGTTCCTCGAGAGTTGAGGGGGAAAGGGGTTTTATTCCTGGTATTTCCTAATCCTGAATGCCAAAGGGGGCCTCAGGTCCGTTTTGGACCTGCATTGATTCAACAAATATTTCAAAAAGTTAAAGTTCCGCATGGTGTCCTTGGCCTCCATTGTCCCCTCCTTGCATCTGAGAGAATGGTATGCTGCCCTCGACTTAAAAGATGCCTATTTCCGTATCTCTATTTACTGTGGGCACAGGAGATTCTTTCGGTTTGTGGTGGGTCAACGCCATTACCAATTCATAGCACTGACCTTTAGTCTATTGGCGGCTCCGAGAGTTTTCACAAAGTGCATGGCGGTCATGGTTAGCTTACCTGCAACGTCCAGGTGTGTAGATCTATTGATACCTCAATTACTGGCTAATCAAGGGCCGTTTGTGATCCCAGGTTCAGCACAGCATCAGTTTTGTACCAGCTGCCTGTCGAAAGCTGAGCCTGCTTATAAATGAACAGAAAATTAAATTCTGACTTCACTTTGGAGAACAGAGGTTTTTATAGGGGCAGTGCTTGACTCCACTCAGGCCAGAGCCTTCCTACCGGATTTCTGGTCCCGAGTAATGTTGGAACGTTATTGTGTATATCACAGCTCACCCACTCACAAGCACCAGAGTATGCCTCAGGCTACTAGACCACATGGCAGTGTGTAGCATGTCATCCACCTCGAGGTGTCTCACCTCCCGGGTGCCCGGAATGCGCTGGCAGATTGCCTCAGTGGGTCCTTCTCTCGCAATGAGTGGTCACTCCACCTGGAGGTGGTCAGTGTCATCTTCCAGGTGTGGGGGAATCCCCAAGTGCACCTGTTCGCATCCAGAACAGAAAGTGCCAGCAGTTCTGCTTGATGTGCAGGCTTAACAGAGGTTCCCTGTCCGACATCTTCCTGCTTCCATGGATGGGGAGGATACTATGTTTTCCTGCTGATACCCCTAATTCGCAAGGGTCCCCCTAAAGGTCAAGAGGGACAAGGCAAATGTCATCCTGGTAGCCCCCGCATGGCCATGCCAACATTGGTTTGGCATGTTGCTGGACCTCTTGTTCGTAGCGCCATTGGAGCTCCCGTTATGTCTGGACATACTCTTGCAGAATCAGGACCAGCTGCTTCATCCAAACCTCCTCTCCCTGCACTTGACAGCATTGCTTCTGCATGGCTGAATATAGAGGAACAAGTGTGCTCTGTGCAAGTCCAGCAATTCTTTCTGGGTAAGAGAAAACCTTCTACCAGAGTGGCTTACTTGGTTAAGCGGAGGCGGTTTACGTGTTGGGCCTCGGAATGGAATCCTCACTACACTCTATCTTGGACTACCTGCTCCATCTCAAGCGTCTTCCGTCGATCAAGGTACACTTGGCAGCTATCTGGGCCTTCCCCGGTCTCTGAGTCAGGGCAGATCAGTCTTCTACAATGAAATGATGTTGAAGAGCGTTTACCCCCAGGTTCGCGACCCAATTCCTCTGAGGGACTTAAATCTGGTGCTCTCATGGATCCCCCCCTTCCAACCATTCGCCGCCTGTTGCTCGAAGGGTCTCTTTCATAGTAGCAATTACTTCAGCCTGAAGGGTCTCCAAGATCAGAGCATTGACATTTGAACCCCTTTATTTGGTGTTCTATAAGGAAAAGGTCCAGCTGGGCCCTCACCACTTACTAAAGGTGGTATCACAGTTCCATAATGTCAGGACATCTTCCTACTGGTCTTTTTTCCCAAAGCCTCACAAGACTAACAAGGAGTGTCGCTTACACTCTTTGGATGTTAGGTGGGCCGTAGTCTTCTACACTGAGAGAACCAAACCCTTCCTAAGTCGACACAGTTCTGTCGCAGTGGTGGACAGGATGAAAGGTCTACCGGTTTCCTTTCAGAGAATCTCCTTGTGGAAAACCGCATGCATAAAATTCTGCTGTGAACAAGCAGGGGTGTCACCACCGGCTATCGTGACTGCCCATTCCACCAGAGCACAAGCTTCATCAGCGGCCTTACTTGTACAGGTACCAATCCAAGACATCTACAGAACCACTACTTGGTCTTCAGTCCATACATTCTGTGCCAATGCTTTGTCCTTGTCTCCGTGGATCCTGCATTTCCTGGTGGATTTGTGCAAGCCTCAGAGGCTCACCGTGACCCTCCTTGTAGCCCTTCTCTCTCTAGAGGCAAGGGTCACAGTCCACTGAGCCATTTTCATCATAAGCCGGTGAGGGAGGTGAGGAGAAGCTATTCTCCCTTACACAGTCTCTGTTGTCTCCCAGTCTTGGTGATGAATTGGGGGAGGAGGCTAATTTGCTTCACTGTTAAAAAAAAAAATTGAGCCCCGTTTCTATTCTGAATTTGTCTAGCTTCAACTTCCGACCATTGGATCATATTCTGCCTTTGGCTGTTAGATTGAAGAGCCCATTATTAAATATTTGTTCTGCACATAGGTACTACTGTGATCACAGCACTGCTTTTGATATTGAGAAGGCCAAGTGTAGTAACTATGGAGGTACTACGATGTTCTCGTTCCCAGCAAAAATATTTTCTTTTGTATTAATGTTACTGTACTGAGGCGACGAGTCACCAGTGCTGTGCCTCCTGCTGGTCGTCTTAGGAATTAGCTCTTTCAGCACTCGGAGCACCGTCTGCTGGCTGGTGGGTCGCCTGCCGCTGGCCCCCATGTCCCTCTTGGACCCTGGTACCCCTTTTCCTTGGGGTGCTTCCCCCTGCAGTTACCCCCATGCCCTGGATCTCCCCTGGAAACCCCTAGGATCTGTTGGAGTCAAGAAGTCAACTGGCTCTAAGCCCACCTTGCCTCGTGGCTACTGCCAGTCATCATATCATCTAGCCCCCGCTCACTGGGGCAGACTGCAGTCTGTAATGGCCACTCATCATTGGCAAGGGGTTAGGACCTGCCTCCTTTGCCTATCCCTGGGTTGCCCCTCTGTAGCCCCAGTACCTTTTGGGCCTTTAACGAGGCTTGCAGCCTGGGGGTTTACCAGGCTGAAGCTCCTCTTGCCTTCCCTCAGCCCTGCTCTACTTCAGTTACCTTCCTCTGAGGCAGCTAGCCCTTCCCACTCCAGGGATAGAGTGAGACTCTTTCAGCTCCTGGCTCACAGCCCTTTTATAGGGCCAGCTGTGGCCTGATTGGGGTGTGTCCCCAGCTGTGGCTGTTTCCCCAATCAGCCTTTCACAGCCTCAGCCCTCTCCAGGGCTGCTTTTAACCCCTGTTCTTCAGGAGTGGGGCAGCCGCCCCACTACAGTCACAAATCAGTGATGCACTTTGTGACTATACTCATGTGGATACTCATTGTGGCTTTAGGACCAAGTCGCTGCACTGTTGATCAGATTTGTAGTTTGAGACAGCTATGGGAAGATGACTTAATTTAATAAACTGTGTGTAGCACTTATAGACTTCCATTGGGCCTTTGATTCAGTGTATTGAGTAAGTTTGTGAGATCTCCAGTGAGGTGACTTGGCACTTCTTGGGGAAAAAAGTGTTTATTGAAAAAAAAGCTCTATAATGGAACACAAAGCTCCGTTCCAGTTATTGGTAGATACATGGCATAGTTGCCTATTTATAAGATTTTGGCTGGGCAGTGTCCTTTCTCCATTGTTGCTCAGTATAAACACTGATTGATGGATAAACTTGAGGAGGCAGCTGTCAGTGGTGTTGAGCTGAACACACCATTTTGCTTCGAGACGTTGAATGTGCCAGTGATGTTGCCTTGTTGACTCATTATGATGAATGGTTGCAGCTGGAGGCCATTCTGATTGGGGAAGAAGCAGAGTGCGCTGGTTTTGTTATCAGTCTGGATGAAATCAAGTTCTTTGCTGTTACTGTCAAGTAGCCTCTAACTCTAAATTACAACCAGGTCAGTCTTAACTTGTTTGGGTAGGATATTGAGCAGATGGGGACTTCAAATCCTAGGAAAGTATCATGGACAATACTGCTCAAAAGATGTGGATGTTCTCATAGCAGCAGCTATTTCTGTGTTCCAAACCCTTTAGTGGCCTCTGTGAAGACACTGTAATATCAAAACTGATCACAAAGTTGCAGATCCATAGAACCACTATTGTATAACTGTGAGATGTGAAAGAAGCACTGAGGAAGATTGAAGAGTGATGAACTTTTTTCTGATTCTTGTTTTCATCAGCTGCTCCATATTATGTGGTAGGTTGAGATCATCAATGAGAATATTCATAGCCAAACGCAGCAACGGTTTCCATCTTTACTCGTTTGATTTTTGGCAGCTTTCTCGATATAGATATGCTAGGAATGAAGACCAGCAAATTACAAAGCACATTTACCAAGGAATGCTGCTTTGTGGTTGGTGATCATGTCATTAAAAGCTCTGATGGTGCAATGAGATACTCAGTCTGTCCATCACTGACTGACTATGCAGCCATCTTAAGACCTAGATAAAGGTCAGTTTGGATGCCACTTGATCTGCATGACGGCCATGTCCTTTTGGTATTTGCCTTGAGAATGATGAAGTGTTCCTTCTGCATCCTCGACCAAGAGACCAGTTTTATTTAGTCTGAATTGGCTCCTGTCATGGCTTTACCCTGAACCATCTTAAATATGTCAGCCTGTTAAGATTGGATTTTTTGTGTCTGTAGTCTGAGTAGAAATAAGTTGGTTACCCCATCCTGATATTCTTCCCTCTCCACCACTTCCTTGAAGAAAAATTGTGGTTTAGAAAGTTTTTGTCCTTTTTAAAGAATGAGAAATCTTTTTTTGTATTTGTCCAAGGGTGACTGTAGAGTTTCTAAATCTTCAGTAGGCGACTTTGGTTCCGTGTTGGTATTTTTGAAAAGATAAGTGTATTGTTGCCCCCCCCCCCAAAATAAGGATCCTGTGATGGGGCACCTGCACACTGGGCTTTAAGGGGTTAATAGAGCCCTAGGGAAACTGCGCAGGAGGCAGCCAATCAGAAAAGTGCTGAAGGGAGCAGTCAAGCAGGCCCATATAAAAAGGGAGTTGCAGGGCAGAGGAGGGCAGTTCTCTGCTGGGAGCCCAGGAAGGAAGGACTGTCTCTCTGGATGGTTGAGAGAACTGCCAGCACCCTGGACAGAGCAGTGCTGCTAGCAGGGACCAGGGGAGCGAGAGACGGCTCCTGGCTGGTTGCTGGGGTTTGCAGGCTGAGGCCCTGAAACAAGGGCAAATAGAATGCTGGGGCCATAAAGAAGTGGCCAGACAATTTGTTGCAGTAGCCACTCAAGTAAGTGACTGAACGGCGCACTGCAGTTCCCCAGGAAGGGGGGAGCACAGCATGTGGCACGGCCGGAGGGCATTGTTGCTGAAGAGGATGCTGCAGTCCTTGGAGAGTTGTGGGACCTAGAGCAGGAGTGATGGCAGTGAGGCACCACCTTAAGAGGGTGCACTAACATGCAGAGCTAATCCCCAGGACAGCCAGCAGAAGGCGCCACAGTGGTGAGTGAACCCCATCACAGATCCCTTCAACATATTCATAAATAATTGATTGGGAAAAAGGGGTAAACAGTGTGGTGCCAGATTTACAGATGATACAAAACTACTCAAGATAGTGAAGTCCAAAACAGACTGCGAAGAACTACAAAAGGATCTGCGAAGAGTTCCAAAAGGAACAATTGGAGTTGCAGCTAGCTAGGGATGTTAGGAATAACAAGAAGGGTTTCTTCGGGTATGTTAGCAACAAGAAGGTGGTCAGGGAAAGTGTGGGTCCCTTACTGAATGGGGGAGGCAACCTGAGGATGTGGAAAAAGCTAATGTACTCAGTGCTTTTTTTGCCTGTCTTCACAAACAAGGTCAGCTCCCAGACTACTGCACTGGGTAGCACAGTATGGGGAGGAGGTGACCAGCCCTCTGTGGAGAAAGAAGTGGTTCAGGGCTATTTAGGAAAGCTGGATGAGCACAAGTCCATGGAGCCGGATGCCCTGCATCTGAGGGTGCTAAAGGAGTTGGCTGATGTGATTGCAGAGCCATTGGCCATTATCTTTGAAAACTCATGGCGATCTGGGGAGGTCCCATATGACTGGAAAAAGGCTAATGTAGTGCCCATCTTTAAGAAAGAGAAGGAGGAGGATCTGGGGAACTACAGGCCAGTCAGACTCACCTCACCTCAGTCCATGGAAAAATCATGGAGCAGGTCCTCAAGGAATCAATTTTGAAGCACTTTGAGGAGAGGAAAGTGATCAGGAACAGTCAGCATGGATTCACCAAGGGCAAGTCATGCCTGACTATCTCATCAGAGGGCAATTAGGTTAACTGGCTCTGTGGATGAGGGGAAAGCAGTGGACGTGTTATTCCTTGACTTTAGCAAAGCTTTTGATACAGTCTCCCACAGTATTCTTGCATGAAGTTAAAGTAGTATGGGCTGGATGAATGGACTTTAAGGTGAATAGAAAGCTGGCTAGATCGTCGGGCCAATGTGATCAATGGCTCCATGTCTAGTTGGCAGCCGGTATCAAGCGGAGTGCCCCAGGGGTCGGACCTGGGGCTGGTTTTGTTAAATTCCATTATTAATGATCTGGAGGATGGCGTGGACTGCACCCTCAGCAAGTTTTCAGATGACACTAAACTGGGAGGAGTGGTAGATAGGTTGGAGGGTAGGGCTAGGATACAAAGGGACCCAGACAAATTAGAGGATTGGGCCAAAAGAAAGCTGAGGTTCAACATGCGCTGCTACAGTTCCATGCACTGAGGTTCCATACACTGCTACAGACTAGAGACTGAGTGGCTAGGCAGCAGTTCTGCAGAAAAGGACCTAGGGTGAGAAGCTGGATATGAGTCAACAGTGTGCCCTTGTTGCCAAGAAGGCTAATGACATTTTGGGCTGTATAAGTAGGAGCATTGCCAGCAGATTAAGGGACGTGATCATTCCTGCTATTCGGCACTGATGAGGACTCATCTGGAGTACTGTGTCCAGTACTGTGTCCAGTTTTGGGCCCCACACTACAAGAAGGATGTGGACAAATTGGAAAGAGTCCAGCGGAGGGCAACAAAAATGATTAGGGAGCTGGAGCACATGAGGAGAGGCTGAGGGAACAGGGATTATTTAGTCTGCAGAAGAGAAGAATGAGGGGAGGTTTGATAGCTGCTTTCAACTACCTGAAATGGTCTCAAGTTGCAGCGGGGGAGGTTTAGGTTGGATATTAGGAAAAACTTTTTCACTAGGAGAGTGGTGAAGCACTGGAATGGGTTACCTAGGGAGGTGGTGGAATCTCCTTCCTTAGAGGTTTTTAAGGCCCGGCTTGACAAAGCCCTGGCTGGGGTGATTTAGTTGGGGAGTGGTCCTGCTTTGAGCAGGGGGTTGGACTAGATGACCTTGTGAGGTCCCTTCCAACCCTGATATTCTGTGATTCTATGATCTCTCAAAACTCTGGGACTGGGCAACAAAATGGCAGATGAAATTCAGTGTTGATAAATGCAAAGTAATGCACATTGGAAAACCTAATCCCAACTATACATATAAAATGATGGGGTCTAAATTAGCTGTTACCACTCAAGAAAGAGATCTTGGAGTCATTGTGGATAGTTTTCTGAAAATATCCATTTAATGTACAGTGGCAGTCAAAAAGGCTAAAAGTGTTGGGAATCATTAAGAAATAAATAATAAGACATAAAATATCATATTGTGTCTATAAATCCATGGTACGCCCGTCTCTTGAATACTGCGTGCAGATGTGATTGTGCCATCTCAAAAAAGATGTATTGGAATTGGAAAAGGTTCAGAAAAGGACAACAAAAATGATTAGGGGTATGGAATAGCGTCCATATGAGGAGTGACTAAGACTGGGACTTTTCAGCTTGGAAAAGAGACGGAGGGGGGTGGACTATGACAAGTCTATAAAATCATGTTTGGTGTTGAGAAAATAAACAAGGAATTGTTATTTACTCCCTTCTCATAATACAAGAACTAAGGGGGTCACCAAATGAAATTAATAGGCAGCAGGTTTAAAACAAAAGGAAGCATTTCTTCACACAATGCACAGTCAATTTATGGAACCCCTTGCCAGAGAATGTTGTGAAGGCCAAGACTATAACAGGGTTCTAAAAATAGCTAGATAAATTCGTGTAGGACAGGTCCATCAATGGCTATTAGCCAGGATGAGCAAAGATGGTATCCCTAACCTCGATTTGCCAGAAACTGGGCGTAGATGACAGGGCATGGATTACTTGTTCATAACTTGTTCTATTCATTCCCTCTGAAGTACCTGGCATTGGCCACTGTGAGAAGACAGGATTCTAGGCTAGATGGACCTTTAGTCTGACCCAGTATGGGTGGTGTTATGCCTTTATTCTATCAGAGCCTTGGCTTGTTCAGTGAAAGGAATCCTAGAAGAGAATTGCAAGGTAACAAACTGGTTATCCCTGGATTCTTTTTAGGCATTGAAGTCTGGAAATTGTCAAGTCTGTGGATGTTGCCTTCGTGTGGTGGGAGCACATGCTTTTGAATTTTGAGTTGGTTGGGATAATTATCCAGTATTGGTGATTTGAGTGCATAAAATTAGTTTTAAAAGATAAAGATTTTTGTCACTTACCAATCCCGAAAGTCTGTACATAGTTGTTAATTTTTCTGATGCTGTTGCTTAATGTTACCTATATGAGTTTTCATTTCATAAGAGATGTTGCTATGGAAATTTCATTTGACAAACTGAAGCTTGAGAGAGGCATCCATAATCCTTTCTTGTTGGTTGCTTTTTGTCAAAGGAGGGCTCAGTATCTAAGTTCCCTCTATAGCCTGCTGTGTGGCCACGCAGCTTACAGAGTTGTGCAGGCGCGCAGCCATGGGCCTGGGGAGACGAGAGGTAGCTGGGGAGGGGAGCATTTTGGGGCGTGCAGGGCTGCTGTGGGGAGAGGCGCCTATCCCCCATCCCAAGGAGCTGCTGCCAGTGGTAGAGTGGGCTGGGGGGGGAGTCCTCTGGGCCCAGCCCCAGAGCAGCCTGCACCCCAAACTCCTCAGCTCCGGCCCCACACCAGAACCCTCACCGCCCATCTGGAGCCCTCAGCCCTGCACCCCAACCCTCTGCCCCAGCCCCGAGTCCCCCACACACACTTTGAATCCCTCAGCTCTGGCCCCATCCCAGAGCCCTCACTCCCCACACCTCAACCCTCCACCCCAGTGCTGAGCTGCCTCCCACACTCTGAACCCCTTGGACTCCCCCCCCCCCCCCCCCCGTCATACGTCACCTCAATATTGGTGCACATAAAATTCATTCCTCTCATGGATATAAATACTAGAGGGAACATTGCTCAATATGCTAGTCTTGAATGGTAACAGAGATGGAGAAACACTGTTCAGGTTAAAATTCTATTTAAAAAAACCGCGACCTCTCTCCCCAAAATCAAACATATAAAACTGTTGCACTGTGAAATGAAAATCCAGCTTGCAAGAGTATGCGTAACTTTTCCATTGACCCATGGGTCACATCTACCAAGTGCTGAATGGAACTTTCTCTAGGCTTCCTTCTGTCCATCAAGCTGAATGTTTTCATATGAAACTTAACCAACATTAACTCCTTCCTGACCTTTTACCAAGGTGAAACTTTCAAAGGATGGCTATCGCTCACATTCTTCCTAGGTTTATTTGTCATCCTACCTGCCAGGGTCAGTGAGGATTGGTTTCTCTGGCTTCTGTGGGAGTTCTGTAGTGGGGAATGTGATAAACAGTTCAAAATGAATATTTAGACAATTTAGTTAAATACAGTCATAAGTTATACGATGAAACAAATTACTATTATGTTTGTTCTTTCTAGGATATATTTATGTTTATAACAAGGCAACTGAAAGGATTAGAAGATACAAAAAGCCCACAGTTCAATAGATATTTTTATTTACTTGAGGTAAGCTAAAATTATTACTATTTCTTATTACTTTTCCAATTTCTTGTAATAACTACTGTACCCTTTTCTTTCCCCCACAACATAGAATATTGCTTGGGTCAAATCTTATAATATATGCTTTGAGCTAGAAGACAGCAATGAAATTTTCACACAGTTGTACAGAACGCTGTTTTCCGTAATAAAGTAAGTATATTCTGATTGATGTAGTTTTAATTGTATATTTCAGGAAAACTATTCTAATTTAAATATTGAATCTGTATATATTCTGCTTGCTTATTAAAGCGGTTAGTCTGGATATTGTAGTAATCAAAGCTTAACATTTCTGTTTTAAGAATTCAGTTTATTGTACTTATGCTGCTGCCTAGGATTAAAAAAGTATATGTTCTGCCTCGTTTTTCAGATAATACTTTGTGGGAGGATTCAGTTATCCACCTCCACTTTCCAAAAATTTTGGTGATATCAGAATGTATTAGTGTTTGGAGAACAACTATTAAATATAAAAAAGCTTTACAAATTTAGTTGTGTGTTTTATTTAGATATTATCTTAGGTCAGAAAGTGTGGGAAATATTTCTGACATAGTGTATGAGAGAGTAAAAAATGAGAGCTCACTCTGGCTCTTCTCTTTTGGGTTTTGTTAGTATAATATCCTTAAAACAAATGAAACTGAAACAAACTTCCTAAATTTATTAACCGCTTCTTTAGGAAACGCTCCTTTAAAAAAAGGCACCTTTTTTGCGTTCACTGCCTATTTGTTTGTATTCATCTTATCTGATGAAACTCTTATCTCAAAGAAAATGTTTTAAAAATGGTGTAGAGAATAGATTAAATGCATTTAGTCCCTACTTTGGAAGTACATATTCTCATATCACATCTCTAGTAATGACCTAGACTTGGTCATTCTGTGTTTTTCTGTTCTTTATTTTAGTACAGTACCTTGCTTTTCTGGTCAATGGTCACTTGTGTAGACTCTTTTACTGTTAATGAGAATTTACTGTTTGCACTGAGTTGACAGTATTATTTATGCCTTTCACTTTCCCAAATTTGAGTTTTGTGGTTAGATAGGATCTGTTAGTTTACATCAGTAGTCTGAACACTAATTTAAGTAAATCAAACACGTTTTACCTGAACTTTTCCCTTGCTTATTTTTGTGCCACCGGTACGTGTGCATTTCTTAACATTTTTGTTTGATTTGTTCCATACTTTTTATAATATTTATTTAGAATTTCAAGCTGAACATTGAACTAATGACATCACAGTTATGAGACTTTCATATTGTAACACTGGAAGAATTTTTGTTATAAAGAAAGTTCATATTGTGAGGATGGAGAGAATTTTTATCTCTGCAAATGTACAGTTTTTTTCTTGTATAGAGTAGTACATGGAGAGAGAATAGAGAATACAAGAAACATTATAATGAAAACTTGCATATAGAGCCTCCTAATTAGATTTCTCAGAATGAATTTATGCTCTACCTTTTTTAAAAAAGTATTGTTTCTGGCATTATCTTGTGATTAGAGGTAGTACTTTATGTTGTAATATAGTACATATGTTTGTATATGCTAAGAAATTCTACCTTTAATTTCAGCAATGGTCATAATCAAAAAGTACACATGCACATGGTGGATTTGATGAGCTCTATCGTTTGTGAAGGAGATACTGTCTCTCAGGAGCTTTTGGATACAGTTTTAGTTAATCTAGTGCCAGCACATAAGGTAAGCCTTAATAGCTGTTGAATTTTATGGCTCGGTCATGTTGAAACTTGATCCAATTCACAGGGCAAATTGTGAGATGAATTAATCCACTAAATTTGCTTGGTCTAGCCTTCATGACTCAATTTTATGTAAAACTTAGTGACATTTCATTGCTTTCTTTGGGTTGTCATGAAGTGAAAATGTTCCGTCTTAGTTTTTAACAGTAGCTTAATGTTGTAAATATTTTTCTTTGTAAACTTTATTTGCATTGTGACTTGTCTGAAAGTTAATTGTTTGTGACATCTTTATTTAAGTGGTATGTGGGTAGTAAGAACCTAGCATAATTGTATTGTTTCCTTTGAGACCTAGGTTGATACTGTTAGTTTTATTTGTAATCATGTTTTTGATTTTATAATTGTATATGTGTGAACAGGCCCAAGTACCATACTTTTATAAATTGTTGGAGGAGGGGAAGGGAGGCAAAATTAATCTAATTCATGATTTTTGTTTTTGAATTGACAAGTTTCAGTAACTTAAGTGCATCATAATGTATTCTCAACATTGTGACATTAATAAAAACGTTAGTGGTGGAACATGAAGTACTAAAAGGATCGATGCTTTACTTTGATAGCTTACATGCAATTATTACTAGGCAAACCGGGAAATGACTGTTTTAGATTTTTATTTTTGGTATACATCAGAGATCTCAAACTCAAATCATCACGAGGACCACATGAGAACTAGTAAATTGGCCCAAGGGCCGCATCACTGAAACCTTTTCATCCAATGATACAGAAGTATAGTAAAAAATGAAGAGTAATATAGTATTCTATTAAAAGTCAATGTATTAACTTTTTAAAAACTGTAATGCAAAGAGGGGTTTTAATCAAATATAAACACTCAGTAATATTTGGAGCTTGGCTGCCAGTGGAGTTGGCACCTATGGCGGGCCGCAGGAAATAACTCCGCGGGCCGCACGTGGCCCGTGGGCCACGTGTTTGAGACCCCTCGTATACATTATTACCCTTGAATTTTTAAAAAAAGAAGGAAAGCCTGATTTGTTTTGAGGTATAAACAAAGGCGGGATATTATCTTGTGGAACTTTGGATACAAGATGTAACATAGATAAGATGATGCAAAGTTATATAAGTTACAAAATTCAGTTATCTCCATGTAAGATAGTTTTGGAAATGTGACTACTTAAATTTTGGACAGCTTTGGATGTACTTAGTGGAGAACAGAGTCTTTTGAAACTAAACTATATATTCGAGAAAAGAGGCCTCAATGTTTTTTAAATGTTGCACTGCACTGCTACGGACAGGCTACAGTAAGTGGATTCGTGAATAATTTTGATTGTCACTTCCGAGTGCTGCCTGGGTTTTTTTTAAGTGATTTTATTTTTTTTATGGGTAAATTGATTTCAGCAATTTCAGAACAGTATGTAAGAGAGCGTGGTTCACTGGAAGGAATGCAGTCAGACTTTTGAAGAGGTGCTCTTTGACAGAATAAAGCAAGGTAGTACAATGTTCTGTACACCTCACCTATATGTAGTCAACATAGAAAATTAATTAATAGGAGCAGGATTTCATTTTCTTCATCATCATCATCATGGCAAACCTCAAAGGGACATGGCCCCCTTGCAGACTGAGCGCTACCAGGATTAATGAGAAGCAGAGTTTAAGCAGGTGAAAAGCTTCTGTTTTTTATTGACAGTCTTACTATTCAAGGCATATAGAGAGGACCTAAGTTGTTGTATCAGTCTTTTTTTGACTGAAAACATTCAAATTGCATTCTTAGACCCAGCTATATTGTATGTAATTTGAGTGATACCAGTACTTATCTGAGACAAAAAAATCAGCCCCAAAATTTCTGGGTACAATTCAGATTTACTAGAGGAGACGCCAGGTTATGAAAAATGTAAAAGCAAGACTACAGACTTTGTTTCTTCAGTTTGGAATTTTTCTTTTTTGAGCATCTTTTATTTGGTGTTTTGTGCCACATTCATCTTTAGACTTTACAAATTATTCTCTGTCATTTTGTGTAAAGTTTTTCCTACCTCTTTAGTGAGAGATGGTTCAATATGTTTCTCTGAAAGTTCTAAAGTTTTATTGAATAAAGGTACAGTAGTTTGACGACTCTTTTTATAGAATAAAAGTTAAAATATTCAGGCAAGATTGGATGTAGTATTGAGCACTGCGCGGGCAGGTTTGAATAGTAGGATCTCAGATGGGCATTTTGGAAGTTTATAGTGGATAAAAATAAGGTATTGGCAGGAAAACCCCCGAATTGTGTAATGCTTCGACTCTGGCTTTTCTTCCTCTTCTTGCTAATAAAAGGTGGCCTTTTTAATTACACTGTTAATTATATACAGGGTTTCTGTGTTTTGGGATTTATTAATTTTGTTTTTTGAGGTTTATTTTATCAAATTTTCAGTAGTAGGAATCCAAAAATTGTTGGGGTTTTCTCTTTGTATAGCCAGTAGTGAGTAATGCATATAATACACATTACTCATTACAAGGGTATATACTGTAATGAGTAATCTCTTCATATTGTTCTGAAGTGCGCTTTAATATTTTTTTAACATTTCAAACAGCATCCCATTAAAGTGCACTAACAAACACTTAAATATGCACCAGCAGGGTCTACCTGGACCAAAAAATACATAATATGATAATACGCTTTTTGAAATCACACCCGTGTATTCTTCATTAGTACTCTATATAGACGAGTGTTTAGATACAAGTAACCATTTCTGCTTTTTTTTCTGATTTTAGTGGATTAAACACTGATTTAATTTTTTTGTGTTGTGGGTGTTTATGGTTAAAACCACAAATCAGAAGCCCTAAAAACATGCTCGCTAATTGCTGCAATTATTTGCATAAGTAATGTTCTGTGACTTGTATGTATGTAATCTAAGTCTGTTGTGATCTATATCTGCTAAATACAGGTCTATATTTTACATTTGGCTATTCAGCCACTATTCTGAAATTTTTTTACATGGATTTTAGGCTTCATAGTCAATACAAGTGATGTATTTCTATTTCAACACAAAAGCTTAGTTAAGGTGAAGCCTGTGATTGAAGGCGCATATCAGTGGTTTAAATGTATATTACTTTACAAAAACGTTAGTTGGTTTTTTTTAAAAAAAAAGCAAAATTCCTCAAATGATAGAAAATCAAGAAATGCAAACTTGAGGTTGCATTATTCCAAAAAGCCCACCTCCCTCCATGAGAGGTTAAGGGTACCTACCTCCCATATACCTCCAGCAGAAATCAAAAGGAGAATTAGGCCTTGTCTACACCGCAGGGTAGGTCGATGTAAGTTACGCAGTTTATGTAACTTAAGTCGACGTAGTTTACATTGAATTACTGCAGTGTCTACACTGCGCTATGTCATCGGGAGGCGCTCTCCCGTCGACATAGCTTCTGCCTCTCAATGAGGTAGAGCACTGAAGGCAAAAGGAGAGTGCTCTCCCATCAGCGTAGTCAACTAAATCAACGCCACTGCATTGATTGCAGCAGTGCTGATTTAGCCTGCAGTGAAGACAATCCCTTAGAACGGGGCAGTTTGTGGCTCTTCAGGAACAGTGGGAGGAGCCAGAGGCTTAGTGCTTGGGGCCAGGATCAATGTAACTAGGCTATTGAATACTCCGCAGTGTTTTCTTCCTCATCTTTAAGTGAGAGTGATGTTCTTCCCTGCCAATTCTACTCAGAGTACTACATTTTTTGGGGTGCAAACAAGGTGATCATCTGTGCCTCCCCCAAATTGCCCCTTCCTTCAGTGTGGGATGGGGAATTGTAGAATGCTGCTCTTCTCTCCTCTTGTATTCTTGCTAAAGGTGTTGGAGGGGAAGCAGATGGTTTCTCTCATCTCTCTTCTCCCATCCCTTGTGAGCGGGTCCCTATAACATTGCATATACGTTTTTCCCCCCCACATAAGTATGGTTAGAATATCTGCTCCTTACAATTCACAGCTCTCTCTTTCTATTGGGAGGAAGTTAGCTCCCCACTGCTACAGATGGTTTACAGGGCTGACCCCACCTTTCTATGTGTTTTAGGGTGTGCAGCAGTCCCTCACTTCTCTTCAGGCAGATATGCTTGTCCCTGCTGATATAGGAGTCTACCTGGGCAGGGCTTTTGCCTGCCATCAGAAATTAAAAAGAGTTAGTCATGGGCCACAGAATATATATTAAAAAAACAACCCCACAACCCTCTTCTCCTACATATGCACATAGCGTACACTCTTACCATTTCCTTTAAAGACTTAGAATTGGACATTTAATCAGCTTGACTATAGATTTTTTTTTTCCAAGAGGGTCAGTTAAAAAAAAAAAAAAGTACGATCACACTTTATTTTTTTGTTTTGTTTAGTTTTTTTGTTCTAGTCTGTCATTAGCTAGGAGGAACTACAAGTGGTGGCATTTTGGTGGAGATGCTTCTCTAGCGAATGCTCCTCTCCTCTTCCTTCCTTGGCGCCGGCCGTACATAAATGCCAGGGTGGGCGCCATGGCGCCTGCGGGCACCGTGTTGGGGAACGCGAACCACCAAAAAAGAAAATCAGCCTTCTGCTGGTGGCATCTGACTCAGATGATGAAAATGAACATGCGTCGGTCTTCACTGCTTTGGATTTTTACCGAACAGAACCCATCATCAGCATGGACGCATATCCTCTGGAATGGGGGTTGAAGCATGAAGGGACATATGAATCTTTAGCACATCTGTCATGTAAATATCTTGTGACTTCAGCTTCCACAGTGCCATGCAAACACTTGTTCTCACTTTCAGGTGATATTGTGAACAAGAAGTGGGCAGCATTATCTCCTGCAAATGTAGACAATCTTGTTTTACTGAGCAATTGGCTGAACAAGAAATAGGACTGAGTGGACTTGTAGGCTCTAAAGTTTTGCATTGTTTTGTTTTTGAGTGTAGTTATGTAACAAAAAGAAATCTACATTTATAAGTTGCACTTTCACGTTAGAGATTGCACTATAGTACTTGTATGAGATAAATTGAAAAATACTGTTTCTTTTATTATTTTTACAGTAAAAATATTTGTAATAAAAATAATATAAAATGAGCATGTACACTTTGTATTCTGTGTTGTAATTGAAATCAATAGATGTGAAAATGTACAAAAACATCCAAAAATATTTAATACATTTCAATTGGTATTCTATTATTTAATCGTGTGATTAAAACTGCGATTAATAGCGATTAATTTTTTTGAGTTAATCGCAGTAGTTAACTGCAATTAATCAACAGCCCTAGAAATAAGGCATACATTTTTAACAGTAAAATGAAAATAAGAAAGAAAAACTTGTAGCACCTTAGAGACTAACAAATTTATTTCAGCATAAGCTTTCGTGGGTTAGTACCCACTTCATCGGATGCGTGGAATGAAATTATTCTTCAGACAGATATATATACAGTCAGAGAAACATGATGGTCCAGGTGTATAGACCAATCTTAAGAGGCTAATTAGTTGAGAGGAAACATGACAGCAGGGGAAGAAAAAGCTTTTGAAGTGATAAACAAGATGGTCACACAGGTGTGAATGAGGATCGTTAACTTAAGGGAAATAGATTCAATTAACATAATGGCCGAGCCATTCCAAATCACGATTTAATCCGGAGGCAACGCAATCTAGTTTGCATATCAATTCGAGTTCAATAGTTTCTCTTTGAAGTCTGCTTTTGGAGTTAATCTGTCGCAACACTGCTATCCTCAAGTCTGTCACTGAGTGATCAGGGAGGTTGAAGTGTTCACCTACTGGTTTTTGAATGTTATGATTCCTGATGTCAGATTTATGTCCATTTATTCTTTTGCGTAGAGACTGTCCGGTTTGGCCAATGTACATGGCAGAGGGGCATTGCTGGCACATGATGGCATATATCACATTGGTAGATGTGCAGGTGAATGAGCCCCTGATGGCGTGGCGGATGTGATTAGGCCCTGTGATGGTATCACTTGAATCGATATGTTGACAGAGTTGGCATCGGGCTTTGTTGCAAGGATAGGTTCCTGGGTTGGTGTTTTTGTTGTATGGTGTGTGGTTGCTGGTGAGTAATTGCTTCAGGTTGGGGGGGCTGTCTGTAAGCAAGGATTGGTCTGTCGCCCAAGATCTGTGAGAGCGAGGGATCATCTTTTAGGATAGGTTGTAGATCTTTGATGATGCGCTGGAGAGGTTTTAGTTGGGGGCTAAAGGTGACGGCTAGTGGTGTTCTGTTATTTTCTTTTTTGGGCCTGTCTTGTAGTAGGTGACTCCTGGGTACTCTTTTGGCCCTGTCGATCTGTTTTTTCACTTCAGCAGGTGGGTATTGTAGTTGTAAGAATGCTTGATAGAGATCTTGTAGGTGTTTGTCTCTGTCTGAGGGATTGGAGCAAATGCGGTTGTATCTTAGAGCTTGGCTGTAAACAATGGATCGTGTGGTGTGTCCAGGATGGAAGCTGGAAGCATGTAGGTAAGTATAGCGGTCAGTAGGTTTCCGGTATAGGGTGGTGTTATTGTTACCATCACTTATTAGCACAGTGGTGTCTAGGAAATGGACCGCTTGTGTGGACTGGTCTAGGCTGAGGTTGATGGTGGGATGGAAATTGTTGAAATCATGGTGGAATTCCTCAAGGGCTTCTTTTCCATGGGTCCAAATGATGAAGATATCATCAATGTAGCGCAAGTAGAGTAGGGGTGTTAGGCGACGAGAGCTGAGGAAGCGTTGTTCTAAGTCAGCCATAAAAATGTTGGCATACTGTAGGGCCATACGGGTGCCCATAGCAGTGCCACTGACTTGAAGGTAAATATTGTCCCCAAATGTGAAATAGTTGTGGGTGAGGACAAAATCACAAAGTTCGGCTACCAGGTTAGCCGTGGTAGTATCGGGGATACTGTTCCTGACAGCTTGTAGTCCATCATTGTGTGGAATGTTAGTGTAGAGGGCTTCTACATCCATAGTGGCCAGGATGGTGTTGTCTGGAAGATCACCGATGGATTGTAGTTTCCTCCGGAAGTCAGTGGTGTCGCGAAGATAGCTGGGAGTGCTGGTAGCATAGGGCCTGAGGAGAGAGTCTACATAGCCAGACAATCCTGCTGTTAGAGTGCCAATGCCTGAGATGATGGGGCGTCCAGGATTACCAGGTTTATGGATCTTGGGTAGCAGATAGAATGTCCCTGGTCGGGGTTCTAGGCACGTGTCAGTACAAATTTGTTCTTGTGCTTTTCCAGGGAGTTTCTGGAGAAGATGGTGCAGTTTCTTTTGGTACTCCTCAGTAGGGTCAGAGGATAAAGGCCTGTAGAATGTGGAGTTACAGAGCTGCCTGACAGCTTCTTGTTCATATTCCAACTTATTCATGATGACGACAGCTCCTCCTTTGTCAGCCTTTTTGATTATGATGTTAGGGTTGTCCCTGAGGCTGTTAATGGCATTGTGTTCTGCACGGCTGAGGTTATGGGGCAAGTGATATATGCCATCATGTGCCAGCAATGCCCCTCTGCCATGTACATTGGCCAAACCGGACAGTCTCTACACAAAAGAATAAATGGACATAAATCTGACATCAGGAATCATAACCTTCAAAAACCAGTAGGTGAACACTTCAACCTCCCTGATCACTCAATGACAGATTTGAGGATAGCAGTGTTGCGACAGATTAACTCCAAAAGCAGACTTCAAAGAGAAACTATTGAACTCGAATTGATATGCAAACTAGATTGCGTTGCCTCCGGATTAAATCGTGATTTGGAATGGCTCGGCCATTATGTTAATTGAATCTATTTCCCTTAAGTTAACGATCCTCATTCACACCTGTGTGACCATCTTGTTTATCACTTCAAAAGCTTTTTCTTCCCCTGCTGTCATGTTTCCTCTCAACTAATTAGCCTCTTAAGATTGGTCTATACACCTGGACCATCATGTTTCTCTGACTGTATATATATCTGTCTGAAGAATAATTTCATTCCACGCATCCGATGAAGTGGGTACTAACCCATGAAAGCTTATGCTGAAATAAATTTGTTAGTCTCTAAGGTGCTACAAGTTTTTCTTTCTTATTTTCATTTTGCTGACACAGACTAACACGGCTACTACACTTAAACCTATTTTTAACAGTGAAATTAATTAACCATTGGGACAATTTACGAAGGGTGGTGGTGGATTCTTGATTACTGGCAAATTCAAAATCAAGACTGGTGGTCTTTCTAAAAGATATGCTCTAGTTCAAACAGGAATTAATTCAGAGAAAGTCTTTGGCCTGTGTTGTGCAGGAGGCCAGACTAGATGATCACAATGGTCCCTTCTGGCCTTATAAAATATGAATGTTTGATGCCAGTAGAGCAGCTGCCCGCATGCAGTTCAGGCATAGGGATGGAAACTGATAATGTTGTCCAAGTACTTCCTGCAATTTTCACACTGAATGTTTTCCTCACTTTGCAGGTTAGCTGTGTACTCCATCCGCTTGCACTTCCTTCCTTCCTATGATCTAGCTAATCTCCTTCTAACATCCCATTGAAATTTATTTATTTATTTATTTATTTAAATCCTAAGTAAGAGCTAGCATGACATTTGACACATCATGCTGGTTTGCTCTGCTTGTATGTTATACATTCCCGACCCCTTTGTCTTGTCTGTTTGGATTATGAACTCATCCGGACGGGTTATGACTTATTACATGTTTGTATAGTACTTAGCACAATATGTCCTTGTGGCCCGGTTCTTGGTTGACGCATAGGCACTGTAAATGACTGGGCCACCCTATGTGCCTTCTTGTGGCCAGGTGTGGCATTGGGGTTATGCCTTGTTTTTCCCAACTGGTCGCCAACAAATGTGCTTGAAGATGCATAAAAGAAAAACAAACAGAGAATTTGAAATAAGTATTAAATAAGGCTTTCATTTTAAAAACATCCTTTGTTCCCTTTCCCTTTATCTGGAAAAAGCTTTTAGAAGGAAAAAAACTACCTCTTTTGACAACACCCCCTTTTTGATAGTTGTATCATTTTTGGGGAAAAGAGAAGTTATTTGAGTTGAGCTGGAGCTGTTTCTGTTTAAGTATGATACCGTTTCTTCAGAAGACAAAAGACAAATACAGGCAAAAGTGGAGAGAAAAGAATACCAAAGTTAGAAAATTCAGCTTCTATCTTGGTTGTGGACTTTGACTTGCAGCCTCACTGCTGGAAAAACCCAGGCTTAGCACATGGTCTTATCAATCTGAGACCTGGCAAACTTGTACCTGCCTTGGGCTGTTGAGGACAATGGCTAGGGTGTCAACCAAAAGCACTGATTCACAGCACTGTTTCAAAATAGGCAGTCATGGCTACTTAAGCCAAACTCTTGTTTAAACAGAAGGCAAAAGAGGAGAGAGAGAGGGGAAAGAAAAGAAATAAGTTGAAGGAAAAGGACACTGGGTGAGAGGAGTGAAGTCTCACCTACCAAATGGTGTTCAGGATTTAGCTCATGGAGGGATTCCTCTCTGGCCCACTCTGGTGAAGACATCTCTTGGGATTAGGACTAGAGTCCCTTCCTCGCAACAGTGTGCATCTCATCTCGTTGCACACAGGAGCACGACCAGGGACAGCTGCTGGTGAGCCTGGTGCCTTCCCCGGTGGGTGGGCCTGGGCGCGGTACAGCCACGCTGGAGGAGCTGCCAGCATGAGGTGCTGGCTCCCGCGAGTGGTGGCCCAACATGCTGCTTCTTTTGCCACTGAGATTCCCTGCAGCTGCGTGGATATCCACATCCACAGATATAAATTTTGTATCCACTCAGGCCTCTAACCATGATGCTAAAGCTTCTGCAGAAGTTGTTGGCAGACAGATGCTTTTTCTGTTAAAAACCCCAAAAGGGAATGTTGAGTGGAATAGTCAGTCCTCTAATTGTTCACTGAGGGTATGTTTGCACTGCAATTAAACACCTGTGACTGACCCATATCAACTGACTTGGGCTCACAGAGCTCGGGCTATGAGGGAGTTTACTTGCAGTGTAGATGTTTGGGTTTCGGCTGGAGCCCAGGCTCTAGGATCCTCCCTTCTTGTGGTGTCCCACAGCTTGGGCTCTAGCCCAAGCCCGAATGTCTAAACTGCAGTTAAACACACCGGTGGCCTGAGCCCAGTGAGCCTGAGTCAGATGAGAGAGGCCAGCTTCGGGTGTTTAATTTCAGTGTAGTCATATCTCAATAGGCCTAATTTCCATCACACCAATTTTGGTTCATTGATTTGTGGTCATCTGCTTTTCTTGTTTACCAGTCATAATTTTAACACAATCCATGAGTGGTATCAGTAAAACCCTTTCTATTTAAGTTAACTGGCAGTCTCCTCCTTTCATCTGTTCTTAAACAATTTTATATAACAGGCCATTGTGACAGTTTATGAACTAACTTTCACTTTTTACAGTTTTTAGAATTAGAATAAATTTGTAGGCTCAGATATCTCAACAGACCCTTACCACAAGACCCATGTTCAGAACTCCAAAACGTAAGAATCCAAAACAAAAGTCTCCGTCTGGTCAGGCCAGTCTTCAGGTAGCTGGTCAGAGATGACTGCCCCATGCTAGCTGTGGATCTTCCAGTCTCCATCCCCACCTCCAGCCAGGTACCTCTTACTGTTTAAATAAGGCAGTCTTAAGGGGAGCAGGGAGTCTCATTATATCCAGGGTGTGAGCTCCTGGTTAACCCATAAAGGGTAGTACACTCCTTCACAGGCATTATCATAATAAATATAATCAATAAGAGTTTTGGGGCATGTAACATTTTTAAACTAATACTGAAAACTCCGTGTAGAGTCTAAAATTTAGTCTGTTCTTTCTTGCTCTGACACAATCTGTTAGAATCATTGTACAATTGGAATTTAGAGGACGGTTCTGTTGATATGGGAGCCAGAACATAAACCAGGTCTGCCCCATTTCTGGCACTGCAATGCAAAAGCATAATAAAAAATATCCCTTTTCTCAGTCTCAACCGAGTTTTCCATTCCTAGCTGTAGGTAATATTTGTCTCCAGCCAGACTGAGCAGTGGCAGAACCTAAACAATTATACTATATCTTCATTTCCTCAAGTGCTTGCCAGATTATTCTGTCTCCATCAGCAATAACGATGATTACTGGGATCCCATATTGTGGAGCATAAGCACATTTACTTCCAAAAGACAGCAACATTAGCAATTTATTTGAATTCCTAAATTAGCTCTTTGTCAGGAGTTTACTCATAATTAGCCTTTTCCTTGGAGGCACTTTAGCAAGATTTTTTTTTTTTTTTTTTAAATCAGGCAGGCTCTTAAAATGGCTGACAAAAAGACAGGATTATGGAATATTTTAATTTAGAGCTTTGTAAAGATATGGTCACTGTTGGGCACTCAGATGCATATTCAATCCCTGTATCCTTGATTATCAGAGTAAAATTGCAGCCCCTTCCAAAAGTTAGAAACGAAAAGGCCAAAATGAAAATCAGACTATTTTATTTGGAAGAATATTTGATCCAGGTGGGCAGTAAGAGTTAATTTCAGTTATTCACATCTCTCTCTAAACACCCAAAAGTAAAGAAATCCAACTATATTAAAAAGAGAGAGATTAATGCTAGCCCTCCACTTGTCATTAGTAAAAAGAGAAGGTTCTGAATTTGCTCCTGATCATTGGAAGGCAAAGTATTTAGCAGATTATATCTCCCCAACTGTTTTGAACTGTGTTAAAAAGCCAGGTAGTTCATCCTAAGAAGGAGCAAATAAAGCGGTAAATGAAAATTGAGACAGCGAAAATATTTCTGAAAATAATAATTAAAAAAAAAAAAAAGCTTTCGTATTTATGTTCAGTATTTCAAGTGGTCAGAGAAAGTAAGTGGGAATGCCCACATAAGGAGAGAGGACTCCAGAAGTTTGGCTGGCTCCATGTAGAATGTTTTTATTCAAAGGTCAGTACTGATTTTTTCGTGCCAATGAAGAATAGGTTGGTCACTATCCTAGAGAACTTTTTCTCTCCAATAGAGCTACAGATAAGCTATTTTTTAAAAAAAAAGACAAAATTGAGGTATCTTCTGCACCTCTGTAGCTTCTGCAGCATCAACATGATTTGGAAGAGCTATTTTAGAATGGCCCTCACCTATAACTTTCTAGAGAGAGAGCTTTCACCCATCTTATAGAAGACCTACATTGCACCTTTAGCTTTCTTATAGGGAGAGGGAATATGTTAGGATGGTCCCGAAATAATTAGTCAGTTGACCGGTCAAATGGTCAAATATTTTAAACCACTAATTTATCAGAACAGTAACAGGTGACCCCCCCGCCCCCCCCAAAAAGTAAAAGCATTTATGGCAGTGGTCCCAACCTTTCTGTGGCCAAAGGCACATTCATCCCTTCATCAGAGTGTGGCGGGCAGCGACACTTCTCGGTGGCATTTCGGCGGCGATGGTTCTCCGCCGGAAGCGCGCCTCGGCGGCATTTCGGCGGCGATGCTTCTCCGCCGGAAGCGCGCCTCGGCGGCATTTCGGCGGCGATGCTTCTCCGGCAGCTGGTCCTCTCCTCTCCTCTTCCTTCCTTGGCACCGGCCCTGATGGTGGGCGCACATAAATGCTCCGGCGGGCGCCATGGCGCCCGCGGGCACCACGTTGGGGACCACTGATTTATGGTCTCCAGTAGGGTTAGGCTTAGCTTTAGATACTTATGTCTAATTTAAAAAAAATATGTTTAGCTGAGTTATTTTAATTCAGAAAAATGGACTCAGAAGCAGCAGCAGGAGGTGAAATACAGCATGAAGGGAAGGACCTCTGCAGACATGTGATATCACCTCCCTGATTAGCATAGAACATTTCATATCTGCAAGGTTTCCCTCGGGATAGGGATGGGTGGGGGGTTATGAAGGGAATTTTTGTTGAGGGGGAGAAGTGGGAGCTTATTTATATGCATTTAATATGGGTTGTTTGCTTTTTGAGAATGGGGGAAGTGTTAAGGGGGTGAATAGCTGTGATACTTTTGTTTAAGGGAGAGGTTTAATAGCTGTGCATCTGTTTTCTTTGTGTTTAATGACTGAAGCCTCATCTCCTTTCTCCAGTTCCCTTCTGAGTTAATTTCTGTATGGCCTTGGCTACACTTGCAGCTGTATAGCGCTGTGAGTTAAACCCATCTTTGTACAGCTGAGTAGGGAAAGCGCTGCAGTCTGTCCACACTGGCAGCTGCCAGCGCACAGTCGTGGCCACATTTGAGGCATTTGCAGCTGTATTGGGAGCGGTGCATTATGGGCAGCTATCCCAGCGTTCAAGTGGCTGCAACGTGCTTTTCAAATGGGGTGGGTGAGGTGGGGTGTGACAGGGAGTATGTGGGGGGAGAGTGGGTTTTTGGGGTATCCACAGAGTGTCAGCTCATCTCCTAAGTTTACACACTCACACCTCCACTGCCTCTCTTTCAATCACTGAAAGCAATCAGCAGGGGCTGTTTGTTTGTTTTTAAAGAGCAGATAAAAGGCCACTCGGGGAAACGGAGCCCAACCCCTCCCCCTCCCTTCCCCCCACCGCCGCCGCCTCTCTCCAAGCTAACTTTGCTGCCGGCACTCCTAACGGAGCCCCCCTGCCTGCAAACAGTAGCTGTGTTTTGTTTTTTTTTGTAAAGCAGCCCCAGAACGGAGCTCTGAACTCCAACCCGGAAGTGCCGTTTCAAAACAAAGGGAGCTTCCGGAGGTCAGTTAGTGCGTATTGCCCAATTACATTCCAGGAGCAGTCACTACGCAACAGCTGTTATTCCTCTCGGGGAGGTGGAGTACCAGCAGCGCTGTACCTGTGGAGATGCAGTGCTGTAAGTGCCTTGCAAGTGTAGACGGTTAGTGAGGTACAGCGCTGCAGGCAGTTTTATTGTGCTGTAACTCGTGAGTGTAGCCAAGGCCTATGTTTTGCCAGTTTTGTAAGCTCTAGGGCTCAGGGATCATGTCTTTTAACTTGTTTAATGTGCTTTGTGAACCATGATGTAAATTGGTTGTTTGGTATACAAATAAAGATGTATGTACATACAGTATTTGTTCTAGAAGATTCAAGCCAATTGAGATACTTAACTTTCAGTTAGTTCAGGTTTTTCCCAACAGGTAACATTAATGTGTAGTAAAGTCTGTGATAAAGACATTTAAATAGGCTTGCTAAGAGTGGCATCATGATGCAATCAAAAAGGAAGGCCGCTGCTTACATCAGGGATATTTGACCATGTTAAAATAATAGGTGGTCAGTTGACGCTATTTGACCAGTCAGTTTCACAATATCTTCACTTCAGTTTGTCCTGCTCCTGTCAGTCCCTGATTGAATACACTTTGATGGGAATTAAGACCTAATTAGTGGTTCCTGTAGCAACCTTCCCACCTGATAACTTAAAAAGCTTTCAAGGGAAAAGACTTGAAAAGATTTCAAGAGAAATCAAAGTGGGGAAGCTCAAGGAGAATCATAGGACGACCCACAAGTGGCACAACATTCTTAGTGTGTATGTGTATGACAGAGGCATCGTTGAGAGGGGCCAACCGTATGGTCTTTTCTGACCAAGTAGTGGAGGAGAGGTGAAAATAAATTTGTATACATAATTATGTTTTAAAACACCCAGCAATGGGCTAGGTGTCCCACAAAATTGTAAACATCTTTCCTGCTCCCGAGAGAACACATAAATATGTCATGTCATATTTTAACATGACATGACAAGTGATGGTCATAAAGCTGGCAAATAGCTGCTCAATAAGATACACACCTTGATAAAAAATACTACTATTTTTTTTTTAAGTGCTCAGTTTTCAGAAATGTCACTTCTCAGGATATATTTGTCAGGGATTTTGAAAGTAAGCTGATTCCTGAAAATCTAAAGCTCAGTAATATGTTTAAGAATGCAGATCAGGCAGAGTCAGCAATGTTCTTGGTATCTAGTGGCTTTTCTGCATTTTTAGTATGCCGCCTAATCTTTGCACTAGCTTTTGAATTATTAAATCTCTTGGTGGCTTTTGCAACATATAGATTATGAAGTAATTTCTCATGGATAATATTTCACTAAAACTGTAGAGGAAATTGAGAGATGTGATGTGAATAATGCCTTCAGATGTTAGTCCTTAGTGTACTATAAGGTATTGGTTCTCTTTAGTAAAATAGTGTGTGAACAAGATTGTGCAATTTTATCTTTTACTAATATTAAATTATAGAATTGCAGGGACAGCTGTCTCCATTCTACAACATTCCCACTAGTCTTGCATCAATCAATGCAAGAAAAAAGTGCATACAAGTCTTATGTGGAAAAGACATGTTTCAATTTTTCTCTTTCAGCACTTGCAGAAAAAGAACATGGCAAGATTTCTAAGATTTTATGCTCTTGGGACCATGTCTACTTTTCTGCATGGTGTATAGAACAATGGATTTGTGTGGGTCCTCTGGCAGCTACTTAATATAAAGATTAAATAATGTCAAATATCATGGTGTTACAAAAAGTGGAGATAGGTGAGATGATTCTCAGTTAGTGAATATGAGATGCCAAAGAATGTTAAGCATTAGCAAAATACTCTGTAATATGAAAATGTGTCAGGAAAAACAGATTAATGAATAACAAGGTAAAAAGAGCAAACTCTTAATAGAACAAGTAGTCCCTTGCAATAATGAACAATCTGATAGAGAATTTTTTTTTAACTTGATATGAAGATGTAGCTTTTCTTTTCATGTGCAGAGTTTAGTAGTTTTCTTCTTGCGAGTATTCTGTGGTGTTTGTACCAACTAACACCAACGGATGAAAGACATGGGAAAACTTGAAAATTATTCAATAGTTATCCACATATTCCACAGAGTAATAGCTTACATTTTGGTTTTATGAATCTGTTTAAAATCAAGTGGTTTTTGTTTTAGTATGGCGTTCTCTGCTCCCTACATCCTACTTTCTCCTATTTATATCACCTCCTCCCCTGAAGCCACTTAAACTTTTGAATTCCTTGCATCTTGCTTTTGGGTCTAAGCTTTTCTTTAAAACGTATCTTTTGTTATTTCTCTTGCTGCATTTATAGTGCTTTTGGTGCACAGTGTGAAATAGTCATCAAATTTACCAGCGAAAGCACAAAGGAACATTTTTCAAAGGTATTTAGGCACCTAAAGATGCAGATTTGCACCTAGTGGGATTTTCAGAAACTCCTTGGCACCTCGTTACCATTGACTGCCTCCCCTTTTTAGGCCAATAAAGGATTTCATGGGATTGACTGTTAGATACCCTTGCCAACAGTGACAAGCTGTAGTTCATAAAGGAACATACTGTAGAGTTCTGTTGCATTTCATTATAGATGGGGAAGAAATTGGTATAATTACCCACTTTAGAATGTTTGGATCATTCTGCAAAATAACTTTCATAATATTAGAACCATGCATCAGATCATGGAAATTAAGAACGAAAGGCCTTATTAGTGTTAGTCTGGCCAGTTGCTAGAGCATGATCGCTCCCAACAGTACACTTGGGCTACTGCTTTGTGAAGTCTAGTTTTAAATATCAGAGGGGTAGCCATGTTAGTCTGGATCTGTAGAAGCGACAGAGTTCTGTGGTGCCACAGAACTCTTGGTCGCTTCTAGTTTTAAATGTTTCAAGTAGTAGGGTTTCCATCACCTTTTGGGACATTATTTCCAGAGCCTGGTGATCTCACTATCATTTTCCCTTTCTTAACTTCCTTCTGTCACTTAGTTATTCCTGCTTGTACCACCCTAAATAATTTCTCTTCTTGTTTTATAACGTTCAAAAGTTCAGAGTCAGTTAGCACAACCCTATTAGACACTTGCTTTGCCAAACTATACATAGTTAGCTGTTTTTATTTTATCCCATGAGTCATTCCTTCAAGTACTCTAATTTTTGTTGCTTTTTTCCTGAAGTCCCTCTAATTTGTGATGATCATTTTGGGTAAAGGTGTCCAGAGCTTGAACGCAGTGTTCCGTGTTTGTTTTCACTGGACAGAAGCTGTAACTTGCTCCATGATGTGATGTTTCGATGTATGCTGCCCGTAGTCTTGTATTACTACTACTATTTGTAATTGCTGCCACATCATGTTGCAAACTATTATGTAATTTGCTGTCCATTATTACTGCTATGTTTTTTTGGGTGTTAACGGCTTTCCTTGTGTCTTGCTTCCATTAAATACAAGTTTAAAAAATGCAAGTTACTACATCTTTCAAAAAATACTCGTCAAGTTTTTTAATAAATTTGTTTTTGGAAAGTGGAAAATTTATATGATCTGCAATTCTTGAATACAGTTTAAAGTTTCATCCCCATTACTGCTTAAATGAACATTTCTAGAGGAGTGACTTGTCTCTTCATTGTGACATTGGTGAGATAACCCTTTGACAACAGTAGGTGGTTTAAAAAAAAACACAATTTTTTTTAAATGACCCAAATTCTCCTTTAAAAACAAGAGACTTGTGAGTTACTATACTCTTTAATTGTTTTAGAATCTTCAAGAGCATATTCAATCATCATATCTTGACTTCATCTGCTCATTCTGGGTTTTGTTTGCTAACTATGACTTTGTGTCTCCAGTGATTGATTTTGTTCATTGTATGTAGTATATTTCCCCTTGCTGTCTGGGTTCGGGTGCTAAACATGGCTCAGTTTTATGTCCCTATCTCTCAAGGAAAAAAAATGAAGATAGTTGTAGATCAGTTATTGTTTCAAGTCTTTTCCATGATGAGGTTCTATGAAAACATCGACTAGTTATTCAGGGTGAGAATTTTTATTTGCTTTTAGCGGTGACCAGTGTTCCCTCTAATTTTTCCCACGCATGTGCGGAATGAATGTTATGTGAACCAATATGGAGGTGATGTGAGACCCATCACCTTCATATTGGTGCACATAACAAAATGAATGTGGCAGGAGTCGGGCTGTGAGGTTTGGCGTGTAGGAGGGGGCTCAGGGCTGGGGCAGACGTTTGGGGTGTGGGAGGGGGGTGAGGGCTCTGGTGTGTGAGTATGAGGGACTTGGGGTGCAGGCTGCCCCATGGCTACAGCTGGGAGAGAGGACTCCCCTAGTGCTCTCTTCCAGCAGCAGCACCTGGGATGGCGGGGGTGGGGAGGAGGTGTGCCTCTCCACTGCGGCAGCTCTGTGGCTGGCGCTGCGGGATAGGCGCTTCTCCCCTGGCATGCGCAGGTCCTGGGCTGGGTTGGGGCCGGGGGAGGGGCTTCTCTCTCCCAGCCATGGTAGATCTGTCCGCAGTCCTGGGTGATGGTCCGTGGCTTTGAACTCCCCGGGGAGCCCGAAGCCACGGACCATCACCCAGGACTGGGTGAAGCCCTGGGCCTGCGGGCCTAGAGGAGCGCCGGCGAGGGGCCAGAAAGTAGAGCCAGCACTGCTGGGCCGCAGCGCAAGTTAAGGTGAAACGCCAAGCCGGCGGGGCCCCTGCTCAGCGTGGGCCTGGCACCATTATAAACCTGGTTGGGCTGGGTTGGGGGAGGGGCACCTCTCCTTGCTGTGGTGGTAGGTCCAGGGTTGTGGGAGAGGCACATCTCCCCGCCGCAGCCCTGAGCTCCTGCATGGCACTTAATAAGCAGCTGTGCATCTTAGAGAGAACTTAGGCAGTGACTCAAATCTTGAGTCCAATAAATATTCAAAAGAATAATTTTCATAGTCTTCAGATTTTTCCTTTATGTTGACTGATTTAATATTTTTACTTACCAGTGGCTTGCTTTTCTTATGCCATTACAACTAAAAATGTCTTACTTTCTCCCATCCCTCAGATTGGAACCTTCTGGTGAAGTATACTAATTTTTAGGGTTGGAAAGTTTAAGGGTAGAGTGGTATTACAAATGTAAGGATATATTTCTCCCTGTGTGCATTAAAATAGCCATGTAGAAATTAAGCAAACCCTTTTCAGGTAAGTTCCTGTTGTTTCTGATAATGCATGCTGTTTAGGAATAATTTAGAAAACAACATTTAGAGCAGGGATCTCAAACTCAAATGACCACGAGGGCCACATGAAAACTAGTAAATTGGCCGGAGGGCCGCATCACTGAAACCTTTTCATACAATGATACAAAAGTATAGTCAAAAATGAAGAGTAATATAGCATTCTATTAAAAGTCAATGTATTAACTTTTTAAAAACTGTAATGCAAAGAGGGGTTTTAATCAAATATAAACACTCAGTAATGTTTGGAGCTTGGCTGCTAGTGGAGTCGGTGCCTATGGTGGGCCGCAGGAAATAACTCCACGGGCTGCATGTGGCCCGCGGGCCGTGTGTTTGAGACCCCTGATTTAGAGTAAAATGAAGAATATCCTTTCATATGTAGCAATGTTGGTATACTACACAAACTGCCTAGGGAAGTCATGGAATCTCCTTCAGTAGAGGTTTTCAAAAGGAGGCTGGATAGCTGTGTCTTGGATGGTTGAGAAACAGCAAATCCTGTATCTTGTCAGGGGCCTAGACTAGATAACCTTTGCTGTCCCTTCTAACCCAATGGTTCTGTGATGTCTATACAGATCATACTTTACAACTATTTTTTTCTTTTAAATGGAGTATAAAAACAACTGCGTATTATCTTATATAGGGTTCTTTCAGATTAAAAATTATTCAATTTTTTTTCTTATTACAAATAACACTAGATTATTAGAACTGAGCATTTGATTTTTTTACAGTTGAAGTTTTCAGTTTCACATTTGTTTGCTTAACCTTAAAGGGTAATTTTAAAAGAAATTTTCATTGCATTAAAATAGTACTGTAATTGTGGTGTTGCAAATACTGCAGGAGAATGTTTTAATTGGTCTGCTGCTCCTGAAATTATTGAAAAATTACTTTTGCAACAGGGATTGAAAAATTAACATACTAGTCAAAGATTGATACAAGAAATCAGTGGTGGGAAAGGCAGGGGAAGCTCACCAGTGATGTGTTTTATGGGCAATACCATGGTGAGAAACATAACCCAACTTTTAGATTGCAGAAGAGGAAAGTGTGCCAAGATCCCTACCAAAGTGCTTCTTGGAATGTTTGTATTCACCAACCTCTTTTGGTTGTAGAGGGGAAGAAGTGTTTGGTTTTTTTGTTTTCTCTCCCCAGTCATCCAGACTGTAGGCTGTCATCTCTATGCTGTATACCCCTGTAAGAGAGCGAGGCTGTGATCTCTGTGCTATATACCCCTCCCACATAGATACCTTCTACCCTTGCAGCCACCAGGTATCTGCTGTTCTGCATCTCACCAGCTTCCATTTCTGTGGGTCTGTCACATGACTAACTCCAGTGCCAGTATATGTTGTGGCGCACAGCTTTCCCCAAGCAGCAAAAGAGCCATGAGGAACAGCAGCAGATGCAGTTACTTTGGCTGTTGGTTTAAAGATCAGGAAGACTGGCCACACTGTTTCCATATACTTTGAGTCATATTTGGAAGCTTATCTTCACAACCATAATGGCGATTCACTTAATTTTTAAAATATTAAATTTTAGATTCTGTGAGAATTGATTGTTCATGCTCCTGAATTTCTCTGGGAAAATGCCCCATTCACCACTGTCTATTAGGTGAATTAAGTTTCCAAGCTCTGTTTTACAAAACCTAAATTTTGGACTAACTTTAATCTGACAGCATCCCTTTAATTACTGAGGGATTCAAGGGCATTTATTATTTTAGTACATGTTAATTTCAAGATTCTTAAATTCTATATTTAAGACGTGTGGATCAAAGTTTGCTATTTGTGTTTTTCAGAATTTAAACAAGCAAGCATATGACTTGGCAAAGGCTTTACTAAAGAGGACAGCTCAAGCTATTGAACCGTACATTACTAACGTAAGTCAAGATTTGCAACTGATTAAACACACGGTGAAAATAAACTTTTAAAAATGAGTAATTTACTGGTAGTTATTAATTTTGTTGTAGGTTAGGTAATTTTTAAGATTAATGATTTGGGACTGTTATCTGGTGGAGAAGATCTGCTGTATTAAAAATACCATATCATATTGCCCTTAAAATCCAGTACTCAATTGTTTAGAAATTACCAAAGCCATTACCAAATTTGAGGTACACTGTTAAAATTTCCTGACACAGTTGCGAAACCAAACCGTGCTTTTATTATTTTTATCATTTTATATTAGGATAGCACCTAGAGGTCCCATTCATGTTAGTTGCATTGTTAGGCTCTATACATATACGTAGTGAGACACAGTCCCTGTCAGAAAAAGCTAACAATCTAAATAGACAAGACAGAATGGGAGGGGAAATAGAGGCCCAGAGAGATGAAGTAACATGCCCAAGGTGGCACAGCAGATCAGTGGCAGAGCTTGGAAGAGAACCGAGGCCTCCGACTTCCAGTCTAGTGTCTTGCCCATGAGATTACGTTGCGTTGTTGGACAGGTGTTCTATCATACTGTGGGACTTAATTGCGAGTTGGTGTAGACAGGACCTAATACCAGTAACTAGGGAGTTGATGTTCTATGACTTCTACACTGTTGCTTTTAGGTTCAGTGTTCTAAAATGGAAATCAAAGGAAGTTTTTTTGTTTTGTTTTTGTGTGTGTGTGTGTGTGTGTGTGTGTGTATGAATGGAATGAAAGTTGTTTTTTACAGTGATCTGGTGTCAGGGGCTTATCCCCTTCAAACAAGGGGTGGTGGTAATTAACATAAGATAAGGGGGAAATAACAAAACCTAAACACACTAGCATTGATATGTAGTCAGTGTCAGCAAGTATAGCAGCTTCTTGCATCATTTCT